>CM045728.1:41592349-41732349 GCA_024760905.1 Plotosus lineatus
CATCAAGAGATAGGTGAGGGGCGGCACAATCCATCACCTCCCCATCACCCCCTCACACACACACACACACACACACACACACACACACACACACACACACACACACACACACACACACTAATGCTGCTATAAAATACACATTCATTTGACAGGCACGCACTGTTGGAAGACAAAGCTATTGCCACACATTTACTCTCAAGCATGGATTGAAAAATGCACTATGTCGATTTCTGTTTGCAGAAAGACCGTTGATGGGGCCTTGCCTTGTGCCGCAAATCATCTTCAATCAATTGTTTTGAAAGGCCTTGGCGTTTGCCAAACGGCTGAGGACAATGCTTGCGATTCCGCTATTGCTTTCTCCTTAGAAAGACTCTCTTCGGTGACGGGTATTCTTGGGTGGATAATACGGATCACGTTGTTATTGCTTAAGAATACGCGTAGTCGAGGAGAGTCATGTCGGCGGTGACGGCAGGGGACTAGAGAGGGAGAGCACAGAGGCCAGAGAGCCCAACTGCCCACCACACACACACACACACACACACACACACACACACACACACACACACACACACACACACACACACACACACACACATACACACACACACACACTCAACCAAAGCTCACTTTCAGATACTTTAACAAGAAAGCAGACAGAAGTTATTTCTGTGTGATATCTATTATCTTGAGTCTCAATGGATGGCTTTTTCACCATGTAGCCTTATTTCTCAACTTAATTAATGTCTTTTTGATGTAAAACTGCACACAAAATTGATTTTAAATCATTGTCTGCTTGAGGGTTCATTCTGCCCAGCATTTTGTCTGTGTGTGTAATCTTATATTTCTTTTTGTTTGTTTTCGTCTTCGGCATTTACTTATCAGGGTGTGTACTGGAAAATGGACTAGCATATTCAGGGTAGTTATGTAGGACCCTAGATGGCAAATGCATATTGTCTTTGGTATTTATAATCTGTCCTCAGGACCACACACTCTTCACTTCCCATTTTTTTTTTTATACAATTTGTTTAAGAAATGACATTTATCATGTGGGATTTCCACATGGACGGCTCCTGTACCATGAGGGCCATAAAAAAAAAAAGTCCATCTAGCCAATGATATCTCAATTTATGCATTTCGAGGAAGAGTGAGTGGAAAAGAACACACAGCAGATAAACAATTACCACAGCCTTAGATCGACAACAGCTCTGCTTTCTATGTAGCCACACACATAACATGAATATGTATCAGTTACCGCATATGATGGTGCATTCTAAAGTCTAACACCCATGAAAATCCATTTAAGCGGCATAATAGGATCTACTTGATCTACTTGACATGCTAAATCCTATAAATATACATGAGATTTTTTTTTTTTTTTTTTTTTTTTTTTTTTTTTTGGGTGGTGGTGGTGGTGGTGGTGGTGGGGTGCCTGACTGTATTTTTTCCTTATTTTTAAATTGTGAGAAGAAAAATCAATGAGTAATAAAATGTGGATGGACTCATAGGGAAGTTTTTTTTAAAAAAATTCTGCAAACAGTCCAATTTACTGTTAATTATCATTAATCAGATTGAAATGACAAATTAGCATTTCAGACAGACTAAGCAAAACAATTCAGTGGCTCTCGTCTTGATCACCCCATAATTATCAGTCTTTTGGCTGTGCTTTATTGAAAAGAGAGTGGAGGAAAAGCTTGTAAGTACATGCTCGGGCCTTTTACGACCAGGGTATCCACACAACTGATCAATTACATGTCTGATAAACTATAGTTTCTGCTTCCTGGCCTGAGTACAGTTTGGTTTTAAGAGTGGGCCTTAATTAATTGTAAAATGCTATATTTATTTAAACAGGAGATTTACTTTACGTTTTCTGATTTTAAAATACTGCAGTACTTTATTATGTGCTCTTTGACTATTTTAAGCTATTTAAGTAAGCATTAATAACTGCATGTTATATTTACAGTCAGATTTATCATATCATATATAAAATATTCATTGAGAGTGTATTATTGCACAGAAATAATAAAGTGTTGGACTTGTTATAGTAATTTCACAGCAAAAAATACCTCAAGCATGCAGAGTTTAAAGAATAACACTCAAAAAGAAAAAAAAAAAAAATCTTCATCTTCATTCCAAATCATTCAAATTAAAAACAGCATCCAGGCTGCAAGATCAGACAAAAAGAAAATCCCGAAAAATAACCAAAACACAAAAGAAAACAAACAAACAAACAAACAAAAAAAAAACACATTGAGTTGAGATTCACTTCCCTTTCAACCAGTGTAATACAGTATCGTCTTTTATTGATTAGCGGTGCTATTTATTATATTTTTAATAATTTGGGTGTTATATCATATTCATTACATTCATCAAAAATTTCCCCACTGAAAAGATATTCTAGGATATAATATGCATTATAGTGTTATGATGTCATTTACATTGATTAAAATGTTTAAAATGGACAATATTTCTTATAATGGATTCAGATTTAATTTAATATTGTTGATAAATAACCTCAGTAAGAAGTATAATGATGTCACTTGGCCTTTTCTGCTGGCATTATTCAAAAGCCTCAGTCTGACTTCACTTTGTAGTGCACTGTGTTTATTTTCTGCGAGGATTCTCAAACAGGATGCATTTTGCTGCCTTTTCTATTTATATGTTTATATTTTAATGCATTTTTGAATAAATAAATCTGGATTTAAGCTCAGTTTATGTATTTGTATATTTTGTCAGAATATTGTTTTAACATTAATACTCAAAGATCTAGTGTGGTAATAGTAGTAGTAATAATAATAATAATAATAATAATAATAATAATAATAATAATAATAATAATAATGTTACTTTTAGGGTTATATATTCATTTTAAGATTTTCAGATATATACATTCACAATTCCGTATCTATTCAAGCAAATTTCTTGAATAAAACATTGGCTATTTGTTTTTGCACGTGCATTCCAGCCCTTTATGTCAGATCTGTTATTTTAAGTTGTGAGGTTTTAGGTAATGTGTATGATTACATGTTCATAATGATTTCTATTTTCTTATTACAGTTGGTCAGATTATCACTATTTATCCTGTTTATTCTAACTGTGGGCTAAGCTCTTCTGCTATTTTCTCTGTACTAATCCATTTACACTCCACAACGTAGCCCACTAGCCAACGCCTACTCAAGCTTGCCTGCTCTGGCCTAACAGCACATGCTAAGAGAAGCACATTTACAGTAATATATTTCTCTGTCAAACTGTATCACGCACACAAACACACACACACACATACACACGGAGAGAGAGAGAGAGAGAGAGAGCGAGAGAGAGAGAGGATTGGTCAACATGTATAGGAGTGAGATTAATTTAGAATAATCATCTTGGATTGATGGTTAAACCTGTCTGCTAATAGTTCCTGATTGTAACGTAATGAAAAATGTAAGATTACCCCATGTGTTTTATATGACTTAGTTTAATTAAAAATGTAATGAGATATGTCTAGAACCAAGTCCAATGCAGAGCTTAAATGCCAATACCAACACCCCACTCCAACCCCCCCTACCCCGGCCTGGCGTTTTGAGGAATATTTATAAAAAGCTGCGGAATACTTTAACAGTGTAAAAATGGTTATTGGGTCATTAGGTATCTTTATTTAGTTAAGATGCTAATAAAAGTTTAAAAACCATAACCAATAGATCAGTCAGAGGAAAAGATAATTCAACTCCAGGGTTTCCATAGGCTGTACTGTACTGTCTTTTTCATATTCTGCACTCTACTATCCTGCTATCTTACTGAGCTGCCTGAATGCTTCATATCACCTCCTACCCATTCATATGGTCTGATTTTGTTATTTTTATTTTTCACTTACATACACCATGAGTCATACAGCCACAGAGTTTACTAATAGGAATCCATTTGAGGACTCTTCAGCTCGATCATTACGTTTTCAGTTCATACAAGGGCTGAACCTAAACACCTTTAAGTATTTTATATTATGGGAGTTCTAGAGTATATCCATGTGTATAGCTCTAATGATTCCCTATCTTCCCTCAACTTCCTTCAGGAACATAATGTGGTTTCTGCGAATAAGATCTGCAGCATTAATCAATTGGAAATGTGCTGCATTAGCGAGCTGCATTTCCGACGGCTGCCTCCCCTCAGCAGAACACAAAGGCACAGGCAGACATTAAGTTCATATCCTCAGGCTTATTGACTCTTAGAACAGGCGCACATCATCATTACGGCAATTCAAAGAGCGGATACCACACATTAACGTCCATTATATTAATTATATGCATGCTACTCATTTTTAGCTTATGTGTTTGATTGTGTTGGTCAAGTTTTTGTATACGCGCACCCGGTGTACTTTATCAATTTATTTCAGGTTAGATTGGCCCGTCCAACCCAGAGGTGTTTTTAATAAGAGCGTTCTGCCTGCTGGAGCTAAGGTTCATTTAAATAGCAGTGTATGAAATGTATCCACATCAGTGCTTCAGAGATAGTACCAAAGCAATATATTTAAAAAGCAATTTATTTACCTTGGATTGGAGATTGCACAGATTGAATGAAGGAGTCAGTTCCACTGCTACCAAACTCTCCATGGACACCACTCATCCCATTCTTGTGCGATTGCTCTCTCTCTCTCTCTCTCTCTCTCTCTCTCTCTCTCTCTCTCGCTCTCTCTCTCTCGCTCTCTCTCTCTCTCTCTTCACTCCTTTATCTCACTCCGCTTCACAAACTCTCGTGACCAATATTTCTTCAGGAGAAGTCTGAGTAAAATCTATTTCAGTTTGCAAAATCAACAACAGCCTTGAGAGAAGTGACTGAATTGAATCGAGGGATGCTTAACAGTCAACTATAATCGAATGTAAATGCACAAACAATCAAACGAATGAATTCATAAACAGCACAACGTTATTCCATAAGATGTATGTAGTTGTTGCCATCATTATTATACCATTAGTTTGAATGGTAGGTGTGTGTGCATGGGTATGGATGTGCTTGAACCTGTGAGTTCATCTGTGAGTGTGTGTGCAGCACTGAAGATTGGGTTGATTTGGAGAAGGTGAGGATTCATGAATGAGGCTGTTCATTCATCTCTTCTGCTCACACTACTCTGTAAACCAAGATACAAATACTCTTAATGAGGGCCTGCCCTCCTGAGCTATCACCACCTAGCATGAAGGAGAGAGGGAGAGCGAGAGAGAGAGAGAGAGAGAGAGAGAGAGAGAGATTAATCAACCTGATTAATCAGATCACCTAAATGCTCAGTGCCCCCCAGGGCCTCTCCATCACACTTCAGACTGAAGCTCTTGCTCATGAATGGAGGTTGCTCAATTCTTTTGCTGAGCATCTTTGTCAAAATGGGGACAAGATATAAATGTATATTTGCTGGATAAGTGGTGGCTCCCTCACCCAAAAAAAAAAAAAAAAAAATTCCCCCTTCTCCTTCGTCTGACTCAATGTTACTGATCAGGAATTATCAGTGCCTGGATAAGCCTATTTCAGTTCTGCCTCTGGGCTTTGAGAAATCTTATTGCACAGTCAGGTCACTTTTATTGCCAATTCACTTCAACTCTAAATGAAGCTCGTTGTGATGAAACAGGACGTGTGTCCTTAATCACAATTTAATACAAAAAAAAAAGATCATTAGTTGGAAAAACTTGCTCCTGTGCATAATATTTTACATGATATTATAATATATTACGGATAATATATTACACTGTTGTGAGATAAAATATTGTACTCATGTGTCGCTGAAATGAGTCATTAAGAGCTGTAGGTATGGTTAAAAATGTTATACCTTTTTTTATTCTTAATATACAGAATTTAGCCCTGTGGTGGCCTAGTGAGCCATTCAGGGTGTACTTTGCCTTGCTTAGTTGACTGAAATGGGCACCAGCCTTCACACGAGTCTAATTAGGATTAAGCAGATCAGAAAATGAATGAATATGTGTAATTTGTTCAGAGCCCCCCCCTCTTCCTCCTCCTCCTCCTCCTCCTCCTCCTCCTCCTCCTCCTCCCAATCTGCTAGCATTTAAACACACAAGAATGAAAGGGACACTTTGTTCTTATGTGAGAAATTATTACAACTGGAAAACACATTTTGCTTTCAAGCATAGTTTCTAATTCGTCATAATCTCTAGAAAGCAGTTTTTAGCCAAAATGAGTTTGAAATAGTTTGTTTATTACATTAGAGTAAGGCCGTTTTGTACGTTTTCATGATTGTCATACTTTTGTTGGCCACAGGGACAAATCCAGTGATGTTTTCTGGTGTGTCATTCAAATGCAAAGCAGGGCCATCCACACACTTGCCCCAGACTCCTGTTATCTACTGAGTCTCAAGACACTGACGAGAAGCTTGCTGATGTGTGAATGGCTTTGCCATGTGCAAAGAGCATCAGAAGAATTGCACTGTAGAACCATGAGGACTGCTTTGAGGGTGAAAGAAAGAGCCAGGGATAAGATTGTATATTCACATTCTATTATTACATTTGAGACATGCTGGTGTACAGACAGCTAGTATGATCTTCACTTGCCTCAACTATATAATCTGAATGTGATCCTGCCTCTTTTTGAATCATAAACACGATTAATATACTGTAGTTACTATTGCCTTATTGCTAAAGGGTTGTGACAGGAAGGGCATCCGACGTAAAAACCTCTGCCAAAATCAAAACGTGCGAATCAGATGATTCGCTGTGGCGACTCCCGAGTAAAAGGGAAAAAGCCGAAAGGAAGACAGACAGTTACTATTGCCTTATTGCAAATAATAAGCATAGATATCTTTTATGTCATGAAATATTGTGATGATTTGAGGAGCCCACAGCTGAACAGAAGCCACAGTGAAAAAACATTCAGGTGTTTGTTTGTTTTTTTTTAATAGATTTAAAGTGTATAATATGCACATTTTCAGCAAGGTTTAGAACCTTTAATTAAATTAAAATTACTATTAACTGTGTGTATTTCATATGACTCAGAAGTGTTGCCCCTTATCTCACTCAACTATTAGTTATTTATGCTTATGTCGTAAAGAAGGTTCCCCAGTCAACTTAATGAGTGTCACTGTGACTATACTATTCTAAACTAAAAATTCTCTCTCTCTCTCTCTCTCTCTCTCTCTCTCTCTCTCTCTCTCTCTCTCTCTCTCTCCTTTCTCTCTCTCTCTCTCTCCCTCCCTCCCTATTTCTCTCTCTGTCTCTCTTTGCTTCCCACTCCCTCTATCTCCCCCTCCATTTATAATAATAATAATAATAATAATAATAATAATGATAATAATAATAGAATTTATTTGTATTGCACTTTACATTTGAAACAAATCTCAAAGTGCTACAAACTGTCTGAATATCTGAGTCCTGTACACTGTGACTCAGCTCAGTGGGCCTTGATCCAGGGCATGGACAGCTGGCAGCATTTGGAACAAGCTTATTTAGTATTGCATTATGGATGGTACATGAGCATGATGTTCTCTCAGGCCAAGATGTTTACAGTGGCTAATCTTGATCCTTCATCATCATCATCATCATCATGATCATGATCATCATCATCATCATCATCACCACCACCACCATCATCATCGTCGTTGTCACTTAATGGGTGTGAATGAGTTGAACGTCACTAAAAACCCAAGAAAAAAATAAACGAAAAAAAATTCTGAAGAACTGTTGAATTACTCAGTGTTGCTGATTTGCTCAAGTACAGCATTACTCAATAAATCACTGTCAGAACTACATTAATACCTAAAATTAAGCACTTTGCTGTTCTTTATGAAATTCTAAAGGCATAAAAGGAAACTAAACTCAGAGGTATTAAATTTACTCAATCTTCCCTTGTTCCATTTAAAGTCGTAATTACAGGTGAGCACTTTGTCATAATGAGAGCATGACAGAATGACCCATCACTCTTTGCCAGGTTAAACACTGGCAGATGGAGATTGTCGACAGTGTAGTTTGCGAATAGAATTAATTAGCAGTTATGACAGCTGACACATGAGTTTCACACTGACCTGCAGTTAAGAATAACACTTCATTTTGGAGTATTTGCAAGAGCTGTCCATCTTATTGGCAACAGCCCAAGCTGGCTAATTTATAATTAATGTTTATTTGGCCTCTGTGGTATAGTAGATATAAAGTGGAAATTCGAGGAAGCTAAGAATGGACCGATGGAGGCTGTTCCCAGAAATATTGGCAATAGCTGATATATTACTTATACCCAGTATGTAAGGTTCATATGAGGACATACTGTGATTGGAGGATCGGGGGAAAATGCTGTCTGTTTTTCTTTCTCCAATGATGCAGTAAGAGCACTGAAACAGGTGGCTAGATGAAGGAAAGGGCAAGCATTTTCTCCACCGAAAGTGCAAATGTTGCAGGTTATTTCCATGAAGTTTCATCATGGTAGCAGCCAGGATTCTCCACTCGCTCTAATCTGCTGTTCTGCACCAGAGCACTGGTTGCTTGGCAGGAATGTCCTGCAACTCCAAACAGTGGGGCTTTTAAACTGCTGTTTATTGGAATTGAGCAGTGTTTGCTGTGTACATGTGTGTGTGTGTGTGTGTGTGTGTGTGTGTGTGTGTGTGTGTGTGTGTGTGTGTGAGAGAGAGAGAGAGAGAGAGAGAGAGAGAGAGAGAGAAACCGAATTGGTGTTATAATTAGCAAACAAATCAAAAAACAAACTGATATGTACATAGTGCTGCTAACTGGGTTATCAAAGGCGGGCCATGTCTCTCACTGTCTATGGTGAGAGGCATGTAAAAGAACCATTGCTGACTTTCGTAAAAAGTAGCTGCAAAGTTTCTGTCCCTTGCTAAAAAGGGTTGTGACAGGAAGGGCATCCGACGTAAAAACCTTTGCCAAATCAAATGTGCGAATCAGATGATTCGCTGTGGCGACTCCCGAGAAAGGGAAAAAGCCGAAAGAACAGAACGAAAGAAAAAAAAAGAAAAAAAAAAAGAAAAAAAAAAAAAAAATATATATATATATATATATATATATAGCAGTGGTGGCCTGGTGGTATAGGGCGCTGGATTGCTGATCCTAAGGTTGGGGGTTCGAGTCCCACTCTCCATAAGGTTGTTACTGTGGCCCCAGTGCAGCTAACTTTCATAAAGAGTAGGCTGTATTGCCGTCAGCGTGTTTCTGCCCCTTGGTAAAGGGTTTTGTCTGGAAGGGCATCCGACTTAAAAAAAAATGCCAAAAGAAACATGTGAATCAAATGATTCGCTGTGGCGACCCCTGAAAAAGGGGAAAAAACCCGAAAGGTAAAAAGAAGACACACACACACACACACACACATATATATATATATATATATATATATATATATATATATATATATATATATATATATGTGTGTGTGTGTGTGTGTGTGTGTGTGTGTGTGTATCTGTTTAAATATTAACCTGCTTGAAATATTTGCCATTACAGTACAATCAGAAGTCTTGTACACAAACCACTAGCAAGCCAATTGTCTTCATGTTAAAACAACAACAACAACAACAACAATTTATTGTTGTTCAGTAACATGGGAGAGCTTGTGAAATTCATGAATTCTGTAAAAGTGTAGGAAAAGTAAATAGCCTGCAGTGAACTTGTGAAATATACATGTGCTCTGAGTGTTGAATACAGGCTTACATTGCAGTGCTCTTTGTTAATTAGATGCCATTTTTTATTGCCAACAGCCTGTGGGTTCCCTGATGGACTGCTGTAATGATATTTGAGTCTATAAATAAAACATTTAAGCCGACAGTTAAATCCCGTCTAACCTTATTGGTGTGTATTGCAGCCATGAAGCTATGGAGATGCTTCTTGTTGTTTGTGTGTGTGGGGGATATTAACATTAAAATATTGCTTAGTTGAATCTTATTAGTCTGCTTGTTATGTTTGAAAAATTCTCTCTTCTAAACAGTTCAAAACATCTCTGGGATTCTATGTTCTAACAGCAGATACACCCGCATTTTCACCACAAAGATGCAAGCCCGCTTGCACCTTTTGTTCTTTGTGCTTTCTGCTGAGGGCAGATCGAGCTCGGACCAAAATTACTGATGAAGTGCCATTCTGTCATCTGCAGAGATCAACTCTTCAGTGACACAACTCAGACATAACTGCAGGAGCCTCTTATATTGCAATAAGCCCTAATCCTATTGTTTGATCTAATTATTTCACTTTCAAGGCTCTGCTGACGAAACCAATGAGAAAGAGCAGATGAACCATATTTTATCTTGCCACACACCCGTACTGCCTCACTGACACACTGAAACTGACAGACAGAAAGACAGCACAAAAACGTTCTCGGTGATGAAGTCACATAGCCTTTCGATATTATCCTGGTAACAATGAGAGATTACATCATATCAGCTAGCATGAATTCTTCATTGTCTCTTATTGATTACTTTAGCAGTGAACATCTATTGTCCAGAGCGCCAAATGGAAAGCCATTGAACTTGAAGGATAAAGCATTTATGACAGTCTAGGGATTTGTGAGGCACTCATGAAGAAAGAAAGGCTTCTACAAAGCAACTATAATAGCAGTACACCTCTGGATTCCTCCATGTGTCTTCTTCATGAACAGGATGAACCCAAAGATGCGTTTTGTGGCCTGTGGGCCCTGAGCAGCCTGTGTACCTGAGCAAGTGCTCTGAAATAATGCACAGATGAATCAGAAGAGAGCAGAGGGCTGCTGGAGGTGAGTATTGATCGGTGGGGGCCGCAGACTCACTCAGGATGATGGGACCAACACTCTGAACTCTGCAAATCAAGGTAATTGTGATAGACTGAAGGCTGGCAATCGATGACTGATTACTCCATTGAAACACAACATCTGTTCTCTGCCACTCGCTGACAGATTGCTTTGATAACATTTAATTATGTAAGGGGTTACTGGACCAATTAAATTAGAGCTTAATTAATCCAGATATTCCATTGATATGGGAAGACAAAATATTAATTGCTTTACATACATACATATTAATATATTTTAAGCTTTGCATAAGAAAGAAACGTGAAGGACAATATCATAAGGATACATTTCTGAGAGTATAAATTAGCAAAGTTTACATACGTACAATGTATCACACTGAATTCAGTATGATCATTCATTCAAATTAACATTTGTATCATTAATAAATATCAAAAGTATGATCAATGTATTCATAGCTCTCTATGGCTCATCCAGATTACGACAGAATGAGATTCCTGCCATGAACATTTTAAGAAGAGTCTATAATGCAGCTTAAAGGTTATTTCTTAAATATACTAATCTATATTCATATTTAAACACATTATTTCAAAGGTCATATTTTTTATGGAAAAAAAAACTGCATTGTTTTCTTCTGCGAAAGGAACAAATAAAACAGAAAGTACACACACACACACACACACACACACACACACACACACACACACACACACACACACACACACACACACACACACACACACGGAGAAGATGCTGTCCAGGTGAGCAGGACATAGATGCCTTCAATGTACAGGGACAGAAGGGGAGCGGGAGAGAATATGCCAGCTCAACCAACCTGTGATTGTATCAGTACTGTAATGTTATGGTGAGAGGTAGTGTGTGTGCATGCATGTGCACAAGTGTCTGTGTGTGTGCGTGTGTGTGTGCGTGTGTGTGTGTGTATGTTTAAGGGGGGGGGGGGAGCGAGAGAGAGAGCGAGAGAGAGAGAGAGAGAGAGAGAGAGAGAGAGAGAGAGATAGGGGTTGATGACAGTTCCCCGCAGAGGTGAAACTTCTCAAAGGCATCGAGAGGGAAGATGACACTTCATCCCCCATCATTTGATGGGACTCAGGGTGGGTTATGGATCCTGTCACACAGCCAAATAAAGTGAAGGGAAGCAGCCACATCCCAGGGCGATTTTCCACCCGGAATCTACCCATAAATGCCATCCATTATTGATAGAAAAAAATGTTCATGCTTATTAGTCTTAAAATGGACACTTTTGGGAGGAATTATTACACATAAAGGGGTCACAGCCATTCAAGACCATTGCTTAATTTCGAATTAGACTCCACTATTAGCCAAACAAGTCGCCCATTGTGAAATCACAAACAGGCATACAGCACTATGCAAAAGTCTGAGGCACTCAATTTATTTTATTTGCATAAACTTTGAATGGATTTTTATTTCAAGACTTGTCCATAAGTAAGAGTCCAGCACAAAATTAAGTGTTACATAGAAAAAAAGTATGTTGGTAAAGAAAGCGACGTCTTAACTAAGAGACCACTTTTCAGAAAAAAAAACAAAAAAAAACAATAATAATAAAAAAAACAAAAAACAAAACATAATGAGGGCTGCTGGGTCTTGCATGCAAATTAAGAAGTAGGTGGGACAGTTAAAATATCTAGGGGAATATTGTGTCCTCTTCTGCAAACACTCAGCAACACCTACAGCTTATTATCTTTTAAAACTACTCAAACTGTTCCCAAAACTTCTATATTTTTAAAGCAAGAGTCCTCAGATGAAATACTGTCTTTGTTTCATTTATTATACTTTAATGTGCTTTATATATTTTTTATATAAACATTCAGTTTAAATATTTCTACATACAAGATGTCTCTGTTGCACAGCATTTTTTTGACTTTTTGACTCAAAAGACTATTACACAGTACTGTCTGAAGTAATGCACAGCTATACAGTTAAATAGTTCATGCATAGTTTTTGGTTTCTGTAGGTAATTCCTTGCCAGACATTGTGTGCAGCAGAAGCCGTGTTGTTAATACTCATTATTTTGCGGTTAAGAAGCCCATGCTGCCGAGTTGCCATTGTTCACAGTAAGTGTGCAACTCTGCCTAATCAAAGCTAAACAACTGGAGGTCCAACATTCAATGAATAATAAATAAATATTAATAACAAATGCACCAGGGTTATGGAATAATAAAGCATAAATAATGTTTATATCACAGTCTTTTGTTCTCTTTGTCTATTTAAAACCTTTGTTTGTTAATCTCATACCTTGTAAAACTGTAAAATATAATAAAATTTAAACAATGCAGAGTTCAAACATTATTTGGGGTTCATTTCAAAACTGAAACAATGATAGCTACAAAAACACTAAAAAAAAAAAAAAAAAAAAAAAAAAAAAAACGTATCGAAAATAATAGGCCAACACTCGGCATATGCAAATAGCTGATACTTTTTCAGTGCTGAAACTGAGATTTCCTCAGTGTTGACATACTGTCGAATTTAAAAGTCAGATAAAGTGTGTGAAAAGTTGCCAATTCTTCCTAATTCGTTTCTCCTCACCAGAAGTTTAAATATAATGGTACAGTCTCCATGTCAACAGGGTGAACATACTGTTTAGAGGATAAATGGAGACTTCCTGCATGTGTCAAAATTCAGGGACAGGTTTTATCATGAAGACTTTTACAGAAGGGACTGAAGAGCTTAAATTTGTCTAACCTGATTAAAAATGTTCCCATTTCCAAGTAATAGTGAGAAATTATTTTAAAATATGCAGAAGAACTTCACTGACTCGGTGATATACAATCTAAAAGAGCGACTGATCACATGATGCTGGAGATTGTGAGGAATGGACTCCAGTTACATATAGTTTACTCACAGATAATTCTTTGCCTTAAATACAGTTGTGCCATCACATGGTTTTAAACTTTATTCCTGCCAGTTACACACTGATGCAACAAAGCCTTTATGTCCAAACACATGCGCATTAGTCCAGAGTCAGCTGAGATAGGCACCATCCCCTCTACGACCCTAGTGGAATTAAGAGGTTGAGCAAATGAATGAATGCATTTGGGAAACTGCTGAACTGCAAATCAAACATGAGTGATTTCAGCCAGTATACATCATGGCCCATGAGGGCAGACAGCTCATACTTGGACACTGTACACCAATTTCTATAAATCAAGGGCTACATTTATTCAGCATCATCAAAATAAAAGTGTACATATGTATCTACAGCATCGGATCAAAAGTATTCTCAAAATCATTTCAATGCATGAATTTTGGAAACAAACACAAAAGGTAGGTAAAGTCTGTTGGGTTTTTATACTGAGCCATAGTGGCTCATCAGGCCGGTGCTTATCCCTGGTTTCCATAGCGTGAAGCGACCAGGGGTTCAACTGCTCCTGGATGGGACACTAGTCCATTGCAGGTTACCTTCCCAGTATATTTTACTGGTACCCATTTATACTGCTGGGTGAACAGAGGCACACTTGTAGTTGAGACCTTGCCCAGGGGTCTTAGCACAGTGATGTCTCAGTGGGACTCGAACTCACAACCTCCCGATCATGAGCGCAGCACCCTAACCACTACGCCACCAGCCCCGGTAAACACAAAAAGTCAAATAATAAATTAAAACATTGACCGTTGATGAAACTTCGTGAAATTTTAAGCATAGACACGCGTGGTATTCTACTTCCTGTATGATGTCACAGTTTTGTCGTCTGCCAAGTAGGTTAGAGCAGACGAACCAAAATAAAGAATGGGCCGCAGATTGATGCAGATTGACAGTGCCATGAAACAATTGATCGTAGATTTAAAACAACAAGGCACAGATGGACTTTTGATCAACACTGGAAAACTGTTATATTCAGTGATGACTCTCAAGTAGTCACTGGAAAAAAATAACCGTGTATTTTTGTGGGGATCAGCAGATGAAGCATACCGACCCGAGTGCATGTGTGTTTCGAGCCAGAGGAAGTTGTCTGTTATGGTGTGGGGTTGTATCACTTGGTACAGTGTGGGGACTTTGTGCCAGGTCGATGGTAACATAAGTGCTGTCAAATACATTGGCATCCTGGAAAACAATCTGTGGCGAGTTTTAGCCCGTCATTTCATAGACAGACTGTACATGTACGAGATGACAACGCACCCGTCCATTGGGCTCGTATCAGATGAGTACAAAATTCAAAACAATATACAGTGGTGCCTCACCTTACGAAATTAATCCGTTCCAGAGGCGGTTTTTGTAACCTGGATTTTTCATAAGTAGAACCGCATTTTACATGTAAAACACATGATTCGTTCCAAGGCCCCCAATGCTACCGTTTAAAAATTATAAAAGCATACCTTTTAAGGTACTTACTTCGGGTTGACCAGAATAGAGTGTGTGTGTGTGTGTGGGTTTGTGTGTGCGTGTTTGTGTGCGTGCACATGTGTTGACCATGTCTTCTTAGCAGAGTTCTAATCTTACAAATGTTTATGCAAGTTTAAAAGCCTGAGCCAAAAAATAAAGTTGCAATGAGCACATTCGAAAAACTCATGAAACAAGCTGCTGCTCAAGGGAGCCGCGTCATCCCTCCTAGCCAATGGGAGGCCAGCGGGGCGGGATGTTTGGAGATAGCCAATGGGAGGGAGCTGTGTCATCCCTCCTAGCCAATGGGAGGCCAGCGGAGCGGGATGTTGGGAAATAGCAAATGGGAGGGAGCTGCATCATCTCTCCTAGCCAATGGGAGGCCAGTGGGGCGAGATGTTGGGAGATAGTCAATGAAGAGCAACTCGTGCATTGTTTGAATGTTTGAATGGCGCGTTTGAATGTTTGAATGGTGCGTTTGGCGCATTTCGTAAGGAGAACTTGTTTCGTATACAGAGACAAAAAAAATTTGGAAAATGTTTTTCGTAACTTGGATTTTTCGTTTTCTGGGACTATCGTAAGGTACCACTGTACATGGCATGCTATGGCTGGCCCAGTCTCCCAATCTCAACATCATAGAAAATATTTGGCTGAAAATAAAGCATTCACTGAAAAACAGAGCCGCGAACATAAAAACACAAGATGAACTGTTTCATGAAATTCACACCATCTGGACAAATATCACATTGGATTACGTGAGGAATCTACATTCATCCCTTCCTAGATGAATGCTGGCCTGTGATCGAAGTAAAGGACAGCTGACCACGTATTGAGGTAGGAATTTTAATGTTTTCTGTTATAATTACTCAATTGAAGCATGCGAGTCGATTGTTTGTTTTCGTCCGCCATCTTGGAAAGTCACGAATACTTTTGATCCGATGCTGTAGATAGCTGACAGAATGTTGACGACTTATCTAAAATGGAACACCATTCACTGGCATCATACACAATTATAAACTTTCTACAGAGTCTGTGAAACAAACAGCAACCTGTATTGTATCTGATTTTTCCAACAGTCAGTTTGTATTGTCTCTGGATAGATACAGTCTCATCATAAAAAACCCTACATCAATGTTCAGTACAGGTGAATTTCTGGTGATATTGTAGTGTATACACAGAAACATTCAAGAAACTCCCAGTTTTATATTGTGGTTGGATAGTAACACGTCATATTTTCACTGAGTAAATTCTCTGCACAATCATATTTATTTAATTTTATTTAAACAACTTATCCTGTTGTTTATTAATGATATTTGTTGTTTATTGTCCACCTAGGACAATTTTACATATTGGATATACCTTTAGCACATTCTTTTATGATGTAGGACTAAATTGGAGAACCCAGACACAGACACAGGGAGAACATACACAGAAACTTCACCCAAGTTCAGGTGTCACCATCCCACTCTTTGTTTAGTCATTAACTCTTATTAAGTATTTCAGTTATCATTTGGTATAAAATGCTAATTGTACTGTTTGGTATAGAAATAAATTAATGAATGGAATGGGATTTAGGTTTTTCTTTTTAATTGAAAGTGTTTAACGGACTAAACAAAGATTCAGCTGTGGATAAGTCCTTTATTAACACTTTTTTGATTTATGAACATTGGCTGATGCTCACAGAATGAGGAAAAAACATTGTATCATACAGTTTTTATTTCAGTTTTGCTTTATAATTCATAAATATAGAAAGGTAGCCGGTGCATAGTCTTACTATCTCCTCTCACCCTGAAGAGGATGAGTTTCTCTCGAGGTTTCTAACACATGTCATCTTAAAGAGCTTTCCTTTTCTAATCTTACCTCTGACTTGCTAATTTGGAGATTAAATATAAATACACACCAAAAAGTAAAAGTGTAGCGCAGTGGTGGCCTGGTGGTACGGTTGGTGGGATCACTGATCCCAAGGTTGGGGGTTCAAACTCCACTATCAACGGGTAGTCACTGTCCTCCCCCAGTGCAGCTAACTGGGTTTTCAAAGGCTGGTCATATCTCTCACTGCCTATGGCAGGGGTTGGCAACCCGCAGCTCCGGAGCCACATGCAGCTCTTTCACCTATCTGATGCGGCTCCGTGGCTTTTAAAAATAATGAATGTGTACTTTACAAATGTGCTTCGTACACAAAAACCACTGCATCACCAAAAATTGCAAAAAGAAAATGCCGCTTATTTACTCACATTGGAAGCACTCCGGGCTCCCTGGGATAAAGAATTAAACCAGCTTTCACCTGAATAACGAGAGAATCTGCCTAAGGCAGAGTTCTGCAACGGTCAGGTACCCACAGGTACCCAGTGAGTAACCTTGCAAAAGTGCTCTTTTAGGGTTGAAAATTAAACAGATGAAAATGAGCAGTCACGGGTGCACGCATATATTTATTTGGTGCAGGCGGGGTGATTTTGTGTGTGTGTTTTTGTGAACATGGCTATCGTTATATTAATCAGCTACATTGAGAGTCTCAGTGTTTTTGATCTGCTGTGTTTGTGCATTTCCAAACTTTTGTGCTAATGGCAAGCAGTGTTCTGCAGCAGCACAGCGAGCGAGATAGATTCTTCCACAGCTGGGGTTTGTAATCCAGGAACGGAAATCACAGCTGAAGTAAGAGACAGTGGATGAGATTTGGTTCATGCACAGCAATCTCCGAATTAAATAGCTCTCCTCCCAGTGACAAAATAAAACACTGGGTCTGGTTCAGTCTCCACTCTGAGAATGGGTCGGTCAGTGCAGTATTAAGCATTAATATTATAGAAAATCTAACTTTTTCTTTTATAAATTTTAACTACTCTTAAAATAAGTCTTCATGTACTTTTCGATCATTTTTGTAAATTAAAACCATGACAGAACAACATTAATATAATAAATAAAGAAAAAGAAGATCCCACGAAGGAAGTGATGGTGAGGTGGGCTACCCAACCCATTAACACATCTGGCTGCACCCTTTCCCTTGCTTCGTGGGATAGATATTCTTTTTCTTTATAAAAATACAAGAAGGACTTAAACACTTTCATTTTTTTTCTGAACTGTTTAATTTTAATTAGCGTCGCAGGGAGGCTGGCAATTTTTTTGAATGGAAATGTTTTTGTTGCAAGCAGAATTGTAATTGAATTGTCTCTGCAGTCATTTAAATCAATGCAACACATTGTTTTTTATATTAACATGAAGGAAAAAGGGGGAAAACATTATATACAGTGTTATTTGATTTTAAATGACAAAAAAAGGATTTGTTCCTATATATATGTATATGGTATATGTAAAAAGAAGGTAGAAGAAGATACATACAGTATATATACATACAGTTGGCCCACTACTTACAAAATTAATCCGTTCCAAAGACTTTTTCGTAGCCTGGAGTTTTCGTAAGTAGAGGCGCATTTTACATGTAAAACGCATGATTTGTTCCAAGGTTCCCAAGACTACCCCATAAACCCTTTAAAAATGATAAAAGTAAACCAATTTTGTATGAAATATGTATGAAATATGTGTTTAAAAAAAAGAAATGTATTTATTAAACCATTTAAATATTTTATTAACATATTAAACCATTATTAAACGTTTTATTAATGCACATACACACACACACAAGCACACAACACTGTCTCTCTCTATCTCTATCTCTCTCTCTCTCTCTTTCTCTCGCTCTCGCTCTCTCACTCTCTCTCTCTCACACACACACACACACACACACACACACACACACACACACACACACACAAAATTCTCTCACTCTGGTGTGTTTTAAGTCGACGGACCAATTCGATTTAAATGTTTAAATGGATGGGATGTTGTATTTAAAGCGGAATTACAGTACCTGTTTGAAAGATCAGAGTTCCTGATTCAATATTAATTTTCTTCCTTGTGAGATCGAAGGTCTTGTCCCACGGAGCACTCTGTTTTCATGCTCCTTATGCTTCAATATCGTGCCAAAATAATCGCCTCCGTCACTGTTTTTCCGCTTTAAGGTCTCCTTCTGCTTCAATATCGTCTCGATTATTGAGGGGTTTCGATGATAACGAAATATAACGCTACAGTGATCAATCTCAAAACAAGCCAACAGTCCTGTTCAACTCTCCACACGTGTGAGAAACAGGAAGTACAGTGGTATGAAAAAGTATCTGCTTTCACTAAAACCACCCAAACATTTATAGGTTTTCATATTTTAATGAGGATAGCATGCAAACAATGACAGAAGGGGGAGGAATAAGTAACTTAACCCTCTGCCTAAGGAGACTTAAAGAGGAATTGAAACCAATTTATACCAAACAATTTAAGTCAGGTGTGTGCCCAATCACTGATGAGTGGCTTAAAGCTGCCCTGCCCACTATAAAACACACACCTGGTAAGAATTGTCTTGATGAGAAGCATTGTCTGATGTGCACCATGGCTCGTTCAAAAGAGCTGTCTGAAGACGTGTGATCAAGAATTGTTCATTTGTATAAAACTGGGAAAGTATACAAAACCATCTCTAAAAGTCTGGATGTTCATCAATCGACAGTCAGAGAAGTTGTCTACAAATGGAGAGAGTTTGGCACTGTTGCTTCTCTCCCAAGGAGTGGCTGTCCACCAAAGATGACGCCAAGAGTTCAGCACACAATACTCAGAGAGGTAAAAAAAAAAAACCCTAGAGTGTCTGCTAAAGACTTACAGAAATCACTGGCACAGTCCAATATCTCTGTGCACACATCAACTATATGTAAAACAATGGCCAAGATGGTGTTCATGGGTGGTGCTGTTTTGCTGCCTCAGGGCCTGGACAACTTGCAATCATTAATGGAAAAATGAATTTAAAAGTTTATCAGGATGTTTTGCAGGAAAACCTGAGGCCGTCTGTCAGACAGTTGAAGCTAAAAAGAGGATGGATGCTGCAACAAGACAATGATCCAAAACACTGAAGTAAATCAACTTCAGAATGGTTTCAGAAGAACAAAATACACGTTCTGGAGTGGCCAAGTCAAAGTCCAGACTTGAACCCCATTGAGATGCTGTGGCATGACCTCAAGACAGCGATTCATGCCAGACATCCCAGGAATCTGACTGAACTACAGCAGTTTTGTAAAGAAGAATTGCCCAAGATTAGTCCTGATCGATGTGCCAGACTGATCTGCATCTCCAGGAAGTGTCTGGTTAAAGTTATTGCTGCCAAAGGGGGGCCACAAAATATTAAATGTGATGTTTCAGTTACTTATTCCTCCCCCTTCCGTCATTGTTTGCATGCTATCCTCATTAAAATATGAAAACCTATAAATGTTTGGGTGGTTTTAGTTAAAGCAGACACTGTTTTTTCATCTGTGTGATTTTGACAAAGATCACATCACATTTGATGGTGATTTTATGCAGAAATGTGAGAAATTCCAAAAGGTTCAGATACTTTTTTTATACCACTGTATGGGTACATATCAGCTTCCTCCTGACCAATGGGAGGCCAGCGGAGTGGGATGTTGGGAGACAGCCAATGAGAGAGCAACTTGCACATTGTTTGAATTTTGAATGGCGCTTTTGAATTTTTGAATGCCGTGTTTGGCGCTTTTCGTAAAAAGAGGTTGTTTTCCTAAAAAGAGGTTGTTTTTGTAAAAAGAGGACAAACATTTAGGAAAATGTTTTTCGTAACCTGGATTTTTTTGTACTCGGAGGTTTTCGTAAGTCGAGGGCCGACTGTGTCATTTTCTAAACTGCTTTTTTCTTTATTGGGCTAGATTTCATCCCAGCAGATGCTGGGTGAAGGTGGGATATACCCTGAAAACTTCATAAGAACATTACAAGGCAACACTAATACATAAAAACTCACAACCTCATTCATTCTTAGGTGGAATTGAAAATATCCAATTATCTAGTGTGGATAGCTTTAGGAAGTGGTGGCTCAATAGTTAAAGCTCTAGGTCGCAATTGCTCATTTGTATAAAAAAATGATAACTGATAGTAATTTGCACTTCCCAGTGCAGCTAGCTGGGTTATCAAAAGACGGTCATGTCTCTCGTTGTCTATGGTGAGAGACCTGTAAAAGAACCATTGATGACTTTTGACAAGAGTAGGCTGCAAAGCCGTCACTGTGTTTTTGCCCTGCGATGGCCTGGCGAGCTGTCCAGGATGTACTGTACCCTCGCTCGGAGTTGGCTGGGATGGGCGCCAACCTCTCTGTGACCCTAATTAGGATTAAGGGGTTACAGAAAATAACTGACTGACATTTGTACTAGATTCCAAATGCCCGAAATATACATGTAAATGAATTATGGGATAAAACTGAAGCACCCAGAGGAAATCCACACTAGCACTGTAAGAACATGCACACTTCATACAGAAATGCCCTCATGAAGCATAACTGGGATCTCAAAACCAGGACCTTCTTGCTGTGAGGCAGAAGTGCCACTGTGCACTGTTGTCTTGCACCTTCTTCTTCTTTTTCTTTTCCTTTCGGTTTTTCCCTTCAGGGGTCACCACAGCGATTCATCTGCCTCCATCTCACCCTACGCGCTGCATCTTCTATTACTCAAATTACCTTCATGTCCTCCTTCACCACATCCATAAATCTCTTCTTTGGTCTTCCTCTAGCCTTCTGCCTGGTGGTTCCAACCTCAGCATCCTACGGCAATATACTCACTATCCCTCCATGTCCAAACCATCTCAATCTAGCCTCTCTGACTTTGGCTCCAAAACCTCTTACATGTGATGCCCCTCTGATGTACTCATTCCTGACCTTATCCATCCTCATTATTCCCAAAGAGAACCTCAACATTTTCATCTCTGCTACCTCCAGCTCTGCCTCCTGTCTTTTCCTCAGTGCCACTATTTCTAAACCATACAACATCGCTGGCCTCAATACCGCCTTGGACACTTTTCCTTTCATTCTTGCCAATCCTTCCTATCACACCAGACACATTTTTCCAACCATTCCAACCTGCCAGCACACACTTCTTCACCTCTTTTCCACACTCTCCATTGCTCTGGATTGTTGAGCCGAAGTATTTAAAATCCTCCACCTTCTTGATCTCTGCTTCCTGTAACCTCACCATTCCTTTTGGATCCTTGTCATTCATACACATGTATTCTGTCTTAGTGAGGCTAACCTTCATCCCTCTCCTTTCCAGGGCATACCTCCACCTCTCTAGATTTCCCTGCACTTGTTCTCTGCCCTCACTACAGATCACAATGTCATCTGCAAACATCATAGTCCATGGAGATTCTTGTCTAACCTCGTCTGTCAGCCTGTCCATCACCATAGCAAACAAAAAGGGGCTAAGCACTGACCCTTGATGCAGACCCACCTCCACCATGAACTCTTCTGTCACACTGACAGCACACCTCACCACTGTCTTACATCTCTCATACATGTCCTGCACCACTTTAACATACTTCTCTGCCACTCCAGACTTCCTTGTGCAATACCACAGTTCCTCTCTCGGCACCCTGTCGTATGCTTTCTCCAGATCCACAAAGGCACAATGCAGCTCCTTCTGACCTTCTCTGTACTTCTATATTAACATCCTCAAAGCAAACACTGCATCTGTGATGCTCTTTCTTGGCATGAAACCAAACTGTTGTTCACAAATGCTGACCTCTGCCCTTAGTCTAGCTACCACTATTCTTTCCCATAACTTCATCGTATGGCTCAACAACTTTATCCCTCTGTAGGTCCACAACTCTGCACGTCTCCCTTGTTCTTAAAAATGGGCACAAGCACACTTCTCCTCCATTCCTCCAGCATCGTCTCACTCTCTAAGACCTTGTTGAATGTTCTTGTCAGAAAATCTACTGCTACCTCATCAAGACACTTCCATACCTCCACCAATATGTCATCTGGAGCAATTGCCTTTCCACTCTTCATCCCCTCAATTCCCTCCTCACTTTACCCTTACCAATCTTTGCTACTTCCTAGTCCTCAACAGTCACCTCTTCTACTCCTTTTTTTTTCTCTCTCATTTTCCTCATTCATCAGCTCTTCAAAGTACTCTTTCCATCTTCCCAGCACACTTCTGTCATCAGTCAATACATTTCCCACTCTGTCCTTAATAACTCTAACTTGCACGTCCTTCCCATCTCTATTTCTCTGCTGTGCCAACCTGTATAAATCATTTTCTCCCTCCTTACTGTCAAGCCTAGCATATACGTCATCATATGCCCTCTGTTTGGCCTTTGACACCGCTACCTTCGCCTTACGCTGTCTCTCTGTACTCCTGTTTACTCTCTTCGGTCCTCTCTATGTCCCACTTTTTCTTAGCTAACCTCTTCCTTTTTACACACTCCTGCACTTACTCATTCCACCACCAAGTCTCCTTATCTACTGTCCTTCCAGAGGACACACCAAGAACTTTCCTACCTGTCTCCCTGATCACATTAGCTGTAACTGTTCAGTGATCTGGAAGCACTTCCTGATCACCCAAAGCCTGTTTCAACTCCTCCTTGAAGACAACCCGACACTCTTCCTTTTTCAACTTCCACCACTTTGTCTTCTGCTCTGCCTTTGCCTTCTTCACCTTCCTCACCATCAGCATCATCCTGCACACCACCATCCTATGCTGTCTGGCAACACTCTCACCCATTACTACTTTGCAGTCACTGCTCCTATCTCTTCTGGAAGAAAGTATTCACCACAGCCATTTCCATCCTTTTTGCAAAATCTACCAACATCTGTCCTGTGTTCCTGTCCTGGATACCAAACCTGCTCATCACTTCCTCGTCCCCTCTGTTTCCTGCACCAACATGTCCATTGAAGTCTGTACCAATGACCACTCTTACACCTCTGGGAGTACTCTGCATCACTCATCTAACTCATTCCAGAATCTCTCCTTCTCTTCTCGCTCACATCTTGCCTGTAGGGCATAAGCACTAACAACATTGAACATCACACCTTCAACTTCTAACTTAAGACTCATCACTCATCACTCATCATATCTGACACTCTTTTCACTTCTCGAACATTCCTGACCACCCCCTCCTTCAGGGACTCCTACTCCATTTCTCTTCCCATCCACACCATGAAAAAAACAGCTTAAACCCTGCTCCTAAGCTTCTAGCCTTGCTACCTTTCCACCTGGTCTCCTGAACACACAGTATGTCCACCTTCCTCCTCTGCATCATGTCAGCCAGCTCTCTATCTTTTCCTCTCATTGTTCCAATATTCAAAGTCCCTACTCTCAGTCCTAGACTTATGCCTTTCCTCTTCTCTCTCTGCCTATAGACACGCCTTCCGCCTTTCCTTCTACGACCTCTCCTTCTTCGACCAACAGTATTTCCACCAGCACTCTGTTGGTTGACAGCACTGATGGCAGTTGTTGTTAACTCGGGCCTCGACCGATCCGGTATGAAATTAGTATTGCCAGTTCGCATTGTGTATTTTGGCAAAAGTTTTACACCGGATGCCCTTCCTGTCGCAACCCTCTGCATTTATCTGGGCTTGGGACTGGCCTGAGGATGGACACTTGTTTGTACCCATCCTCATGGTTGCATTCTTGCACCAAAAGGGTTATATGTTAGAATCTAGTAGCCACCAAGGACCTTTCTGTGCAGACTTTGCTTGTTGTCCCTTTGCTTATGTGGATTTCTCCCAGTTGCGCTGGTTTCTTTCTGCAGTCCAAATATGTTAACTGGGTACTCCAAATTGGCCATTTGTGTGAATGTGAGTGTGAATTGCCTACCCACAGTGGATTGCCATTGGAAAATTGAGAATGTTGCATCAGGAAGGGAACAAAATCTATGCCCAATCAATTATATGAATTATATGATCCACTGTATTATGTGCCCCTGACGAACTGGAACGGAAAGAAAGAAGATTGTTAAAGATTTTTTTCAGAGTGAACTTTACAAGCTGGTTCTACCAGAGTGGTTGGTCATTTAAGATTATTTAGGTTTCCAGCATCTTGCTTTCTCTCTTGAAGCTCATTTCTGCCAACATAATAAAGAGAATGTTTCTCATTGTTCTGACAAAACATTCTCATGCAATGACTTAATGACTAATAATAATCAGATAATCTTTTCCTCATAACTGTGACTTTGTATCATAATAATGACTTAGTGCATCATAATTATGACTGAAGCATACTTATAATACTGATCATCATTATGGCTTATTACTCAAGGAAATAATGACATTATTATGAGACAGTAAGTCCTAATTCAGAGAAAATGTTCTCTTGATTATGAAAGACGAAAGATGATAGAAGAAAACTTTACTGTCATTACACTACTGTCTGAAAACATAACAGTGAAATTGCCTCCCTGAGATTTACACTAAAAAGTTAAATAGTTCCCTGTAATAGTAAAATGGTTATAAGGTAAACATTACAAAGTGCAAAAGTAGTAAACGATTACTGAATAAAACAGATAGATTGCTGTAATGAATAATTCCGACAGTAAACAAATCAATATTATAAGTCATAATTATGGCTTGCATCATTTTTATGAGATTATTATTGAGTCATAAATCTGAGATCTGTTTTTTTTTAGTGACAAAAATGGGCTTCCATACATTTCAAAACCACCTTTTTTATGTCTGTAAAACTGACCCTCACACTGATGGCAGCTCTCTGTTGGGCTGAGAGACTTAAACTTTCAGTATTCAAAAGCATCACTGTGAGGAATATAGTAAGTTTAAAATTCGCTGTTGCCATCTTTGATTTTTGGCTCACATACTTTGAGGTGACCACGTAACATTCTGGGCGAATGAGATCAGCGATGGGTGGTCAACCCGCCCACCCATGAGCGATGGGTGGTCAACCCAAAAGAATGCTTTTGGCAAGAATACAGTTTGCCCCCGTAGTCCAAGGTAAACCTTCTTGCTAATTGTTAAAGTAACCTTATTACCGAATCACAGAAATGTCTACATTTCATTAATATTACATATAACAGAATAATTTTATAATGTAATTACAGCTGAAGTTACGAGTCAGACAACTTCCTAGTGTAAGATTGGGTATTAGCTGAGTGTTTTTAAGCTAATGAGCTAATCACTCGGGCTTAGTGTTAAAAATTTGCTTCGCAAATGTATTTATTTATTTTCTTCAAAAGGTTTACATGAGTATGAACAGTGATTGCTGGATTTTAATGTTGGTAAATAACTGTTGGTTAGTGCAGTTTAACATGTGAAAAATTGAACAGCTAAGCATACTCTGCATTATTAACATCCATAGTCTATTAATCAACCTGTAAACTGAATGAATTAAAGTTGAATGCAGGTTCAGCCCTGTTGCTGTGAGTTATTATTTGCAAATCCATTTTTGTCAATGTTTATAACGAATGCAAAAACACCTATTAAAATGATTTCTGTATCTCTTCACAACCATATAACTTCTTTGTGTTGAGAATGGCAGGTACATCCACACAATGCTACTGAAGTGAGTTTTCTATTGCTGTTTAATGTAAAAGAGTTTTTAATTTAAAAAAGTATAAAAGTAAAAGAAAGAGTGCTCTTTTTTAACTGAACTGAGGGAATAATGTATTTTTAGATAGTGTGCAATGAAGTGCTGCTTATTTTCCTTTTTCACTACAGTCTTCAGAGAAATGCATTTCGATATTTCACTGTATTTTCAATCCACTCGATGTCAGGATTGTCAGGACAGCTTCGTCTATGGTGGTGACTAGAGAGCCACATAGACCATGGGGAGAAACTTGATGCTGATGATATCTTCATCCATTGGATCTGGGGTTCTACACGTGAACACAAGAACTCACGATGAATAATGGTCACTGGACTTTGTACCACCTTACTTGTGGACTGCTGCAGAAGATTTTTTAATGATGTACAACAAACTTAGAGACTGCTTTAACAAGAACTGTATTTTATATGTAGGTATTGGTTATAGTTTTCTATTTTGACTGTAATTTAAACTTATTGAAAGGATGTTGCACTGGAGATTCAACAATCTGTTTTTATTATTTAAACTTAAAATTGTTGTAAAAGTTAAATTCACCTTTACCCTGATCCACAGCTATTCAGTTCAGTGATTAGTTTATAAATGAAGTTCAGACACAAACTTTGTTAATGGTTTTGTAATGCATAGCTCATGTGAACTTTAAAAATAGAAGCATGGTACAGTATTGGATTTATGCTGTTTGCCTCAATTTGTAAATAATGAAAGCTTTCTACAATAATACTCATTCATTTATTTCCTAATCCACTTAATCTAATTAGGGTAGTGGGCAGGATGGTGCCCATCTCAGCTGACTGTGAGCGAGGTTGGGGTAAACCCTAGACAGCTTGCCAGGCCATCACAGGGTACATCACTCATATAGCCACTCACACCAAGTGGTGATTTGGAACAGCCAATTATTATTAAAAAAAAAAAAAAAAATTACAAACAAATTTAGTGCTCATATAATTAATCCTGTGTCAGTTTAAATCCCATGCACTATGATACGGTTCTAGAAAAATGTAATTTGAAATATGTCAATAAAAGAATCAAGTTCAAATAAAATTACACATGATCAAATATTACACGCAGAGCATGCATCAAGCACATACAGTATTACCTGTTCCAAATAATATACACATTACTGATTTAATTCCATTTAAATCCCCGAGAACTATAAATCTTAACCTGAACTGTAACCGAGTCCTGATACACAGTTTTATTAAAATGTTCATTAGAACAATGATGTACATTAAATCAGGAACTAACAGGTTTCTCTCTTGGTTCTGGGACTATTATCCTCAACTGGTACCATTCGCTTTGAAAACACATCAACTAAGCTTACTGTTGTCTAACTAGCTCTGTTAGCAAGCTGCATCAACAACCCATATTAACCAACAAGAAAAACACAGCAGTATCTAGCATGCATTGTAAACATTACTGGTTCTTCTCAAAAAATTAGCATATGATAAAGTTCATTATTTTCTGTAATGTACTATTAAACAATAAAAGGGGCCGTGGTGGTCTAGTGCGCTGGATCGCTGAGCCAAAGGTTGGGGGTTCGAGTCCCACTCTCCACAAGGTTGTCACTGTCCCTCCAGTGCATCAAACTGGGTTATCAAAGGCGGGCCATGTCTCTCACTGTCTATGATGAGAGGCATATAAAAGAACCATTGCTGATTTTCATAAAGAGTAGCTGCAAAGTCATCAGCGTGTTTCTGTCCCTTGCTAAAAAGGGTTGGGACAGGAAGGGCATCCGACGTAAAAACCTCTGCCAAATCAAACGTGCCAATCAGACGATTCGCTGTGGCGACTCCCGAGTAAAAGCCGAAAGGAAGACAGAGACTATTAAACAATAAACTTTCATATATTTTAAATTCATTACATTCAACTGAAGTAGTTCAAGCCTTTTATTATTGTTTTAATATTGATAAGTTTGGCAAAAGAGTAAAGAAAAACCAAAAAGCCCCATCTCAAAATTAGCATAGTTCATCCGACCAATTTAAAAAAAACCCGACAAATAATTATGTTCAGTTATGCACTCAATACTTGGTCGGGAATCCTTTTGCAGAAATGACTGCTTCAATGCGGCGTGGCATGGAGGCAATCGGCCTGTGGCACTGCTGAGGTGTTATGGAGGCCCAGGATGCTTCGATAGCAGCCTTAAGCTCATCCACAGTGTTGGGTCTGGTGTCTCTCAACTTTCTCTTCACAATATCCCAAAGATTCTCTATGGGCTTCAGGTCAAGAGAGTTGGCAGGCCAATTGAACACAGTAATAGCATGGTCAGTAAACCATTTAGCAGTGGTTTTGGCAATGTGAGCAGGTGCCAGTTCGTGCTGAAAAATTAATTCTCCATAAAGCTTTTCAGCAGATGGAAGCATGAAGTGCTCCAAAATATCCTGATAGCTGGCTGCATTGACCCTGCCCTTGATAAAACACAGTGGACCAACACCAGTGGCTGATATGGCTCCCCAGGCCATCACTGACTGTGGGTACTTGACACTGGACTTCAGGCATTTTGGCATTTCCTTCTCCCCAGTTTTCCTCCAGACTCTGGCAGCTTAAATTTCTGAATGACATGCAAAATTTGCTTTCATCCGAAAAAAGTACTTTCTTCTGCCGCTGTTTCTGGTTCAAAAGTGGCTTGACCTGGGGAATATGGCACCTGTAGCCCATTTCCTGCACACGCCAGTGCACGGTGGCTGTGGATGTTTCTACACCAGACTCAGTCCACTGCTTCCACAGGTCCCCCAAGGTCTGGAATCGGCCCTTCTCCACAATCTTCCTCAGGGTCCGGTCACCTCTTCTGGTTGTGCAGTGTTTTCTGCCACACTTTCCTTCCCACAGACGTCCCACTGAGGTGCCTTGATACAGCACTCTGGGAACAGCCTATTCGCTCAGAGATTTCTTTCTGTGTCTTACCCTCTTGCTTGAGGGTGTCAATGATGGCCTTCTGGGCAGCAGTCAGGTCGGCAGTCTTACCCATGATTGCCGTTTTGAGTAATGAACCAGGCTGGGAGTTTTTAAAAGCCTCAGGAATCTTTTGCAGGTGTTTAGAGTTAATTGGTTGATTCAGATGATTAGATTAATAGCTCGTTTAGACTACCTGAACATGATATGCTAATTTTTTGAGATAGGAATTTTGGGTTTTCATGAGCTGTATGCCAAAATCATCAGTATTAAAACAATAAAAGACCTGAAATATTTCAGTTGGTGTGCAATGAATCTAAAATATATGAAAGTTTATTTTTTATCAGTACATTACAGAAAATAATGAACTTTATCACAATATGCTATTTTTTTGAGAAGGACGAGTATACTTTTTTCTGTCCAAACACCTGCTGTCCCTCATTCCAGCCAAGGGATATCAATAAAAGACAGACACGCCCATAAAAGCATGCAACCCTATGTGTCTATAGTCTGTCCCTAGCGGATCCTAGTGGTTATTGCACTTCCGGGTAAGCTTCTTCCAGCTGGAGTTGTTATGAACTGATTGAACAACAGTCCAAAGTTTGCTGCTGAACTTTGTTGTGAGTGACTTTTCCACCCCGTGCTTCAGGGAACCTTTATACCACTATTCGGACGGTTCAACAGTGCATTCGTGCTTGTTTTTGGCTCATTTCCAGACTCTCCGAACCACATAAGGACGCTTCAGGAAAGAGAAATAAGCGGATGTGTTGGTGCTGATGAGGTGAAGTGGACTCCGCTCGCTGCGTCACAACCGAATTCGCTGGACTTCACGACTGCATTTGTCTGATATTGTGCTTCCTGGTCTGTTTTGATTCCGCGAAATAAAATGGCTAGAATGCTGAGCAAGGACCTACCGGATATCGAGGTAGAAACTCTGCTCCTGTTCAAAACATTTCAACCCTGTTTATTTATCTCTTCTTTTCTTCTGTGGAGGGAAATTGTTTTAGCCAGGTTGTCCATTCCTTATGTAATAATGCTGTAATCATACTCGCAGTCTTCTACACAAACAATGAATGTTTTCATTTTGTTTCTTATTCTATCTAGCTCTCTCTCTCTCTCTCTGTCTCGTGTGTGTGTGTATGAAAAAATGCTTTTCTTGTCATATTTCATGAACAAAAAGTTGTGGACAAAATTAGTTGTGCAACTATGCAAAAATATGATGATAGATTTTTATTGCCAAGTATTGCATGAACAATGAAAACCAGTTTAGCAGCAATTATAAAATGCAAAAGCACAAAACATAACTAATGAACTAAGCTACACATGTGCATACAACTACACACTTTGATATATGTGTATATAAATTATTAGTCCTTCTCAAAAAATTAGCATATTGTGATCAAGTTCATTATTTTCTGTAATGTACTGATAAAAAATAAACTTTCATATATTTTAGATTGATTGCACACCAACTGAAATATTTCAGGTCTTTTATTGTTTTAATACTGATGATTTTGACATACAGCTCATGAAAACCCAAAATTCCTATCTCAAAAAATTAGCATATCATGTTCAGGTAGTCTAAACGAGCTATTAAGCTAATCATCTGAATCAACCAATTAACTCTAAACACCTGCAAAAGATTCCTGAGGCTTTTAAAAACTCCCAGCCTGGTTCATTACTCAAAACCGCAATTATGGGTAAGACTGCCGACCTGACTGCTGTCCAGAAGGCCATCACTGACACCCTCAAGCAAGAGGGTAAGATACAGAAAGAAATCTCTGAGCGAATAGGCTGTTCCCAGAGTGCTGTATCAAGCCACCTCAGTGGGACGTCTGTGGGAAGGAAAAAGTGTGGCAGAAAACGCTGCACAACCAGAAGAGGTGACCGGACCCTGAGGAAGATTGTGGAGAAGGGCCAATTCCAGACCCTGGGGGACCTGTGGAAGCAGTGGACTGGGCTACAGGTGCCGCATTACCCAGGTCAAGCCGCTTTTGAACCAGAAACAGCGGCAGAAGCGCCTGACCTGGGCTACAGAGAAGCAGCACTGGACTGTTGCTCAGTGGTCCAAAGTACTACTTTTGGATGAAAGCAAATTTTGCATGTCATTTGGAAATCAAGGTGCCAGAGTCTGGAGGAAGACTGGGGAGAAGGAAATGCCAAAATGCCTGAAGTCCAGTGTCAAGTACCCACAGTCAGTGATGGTCTGGGGTGCCATGTCAGTTGCTGGTGTTGGTCCACTGTGTTTCATCAAGGGCAGGGTCAATGCAGCTCGCTATCAGGATATTTTGGAGCACTTCATGCTTCCATCTGCTGAAAAGCTTTATGGAGATGATTTCATTTTTCAGCACGACCTGGCACCTGCTCACAGTGCCAAAACTACTTGTAAATGGTTTACTGACCATGCTATTACTGTGCTCAATTGGCCTGCCAACTCTCCTGACCTGAAGCCCATAGAGAATCTGTGGGATATTGTGAAGAGAAAGTTGAGAGACACCAGACCCAACACTGTGGATGAGCTTAAGGCCGCTATCGAAGTATCCTGGGCCTCCATAACACCTCAGCAGTGCCACAGGCTGATTGCCTCCATGCCACGCCGCATTGAAGCAGTCATTTCTGCAAAAGGATTCCCGACCAAGTATTGAGTGCATAACTGAACATAATTATTTGAAGGTTGACTTTTTTTTTTTTTTATAATTGGTCGGATGAAATATGCTAATTTTTTGAGATAGGAATTTTGGGTTTTCATGAGCTGTATGCCAAAATCATCAGTATTAAAACAATAAAAGACCTGAAATATTTCAGTTGGTGTGCAATGAATATAAAATATATGAAAGTTTAATTTTTATCAGTACATTACAGACAATAATGAACTTTATCATAATATCTTAATTTTTTGAGAAGGACTAGTATGTATATTTATATGGACACCTATACATACATAATGTATATACTATCTTTTCCTTTTGGCTTTTTCCCTTTTATTTAGTGGTCGCCACAGCAACTCATCTGATTCGCATGTTTGATTTGGCATACGTTTTTAAGTCGGATGCCCTTCCTGACACTGAAAGTCAACAATGGTTCTTTTACATGCCTCTCACCATAGACAGTGAGAGACATGGCCGGCCTATGATAACGCAGTTGGCTGCATATACTGTATACTTGTATATCTATCTGCATATTCACACATACACTGAAAGGTGCATGATATGTCAAGGTGCATTATATACACCAGGTACAGCTTTTAATTGTAAGGTACATGCTGCTAAAGATGTTATGATGTTTGAGACCTGCTCTAAACATGAGTATTGCACTGTTCAGAAAGATGGTCTGAATGATGGTTATACAGTCAGTGTGGATGACATTGGGGTTACACATTTCACAGCTTGTGGGTAAAAGCTGTTCTTGAGTTTTTGTTTTTAAAATCATGTGCCTTTTTCTGGAGGGGAGGGAGCAGAAAATGGCAGTGTCCATGGTGTGTTTGGGTTCCTGAAAAGCCCACTGGCTCTCCTATGAAATCTGGCAATGTAAATGGTGGAGTGGGGGGGGGGGTAGTTCCAATCACCTGCTTTTCTGACTGCTGCAAGGTCCTCTGTACAGCAGTATGTCAGAAGGCTCTCGACGGTTGACTGGTAAAAGTTTGCCATATTCCCATAGTTGAGGAAAGCAGGAATGCCACAGCCTGCGTTTACTCATGCTTTCTAAAAACCCCAAAACATTGTTAAACTAAATGTTATTATTCCTTACCCAGGCATTACCCAGACAGCTTCTTCATCTGTTGAACAACTCATCTTTTTTAATTGGCTTACTTACGGTATCTTTTTTTTTTTTATTATTTTTTTTATGAAGCTGATGACCATATATATTTTAAAAATCCATAATTCAGCTGTGATGAAGACTCTAATAGTATTGTGATTTATTCCATTTGCCATGATTGATTGTGTGCTGTGCTTAATTCAGTTAGTGTTATTTTGTGCAGCAATCTGCATGCCATTTACTTGAGACATGCATGTCATGTGCTTATTGCTTTCCCTACATACATTTTAGGAGGGGGTTGGAAATCTGCTTCTCACTATAAATCAGCACATCAGTGGAACATCAATACTTTGGAAGGAAACTGGTATTTGATGAGTGTGAACTGGATTAAATTCAACCCGAAGTGCAGTGGGTTGGATTTCGAAAGCCGTGTCAGCAATGATGGCCAAGAAGTTTATAATTAACTCAAAAGACCAAAGTAGAATGCCAAAGCGATGTCAACATGGTTCTTTGACCTCCTGTTTTTATTTGACAGTCCTTATTATTTGATATGCTTGTTAACAGTGTGGCAAATTCATGTAAATTGCAACTGGTCCCTTAATGTTTGTGTGTTTTCCGGGCTAATAAAAAGCATAAATAACACAAATTCTCTGACAATGTATTTTATTCCATTATGTAGAATTCGACACCACTTTTAGCCAGTATGAACAAAAGTGTAAAATATAAAATAGTGAAAAATGGACACAACTTGAAAGTTCCTTTAAGAAACTACCATGTATGCTAGGCTACAGGCAACCTCAAAATATTTAGATTAAGTGTCATGACGGGCTGAATGTTCCTGATTTTAAAGCAACCACAGCAATTTTATGAGTAATTTTAGATTTTCTGTTCGAGCTAGTTGGCAGCTTTTGAATGTTGTGGTGTTACTGTTGGGCAGTGGTGGTCTAGTGGTTAGGGCACAGGATTGCTGATCCTAAGGTTGGGGGTTCGAGTCCCCACAGAGTTGTCACTGCCCCCCACCCCCCAGTGCAGCTAACTGGGTTATCAAAGGCAGGCCATGTCTCTCACTGTCTATGGTGAGAGGCATGTAAAAGAACCATTGCTGACTTTCGTCAAGAGTAGTTGGGGTGTCATTGAAAACCTATTATTAGTATCGATATATTGATAAAAAAAAAATTCCAATACATTGGAAAATTGCTGTACTGTTCCATAAATGTATTAAATAGAACAGACTAAGATATATTACAGTAGTTTGTATAATGCATTGAATACAGTGAGTCGTCGACTTACAACCTATGCGAGTTCCATCTGATCGACTTGACGACCGCAAAAGTGGTGAAGCATGATTCATAGCAGTGCGAGTGTTGCATACAATGGTTGTTTTTGCCGCCGGCAGCGCCAGGTTTTTAAAAGGCCAAGCAGGAGATGATGCAGCTTCACTTTCTAACTGCTCAGAGCAAATTTATTCATCTACTTTCAATGCCACGACAGTGTTTATGTGACAGGAAGCGTGTCCCACGTTTTGGCAATCAGCTGGTCTGCGGGTTGAAGTTTTTCCATGTCCATCCATTTGTGTTTCCTTGCCAGCTGTGCTTGGCTTCATGGAAATGAGCCGATCAAAACGAGGGAAATTTATCTCTTTACTCCAACAACACGTGCAGTCTGTGGTTGTTGTTATAATCCAATAAAATTGGAGTTTGAAGCTATCGGACCCGCTCACACAGTGGAGTACAGAAAGGATTGGCTCTCCGCTGTATGTCACAGTGACGTGGAATCGAAAATAGATGTATAGATTCAGAAGATGCATAGATCTGTGTTATCCGGTGATAAGTGTCTCTTGTTCAAAATGTTGTGCTGTTGAACACGCGCTCTGACGGCACACTGGAAGCAGGGACGTACCGTTTACCATACACAGAGGCGAGACGTACCATTTACGCGGGGTTTCATTGAAATTGCATTTACTACAGACGCTGTCATGAATACAGCAAGCTATAACGTTAGAAGTATCGATACCCCTTTTATAAGTATCGATTATGGATCGACATAATTATATCGGCGATATTCCGATTGTCAATGACATCCCTAAAGAGTAGGCTGCAAAGCTGTCAGCGTGTTTCTACAACCTGGAGATGGATGGGTGCCACCAGGCTAAATCGGCCCAAGTCTCGCCATGAAGGCACCCCAATGACATTCCCGGATGTTAAGGGATAAGTGAAGAAGTGTTACTGTTGATACCTAGAGCAGTGCTGGTTGCATGACTTTGATAACCATTTCATAGTTAGGCTCTCAAACAGTTTTAGTAAAATGGTTAATGCAAATAATAAAATGAATGCTGGGTGCTTTGAGGTCTGACTGTGCTTAGTGAACTCACTTAATCCATTCTTCACAAATTTTGCTTGGTTGGTCGGTCGAGTTAGGAGAAACACATTATGAATTGACTGCATGGTTCTGTGTGTACACTGTTCACAATCATTTGGGTTTACACACCTCCTCCAGTCATTGCACAAAAACGAGTACTTTAATAATGTGTTAGGCTTTGCCCAGTGCAGCAGTCCTTAGTCTTAATAACCACAGTGGAGAATCTACCAGACATATGTGTGTTTATTAACAATCTGAAAACTATAAAAAAAATAAACAACTCTTTTTTTCTGCTCCTGAAACATTCATTTTCTGTACCGCTTAATCCTAATTAGGGTTGCAGAAAGGCTGGCGCCCATCTCAGCTGGCTCAAAGCGAGGGCCAAGTACACCCTGGACAGCTCGCCCTATAAAATAAAGCAAAATACAGTAGGCCCTTTACTATTCGCGGTTTTGCACTCGCGGTTTGAGTGCACGCGGTCTGCCCAGCAACCGGCACGTGATTCGAATTCAGCCAATGGATGTCCTCCTTTCTGCTGATTGGTTGAGCTGATGTCCCACCCCTTTTTACTCATTCACACACAAGTTGTCAATGAGCTTCTTTTTTCTGTTTTAATTACCAATTAAGCTCTATGATATCACTCAAACACTGTGTCTTCTCTGGCTAAGCGATAGAAAATGCTGGATGTCTCTTCTGAAGAAATAAGACTTTCTCCTTTCTCTGAACTGTTGTATTAAAATCTTTTTCTAAGTTCATATTTATGCGTGAGATTTTATGTTCTGTAGTATGTTTAACAGTACTCTTCATGTCCTTTTACATTGAAGTTGGAGTAACGTGTCCAAGATGGCGCTGCCCAGAGGGCGACATCACGGAGTTCTCAGAGTCAAATTGTTTCTTTGTTTGTTTTAATTTGTTTGTTCATGTTTTGCACTATGCTCGTCTATGAGCAGCTTCGGGCAACTAAGCATGCAATAATCTTCTATCTGTTCTCTGCTCGGTTAGCTAGCAGTTAGCTACCGGCTACCGGCTAAGCCTGGAGCTCTGAGAGGCTTGGTTAGCACATTCCGGCCATACTACTTGAAAATGTTCAGCTGCGGCTCGCTGCCTACCATAGCATGTCAGCTCTGCTTAGTTATACACTGCAAAGTTATAACTAAGCACGCTCAACTTGGCTTGTTCGCCGGGATGCGGCTCCATAGCATACTAACTCTGCTACCGCATCCCGGCTAACAAAGAAGCTGAGGTGGTAAGGGGCCGAATGACGACTCCGGTGCTTGGGATAGCAGGGGATGAAGGCTGTGTAGCCGGCTGGTATAATCGCCTTATCGGGTGTACTCTCCTCGAGCCATGTTTCACAGAAACAGGGTCCTGTAGATCCCTCTGCGCTGCAATCTGAGCATGAAGCTCGTCCATCTTTTTTCGAAGGGAATGAATATTTTCAAGTATGTAGTATGGCCAGAAGTGCTAACCAAGCCTTTCAGAGCTCCGCCTGGGCCTAGATAAGATAAGATACAGCTTTATTAATCTCACAATGGAGAAATTCACTGTTACAGGCTCTTGAGGTACCATCAGTAGGGGGTGCAAAAATAGATACATATACAAACGTACATATATATATATATCTATATATATATATATATATATATATATATATATATATATAAGTAAATAAATAGATACATAAATAGTATAAAGTAATATACAATAAAAAAGAAAAGGAGGGAACAACTTTGGAGACTGGCCTATATTCAAGTGTACATGTATCTGAGGGCAGCGTAGATGGGTTGATATGGTTCACAGTCAGTGGGGTAGATGTGGTTGATTAACCGCTAACCGCTAGCAGTGAGCTCCTAACCAAGCGCCGGAAAATCTCAAAACTCCGCCTGGGCATAGGATAGCTGCTCAAGATACAAGTTATTGGCTGAAGCTGAAGCTGTTCATGCTATCGTAGGGTTGACCGATCATAGACAAGCATAGTGCAAACCATATACAAACAAATTAAAACGAACAAAGAAACAATTTGACTCTGAAAACTCCACGAGGTTGCCCTCTAGGCAGCGTCATCTTGGACATGTCACTCCAAGTTCAATGTAAAAGGACATGAAGCATAAAGTTTATCCTTTTGGTATCATTTGTTAAACATGCTACAGAACATAAAATCTCACACACAAACATTCTAAGAATTAACTGAGGTACTGTACTGGAATAATAATTGAAAGATTTTAAAACGAGTGCTTTACAACAGTATATGTTGTATAATGTTTATATATTTTATTACTAAATATCACAGTACAAAATTAAAAAGTTTTTCTTAATCATGACTACATTTTACTACATTAATACTGTATTAATGAGTAAGATTGTCTGTAGAATGTGTTTAAGAAGCATATTTTAGCGCACGTAATAGATACATAGTATTTTACTGCCGGCTGCGCATTCACGCATGTGATGTCGTACATGGGGTTTTACTTCTGCGTACAGAGCTCGCGGATTATCTCGATTCGTGGGAGGGCTCGGAACCGTATGACGAATGTCAAGGGCCTACTGTAATAAATACTCAACCAGTTACATTTTAACAAAAAAGTCAATCTACGATGAAGAGCACTAAATACCTTACTCCTCTTGCAACTCTATATATGGCTAGTCAGCATGTTAGCTGTTAGAATCGGAAAACTCCCTCGGCGAGCCTGTTCACATGAGCTAAATACAATAAAACCACATTCAATGTTCTGTGTTTATAAGTGGTGATATACTGTAATTCATAACGTACCATAGTAATGTAAACAAAAGAGGCGAAAGTTTATGGAAATACCTGAACAACGAATTGCTCATTCTGTTGTGCTGCATTCCTAGGGAGCACCCCAGAACATTGACAATCGGTCCAATGACGTGACTCAGCATCACACTTTTTGGACTTAAAAATAAATAAATAAAATCAGTTTTAAGTAGATTGGGATTTCACGAGCTCTTAGTAAAAAACCTATGCTAACAGTACAAGAGTGGAAAGTGGGGAATAGGAACAACACCTTCAGTTTGTATTAAGAACCCCAACCTGATTGAACTGAATCTCCACGCAAACTCGAACACAGAAACCATATGTGCAGTACAGCTGTGTGAAAGAAATAGTGACGGAACCCTTGTCTGAACATGTGACAACAATGTTTTTCACTTTTTAACGATTCTAGGGAAGAGAAAAGGCATGAGTCTAGGACTGAGAGTAGGTACTTTGAATGTTGGAACTATGACAGGAAAAGGTAGAGCTGGCTGACATGATGCAGAGGAGGAAAGTGGACATACTGTGTGTTCAGGAGACCAGGTGGAAAGGTAGCAAGGCTAGAAGCTTAGGAGCAGGGTTTAAGCTGTTTTATCGTGGTGTGGATGGGAAGAGAAATGGAGAAGGAGTCATCTTGAAGGAGGGGTTTGTCAGGAATGTTCTAGAAGTGAAAAGAGTGTCAGACAGAGTGATAAGTCTCAAGTTAGAAATTGAAGGTGTGATGTTCAATGTTGTTAGTGCTCATGCCCCACAAGCAGGATGTGAGCTAGAAGAGAAGGAGAGATTCTGGAGTGAGTTAGATGAAGTGATGCAGAGTACCCCAGAGGTGAAAGAGTGGTCATTGGTGCAGACTTCAATGGACATGTTGGTGCAGGCAACAGAGGGGACAAGGAAGTGATGGGCAGGTTTGGTATCCAGGACAGGAACACAGAAGGACAGATATTGATCGATTTTGCAAAAAGGATGGAAATGGCTGTGGTGAATACTTTCTTCCAGAAGAGACCGGAGCATAGGGTGACTTATAAAAGCGGAGGTAGGAGCACACAGGAAAACTACATCTTATGTAGACGATGTAATTTGAAGGAAGTCAGTGACTGCAAAATAGTAGTGGGTGAGTATGTTGTCAAACAGCATAGGATGGTGGTGTGCAGGATGATGCTGATGGTGAGGAAGGTGAAGGCAGAGCAGAAGACAAAGTGGTGGAAGCTGAAAAAGGAAGAGTGTTGTGTTGTCTTCAAGGAGGAATTGAAAGAGGCTTTGGGTGGTGAGGAAGTGCTTTCAGATGACTGGACAACTACAGCTAATGTTATCAGGAACACAGGTAGGAAAGTACTTGGTGTGTCCTCTGGAAGGAGACTAGATAATGAGACTTGGTGGTGGAATGAGAAAGTGCAGGAGTGTGTACAAAAGAAGAGGTTAGCTAAGAAGTGGGACACAGAGAGGACCAAAGAGAGTAAACATGAGTACAGGGAGACACAGGTACCGGTGTCAAAGGCCAAACAGAGGGCGTATGATGACTCGTATGATAAGTTGAACAGTAAGGAGGGAGATGATTTAGACAGGTTGGCACAGCAGAAAAATAGAGATGGGAAGGACATGCAGCAAGTTAGTTAGAGTGATTAAGGACAGAGTGGGAAATGTATTGATCGATGACAGAAGTGTGCTGGGAGGATCGAAAGAGTACTTTGAAGAGCTGATGAATAAGGAAAATGAGAGAGAGGGGGGAAAAAAAAAGTAGAAGAGGTGAGTGTTGAGGATCAGGAAGTAGCAAAGATTAGTAAGGGTGAAGTGAGGAGGGAATTGAAGAGGATGAAGAGTGGAAAGGCAGTTGGTCCTGATGACATACTGGTGTAGGGATGGAAGTGTCTAGGAGCGGTAGCAGGTTCTGGGACTAGCCTCAGTAAGACAGAATACATGTGTATGAACAACAAGGAGCCAAGAGGAATGGTGCGGTTACAGGTAGCAGAGATAGAAGGTGGAGGATTTTAGGTTTTGGAGACAAAGCCAGAGAGGCTAGATTGAGATGGTTTGGACATGTACAGAGGAGGGATAGTGAGTATATTGGTAGTAGGATGCTGAGGTTAGAACTACCAGGCAGAAGGCCTAGAGTAAGACCAAACAGAAGATTTATGGATGTAGTGAAGCAGGACATGAAGGTAGTTGGAGTAAGAGTAGAAGATGGGGTGAGATGGAGGCAGATGACTCACTGTGGCAACCCCTGAAGGGAACAGCCAAAGGAAAAAGAAGAAGAAGGAGAGGGTGTGAGTTCATACAACAAGTCCAGCATTTGCTATTTGCCATTACGAATCTATATACAGTAGGCCCTCGACATTCATGGGGGTTCGGTTCCGGCCTCTCCTGCGAATCGAGATCATCTGCGAGTTCTGTACCCGGAAGTAAAACCCCATGTATCACGTCACATGCACGAATGAGCAGCTGGAAGTAAAATACTATGTATCTATTACATGCGCTAAAATATGCTTCTTAAACACATTCTATAGAGTCTTACTCTTTAATTCAGTATTAATGTAGTAAAATGTAGTAATGATTAAGAAAAACTTTATTTTTATATTTTTATTGATATTTATTGATAAAATATAAACATTATACAGCATACATATAAAACACCTTTAAATGCATTCTCTTTGAAAAACACACAGCACTATAGTTTTCAAACATTCCCACTAGAGCAAAATATTGCATTAGGCATGAGATGACTGAATTCAAGTATTGATTGCATTAAGTATGAGCAGCTCAGCCATGCCCTTCAGCCAAAGCAAGTACAAAACAGAGTTTTAGAGTGAGAGAGTTAGACAGCGTTACAAACCAAAGAAGCGGTGATGTGATGTGAGTTAATCCTCTGGTGTAGAGGTGAACGTGCTTTTGTTTATTGGGAGTAAATGAGAATAGTGAATTCAGGTGTGTGCTACGAGCAGCTCAGCCACGCCCCTCAACTGAAGTGGAGAGTCAACAATTAGTTAGAGACACAGCACCAAAATCAAAGTTCCCCTAAACACAGACCATAACATAAAGGACATAAAAGAAGAAGAAATGTAATAAATTGGATAAACAAAACAAAATGAGAAACATGCTACACCACAGTAAATAAAATATAACACACAAACATTTTAAACATTACCTTAGGTCATGTACTGGAATAATAATTGAAAAAAACTTTAATAGTGGAGTGTTTTACAATAGGTCAAACGATTATTCCTCTTCAGGCACTTCAGAGGAAACTGTCGTTTCTTCCGGAGAAAGTCTTATTTCTTCAGAAGAGACATCCCCAACGTCATTACCTTTTTCTGGTGATTAGCAGGCATTTGAGTGACATCATAGAACTTAACTGTAATTAAAACGCAGTAAAAAAAAAAAGGCTCATTGACAACTTGTGCCGAATGAGGAAAAAGGGGCGTTACATCATCTCAACCAATCAGCAGGAAGGAGGACAGCCATTGGCAGAATTTGAATCACGTCGACTGTTGCTCGGCAGTCTGCGAATATTCAAACCATGAGTGCAAAACCGCGAATAGTCAAGGGCCTACTGTATACTGTATACTGTTTTACTCACATTTGGAGACCAGGTGCACATCCATTTGCCTGCCTGTGATATTTACATTATATTTTTAAAAATCTTATTTTGTTATTACGTAGTTGGATTATGGTGTTTATTTACCTTACTAGATATTGGTAATAGTGATGCTGGAAGCCTATTTCTGCCAACACTGGGTGAAGTAAGGGCACACCATAAATGGCTTTCAGTCCATCATGGGTCCAAACATTATTATATATTAATTATTATGGAAAAGCTGACCATGTCTCTCACTGTCCTTGGTGAGAGGCATGTAAAGGAATCATTACTGACTTTCATTTTTTCATTTCACGAGTAAGCTGCTTTTCCATTAGCACTTTTCTGCCGTATGATGGAGCTGTCCCGGTTGTACCCCATCCTTGTCCAGAGTCGACTGAGATAAACGTCAGTCTCCCTGCGATGTTAATTAGGATTAAGCTGCTCAGAAACTGAATGAATATATTTTTTGGCAATGACGCAGCCTGATTCAAATGACTGGGACACACAGCTATTGACTGTCATTTTGTTTTAAGAAATATCCACTTAATATAATAAACAATTACTGAATGAGGTGAAATATGACATAAAAAGTTAAAAGATGAATAACACTCTCCGAGACTGAATAATTCCTCATGTCATACAATTCTATGATATGATTGTTTAATAATTAATTTAAAATATTCAGAGTAGACAGTAGCATTGCTATATTGTGCATGCCAGTCATGCAAAAATCATTCAACTTATCCAATAATAATGATGCAATAATCTGGTTTTCTGATGGCAATGATGCAATACCAAGAAATATTTGATGACTTTCCAAGTATCAGAAATGATAAAAATCTCTTGAATGAATAATAATGTAATTGATTCCCCAGTTAGCATACCAAATTGTTCCATTTCTGTGCAGCATACACTAAGTTTGCTTATCTTATTATAACTGAAGAGATATTAAAGCAAATACCTATGTTGTAACTGTGGTTGTGGAGACAGCAGGTAGCCACTAGGGCAGTGAGAATCACCTGGATGACTTTCTTGATTCTTGCATGCCATGAGCTGTGGCAGCACACTGAGGAGACTCCCCTTAGTTGAAGTCTGATAACCCATGTCTGTATTATCTTAATTGCAATAGTCCTGTGGAGACTAAAGCTGCAGCTGCAGTTAACAATTCTGGCATATTTAGCAAGAACTGGTGCCATACTTGGTGAGCGCACAAATTTGATTGGCAAGCATGTCTGCCATATGTTCCAATGATAGTGTGGCTAGCTTTCTCAATTAGTCTAACTTAAGATCAATGGATTATGTGGTGTGCTTGGGGTTATACAAGGTTTATTAAGAGTTTGCCATTCGACTGAGAACCTTAGTGTGTGTGTGTGTGTGTGTGTTCCAGGTAGCCTGTTCTCAAGTAGGACCATACTAGGATCATTGTGTGTCTTATACCACCTTGAAAATATGTGCTTGTTTGTTGTTGTTTCCTTTGTTTCCAACTGAAACTACCCACTGACAGGTGTTATGATGTGTGGTATCTAGGTTGCACAATGGTGGTGGTGGTCGTGATGGGCAGGCGGCGGTGGTGGTGCTGCATTAAGAACCATGAGTTAACCTTTGGAAATGAAAGTGTGATTGTGCACATTTTTAGCTCTCACAAGGCTGTACTATATCTTGTGCATTTAGATGTATCTGTTTAAAACCAATGCTTTTTTCACCTCTTTTTTTTACAGAATCAAATAACATCTAACATACAAAACATAAAATGCAACAGAAAAAAATAGGAAGAGGTCACTAATAAATCTGTTCTGGTCTCTCTCTCTCTCTCTCTCTCTCTCTCACCTCCTCTGTGTGTGTGTGTGAGTGAAATTGTGTGTGCATCTGGTTGTAGGAATGGTAGTATATGTAAATAATAATTCCCAGTAAACAAATACATTAATAATAATAATAATCTATTTAATCAAGAATAGTGGGGATATCGAGGAAATTTAAAAAATACTACTGCTACTGCTGTACCTTCTACGACTACTACTACAACTAATAATAATAATAACAGCAAAAACACTATTAATATAAGACAAAAAATGGTATGCTCACATGGGACATCAGGCACCGTGAACGAAGGCCACAGGGCGCTAAGCCTTAAGGCCGTCCCTGCCCCCTCCACCAGAACACTCTCCATCCCTGGCCTTCACACATGTGCCATGATTAACCTATTATTTTTTTCCCCTCCCTTTTTGGCTTGGATTTAGGCTGCACATATGTGAAACCTGCATCATGGCTCATTAATCACTCTGAAGATAAATAATTCAATTTAGTGGTTAGTTGATTCTTGGATAGCCCCAAAGACCACATAAAACTCCAAGAAGTTCTTTGATATCCCCAAAGACAACATTAAAAAAAAAAAAAAACAACAAAAAACCTTTAAATATGTTGGTTTAATGAAGTCACAGATAAAGTGTCTGAACAGCAAGTAGAGAACTCATACAGAACTCATTGAACATCAGGAAAAAGTACAGGCCCTTGACCATTCGCGGCTCAGCGCTCGTGCCCCCGCTTACTCACGGATTAGTGACAAAGATAGAAGTAACTGGCTCGTGATTCAAATTTAGCCAATGGCTGAAAGCTTTTGTTTCTCCCTCCTGCAGATTGGTTGCAGATGATGTGTACACCTCTTTTTTCTCCTTCACGCACAAGTTATCAACTTGATTGTTTGAATTGCGAAGTACATTTTTTTAGTGTGTTTATAATTATTTAATCCCTATGATGCCACTCAAATGCCCTGTAGCTTCTCTAGCTTCTGGTAAGGATCCTTAAGAACTTTATTTGTTCATAAATATTATCACAGTACAAAATTAAGTTTTACTTAATCATTACTAAATTTTACTACTTTATTATACTCACAGGTAAGCAGCAAACCCAGAAGTTACTGGCACGTGATTCAAATTTGTCCAATGGCTGAGAGCTTTTGTTTCTCCCTCCTGCTGATTGGTTGCAGATGATGTGTACATCTCTTTTTTTTTTTTTCTCCATCGCACACATCATCAATGTGACCGCTTGAAATGTGAATTCAAGTTTTATTTTTAATGTCAGTTCAGTTCATTTTCTCTTCTTCTTTTCCTTTCGGCTGCTCCCTTCAGGGGTCGCCACAGCAACTCATCCGTCTCCATCTCACCCTGTCCTCTGCATCTTCTTTCTTGACTCCAACGACTTTCATGTCTTCCTTTACCACATCCATAAATCTCTTCTTTGGTCTTCCTCTAGGCCTTCTGCGTGGTAGTTCCAACCTCAGCATCCTACTGCCAATGTACTCACTATCCCTCCTCTGTACATGTCCAAACCAACTCAATCTAGCCTCTCTGACATTGTCTCCAAAACATCTTACATGGGCTGTCCCTCTGACATACTCATTTCTGATCATATCCATCCTCGTTACTCCCGGAGAGAACCTCAACATTTTCATCTCCGCTACCTCCCGCCTGCCTCCTGCCTTTTCCTCAGCGCCACTGTTTCTAAGCCATACAACATCGCTAGCCTCATCACCGTCTTGTACACTTTTCCTTTCATTCTTGCTGACACTCTCCTATCGCACATCACACCGGACACTTTTCTCCAACTATTCCAGCCTGCCTGCACACGCTTCTTCACCTCTTTTCCACACTCTCCATTGCTCTGGATTGTTGAGCCTAAGTACTTAAAATCCTCCACCTTCGTTATCTCTGCTCCCTGTAACATCACCGTTCCTCCTGGGTCCTTCTCATTCATGCACATGTATTCTGATTTTCTGAGGCTAACCTTCATTTCCCTCCTTTCCAGGCCATATCTCCACCTCTCTAGATTTTTCTGCACTTGTTCTCTGCTCTCACTACAGATCCGAATGTCATCTGCAAACATCATAGTCCATGGAGATTCTTGTCTCACCTCATCTGTCAGCCTGTCCATCACCATAGCAAACAAGAAGGGGCTCAGAGCTGACCCTTGATGCAGTCCCACCTCCACCTTGAATTCGTCGGTCACGCCGACAGCACACCTCACCACTTACATCTGTGTAACGTGACATCGCCCTCTAGGCAGCACCACCTTGGAGACGTCACGTTCAATGTAAAAGGACATGAAGCAAGTTAATCCTTTTGGTATCGTTTGTTAAACATGCTACAGAACATAAAATCTCATGCACAAACATTCTAAACATTAACTTAGGTACTGTACTGGAATAATAATTGAAAAAGACTTTAATACAACAGTTGAAATGATTATTCCTCTTCAGGCACTTCAGAGGAAACTGTCAATTCTTCAGGAGAAAGTCTTATTTCTTCAGAAGAGACATCCAACATTTTCTATCGCTTAGCCAGAAAAGACGCATAGTGTCTGAGTGGCATCATAGAGCTTAACTGGTAATTAAAACACACTAAAAAAAGGCTTATTGACAACTTGTGTGCAAATGAGGAAAAAGGGGCGTTACATCATCTCAACCAATCAGAGGACAGCCATTGGCTGAATTTGAATGACGTGGCAGTTGCTCGGCAGTCCACAAATATGCAAACCGTGAGTGCAAAACCGCGAATAGTCAAGGGCCTACTGTATTATAATTTATGGAATTGAGTTGCCTTGATCTCCAGTGTTAATATTCAAATATAATCATATTTTGCTTCTTGAAACATGTCGTCATGAAATATTCCTGCACATGATCAAGTTGTTTCACTTTCCCTTTCAGGGACTAGGCCTCGACTTTAATGTATGAGGCTGCTGTCATGTTTGCTTTCAAGGTATTTACTGCATGTGAATGGAAGACAGTAAACATATAGATCTTTGGTTATACTGTACTGTAGCTCCTTTGATGTTTTCTCATTATTGTGGCATATTAAAACCAGTAAGGTTGCATATTGATAAAAATAAGTGTGCTGTAATGCTTTAGTAATATCACAACCTAAATGTAGAAAATACTATGATTAAGTCAGTATTAGATTCATGTCAGATTTCACTTTAAGCATCATTGCTGGGAAAGTAGAATAAAGTATGTATAAACACCACTATTAATTTTAAACATCTACAGTTTTTTACTCTTTAACAAGAAGCCTCAGCACCTTCTTTTTGAACACCCTACAATGAAACTGCCCTTATAAATGTCCTTATAAATGCAATTATATGTGAGCCGTTTAAACCATTTGCACATGGTCTTTCACCTTTACAGTTAAGTTCATTAGGAAGTGTAATGATGTTGGTTACACTGGAGATAAGGGGAGATGTTTAGCACTTGTCCACATCACAAGGCTTTCTACAGGTTAATATGAGTAAAGATGGTCCCAGCTTCATGCTGGGGGGCTCTAATGCAACCTTTATGGAGAGCAGAGGAAGTAAGTCAAGCCTTTCATTAGCATCTTTATTCAGGGAGTAATGACAACAGTGATGTGACCTTCAGCTCCTCACTGCACTTAAGACCCGAACTAAATGACTCCTGTCTGCCATTGAAAATGGCTTTCTAAATCTCATAATAATTGCCATCTCTGGAGCAATTAAAGCCTCCATTTTTCTGCAGTCCTGTCAGATGTCTTATTTTAATATCCACCCGCACTCCTGAAAGTGCTAAATGTAGGGTCCTTTTGTGGTGTGTGTGTGTGTGTGTGTGTGTGTTAATTAAAATCTTCCTGGATTGCTATTAGAGTTCATTAAAAACCCCACAGCAATACAGCATTTAAACAAAGAGGTATGACTCCGTTGGCAGACCTCAGTGCCACTCCAAGGCTGCTTTTGCAGTAGATGTCTGGAACTGTGACAACAGATTGCTCTGGAATAAAATTTAATAGAATATTGTAGAAGTGTTTGGCCACTCATGGCCTCTCAAAAGGCGTGCATGTCATGGCACTCACCAATTATGCCTGTGTGGTTTTTCATTTCCACGTGAGGTTTGCAAACTGTATTTCTATCATAATATTGATCTAGTTTAAGGAGGAAATTTAATCAGTGTTTTCTTTGGATATCTGATTTAACAGTAAACTGTTTTCTGGTCCAGCGTTGCTGACACAGACAAAAACACACGGGAAAATAATCACAGTTTAGATAAGAGTTTTTAGAGAGTTTAATGTGTCATGATTGGCCACTGACGGCCAGTTTAATGATATTGCAAACATACAGCATCAATGCCAAAAGTTCTGTCAGTGTCAAAATACTTTTAATAAATTCTTGGGGTGACCTCTGTAACAATGCTTTTCAAAAGGTGTACACACTTAGCTTTGGGTTGACTGAATTGTAAAGCTAGCACACATTTAGAACTAAATTTTAGGAGTTAATGGGCAAGTTTAATTTTTAAGCACATTCAAAACAATGCTCCCTGACTAAAATGTTGCGGAAAAGTGGAAATTCATTCACTTTTCACACAGAAATGTTTGATGTGGCAAGAACATATTGGTCCTTCTCAAAAAATTAGCATATTGTGATAAAGTTCATTATTTTATGTAATGTACTGATAAAAATTAAACTTTCATATATTTTAGATTCATTGCACACCAACTGAAATATTTCAGGTCTTTTATTGTTTTAATACTGATGATTTAGGCATACAGCTCATGAAAACCCAAAATTCCTATCTCAAAAAATTAGCATAACATGAAAAGGTAGTCTAAACGAGCTATTAACCTAATCATCTGAATTAACTCTAAACACCTGCAAAAGATTCCTGAGGCTTTTAAAAACTCCCAGCCTGGTTCATTACTCAAAACCGCAATCATGGGTAAGACTGCCGACCTGACTGCTGTCCAGAAGGCCATCATTGACACCCTCAAGCAAGAGGGTAAGACACAGAAAGAAATCTCTGAGCGAATAGGCTGTTCCCAGAGTGCTGTATCAAGCCACCTCAGTGGGACGTCTGTGGGAAGGAAAAAGTGAAAGTAGGGCCGATTCCAGACCTCGGGGGACCTGTGGAAGCAGTGGACTGAGTCTGGAGTAGAAACATTCAGAGCCACCGTGCACAGGCGTGTGCAGGAAATGGGCTACAGGTGCTGCATTCCCCAGGTCAAGCCACTTTTGAACCAGAAACAGCGGCAGTAGCACCTGACCTGGGCTACAGAGAAGCAGCACTGGACTGTTGCTCAGTGGTCCAAAGTACTTCTTTCGGATGAAAGCAAATTTTGCATGTCATTCGGAAATCAAGGTGCCAGAGTCTGGAGGAAGACTGAGAAGAAGGAAATGCCAAAATTCCTGAAGTCCATTGTCAAGTACCCACAGTCAGTGATGGTCTGGGGTGCCATGTCAGCTGCTGGTGTTGGTCCACTGTGTTTTATCAAGTGCAGGGTCAATGCAGCTAGCTATCAGGAGATTTTGGAGCACTTCATGCTTCCATCTGCTGAAAAGCTTTATGGAGATGAAGATTTCATTTTTCAGCACGACCTGGCACCTGCTCTCAGTGCCAAAACCACTGCTAAATGGTTTACTGACCATGGTATTACTGTGCTCAAGTAGCCCACCAACTCCCCTGACCTGAACTCCATAGAGAATCTGTGCGACATTGTGAATTGTGAAGAGAAAAATGAGACACCAGACCCAACACTGTGGATGAGCTTAAGGCCGCTATCGAAGCATCCTGGGCCTCCGTAACACCTCAGCAGTGCTATAGGCTGATTGCCTCCATGCCACGCCGCATTGAAGCAGTCATTTCTGCAAAAGGATTCCCAACCAAGTATTGAGTGCATAATTGAACATAATTATTTGAAGGTTGACTTTTTTGTATTGGACGGATGAAATATGCTAATTTTTTTTGAGATAGGAATTTTTCTTTACTTTTTTGCCAAAATTATCAATATTAAAACAATAAAAGGCTTGAACTACTTCAGTTGTGTGTAATGAATCTAAAATATATGAAAGTCTAATGTTTATCAGTACATTACAGAAAATAATGAACTAATTTTTTGAGAAGGACCTGTATATGCAGGTATACCCCGACTTAAGTCGTTTAGAGTTAAGTTGTTCTCAGTTATACATCTGTTTCCAAAAAATATATGGAAAAATAAGTTTTTGTCAATACAATCATTTCTTATAAGTTATATTATATTATATTATATACTGTATATTTGGTACAAACTGGATTCCAAAAAAGTTTGAACACTACACAAATTGTGAATAAAAATTGAATGCAATCATATTTTATTCCGAATGGAACATAGATGACAGGGTCAAAAATTTAAACTGAGAAATGTATCATTTTAAGGGGAAAATATGTTGATTTTTAAATTTCATCGTGTCAACAAATCTCAAAAAAGACAAAGCTATTTTAACCACTGTGAGGAATCCCATCTTCTTCTTGCAACAGTCTGCAAAGGTCTGGGGACTTGGGAGACAATTTTCTCAAGTTTAGAAATAGGAATGCTTTCCCATTCTTGTCTAATCCGGGCCTCTAACTGTTCAAATGTTTTCGGCCTTCTTTGTTGCCCCTTCCTCTTTATGAGGACCCAAATGTTCTCTATAGGTGAAAGATCTGGACTGCAGGCTGGCCATTTCAATACCTGGATCCTTTTCCTACGCAGCCATGATTTTGTAATTAATGTTGCATGTGGTCTGGCATTATGCTGAAAAATGTAAGGTCTTCTCTGAAAGACACGGTGTCTCGATTGGAGCATATGTTGTTCTAGAACCTGAATATACCTTTCTGCATTGACGGTGCCTTTCCAGATGTGCAAGCTGCCCATGCCACACACACACTCTCATGCAATCCCAACCATCACAGATGCAGGTTTCTGAACTGAGCGCTGATAACAACTTGGGTTGTCCTTGTGCTCTTTAGACCAGTGACATGGCATCCCAGTTTTCCATAAAGAACTTCGAATCTTGATTCGCCTGACCACAGAACAGTTTACCACTTTGCCACACTCCATTTTAAATGACTCTTGGCCCACAGAAAATGCCTGTGCTTCAGGGTCAAGTTTAGAAATGGGTTCTTCTTTGTACTGCACTGTTTCAGTTGGCAACGGTGGATGGCATGGTGGATTGTGTTCACCGACAATGGTTTCTGGAAGCATTGCTGAGCCCATTCTATGATTTCTCTTACAGTAGCATTCCTGTTTGTGATGCAGTGCCGTTTAAGGACACGAAGATCACAAGCATCCAATATGGTTTTTCGGCCTTGACCTTTACTCACAGAGATTGTTCCAGATTCTCTAAATCTTTGGATAATGTTATGCCCTGCAGATGATGATAACCTCAAACTCTTTGCGATATTTTGCTGGGAAACCCCTTTCTGATATTGCTCCACTATCTTTCGGCGCAACATTGGGGAATTGGTGATCCTCTACCCTTCTTCGCTTCTGAGAGATACTGCCACTTTGAGAAACTCTTTTTATACTTAGTCATGTTGCCAATGGACCTCATTAGTGGTAATTGGTCTTCCAGCTGTTTTTTGTAAGTGCAATTGACTTTTCCAGACTCTTATTGCTACCTGTCCCAACTTTTTTGAGATATGTTGACACCATGGAATTTAAAAGAAACATTTTTGAAAAAAACTAATACATTTTTTCAGTTAAAACTTTTGACCTATCATCTATGTTCTATTCAGAATATAATATTAAAATTTGCCACTTCCCCATCTTTGTATTCAGTCTTTAGTCACAATTGGTATAGTGTCCAACTTTTTTGGAATCTGGTTTGTATATTTTTTATATATATATATATATATACACACACACACACAATGTAAGCCGAGGTATACCTGTGTATATATACAGGGATCACTCACTTTCCGCGGTTAATTGGGACCGAGATCCCCACGCGACCATTGAAATCCGCGAAGTAGGATCACCCCCCCAACCCCCACCCCGGCCTGACGTATATTGTACGTACATGTATATGTGTATATAATATTAATAAATACATATGCAATGCTATAAATGCTTATAATAACAATTAAACATTGAAAAAATAACATACGATGTAAATAAAATATAAATACAGACGCTCTCCAACTCACCAACATTTGTTTTGCAAACATCCGGTGATACAAAGCTGTCCAAGATCGAAAGTGAAATTAAATCGAAGAACAAGTAGAAATAGAAATGGAATAAAATCTATAGAAAGATAGATCATAAATACAGGTATGACATATGATTAAACATCATCTTGAGGTACACTTAATACTAGACTCCGGCAGAGGGGGGCGTGGCTGCGCAGATGGGCACACACAGACGCAACTATGTAGTATCCAGTTTTGTTTTTTTGCATAATTGGCCTTGTTTTTTTTTTTTTTTTATATTTTCGTTAACTTTTCCTTACTATAACTCAATTCCTTATTTTTTAATTCGATGAATATTTATTTATTTATTTAAAAAAAAAAACGCGATGCACTGAAGCCGCATTAATTGAAGCCAAAGTAGCGAGTAATCCCTGTATATGTGTGTGTGTATATATATATATATATATATATATATATATATATATATATATATATATTTCACACTAATCTTGAGAGAACACAGGAAGAGCGCAGTGCAGCTTAAGAGATTTCATAGAATTTAGCACGCATCGTAGGACATCTTCATGAACTTGGAAACATGATGCCTTCAAGGTTTTTTCTGGGATAAGAGATGCTTCCTTTTATACCCAAATTGTGCTCACACATCACGGTGCTCCGTGCTTTTTTTAGATGAGATCCCAAACATCATGCCCCAGTGTAAATCCAGTGCTAGAGAGAACATGCAGAGGGCAGAAAAACAGAAAAATTTGTCTGGAAAATATATACCGGTAGGATATGCAGTACAGTATGCCCTTGACTAGTTGCGGTTTTGCACCCACGGTTTGAGTATTCGCTGACTTCCGAGCAACCGTTTTTCAAATTGCACATGATTCAAATTCAGCCAATGGCTGTCCTCCTTTCTCCTGATTGGTTAAGCTGATATCCCGCCCCTTTTTACTCATTCAAGCACAAGTTGTCAATGAGCCTCTTATTTTGTGTGTGTTTTAATTACCAGTTAAACTCTATAATACCACTCAAACGCTATGTGTCTTCTCTGGCTAAGCGATAGAAAACGCTTGATGTCTCTTCTGAAGAAATAAGACTTTCTCCTGAGAAACGACGATTTTCTCTGAACTGTTGTATTAAAATCTTTTTCAATTATTATTCCAGTACAGTACCTAAGTTCATGTTTATGCGTGAGATTTTATGTTCTGTAGCATGTTTTACAAACAACACCTAAAGGATAAACTTTATTACAGTATTCTTAATGTCCTTTTACATTGAAGTTGGAGTGACATCTTGGAGTGACGTCTCCAAGATGGCACTGCCCAGAGGCGACGTCACGGAATTCTCAGAGTCAAATTGTTTCTTTGTTCGTTTTAATTTGTTTTATTTGTTGTTTTGTTTGTTCATGTTTTGCACTATGCTCGTCTACGACCGGTCGACTCTACTACAGCTATAAGATCGGAGTATTTTCGGGCGTGTTTAACTAAGCAGAGCTAATATGCTATTAGCAGAGCTAACATGCTACAGTCATCCCCTGCCACTTCGCGATTTGAGCATTGCGGTCATGGTACAGCGCGGTATTTTAATAAAGAATAAAATAAAAATACAGTGATACCTCTGCTCACGAACATAATTGGTTCCCAGAAAGTGTGTGTGAGGCGAAAAGTTCGTCTTCCAACATTTATTTCCCATAAGAAACCATTAAAATGAGAATAATCCGTTCCCAGGTCCCCATAAAACATAATTTTCTACTAAATAAGCCTTAAAACTACACAAAAATATACCTTATTTTATGTATAATAAATGTGCTATTGTATTGTAAGTAAAGAAATAAACTGTACTGTATAATAAAGTCGTTTTATTTACCTTTGTGATGGTAGTTGACGGCTTGATGGAATGGAGTGGGAGGAGGAGGGAGGAGGAGGGAGGGAGGGACTTACTGTTTGGAAGGAGTGTTTGGAAACGCCTACTGTTTGGAAACACCCTTAGCCACACACGCACCCTTAATAGCTTCCTTGTTCCTTGTACTGGTACTGGGACGCTGAGTCACACAAACGCACACCTCGTTCGTGTTTTTCAATGATCTCCGCCTGTGGTGGGGTCTTTTTCGGTCCCATAATAGCAAAAGTACACTCAATATGGTCCAAAATGTCTATCAAACACAAACCACTTCCGCACTCAAAGAAAGGGGTGTGACGAACTGTGACGCCGTGAGCGTGCGTCAACTTCTCGTGGCCGCCACCGTGGCGCTGTTTGACCGCGTGGTTTGGTTCGTCCGCTGAAAACTAGTTCGTCAGCAGAGACTATATGCTCGCAAATTTAATGTTCTTGAGGCGAAAAGTTCGTGATCTTAAGCGTTCGTCAGTGGAGGTTTTACTGTATATATATTCATAAAAAATTCAAAATTCGTGCTGAAACTCACATGTAAGCAAGCGGAAAGCAGGGACCCAAGGCAGACTGCGTCCATTCTTTCCAAACAACAGACTGAAGTGCCCCTCCACCACAGTTCAGGCAGGGACCGCCCACTCAATTCAATCTCGCAAGCTGATTGGCTTAGATGCGTGATGCTATTGCCTCCCGCCCACTCAACTCAATCTCACAAGCTGATTGGCTTAGATGCGTGATGCTGTTGCCTCCCGCCCACTCAACTCAATCTCGCAAATTATTTCTTTGTTCGTTTTAATTTGTTTTATTTGCTGTTTTTGTTTGTTCATGTTTTGCTCTATTCTCCTCTACGACCAGTCGACTCTACTACCGCTATAAGATCGGAGTATCTTCAGGTGTTTATAACTAAGCACGCTCAACTGGGCTAGTTAGCTAGGATGCTAATATACTATTAGCAGAGCTAATATGCTATGGTAGGCAGCTCAATGCGAGCCGCACCCCAGCGGACAAGAAGCCCAAGTGGGAAGGGGCCAAACAACGACTCCGGCGCATGGGATTGCAGGGGATGAAGTCCGTGTAGCCGGCTGGAGCAATCGCCTCATCGAGTGTACTCTCCTCGAGCCATGTTTCACAGAAACAGTCCTGTAGATCCCTCTGCTCTGCAATCTGAGCATGAAGCTTGTCCATCTTGTTTCACAGGGACTGAACATTTTCAAGTAGTATGGCCGGAAGTGCGAACCAAGCCTCCGAGAACTCTGCCTGGGCTTCGCCGGTAACCGCTAACTAACCGCTAGCATTGAGCTGCCATTGCATATAATCTCGAGATAGAAGTTGTTGTGTGCTTAGTTGCCCGAAGCTGAAGCTGCTCATCGCTGTAGTAGGGTCGACCGATCATAGACGAGCATAGTGCGAAACATGAACAATCAAATAAAACAAATTAAAACGAACAAAAACAATTTGACTCTGAGAACTCCTCGACATTGCCCTCTAGGTAGCGCCATCTTGAAGACGTCACTCCAAGACGTGACTCCAAGTTCAATGTAAAAGGACACGAAGCGTAATAAAGTTTATCCTTTTGGGATCATTTGTTAACCATGCTACAGAACATAAAATCTCACGCACAAACATTCTCAGAATTAACTGAAGTACTGTACTGGAATAATAATTGAAAAAGACTTTAAAACGAGTGCTTTACAACAGTATATGCTGTATAATGTTTATATTTTATCATCAATAAAAATAAGAGTAAAAATTGAAGTTTTTCTTAATCATTACTATATTTTACTACATTAATACTGTATTAATGAGTAAGACTGTCTATAGAATGTGTTTAAGAAGCATATTTTAACGCATGTAATAGATACATAGTATTTTACTTCCGGCTGCTCATTCACGCATGTGACGTGTTACATGGGGTTTTACTTCCGGGTACAGAACTCGTGGATTATCTTGATTCGTGAGAGGGCTTGGAACCGAACCCTCGCGAATGTCGAGGGCCTACTGTAATCTGTTCCATTTACTTCAAGAAACTGTTATTTGAACAATTAATTGTGCGTTATATACTTTTTGTAGAATCACTAGTTTAACTCGGATTTCCCACATAACCGCCACTGATATAATACGAGATTTTCTATTAAAAGCACAGGTTTGAAAGCTGAACCGCTTAATCCTAATTAGGGTCATGGGGAGGCTGGCACCCATATCAGCCGACTCTGGGCAAGGGCAGGATGCATCCTGGACAACTCTCCAGGTCATCTCAGATTATTATTATTATTATTATTATTATTATTATTGTTTACAGTAAAGATTGATATGCAGCAGAAAGGGGTCGGGTGATCCTGGCACAGTCAGGCTAGTTAGGCTCATCATCAGCTCAGTGCCCTCACCCTCTCCACACGCAGCCCAGACAGCGAATGGGACGTCTCCCAGGAAGCACTGCATAGTCAAACCCACCAAGAACTTTCCGGAGAATTTGGAGACTCCCCAACACTGCAGCCTTCTGCATTGCCCAGACTGTCAGAATGGCTGTGCTCCCGGTAGCAAACCCAGGCACATTCTTGATCTGTGTTAATAGATCAGGAGGTACCAAACCGAGGGCGCCGAGAACAATGGGGAGTTGGACGACTTTGTACTTTGGATACAAGCGAGACATTTCAAAGGCGAGGTCCGCATATTTTGCATGCTTCTCCTGAATCTTTTCAATCACATTGCTGTCAAAAGGAACAGAAAATTCAATAATATTAATAATTCCATTGGATTTATCAAAAAGGACAAGATCAGGTTTGTTGGCTTCAATTCTCCTCAGGCTGTATATGGGCCGATTCCAAAGAAGCTTGAAATTATCATTTTCCATGATGCCCTAGACATGATCAGGGTCATACCATGTACCTCTGAGTCAAAACCACACACATGACGGAGACGAAGATAAAAGGAACGTGCCATGCCATCATGTCTTTTCAGACGTTTGTGCCAAAACAGGACAACCACTGACAAGGTGTTGGACAGTTTCACTAAATTCACTACACAAACAACATTTGGGATTTACATTTTCCCTTATAATATTATGTTGACGATTGCGAGTTGGAAGTGACTGGTCCTGAGCAGCAAAAAGAAAGCCCTCAGTTTCACTTTTCTGACCAGCCGACTTCATCCAGGCAAAGGAGTCCAAAGGATTACTGTTCTTCCCAACACACTGCACATAAACACGATGTAGTGGTTTTCCAGAGTGTTTTTCCTTGAAATGACGACTCTGAGCAGATTTTATGAAAGACTTCACCTGGTTGACACACACAGATGTACCGTCCAGCAGTACTTCGCCAACGACAAAATCAACATTGATGTTGAGAAGGAAGGAAGTCCTTGCTTGATATGCTTCACAAGAGGATCATCTGATAAATAAATATGTACAAAAGTACACAATAAAATACGATCATGAGGTGCCTCCACATTAATCAAACCTCGTCCCCCGGAATTGATTGATAAATATAAACGATTGATAGAGGAATGAGGATGGTGAGCTCGGTTGTCAGACATGATCCTTCTTGTCAGGCGACCAAGACCCATGATGTCGTCCTTTGTCCAATCAAGAACACCGAATGAGTAAGAAAGGACAGGCGCTGCATAAGTATTTGTGGCTTTGACCTTGTTTCTAGCATTTAGCTCCAAACTCCAGATCTTTTTTAGACGAGATTTGTACTCGGCCCGAAGTTTGTCTTTTATGTGGGCATTCTGGAGCTTGTCTCGAACTTGCATCCCCAAATAAGTGTACGATTGGCCTTCCACGGGATGCTCAATCACTCCTCCTCCATGTAACTCAACTGATCCATCATTGATTGCTTTTCTACGTTTTAAATGAAGAATGTTACATTTATCAAGTCCATAAGTCATACCAATATCTTGAAGAAACAAATTCTCCTTGTCGAGTCCTTTTCACAAGTTGGAATCTCCTTTGGCAATCAGCTCGATGTCGTCCATGTAAAGGAGATGAGTAAGAGGTGTTGGGGATCTGTGCCGTGGAGGTCCTGGATGATAACCTTCCTCCTTATTGAGCAAAAAACTCAAGGGATTAAGTGACAAACAAAAAAGCAGAGGACTAAAAGAATCCCCCTGGAATATTCCTGTCTTAATTGAAATAGGTTCTGAAGTCTTAACCTGACCTTGCGAGTACATCTCAAGCCGAGTTGACCAGCAACTCATTAAAGACTTGAGTAAATGGAGTAATCGCTCAGGTAGGCCAACACATTGAAAATACTTCAGAATCCATTCATGAGGGACAGAGTCGGATGCTTTTTTTGTAGTCAATCCAGCACATTGAGAGGTTGCTGTGGTAAGTTTTAGTCTCTTCAAGTATTATTTTCTGGCCCAATAACTGATCCTTGCATCCCCAACATCCCTTTTTGGCTCCCTTTTGCTCCGGGTAAATAATTTCATTGGAGAAGCAATAGGATGACACGAGATTTGTCAAACACCCTGTAAAGATTTTGCACATAGTATTCAGGCAGGTAATAGGGCGGTAATTTTTAGGATCTGTGAAGTCTCTTTTGTTTGGGAGGAGTATTGTGCGGTTTTTACAGAACCAAGGAGGGACATCTCCTGTGTTCATCGAAGAATTAAAACAAGTAAGCAGATGTGGTTGGACACAGGGGAACAGTTTCCAAAACCGATTTTGAATGCCGTCAGGTCCTGGAGCTGTGTTCGATTTGGACATTTTTATTGTTTTCTTCAGGCAGTCCAAAGTAATGAGATTCAGCAATGGTGAATTAACGTTTTCTGACATGGCTTTGCTGTATTCTTCCACCCATGGTTCCTCAAGTTTACAGTTGCTGGGTATAGACCACAACTGTGACTAAAACCTCTCACTGGATTCCATTAGTGGTCTCTGGTCGTCATTACTTGTAGGTGTATTTAGTTGCCTGCAAAATTGTTTTTCGTTGGTTTTAAATATTTTGTTTTGTCTAATTAATTTATTCTTCTTTTCCCATTTTTTTTTCTTTCTGTCCAAATCTTAACCTTTGCCTTAAGGGAATCAAGTATTTGAAAGATAATTTTTTTCCTTAGTTGTTTTGTATTTTGCCTTTAAATTTCTCCAAATTGTCTTTTGTCTTCTTGACATTGACTTGCCATGAGATCTTAATTTAAGGGAAAGCTCCAGCCATGTCTTTCCTTGTTTCTTTTAATTTACGTTGAAACCAGTTTTCTTTACTTTTCTTGTTTTTGCCATTGTTGGAAGATTTGGAAACTGCATGTAATTCCTCTAAAGTTCGAATAGCGGCAGACATGCAACAATTAATATCATGCAGAGAACACTCCGCGTCAAGAGTTATAGAAATGATTTCATTTAATTTATCAATTTCATTTTGTGGAAAGATTTTATTGCAATTTTAACTGGCTTCCTTTTGTCAATCGGTAAATCTAAAATTTCTCTATAGTAACGGTTAAACAAAACAGAAATATGATCATCATGAACTGAAGATGTGGAAAATTATTGGTCAAATCAGAAAGTGGAAAGCCAGGGGATTTTTCATTGTTGCCATCAGGTGGGCTAACTCATTGGGAAGAGGAGAGAGAAGGACGAGGGTATTCATCTGCAATTTATGGTCTGCCTCTATCCGCACGTTGGGTTCTTGAGAAGGTACCTGACCACTTGCAGGGAAATTATCATCTGCATCACGGCGCATGTAGATCTTTAATCGCCGGAGTTGATCTCACAAATTTTGTTGGGTCAGGTAAGCATACAAAGGGTTGGCATTGTCTCAATGTTGCTTTAGTGACTTGCCATTGATACGTGGATTTTCAGGCCAACCAGTCGCCTTCGCACACTCAAGTAGTGTGGATTTTAGATGGTTCATCCAGGATATTCGTGGATGTGTTCTTTGCCTCCCCCTGGGGCAAGTCCCATTTCCAGTTTGGGAGGTTTGATTACCGGAGGGAGGCTTACTGGGCTGCGGAAGTGAAAGATTCCGATATTCCGATATTTTTTTCCATTCAGTAACCCAGTAGTAAACCAGCTTCGGGAGGTCAGCCCTAACTGAGTGATGCACGTTTAGTTCAGGGAAAATCCCCTATCCAGGCCCACCACGCGGAGGCGTACATCATCAGGCCCTTATTATTATTATTATCATTATTATTATTACTATTATTATTATTATTATTATTATTATTTAGCCAAAAGTTATTTATTTTACTTTATTTTTTACAGTATAACCTTTTTAATAACCACTGTTATAATAAATAAATCAGGTTATTTTTGGTAATATTTATTATGTGTCAATTATTACATTAAAGTGTTTTCAGTGAATTGGACTGTTTTAATCAGGCAAATCTTTACCATGTAAATTATTAGTTTGAAATTAATTTAACCATGGGGAAGTGACATTGAACTACATTTTTCTTCTTATAGCAAGGCTTGTGCTAAAATGTTTATTTTGAGTAGGTCAGACTCTAAGCTAAAAAAGTTATGATATAAAATATAATTTACCCATATTGAATCTACTTTCCCCAGTGCAGCTAACTGGGTTATTAAAGGCCAGCCATGTCTCTCACTGTCTATGGTGAGAGGCAGGTGGAAGAACCATTTCTGACTTTCCTCAGGAGTAGGCTGCTTAGCCGTCAGTGTGTTTCTGCCCTGCAAAGTCCTGGCGAGCTATCCAGGGTGTACTCTTCCTTCGCCCAGTCAGCTGATATGGGTGCCAGCCTACCTGCGACCCTAATTAGGATTAAGTGGTCCAGAATAGATGAATGAATCTACTTTAAAAATCATCAAAATTGGCCCTTACAAGTAAGCCTCTTATTCCTCAGTATGTTTTCTGCCAAATGCGCAGTACATATACTGTGTAAATCTGTACTAATGGATTAAAAAAGTAATTCAACATTTAATTATTTAATCATTTACTGAACTTCTTATTCCTACAACCATTTCAGGGAAGTTGGAGCCTGTGTATGCTGGACAGCTTGCCAATCTATTTTATGGCTTAAATAAATAAAAAAAATAATAAATATTTGCTCACATTACAACTGACGTGATTTGTAATAATTTTTGAAGTATATGTTTAATTTTTTTAACTAACCAATTTGAAATAGTAAGGTATCAAATAGAAATGTAATTTTTATATGCATATCTATAACGCAACTAAAGCATAAGGCCCCCCCCCCCCCCCCCTTCTTGTGTATTTTTCCCTGAGTCTCTGTTTTCTGCATAAGTCTAGATCACACTAAATGAAGGGGCAGTGGTGGTCTAGTGATATAGGGTGCTGGATCGCTGATCCTAAGGTTGGGGATTCGAGTTCCTATGTCTATGCCAAATCAAACGTGCGAATCATTCGCTGTGGCGACCCCTGATAAAGGGAAAAAGACGAAAGGAAATCTCTCCAGATCACACTGAATAATGATGGAAGTAGAACATAGCCATTGTCTTTAATTGCAGGCTTATTAAAGGATATTTACTTTATAATCTGACATAAACATCCTGAAGCCAAGATTTTATTGTGATTTCTTGTACATGTGAGAAGTCATATTCTAAAAAAAGAGTGGTGTAATTGCTGAGTGTAAAACCAGTTTCAGAATAATAATAATAATAATAATAACAATAATAATAATAGTAATAATAATAAATCATATGACTTAAATGAGTATGCAGTTCACCAAGTCTGGTTGTGGTGTTGAGTGTCTCTGTGATTTTCAGTTGATGTTCTGTAAGTCTATTTGACATCAAGCTAGACATTGTGCCAGACGTTCATAATGCCTGTATGCACCTGACCCTCCTACTGGTGTACAGAGCAGCACATCACATGGCACAGAAAGGTGGTAGAAGAGTAATTGCACCCCTGGAACAGTTGAGTCTGATGGCTCTTTTAATCATTCCAAGCTGCTGAGATGAGCCGTTGGCGTGCCACAGAATTCTGTTTGCTGATAAACGAAAGCATGCAATGAAACAGGGTCATAGAGCAAATGCAGGCTCACTGGCTACTACTCCATTGAACAGTGTATTGCCTACTCATCATCCAACCTCACAGGGGCTAACATGCACTCAACTGATCACACAAGTCCTTTGTTTTCTGCAATCTCTATTGGCAAATTCAGTCAATAGATTTCATAGCCCAGGGAACCTCACTTCAGCCTGCTTGGTTACACACCAGTGGCATGTGTTGCAATTTGATCCTGTTTCAGTTCCTCTCTCTCTCTCGCTTTCTTTCTCTCTCTCACTTACACGCACACACACACTGTTCCACTGAGAGCAAATAAAACCTTGGTCATCAAGCCATGATTTCTTTACAGTTCATTTACCTTCTGCCTCTGCGCTAATTGTTTTTCAAGGCTCAACATGGCCAAGGACCATTTCAAACGCCAAATAATGAGGCTGCGGCACATTTGCCAGGACCAAATCAAACTGACTTGCGGAGCACCTGGTTTGTCATAGTGCTCTTATCTGAGTGGCTGTTGGCAGAGGGGAGGGGTCACAGTCTTACGGACAGGAATTCTAGCCTTAAAGTAATGTCTAATGAGCTCTTGATACTCGGAAAGGGAAGCTCAATGGAAGTGGCTTTCCTCGATTCCATCTGCGTGGCTTTAAAAAGGAACAGCAGATGCTTAGGGGTTTTTTTGGAAACCCTGTCATGTTAACACCTTATTATGAGACAACACCACTAGAGATAACAATGACAATTTTGACATAACAAATTGATTTTCACACATCATGAGAATGAGTCAGGTATTTAGTGTAAAATATTCATTTTTATTATTATTCACTTCATTATATTTCACCACATTTATATGACACTTGTTATCTTAGATATTTCATAGTAAGAAGAACTGATGTTTTTTGAGTGCTTTGTGTCACTTGGTATTCTTATTGGTGGAGAGCTCAAAGTCAAAGTTAGTTAGAAAACTGTTTTTTAGCAGCACTGAGCAGAGTACCATAGTCATATAACATTGCAGGCATGGTTGTCCTGTGGCTGTCCAGTGTCCCTATGTGACCACCACAGGAAGCCCAAAAAGCCTGCTGCCTCACTGAGTTGATACTGATGGGCTGTTACGTATCACTGAGTTGCATGAAGCAAATAAATAAATAAATGCATACATACATACATACATACATACATACACACAGGTTGTGGTGGCCTGGTGGTAAAGGTGCTGGATCACTGATCCCAAGGTTGGGGGTTCAGGCCCCATTCTCAACAGGTTGTCACTGTCTGTGGTGTGAGGCATGAAAAAGAACCATTGCTGACTTTCGACAAAAGTAGGCTACATAGCCGTAAACGTGTCTCCGCCTGCGATGGCCTGCCGAGCTGTCCAGGGTGTACTGTGCATTCGCCTAGCTTCGGCTGGGATAGGTGCTAGCCTCCCTGCGACCCTAATTATGATACAGTGGTTACAGAAATGATGACACACACACACTTATGTATATATGTATAGAGAGAGAGAGTGAGTGATCCTTCGCACTCACTTCTATTCATACGGCATCAGTGCATCATGTTTTTTTAAATATTCATCGACTTAAAAATAAGGAAATTAAGGAAGAATAGGAGAAAAAGTTAAGCAAATGGCACAAAACAAGGCCAATCATGCAAAATACCCCCCCAAACAAATACAAACAACCCAAAACCCCTATCAAAACTACTTACATTTTAAGCAACTGAGTGTGTGCACGCACATCTGTGTGTGCACGCGCACGTATCTGTATGTGAGTGTATTTATCGGTATGCCTTATTTACATCTTAGGCATTATTTTTGAATATTTTGTTATTATAAGCATTTATAGCATTCAATGTGTATTTATTGATATTATATACACATACAAGTACATATACGTCAGTAAAGGAGGGGGTGGTGGAATTCGGCTGCCGCAGGGGGATGGTGATTTTCCCGATTAACCGGAGAAAGTGAGGGATCCCTGTGTATGTATGTATGTATATATATATATATATATATATATATATATATATATCTCACATTGATAGCTTTAAGTAAATGTATTATAGTGTATTATAGCAAGTGTACTATAATGTAGTAAAGACACAAAATGATGACAATACTACTATTTTAAATGTAGCTGAATGTAATACATATTTCTTCTAGTAAAATTAGGCTTAAATAAATTTTAACAATAAATCAACACAATTTTAGGAGGAGGGCACAGTCATGTATTGGTTAGCACAGCTGTTTCACAGGAAGAAGGGTGGGTACATTTTAGTTCAATACTTGGCAAGGGCGTTTATGTGGATAGTTGGCATATTGGAATACATAAAACTGTGCAAGTATAAAAATCTGTGGGATTTACCTAGGGTCACAACGTGCTGGTTAGACCACAGGGTATGAACAATTTTCAAAATGGCAAATTTGTGTGGTTTTCTTGTATTGGCTATTCCTTTCAAGAAAGGGTTCTGGGTTTCCAAGGCTCACTTTTGCACATAGGGTATGAAGGCAGACAGGTGTGGTCTGACCCCACAAAAGAGCTACTATAGCACAGATTGCGGAAAAAGTTCAGGCTAACTATGATGAAAAGGCTTAAGATCAGACAGTACGTCTCAGCTTGCTAGGTATGGGGCTGCTTAGACAAGTCAAAATGCCCATACTAAATCTGTCTGCCAAGTTTGAATCCAGTTTAATTCTACAGCTGTCCGTACTCACAGTGATCACCAACTAGTCTATAAGCTCATTCATACAAGGGAGTGGATAGCACTTTCCCTCCGAGTATGTTAGACCATTCCCAAATATGCATGGCAATTTCAAAAAGAGCATTGCATTTCACGGAGGGTGTGTGCATGCTTTTACCCCTCCTAGGTTGGTGGTGGCCATGTGATAGGAAGGCAATACCTTATGGGAGGGGAATTGGATAAGACTACAATTAGGGAGAAAATCTGGGAAAAAGCCTCTTTCTACTGCCAAAGATGCAATGGGCTCTTGAGCATCAGAATTGGACCATGTTGCAATGGAGAAGCAGGCCTGGTCTAATGAATCACAGTTTCTTTTATATCATATGGGTTTTCAGGTGCACGTGCATTGATTGCCTGTGTAAAAGATAACACCATGATGCATGATGCATGAAGGCAAACAGTGTAATACTCTGGTCAATGTTCTAGGAAAACATAGTTCCTGGTATTTAAGTGGATAGTTCTTTAACATACCTGCTATCTTAAATTGTGTCAGAGCTAGTACATTTCTTTATGGCATCTATGTACCCTAATATTTCAATTCGGAAGGATAATGTGCAAACATTGCTCAGGAAATATTAAGAAATGTTAATAGTAAGATAATAAGTGCCTCAAATCTCAAATTAATCAGGCATCTATGCCAGGGATTTCCATATTTTTTAAAAAATAGCCTGTCATAAATTAAAAGTAGCCTGCAATATAATTCTGTGTTGCCAAAGCTCCAGATCAGGTCATACTGGTAAAAATGTAACCCAGTACAACCTGCCACATGGGTGGATGAGCCTCATCAGCCCAGTAAAACATCTCATCTAGAAGAAGGAAAACTCCAACTTCAAACCTCCACTGCCTTGTGGTTTACCTGTAAAAGGGAAAGGCTTTGGGAGTAAACTATGAGGAAAAATCCAGAGTTGGAGTTTCTAAGGCTGTCTGCTGCTGACCTCAGCAACGTTTTGGCAACTCCTGCAATTTTAGTGGTGTCAAATTGTACCAGCTTCTGCTGTTCCTTTGGATGCATCACCAGTGTGAAGAGAGGGGACATACTGCATGGGCACCAGCCTGTCCTTCATATCATCTTGTCCTGGCTTGCGCACTGGAGAGGTCACTCCAGCCTTGCCTTACTGTGCGGTAACAAAATGCGAAGTAGCAGCTACCGGTTATAAGCTACAATGCTCAATTGGTTTAGAGAATGGCGCCAGGATTGCTTCTGACAGTGTGAGAGATCCTGGGCTCTCACTGGACAGCTAACACCCTCCTTAAATAGGGCAACCCCCAGTCAAATAGGTGCTGTCCCGCCACAGTCTGCCTTTCTCATTGGGTGCATGTCGGTTTTACCCTAATCCCCAAGCAGACTGCAGGTACCACACCAGGCAAAAAATAAAAAATGAAAAACAGATGCCCAGTCTTAAAACAAGAAAGCTGGAACGTCCAAACTATGACATCCGGACTCTCTGACAACTTTCAAGAACTCAGTGATACAAGAAAAACAGCCGTCATCAACAATGAGCTACTGAGACTGCAGGTAGACATAGCTGCACTGAAAGGGACTCGCCTAGCTGACTCAGAAGCCCTTAAGGAGAAAGACTTCACTATCTTCTGGCAAGGGAAGGGTGTAGGGTGCTGCAGAGGGCACGGATTTGACTTTGCTGTCAGAAACACCCTGCTACAGATGGTTTAACGGGGTGAACAAGGAGCCAAACGCCTGATGACACTACGTCTCCAGACTTGTGATGGCCCAGCCACTCTTGTCACCGTCTATGCTTCTACTCTGACATCAACAGCAGAATCAAAGGATGAGTTTTATGCCAACTTTAGTGATGCCATCAAGAACATACCCTTCAAGGAACATCTCATCATTCTTGGTGACTTCAATGCACAAGTGGGTGCTGACCATGACTCGTGGCCTTCATGCCTTGGGCACTTCGGAGTTGGTAAGATCAATAACAACTAGCACTTGCTGGAGTTCTGTTCTTACCATGGCCTCTGCGTGACCAACACTTCAACACGAAGCCACAACACAAGGTGTCATGGTACCATCCCCACTCAAAGCATTGGCACCAGCTGGACATGATCTTAATCCGACGAGCCAACATCAAGCTACTGCTCCTCACTCGCGCTTAACAAAGTGCTGAATGTGACGCTGATCACTCATTCGTCTGCTGCAGGATCAGGTTACAACCTAAAAAACTCCACAGCTCCAAACAGAAAGGTAAACCCCGCATAAACATCACCAATATGCAGCTCCCAGAGAAACTAGAAGAGTTTGCCAAAATATTCCAAAATGCTCTGCTTGAAGAACACCAGAACCTCTCTGCCTCTGGGAATTGGGATCCTCTCAGTGAGGCAATTCAGAAAGCAGCTTTTGCAATCTTTGGGAAGAAGATCTCCAAAAACAATGACTAGTTTGATTCCAACTCCAGTGTTATGATCCCTGTCATTGACGCAAAGTGTGCTGCCTTTGCTGAATACAAGTGCTCACCCAGTGAGAGGTCTTTACAAGAACTCAGAGCTGCTAGAAGCAAGTTGCAGCAGACTACAAGGTGTTGTGCAAATAAATACTGGCAACAGCTTAGCAACTCCGTCCAGTCTGTAGCTGCTTCGGGCAACATCAGAGGAATGTATGAAGGCATTAAGACAGCTCTAGGTCCAACACAGACAACACAGCAAAACGCTACCCCCCTCTTAAGCTCATAAGCGGAGATCTGATCACAGAGAAAGACAAACAGATGGACAGGTGGGCAGAGCACTATTCAGACCTCTACTTCAGCGAGAACATGGTCTTCAATTCAGCCCTTGATGCCATTGAACCTCTGCCCAACATGGAGGATCTAGATGCTGAACCAACCCATGATGACCTTCACAAAGCGTTTGACAGCTAGGCTTGTGGCAAAGCGTCTTGTACTGATGGCATTGTCCCTGACCTCATTAAGCACTGAAAAGACACTCTCCTACAGCCTCTTTACACTGTCCTTTACCAATGTTGGAGAGAGGGAGCTGGGCCACACGATATGAGAGATGTCAAGATTGTCACCCTTTACAAGAACAAGGGTGATAGGCATGACTGTAATAACTACAGAGGCATCTCCCTTCTCAGCATCATAGGGAAACTCTATGCCCGTGTCATGCTTGTGCACCTCCAGAAACTAGCTGAGTGTCAATGTGGCATCCGATCTGAACGCACCACAGTGGACATGATGTTCTCTTTGTGTCAACTTCAGGAGAAATGTAGAGAACAACACAAGCCTCTCTGCATGGCCTTCATAGACCTGACTAAGGCCTTCGACAAGGTCAGCAGGGAAGGGCTGTTCAGCATCCTCCCAAAAATTGGATATCCCCCAAAATTCCACAGTCTCATCAGGTCTTTTCATGACAATATGAAGACAACCATCCAGTTTGAGGGCATCATGTCCAACCCCTTTGACATCAAGAGTGGAGTCAAACAAGGATGTGTTCTTGCTCCAACCCTCTTTGGCATTTTCTTTGCTATGCTCCTAAAACATGCTTTTGGAACAGAAGGTGTGTACCTGCTCACCAGGTTGGATGGCTGCCATCAGTTCACACACAGAGCAAGAACTTCAGTGCCTCATCGACAGATTCTCTGAGACCTGCAAGGACTTTGGCCTAACCATCAGCCTGAAAAAGACCACTGTGCTGAGTCAGGGCATACAAATGCCACCAACTATCCTTATTGATGATCACAAACTTGACACCGTACACCCATTCACTTAACTGGGATCTACTATCAGCAACAACCTGTCCCTCAATGCCGAGATCAACAAGCGCATTGGCATGGCTGCTACTACCCTTGGACGCCTCACCGCTTGCGTCTGGGAGAATCCAAAGCTGACAACTCCAACCAAAATGGCAATGTACAATGCCTGTGTTACCAGCACTCTCATCTACGGCAGCGAAACATGGACAGCATACTCTGAACAGGAGTGCAACCTCAACAGTTTCCATATACGCTACCTCCATCATATCCTTGGCATCCAGTGGAGTGACAAGATGCCCTCTACCCAGGTTCTTGAACGCACTGGTCTCCCAACCATGTACACACTGCTCAGACAATACAGTCTGCGATGACTTGGCCATGTGCACCCAATGGAGGATGGACGTATTCTCAAGGACATCCTTATTGTGAACTTGCCTTAGGCAAGAGAACTGTTGGCCGCCCCCAATTGCGCTTCAAGGATGTCTGCAAGCGTGACATGAAAGCCCTGGATGTCAACACATAGAACTGGGAGGATTCAGCAGCCAATCGCAGCGAATGGCCCAGTGTCCTTCGCAAACAACTGGAGTATGGCAAAATAAAGATCCAGAGCATAGCAAATGAAAAGATATCCAAGTGGAAGGCGCACGCTAATGCAGCCACCCTGGCTAACTACACCTGCAGCCAATGTGGCTGAGATCGCCATTCCTGCATTGGTTTCACCAGCCACATGCGATGCTGTCGCTGAGGCAAAACCAGACTTTCTCTAGGCTGGCAGAATTTCCATAGTCAACATCGACTGACGGAGGCCTACTGCTGCTGCCAAAGCTAATGTGGTGCAATTTGACGTGGTTTTCATCAGTTCATTTTCTGTAACCACTTAATCCTAATTAGGGTCGCGGGGAGACTGGCGCCCATCCCAGCCAACTTCGGGCGAGGGCAGAGTACACCATGGACAGCTCGCCAGGCCATCGCAGGGCAGAAACACGCCAACGGCTTCGCAGCCTACTCTTGTGGTTTTTAGGATCAATTTAAAAAAAAAAAAGGAAACAATTTTTCACATTCAAAATTTAATTTCACTATCATTTCATGTCACTCTCCTCAAAGTCTGACTCAACTCCTGACTTATAACAGCCTTTCATTCCCATACTGTCTAGGGCACAATTAACCTTCTCTGAAACACTTAAAATTCTCTGAGCATCCGTAATGGCAATCAAATCTATGGGTTCCTCTTAATAAAATGTACAAATTAGAAAATAGTAAAAACAATGTACCATATGCACGTGGTTTTTGTTTTTGTTGTTGACGGCCTTTTTATAATCCTTTTCTCTTTGATATGAAGAAATTTGTTAATGTCCCATGCCTGTTAGTGGTAGACCTGGGAGCCAGCCAGCTGGTCGCTTTGTGGAGAGACTGGCTAAGTGCTTAACTAGTTATAGTAAAAGAGATAACTGACAATAAAAAAACATGGCTGGCTGTCAGTGGCTAAATTTAAAAACATGTAAAGGGTATAGTTTGGCTGGATACACAAAAACGTACATCATTTATATAATATTTTAAAAATCCTGTTATGAATCAAAATGTATTTTTACAGGATTTTTTTATTCATTTTTATTCAGCGACGGCTGTCTTTTCCAACAAATAAGAGGTATCGGCAACTACAAACGATGGTACACAGGTTTATTTAGTAGCCTTTGTGTCAAAAAATGAAATTTCCTGCATGTTCTATGCATGATCCAGAAGCAGGACAACATTATTCTATTGCTTCTGAAGTGATGCAACATGACGAGACTTCAGACGAGGCAAGAAGAAAAGCACAAGTAAACATAATGATTTGATAGTTTTTTTTCATGAATTCAGCCTAAAATATAGGGAATTTAAGGGAATTATCATTGTTTTGTGAAATAGAGAAGCCTGCGGCGGTCAGAGACATGCCCAGTGATATCGCAGGCTCCAGGCACTTGTGTAAATCCCTGATATATGGGATGTGCTAGACAAGTCCTATCCATGAAGGCCACCTCACAATTTAGAGGACTTAAAGGATCAATTTTTTGGTAACAACATAAACCCTTTAATCCCCCACAGTCAAAGGATATGCTGATCAACACAGCTAATTCACCTCCAGGTGTGAATGTAAGTGCGGCCAGTTGTTTGTGTATATGTTAGCCCTGTGACCAGATTTGTAACCTGTTCAGTATGTACCGCGCCTCTCACCCTAGTCAGCTGGGATTGCCTCCAGCTATGGATAATGATGTATGTATGAAGAAGAGAGCGCCACTTATATATACTGAGTATAAAAGATGATCATTCTGAAACTATAGACTTATAACGTGGTACTTTTCTAAGAATAGACTTATAATATGGTATTTTTCTTGCAATGCAAAACATAAAAAAGAAAGAACACTTCAAATAGATTGTAATATCAGCGGGCATGTAGTAATTTCAGACAAAGCATCGACTATATAGTGTATGGTGCAATGATGTGATGTATGGTGAGATTATATTTTGTCAGGCATCTAATAGTTACCTGTGCGTCTTGTATCGTGAGTTTGAGTTTCTAATCATAGAGCGACTGACTGATATTCAGGACCTATATTTAATACTGCTGACCTGTGGGCCAGCGCTTTATTTCATATAACAGACGATCAATATGTGGAAATTCCTCTATTGATCCCTGCAGAAGATGGAGCGTGTGGATTGCCGGCGCATGTTTAACTATTCCTCACCTCTGAGCCGTAAATAATTTCCTTTTGAAGCAGAGGATTAATGCAGGAAGGAGTTAAGTTTTAGCTATGCATTAGTTTCACATGCTAAGTTCACTGATGCCTTGTGCATACCAAATTGTATGAGGGTCTGTCTGTTTGAGGGGATGAGGAAGGTCAAGGTAATTTATTGCACAATATGGTGCTTCTATTGATTAGACAGAGAAAGGGCAAGCCCAACTGCTTTGCTAATAGCCATATGAATGTTTCAGGCATGTGTTCACGCATATTAAACACCAGGCAAAAATTAGACAAGATTCTAAATTCGGTATCAGCACTGACCCTGGTTGTTATTAGCATGTGGCTGACTTATACATGATGAGCAATTAGTTTGATATGTATGTATCGGACATATGCACATTTTTTTTTTTTTTTTTTTGTATGTGATGTTACTCATGTTTCAGCTTGATGCTGCATGCATCTGGACTCTGTACTTGCTTCGTCCTCCCATTAATTTCCACTTACAGCTAAAATTTGATTTGCCATTTCCTTCTGTCCATCCTAGACTTCCTCCCTATCTGATTTCCTCGGGGTGGGGTGAGGTTCATGCCTGGGCTAGGGCCGAGTTGCTTATTGATCTCCCATCTGCTCAAGCCTGGGTTATCACTGAAGAGTGATAGAGTAAGACGCTTTCACTCCCTGTGGAACCATCCAGCACATACAGAAGGGCTCTGTGCAAAGCACCCACATCCCTAGCTACTGAGGCCTACTCCAGCTAGAAAGGTCAAGCAAACAGCAGGGAGATTGGGATATTTTGTGTTTTAAATAACGTTTGATCACACACACATAGTCTCCTCTAGGAATCGTTGAAGAGTTCTCAATAACGGGGGGGTGGGGTGAGGGTGGAATCTGTGGTTGTTTTAGATAGTGCATGTTTCTGACATTTATTAACCGCCATGCAGCACAGAGAGCACCTGGGGAAAAGAAAGTCTGCATGTTTGTGTGAGAGAAAGGCCAACACAGAGAGGAGTGAGAGCAATGAGTGTGCACTGTATGATTTTATATTACAAGCGTTGTTCCTGTTCAGGTACACAGCCAGTGAAATAACACAAACACCCTGCAGTACATGCAATATTGATTAAAGTCTACGGACGTACGCCCTGTTTTGTGTGACATATTGATCTCTTCGCTGACCATGCATAATGTTTGACAGCACATGCTTATAAAGTAAACCATATGCCGTCATGCTCTTATTACCACTTTTTAAGTATATTATTATATTCATTAAATTGTCAGGATTTCAATACATTTATGATTGTCATTAAACAAACTATTTACTACAATTTTAATAAGTATTTAGCGCTCATGCTCTCGCTCTCTCTTTTGTTTTGTTTTTTTTTTGGTATGTATGAAGCAGCAGTGGGATATTAATGTGTGCCATTCTCCTGTCGATTTAAAATATGCTGTAGCAGAGACAGATTTTTCTATGTAAAACATAATTTGTGCTTCCTTTACCTGGTTGCAGCATGAATCAGTTTCCCCAGTACATTTTCCACTTGAGGAGAGCGGGTCAATACCGGACTGAACGCAAGGCTCTCATGGAACCAGAAAAACAAAGGTGATTCAACAAAATGTGTTCCCTTAAATCCTCTGCTAGACCCAGGATTTACAGAAAACATTTAGAGAAACACGTGCTTGCTATCTTGTAGCAGCCAAGTCAGCATCTGTTTTCTTTGTGATGTGAACAGAATATTTAAGTGGGTTGTTTTTGCACTGTTCTATGCTAACTGCTAAACAGTGACACAAAGTCTAGCCAAATAATAATTACTCCTGCCCTCATAAAGGATAAGAAAAGTGACAGTTTGCTTATTTGTATTGTGGGTCAAAAGATTCCTGTGCTTAATAGTGCTTAGAATAACTTATTATATTATTATATATACTTAGGCTTTGTCCTAAAAACCATTGCAGTACTTTTGATTAGTGTGACAACCAGTCATATTGTAGCAGTGGGGTGTTCTGAGTAACCACAGAGGACTGGGATTTTTTTTTTTTTTTTTTTTTTTTTCTAACAATAATTTTTAAATTATATTCATTTCAAGATTTTTTTAATATACACAGCATTCATCAGCAATGTACAGTATGAAGAAATAGACTGAATGGTAATACATCCACATCTTGTTCTGTTTTCCAGACCCACTACCATTCCCAGCATCCCTTGCAATATTTCCAATCACATAACTTTTGACACATGACATCATCACATGCTCACAGCACACCTGCTGCTCATCACATTGTTTAGCAATCTTCTTTCTTTTCCTTTCGGCTTTTTCCCTTTTTCAGGGGTCGCCACAGTGAATCATCTGATTCGCATGTTTGATTTGGTGTAGGCTTTTACGTTAGACGCCCTTCATGATACGACCTATAAAATGCAGACTCATTACACAGTGACATCACAAACAACCTGTTTAACGAACCGGATTTTGGTTGGCAAGCCAAATTAAACCAAACCAACCATTCATTCATTTTTCTGTAACCACTTAATCCTAAATAAGGTCACAGTGAGGCTGGTGCCCATTCCAGCCGACTCCAGGCGAGGGCAGAGTACACCCTGGACAGCTCGCCAGGGCAGAAACACACTGACTGCTGTGCATCTACTCTTGTCGAAAATCAGCAATGGTTCTTTTACATGCCTCACACCATAGACAGTGAGAGACATGGCCGGCCTTTGATAATCCAGTTAGCTGCACTGCGGGGACAGCAGTGACAACTCGTTGAGAGTGGGGCTTGAACCCCCAACCTTAGGATCAGTGATCCAGCACCCTTACCACCAAGCCAACACTGCCCTTAAAACAAACCAATGTGTAATTTTTGTGTGAAAGTTATCCGTGAAATATTGAACAATATTCTTTGGTATTTAACATGATACACAGTTCGCTGTAGTGCCCCAGGTGCACAATGTGTTTTGTTAAAGATTCAAGCAACCATTTTTACTGATTTCTGAAGGATAACAAAAAGAAAATTAAACTGGCAAAGGTCTTAAAAGTGTCCTTGAATGAGCCTCAAAGGTTGTTACAACCTTCTGTGCACAATCAACTGTATGGAGACCACCATTTTTTAATTTATTTGTTTTTGTGAGCTGCACCTTCCTTTCCTCTAAATTCATGTCTGATGTCCTAATTTCCAACTGCTCTCTGGGCACCCCAATGTGTGTGGCAGCCCACTGCTCCAAGTGTGTGCTCACTTTGGGGGGGGTTAAATGCAGAGGCAATAATTTCCCTTGTGGGACTAATACAGTACAGCAAAAAAAAAAAAAAAAAAAAAAAAGATTCAGCAGCACATACTTCATTACAATTATATATATCAGGCAATGCAATACTGATATACAGTCGGTCCCCTACTTACGAAGACCCCTGTGTACGAAATCCTCGGGTTACGAAAAACATTCTCTTGAGTTTCCATTCCCGAGATACAAAACAACCCCATCTTACAAAAAGAAATTCAAAATTCAAACGTGTCAATCGATGCGCGAGTTGCTCTCTCATTGGCTTTCTCTCAACAACCCGCCCTGCTGACCTCCCAGATAGAGACAGTAGGAAGCTTCACTCTTTAGTTTTTAGTTTAGTTTTTTAAGTTGTTTTAATTCAGTAAATGTTTAATAAATGTGGGTGCATTTGAGCTCATCTGGAATTCTGATCCCTCAAGGAATCAAATTAATTGTCAAGCAGGGAATGCGCTTTGAATTCCACGTCTTGTGGGCGTGGCCCGCAGCGCGCACGCAAGAGAGAGATAGAAAGAGAGATGAAGGGGGAGAGAGAGAGAGAGAGACGTGTGTGTGTGTGTGTGTGTGTGTGTGTGTGTGTGTGTGTTCGTGTGTGTGTGTGTGTGTGTGTGTGTGTTCGTGTGTGTGTTACTAAAAATGTTTAATAATGGTTTAATTAATAAGCATGTTAATAAAATGGTTTAATATGTTAATAAAATGTTTAAATGGTTTAATAAATAGTTTTCTTTTACCTTTAACACATATACAAAATTGGTGTACTTTTATAATTTTTAAAGGGTTTATGGGGTTTATCCAGTCAAAAGACTGGAGCCTTGGACCGAATTAGGCATTTAACATGTAAGATGCAACTCTTACGAAATCCCCGCGTTACGAAAAGGGCTCTGGAACGGATTAATTTCGTAAGTTGTGGGCTGACTGTATATGAATGCAGGCTATATAGTATATTTAATGCATAATATTTCTGGTTTAAAGTGTATTTATCGCTGTTCCATGTGCAATTATTTATTACTTTTTGTTCTTTCACAAAGAAAGTTATAATTACAATGTGCAAAGACATATACAATGTATCTTCTTTCTTCTTTTCCTTTCGGCTTTCCCCCCTTTATTTTCAGGGGTTGCCACAGTTTATCATTTGATTCGCATGTTTGATTTGGCATAGGTTTTTACGCCGGATGCCCTTCCAGACACAACCCTTTAGCAAGGGACGGAAACACGCTGATGGCTTTGCAGCTACTTTTTACAAAAGTCAGCAATGGTTCTTTTACATGAACCTCTCACTATATACAGTGAGAGACATGGCCAGCCTTTCATAATCCAATTAGCTGCACTGCGGGGACAGTGACAACCTTGTGGAGAGTGGGACTTGAACCCCCAACCTTAGGATCAGCAACCCAGCGCCCTTTACCACCAGGCCACCACTGCGCCTAAAGACATATACAATATATAAAAGTTTTTATTTAATTCCCCTTTAAACTCAGTTTAACTTGCCTTGCCTTGCATGCACAGTGAGGGTTTTATATATCTTTACCTTTTGTTCAGACAGTGGGCAGTGGTGGTCTAGTGGTATAGGGCGCTGGATCGCTGATCCAAAGGTTGGAGGTTCGAGTCCCACTCTCCACAAGGTTGTTACTGTCCCGCCCCCCCAGTGCAGCTAACTGGATTATCAAAGGTGGGCCATGTCTCTCACTGTCTATGGTGAGACGCATGTAAAAGAACCATTGCTGACTTTTGTAAAGAGTAGCTGTAAAGTCATCAGCGTGTTTCTGTCCCAAGGGTTGTGACAGGAAGGGCATCCGACGTAAAAACCTCTGCCAAATCAAACGTGCGAAGACCTTTTGTTCAGACAGACCTTTGGCTTGTATGGTTTGTTTCTAACACTTTTAAGTAATTTTCAATTTTATCAAACGGGCTGATGATTCTTGTGAAAGTAAATGACATAAAACCTCTTGTACTGCGATTCATGCGTATAATCTCCAGTGCAATCTATTATAAAGTTGTAAATATATCTGGAAAGTTCACATTCAGCCACTTGCTAACTTTCCCATTGTTTATCAGCGATGCTGTATGGATCAGGAATCTTTCTCTGCCAGTAACCAGTTTATGATGATATCTTTTCAACCTTTTCAAACCAACTTTATCTAAGCTTGTAGTTGGGGCCGGTGGTGTAGTGGTCAGGGTGCTGCACTCATGATCGGGAGGTTGTGAGTTCGAATCCCACTGAGACCCTCACTGTGCTAGGACCCCTGGGCAAGGTCTCAACCACAAGTGTGCCTCTGTTCACCCAGCAGTATAAATGGGTACCAGTAAAATATACTGGGAAGGTAACCTGTGATGGACTAGCGTCCCATTCAGGAGGAGTTGATTTCCTGGTCGCTTCATGCTACAGAAACCAGGGATAAGCACTGGCCTTATGAGCCACTAGGCTTGGGTGTAAAAACCCAACTGACTTTACCTTTACTTTATCTAAGCTTGTAGTGTGTTTGGAGTCTGTTGTTGGTTTTTCTTTACACATCTCTACTTTGTGTGTTTTTTTTTTTTTTTTTTTTTTTTTTTTTGTCAACCGGTGACTATGTATGCACAAAAATGTGCACCAAAACAAAAACATGCAAAGGGTCTATAAGGACTCTGTTTATTCATGCTCACTGTGGAGCATTGTTTTGTATGTTTACCGAGCATACTGACCCTTATATTTCTTCTTTGCCATTTTGTGTTTGAGCTGTTTTGAATCCCCGTCTTTGATTTATGAATTTTCCATTGATGCGGCTCTACAGTATATGAGCTCTGTCGTCTCAACTTCATTTGCTATTGAATTGTCTGATCTGTCAACCTCTTCCAGTTTCCATTGAAATATTTTAATAAATATTTTTAACTCCAATTACATCCGCCATACCTCATTGCTATAAGGCTTAATAGCATCAGAGCTTCAAACTCCTTCTTTCACCTGAATGTTTTTGTTTTTTGTTTTTTTCTGTGTTTTAGGGGGTGGGGGGGTGGGGGGTGGGTGTTCCTGATGGTTCTCCACCTTGTCTTATCTTCAAAAAATGTACGAAATAGGTGAATAGTCTAGCAGTCTAAATGCTAAATTGTCTTGAGTAGTGAATGAGTGTATGTGTGCACAGTATCCTGTGATTGATCGGTGTATTCCATCATCAGAGACAGTGCTATCAGGACAGGCTCTGGATCCACCATGATCTAAAACAGGATAAAACAGCTCATGAAGGTGATTAAAATAAATCAGTTAATGGATGCAGAAGAGAAAAGAAAGATAACTCATGCATGAAGATGCAGAATGATGCAGAAGAGAAAAGAAAGATAACTCATGCATGGTGGATCATGATTTATTAAAAGTTGCAAATCCAAATATCAAGTTTGACAGCAAATACCAAAATGCATCACTAGAACTGTGCAAGTTGTTCAGGGTATGTTTGTTAGCGCCATTAATTCTAGATGTTGCAAATCCCATGTCGAGAACATGCAAGAAAAATGCCTTCACTGTTTACATGAAAGAGTGTAGAGTGGTTTATAAAACAGTACAGCAAACATTTTTCCTCAGATTCTGAAATTTTTGTGAATAGACATGTTTATGAGAATAAAACACATTAGTGAATGCTGTGCATTATAAGATGGGTCTTCCAGTAAAAATCAAACATCGACAGCTGGGCATTTTAACTTTTACACCTCATCTAGTGAGTGTGTGTGGATTCCTCCAGCAACAACTGTATATAAACAACATATCCTTTCATTTTTTGCACAACAAATAGTTCACTAATTGGTGAACAAGGGCCACTGCTACTAGACATCATATGCATTATGAGTGACCAGAGCAGGAAAAAAAAAAAAAAAAAAAAAAAAAAATATATATATATATATATCCTTTTCCTTTCGGCTGTTCCCTTCAGGGGTCGCCACAGCAAATGATCTGCCTCCATCTCTCCCTATCCTCTGCATCTTCTACTCTTACTCCAACGACCTTCATGTCTGCCTTCACCACATACATAACCATATATATATATATATGATATATATTTTTTCCCCCCTTTGATCCCGCCAAAAACCTTCCCCATCCAACGAGCAAAATTTTGATTTACGAGCTCTGCTGGGGAAATGGTTTTTCCGGGCCAATTCCACATGTGTTCGTCCACGCGCCAAGAACGCCTTGTGCAGTGCTTCTCAATTATTCTCTGTGATGCCCCTTATAGGAAGAAAATAAAAAACATTTCATGCCCCCCCCACCCCCACCCAGCACCCCGCGCGTGACTATAAACAGTGTTTACTGCACTTCATATCGTTTGCTTAGTGCTTTTCCCCTACACCATAGGGAACACAGTGAGAGCACCACTACCACCTACTGTAGAAGATGCGCACTTACACTTAATTCTAGTACAGTATGGCAAAAAAGCATGTTCCCCAGGGTCATACATGACCCCCCTGGTATCACACCCCACTATTTCAGAAGCACTGGCTTTGTGGAAGCTCACCACAAGCCTTTCTTTGCTGGCATTTGTAGAGTGCATATGCACAAAATTCTCCTCCTTCTCCTCCTCTTTTCTCTCTGTTACTCACCACCTCATGCCTGCCCACGTGATATCTTTGCACCCACATGACATCTTTGCCGCAGTTGATAATTGGAAGGGTTAGTTGACTTTTTGTTTATTCTTGTTTTATTATTATTTATTATTAATGTTAATTTTCATGTACATGTATTATTATTATTATTATGAAATATTTATTGTTTTTACATGTTTATCTTTAAAATATTATGCCAAAATATACATGTTTGTGACAGGCTATATGAGTTTGGGAGAGAGTTGGAACGGATTAATTGGTTTTCTATTGTTTCCAATGGGAATTTTTGTTTTATCTAACGGACAGTTTGACTTATGAGCTTGGCCTTGAAACGAATTAATTTCGAAAGTCGAGGTATCATAATAATTTAAAAATATTTAAAGTTTTTTCTTGAACCAAATTGACACAGAGAGAGTACATGGGCAAAACACTGGCATGTAAAAAATAACAACAAAACACATCAAACAAACTATTATTTTTTATTGGTACGGTTTAGAAACAGTGGCGCTGAGGAAAAGACAGGAGGCAGAGCTGGAGGTAGCAGAGATGAAAATGTTGAGGTTCTCTCTGTGAGTAACGAGGATGGATAGGATCTGAAAAGAGTACATCAGAGGCGACAGCTCATGTAAGTTGTTTTGGAGACAAAGTCAGAGAGGCTAGATTGAGATGGTTTGGACATGTACAGAGGAGGGGCAGTGAGTATATTGGTAGTAGGATGCTGAGGTTGGAACTACCAGGCAGAAGGCCTAGAGGAAGACCAAAGAAGAGATTTATGGATGTGGTGAAGGAGGACATGAAGGTCGTTGGCATAAGAGAAGAAGCAGAGGACAGGGTGAGATGGAGGCAGATGATTTGCTGAGGCGACCCTGAAGGGAATAGCCGGAAGGAAAAGAAGAAGAAAGAAGATTTGCTCATTATTGGATTTTTACAAAAATGTAATTAATATGCTTAATGAACAACAAATAATCTAATGTCAATTTCTTTTTAAGAAGTTGATAGTAATTTATGAGAATCCTTTCAAACAACAGGATTAATTTGTTTGCCACCACAATATTTACTTATAAGCGATACCATTACCTTCAACTTTGCAGCCAGGGAGCCCCATACACAGCAAGCTGCAATGGACTGTTTTGACTCCTTTCTATTATAACCCATATAGCATAAACAGTTTCAGTAGTTTGTACTACAATAGCTTTTCTGTGAGTTCAGCTCAGATGTATGTACTAGTCTTTGCTTTGCACACACATCAGTGTCAGTGTGCCTTCGTAACTACCACTGTACTGCCCTGCACAGGGAAAAGTAAATGTCCAAACTGAGAAAATCGGCCCTAAACTTCTACACATGTCCACGTGTCCTCTCTATTTTTACTTAACTACTTTTTTTGCCAGCTGCTCATGCCAGGAAGGGTGTTTTATAAACAATTGGACACATGTTCAAAACATGCTAGCAACAAGATATGGCAGATGCTGCCTGTTACCTTTGTGGCTAAGTGTATAGCAGGAACACCCCATAGACATGCTGCTTTGTGGTCAAAGTTACCTACGCCTGCACATTTTTTCTTGCTTCTAACACTTTAGGAATTGACTGTACATCTCACTTTTTCAGCTGTCACTTTAACAGCATGATTAATAATTATTTGTTTACGTCAAGATGAATATAATTGAACTGTCCCTGAGAAGGAATGCTGAATGGGCTACCCAATTTAGTGTCATCCATCAAACCGGGATTGTTCTAGTTTATACTACATGGGAACATCAGTTAAATAAACCAATAAATAAATCAGACAAAATGAGATTTTTACATTTTTTAAGAAAACCATTTAAAAAAAAAAAATCTTGACAGATGCAGGCAAGCTCTGCATGCACATGTGAGCAGAGCTGTATAATGGTGTCTCTTTGTTTCCTTTAGAGTTTAATTATAGACTACATGGAAACATAATGACGCGAAACAAGCTAATATAAGAATTTTATAGGCTGTATTTACATATATTTTAAAATGTGAATAAGGTGACACCACCTGCTCCAACGTACTCTAACAAACTGATTATCTGTCCTTTTAATTTAAGCATTATCCACTTATCATATATTTAAATTATGATATACCATACTATAAATATAATATTTTTTAAAAAATTACATTTTGAGATAATGGACTGATTAGATTGCTTTGTTCTTGTGTTCCATATACTTATATATGATTATTGTTATTTATTCCACCTGTCATTGGTCATAATGTTTTTAAAACTATGGCTTATTGGTGTTTGCCATGGTCATATTCAGTTCATTCCTACTACAACTAACGGTGCAATGTTAACCCCAGTGGTGATTTCAAACCCTATTTTGGGTTTGGATCATGATTTTTTAAAAAGCATAAGCTATGTCATAAAGTGTGGGGCCGGTAGCGTAGTGGTTAGAGCGCTGGACTCACGATCGGGAGGGAGTGAGTTTGAATCCCAGTTAGACCCCCCCCCACTGTGCTAAGACCCATGGGCAAGGGCTTAACCACAAGTGTGCCTCTGTTCACCCAGCAGTATAAATGGGTACCAGTAAAAATATACTGGGAAGGTAACCTGCAATGGATTAGTGTCCCATCCAGGTGGACTTGAACTCCGAGTTGCTTCACGCTACAGAAACTGGGGTTAAGCACCGGCCTGATGAGCCACTAGGCTTGGGTGTAAAAAGCCCAGCAGACTTTACCTACGTATGTCATATAGTACTGTGCATTTTTTTTTCTTTTTTCTTTTATGTGGTCTCTTGGAGCTATAGACTGCTTATTGGCAGTGAAACCCAAGGGTGTCTTATTCCACTTTTTTAAGCAATCATGCTGTTACCTCCTCCAGTTTACCTAAAGGATCTGCCAAAAGAATATATTGGGCTATCCACACGGCATTAAATGAAAATGGATAGGTAATGTAGTCCATAACATGCAGTAAAACCTGTATTTTTATTGTTTCAATATGTATTTCATGCGGTGCTTTAACTATATTTTATTAGGTGTGAAATTAAAGAATTAATAGAATGATGTCCGCCATTGCATTAAGCGGTACATTTCATTTAGCATAAGATGTAGGTGGCCTGCGCTCTGCAGAAGAGAAGCAGGTTTGAGATCAACTACCTGCCCTTCTCAACACCACAAACCACAATTCGAAATGGGCTTTCATCCAGCCTACTGTGAAAATATGAAAAGAGAAAGCTTTATGTGTTGTCACATTGCCTGTAGGACACTAATTGAGGTGGGTTGCTGCTGGCCACCTTGGGCATGGGGTAAAATCGAAAGAAAAGATGGAAAAGTAAATCTAAAAAATAATGTATAGCTTTGGTAGGTGCTCAGGGGGGACAGTGGATTTATTTTCATACAGTGAACACTGGCAATATGAAGGATAAACCATAAATAGAAAGATCGCTCCGTCACAATTAAGAACTGTAAAAAAATATATACATTTTCTTGGTTCTCAATCATAATGTACAATATACAAAAATATCTGAATAGCAGTATAGAAAACCCACTGCATCTATTATCACTAAACAAATGTTCCGTGTATGTACATCAAAACACTGTGAAAACATGTATACTACTGTAGAAAGGACCGTCTTCATTTTGTCCTCATAAGGAACTCTTTTTTTTTTTGTGTGAGTCTCTTGAAACAGCAGTTTGTATTTGTGTGAACTGTGCAGATATTACAGTACAGTACACGTGATGTGATTATAGATTCGTGTCTGTGAGCACTTGGTCTGGATTGCAAGTGGGGGCATTTCTGATTGTAATGGATGGTTACGTGTCTTGGCTGTTTGCTATCAGGATGATGGAATGTGTGCGATGATAACAGGGTATCTCATTGGGTGTGGCCAAGAGACAGGTAGGGGGTCACCAGCTGTACACTACAACCAAGTAGAGATACTCATTAGAACCTAAGGGCTGAGAGAGGGATTTACAACAAGCACTTAGTCATCTGAATATTTCCTTCCTACTAGCCGAAGCATTGCCCTGATCATTTTATGTAGTGTCAGGGATTTGTAACACCACTAGAACTTAGTATTTGTCTTAGTTAAATATTTCTCTTATATTTAATAAGTAAAGAAAAGAGAGTACAGTGGTACCTCACCTTACGAAATTAATCTGTTCCAGAAGTGGTTTCGTAACCTGGATTTTTCCATAAGTTGAACTGCATTTAACATGTAAAACACGTGATTCGTTCCAAGGCCCCCAATACTACCCCCTAAACCCTTTAAAAATGATAAAAGTATACTTTTTAATGCCTCCTTCTGCTTCAATATCATACCGACGGTAGATGAGTTTGGCCATATTCCTTTGAGATATCACTCAACTGCATACCATGAGCCCACTTCTTCGTTTCACTCGCACCGGGAATCGTGTGTGTGTGTGTGTGTGTGCGTGCGTGCGCGCGTGTTGACCATGTCTTCTTAGCAGAGTTATAATCTTACAAATGTTTATGCAAGGTCAAAAGCCTGCGCCAAAAAAGAAAGTTGCAATGAGCACACTCGAAAAACTCACAAAGCAACAGTAACTCTGTCCTTTACACGAAAAGCATCATGGGAATTATGGAGATGCAGCTCCATAATAGCCAATGGGAGGGAGCTGTGTCATCCCTCCTAGCCAATGGGAGGTCAGTGGGGCGGGATGTTGGGAGATAGCCAATGGGAGAGCAACTCACACATTGTTTGAATTTTTGAGATGGCACTTTCGTAACGTGAATTTGTTTGGTATTCAGAGACAGAAATTTTAGGGAAATGTGATTCGTAACCTGGATTTTCGTTTGTTGGGACTTTTGTAAGGCGAGGTACCACTGTATTTGTTAAAGTCTAAAAGCCAGTATATGTTTATTAAAGTAATACATTTACTGAATTTGAGCAGAGTAAGATAAAAAAAAAAAAGAAAATAAATAAATAAACTGTTAAAGTTTTGCCAACTCTGGGCCCAGTGAAAACTCAAATTGATATTCTTGGCTGTTAGGAAAGAACCTGATATGGTTTCCTTTTGTTTTAGGTCAGTTGTGAAATGCTTTTTTTTTTTGCTCGTACTGGCTATTACAAGTAATTATTAGAATAACTAAAGTCTTTCTGTCAGCGCTAACTGATGATCTCCTTTGAATATTGTAATCAGCAAATCAGTTTTGTTTGTGAACTGCCTCTTACTGAATGTTTATTTTTGTTTTTATGGATTGTGCTGCTGAGTCCGTAATTGCATGAATGTAAGGTGTACAGATGCTCCTAATAGAGTGGACGGTGAATGTATGTTTGCTTAAGATAGGAAATTGCTTAGCGTGGTCTCCCAATGATGAGGAAAACGACTGTGATTAATGAAGCTGGAGCATCTGCAGGCAGTATTTCTAATAATATTTCGGATGTGTGAAGATGTGAAGGTCATTGCGAAGGTTCATCCTTTCACTTCTGCCCAGAGTGAAATGAGTTTCAGAACAAAAACATTTGGATTTGGCTGTACAGCACTGTAAGTCCTTGAACTTTGTGACTCTTCTTTGCTTATAGCGCTGAGTGCGGCGTTAGATTACTATAAAAACATGTAGTTACAAGTTAAAGACACTATACATGTGAAAAACTTTTATATAAATACCAATGATGTGAAATGGTTGTCATGTTGTAGACCTCCCCTGACAGTCTCCCTCATCTTTTTGTGTGTGCAGAATATCCTTGCCCTCAATCCAAGGGTGAAGAGCCATGCTGTACTTCTCTCTACAGCAGCCAAGAAAGCTGAAAAAAAGCACTGGAAGAGGAACATAGAGAAAGGCTGTGATGTAAGTGCCCCACCTTTTACCTTGAACCTTTGTTTCCAAACTGCAAACACTGCACAATCATTTACTGACCAGTAAGAACTTTTATAGACTTTGGACTGTTTTTTCCCATATTTATGCAGCCTGTATTCTAGGAACCAAACCTCATCTGTGGAGGTTATATGATAAGACCAGTTTCAAAACCGTTCTCTTCTTCTTCCTGAAGGGACCTCATTTGTGTACTATATCACTATGTCACATATCTCGATAAACTTATAATTTACACCAGTGCTTCTCAATTATTTTCTGAGGCGCCCCCTCTTGGGAAAAAAAAAAATTCACGTACCCCGCCAGCGACTATAAATACTTTAAGTATTATTTAATCTATAAAATTGTTATCAGTACACCGCTGCATGAAATTGTATCTTTTATTAACATTAAAAACAAACAAAAAAAGAAATATAGTTCAACTTAAATTAAAAAAAAACTTCATTAACATTTTTAAATCTGCAACAGAAAAAGATTTCAAGTGCACCAATGTGCCTGAAATAAAAAAAAATACATCCTTATTAAAGCTCATTTAAGTTATTTATATCTTTATCTCTCCATCTCTCTCCACCGTTCACTTTATTCCTATTAGAAATTTTCCTGTTTTGTTTCTTGAGGGGTTGCTTACTGCACTTTATATCGTTTGCTCGTGCGAAAAACCGCTACACCACAGTGCGGCAATGAGCACGCCACTGCCAACTAGTGGAGTGGTGGTGAAATTACACTTAATTCTCGTACACTATTCCAGAAAAGCATGTTCCCCAGGGTCATACGTGCTCCCCCTGGCATCAAACTGCCCCACTGTTTGAGAAGCACTGATTTACATACACACACACACACACACACACACACACACACACACACACTAGAAATGTATCTTTTAAAATAAATAAACAAAAAGCACAAATTCATAGACAAAAAATTTAAACACTTTGTCCATGTTAATATTAATTCTACAGTAAGAATAACAATAAAAACACAGTACACACAATCTGTTGAACAAAATTATCTTAGAATTCCAGGCACATGCTGTTAAAGTCTCAGGAATATCTCTCAAGACCAGTGTTTGGATTTTTTGGCTGGTGGCCACAGTGCTCGGCTGTCTTGGAAGGACAACTGAGACTTCAGATTTTTTAGTGAAGACACAAACCAAGATGGAGTTATTTTATTAGAGAGATTATCCTCCCATCCACCCTGTATTATTACAAAGTACAACTGTTTCATTTGTGTTTCTAATCAGATAGGAATCGATCACAGATATCTTTAATATCATTCATTATGTAAGATTATAGATTATAATGTGGAATTTCACAGCATTGTCTATTGAGTGACAGCACACAGGCTGTGGGGTTGAGATGCTGTTTTTCAATAATGTAGGGAATAAAACACATCAGATATCTTGTTTTTAGGAAAATAACATTGCTTAATGCAGCTGCAAAATAGAGTTGTTTCTTTTCCTGGAACAGCAAATGCAAAAGCTCAGGAATATGTCTTTGGAGCTTCTGCATTTTCTGAGCTTACTCTGAGTTTTAGTCTATACTACATAGAAATGTAAGTAAGTTGTGCTGTGGAAAAGCTTATTTTTAAGTAAAATTATTTGAATGTATTTTTCCTTTTTAAAGTGTGGTGACACCACCGACTCCAAGTGAAGTGATAAACCGACAGATTTGAATTTTGGTTTGATTTTACTCATGCCACTCATGTATACAGTAGAATACTATAATTAAAAACTATACATAGTTGCTGTTATTCTTTAACAATTAAATTTAATAGGGGCAGCTGTGGCCTTGTGGTATAGGGCGCTGGATTGCTAATCCTAAGGTTGGGGGTTTCAGTCCCACTCTCCACAAGGTTGTCACTGTCCCCCCACTGAAGCTAACTGGGTTATCAAAGGTCGGCCATGTCTCCCACTGTCTATGGTGAGAGGCATGTAAAAGAACCATTGCCGACTTTCGACAAGAGTAGCTGCAAAGCCGTCAGCGTGTTTCTGCCCTGCGATGGCCTGGAGAGCTGTCCGGGGTGTACTCTGCCCTTGCCCCTGAGTCGGCTGGAATGGGCGCCAGCTTCCCCATGACCCTAATTAGGATTAAGCGGTTATAGAAAATGAAATGAAATTACATTTAATAATGCTGAATGTCTCTAAAACAAATTGTTTCCTCAATTTACTTCTGTCTTCAGATTCATAAAAGTTTAATGCTAACTAGTAACTGGAAACTCATTTGACTTGAAGATTCTCTCCAGAAATCACTGGAGAGCTAATACTAAAAACCCCTTCCAAAAAATCTTTACAACAAATTTAAGATCACCATATCAGCAGTTAAGCACTTTGCCTATTGAAAAGCTATTTTTCCAGAGTGTCCTTCTATATAAGGCCCTGTATTAAGGGGGGAGTCACAGAATCTGGAGAAAGATTGGACACTTCAATGTTCCAAAGATTCTGACCCAAGATTCACAAATACACACTGCCAAGGCAATGGCATTAAAAACAACACTCTCCATATTCCCTCTAGCCAATCAACACCAGGGTGTGTTTATACTGTGCACAAGCACAAATGCCCCCTGTTGCTAATGGACTGGTTAGATAGTGGAGTGTGGCTTGTGTTGAGTGCCGAGTGTACAAACAGATTTTTTCACACACAGAATGGACAACCAACAGAGATTTTTGCTGAATTTGAAAAAGTGTTTTGGATTGTGGTGGATATGTGCATCTTTAATTCTTACTATGAAAGTGATAATGTATCAGCTAAACACAGTAATTAAAATGAAAATTAAAAAAAAAAAATATTGCCGAAGGCTTTGCTGTTAATGAAAATGAATGAATACCATTTGACCAATCAGAATCAATAATTAATCAGCAGAATGATATATATATATATATATATATATATATATATATATATATATATATATATATATATATATTTATACATGCACATAACAGGCTTGTTGTGTGTGGGCAGAGGTGGCTCAGTTATTAAGGATGTAGGTCAGTGATATAAAGGTAAAGGTTCCACCCCAGTATCACCATGCTGCCACTGTTGGGCCCTTGAGCAAGGCTATTAACCCTCATTGTCTCACTTGTATAATATACAGGGATCCCTCACCTTGTTTTGTGGCATTTTCCATAACTTTTCCCCCTATTTTTCCATAATTTCCTTCTTTTTTAATTCGATGAATATTAAAAAAAAAAAAAAAAAAAACATGGTGCACTGAAGCTGCATGACTTGAAGCATGCCATTTAAACATTCAAGCAATGCGTGAGTTGCTTTCCCATTGGTTGCCTTCCAACACCCCGCCCCGCTGGCCTCCCACTGGCTAGGTGGGAGCTGAATCTCCATAATACAGTCTTCTTCTTCTTTTCCTTTCGGCTTTTCCCTTCAGGGGTCGCCACAGCGAATCATCTGCCTCCATCTCACCCTATCCTTTGCATCTTCTTCTCTTACACCAATGACCTTCATGTCCTCCTTCACCACATCCATGAATCGTCTCTTTGGTCTTCCTCTAGGCCTTTTGCCTGGTAGTTCCAGCCTCAGCATCCTATTACCAATATACTCACTATCCCTCCTCTGTACATGTCCAAACCATCTCAATCTAGCCTCTCTGACTTTGTCTCCAAAATGTCTTACATGTGCTGTCCCTCTGATGTGCTCATTCCTAATCCTATCCATCCTCGTTACTCCCAAAGAGAACCTCAACATTTTCACCCATAATGCTGTTTGTGTGCTTTCGACCCACTGTTCGACACATGCTTGAAGGAGAGTTGTACTGTTGGTTTGTGAGTTTCATGAGTTTTTTTTGAGTGAGCTTTTTGCAGCATTATTTTTTGTTATTAATCATGAGCCCCAAGAAAGTGATTCCCGGTGAGACTGAAAAGAAGAAGCGGGCTCCGTTATCAATAAAAGTTAAACAGGAGACAGTAAAAAAATATGAAAGTGGGATGTGGTTGAGTGAAATCGCAAAGGAGTACTAACCCCTCTACAATCGGGACGATATTGAAGCAGAAGGAGGCCTTAAAAATGGAGATACAGTGACGGAGGCGATTATTTCGGAAAAAGCAACCGCCATATTTAAGGACCTCGTGAAGGAGGGTGGGGGTGAGGGTTCCTCGGACCAGCAACTTCCGGACTTTAAAGCGTTGCATGGGTGGTTCGAGAGATTTAAAAAAAGGGGAGGAACGAATCGCGTGTTTTACATGTAAAATGCGGTTCAACTTACGAAAAATGCAGGTTACGAAAAAGGCGCTGGAACGGATTAATTTCGTAAGGTGAGGTACCACTGTATATATAATTGTAAATCAGTCTCGATAAGCTCTGGTGGAAAAGAGCATTTTCCGAATTCCATACATGTATGTATAAGTTGATGTAGATTCTTCACAGTAGTACTCCGAGTCACTTGGAGTTTCTCCACAACATCATATGCCTTACCAAGCGGATTATTTTCAACATTTTGTTTGACAGCTTGAGGACACCTGTCAGAGCACCGAGGTCAACCTAAGAAGCATTCTGTTGCTCCTTGCCTTTGTTGGTGAATTGTATATTCAGACTTTTGACTGTGACAAGAGGAATCCCAAAGTTTTGCACATTCTGATGCTGCATAAGTCCATTCTCAGATAAACCCACAATATGCCCTCTTTTAAAATCTGATATATATATATATATATATATATACACACACTAGTCCTTCTAAAAAAATTAGCATATTGTGATAAAGTTCATTGTTTTCTGTAATGTACTGATAAAAATTAAACTTTCATATATTTTAGATTCATTGCACCCCAACTGAAATATTTCAGGTCTTTTATTGTTTTAATACTGATGATTTTGGCATACAGCTCATGAAAACCAAAAATCCCTATCTCAAAAAATTAGCATATTTCATCCGACCAATTAAAAAAGTGTTTTTAATACAAAAAAAGTCAACCTTCAAATAATTATGTTCAGTTATGCACTCAATACTTGGTCGGGAATCCTTTTGCAGAAATGACTGCTTCAATGCGGCGTGGCATGGAGGCAATGAGCCTGTGGCACTGTTGAGGTGTTATGGAGGCCCAGGATGCTTCAATAGCAGCCTTAAGCTCATCCACAGTGTTGGGTCTGGTGTCTCTCAACTTTCTCTTCGCAATATCCCACAGATTCTCTGTGGGGTTCAGGTCAGGAGAGTTGGCAGGCCAATTGAGCACAGTAATACCATGGTCAGTAAACCATTTACAAGTGGTTTTGGCACTGTGAGCAGGTGCCAGGTCGTGCTGAAAAATGACATCTTCATCTCCATAAAGCTTTTCAGCAGATGGAAGTATGAAGTGCTCCAAAATCCCCTGATAGCTAGCTGCATTGACCCTGCCCTTGATAAAACACAGTGGACCAACACCAGCAGCTGACATGGCACCCCAGACCATCACTGACTGTGGGTACTTGACACTGGACTTCAGGCATTTTGGCATTTCCTTCTCCCCAGTCTTCCTCCAGACTCTGGCACTTTGATTTCTGAATGACATGCAAAATTTGCTTTCATTCAAAAAAAGTACTTTGGACCACTGAGCAACAGTCCAGTGCTGCTTCTCTGTAGCCCAGGTCAGGCGCTTCTGCCGCTGTTTCTGGTTCAAAAGTGGCTTGACCTGGGGAATGCGGCACCTGTAGCCCAGTCCACTGCTTCCACAGGTCCCCCAAGGTCTGGAATCGGCCCTTCTCCACAATCTTCCTCAGGGTCCGGTCACCTCTTCTGGTTGTGCAGCGTTTTCTTCCACATTTTTTCCTTCCCACAGACGTCCCACTGAGGTGCCTTGATACAGCACTCTGGGAACAGCCTATTCGCTCAGAGATTTCTTTCTGTGTCTTACCCTCTTGCTTGGGGGTGTCAATGATGGCCTTCTGGACAGCAGTCAGGTCGGCAGTCTTACCCATGATTGTGGTTTTGAGTAATGAACCAGGCTGGGAGTTTTTAAAAGCCTCAGAAATCTTTTGCAGGTGTTTAGAGTTAATTGGTTGATTCAGATGATTAGGTTAATAGCCCGTTTAGACTACCTGAACATATGCTAATTTTTTGAGATAGGAATTTTGGGTTTTCATGAGCTGTATGCCAAAATCATCAGTATTAAAACAATAAAAGACCTGAAATATTTGAGTTGGGGTGCAATGAATATACAATATATGAACGTTTAATTTTTATCAGTACATCACAGAAAATAATGCACTTTATCTCAATATATATATATATATATATATATATATATATATATATATATATATATATATATATATATATATATATATACACACACACACACGTACATGTGTGTGTGTGTGTGTGTGTATGTGTGCGTGTGTGTATAAATTCATGAGAATTTTCATTATAGCTAAATAAAATTCTTTAATGAGGGGTATCTTATTACTTTTAATATGTCTCTGTAAACTGAACTGTCTTTTCTTTTTTTCTTCCCTGTGTGTTTGTGAACAATAAGGAAAAAGCGTTTTAAGATATCTCAGTTTAGTAAGGGATGTGTCCATATCTGCTATGGGAACACAGTACAACAGAGATTATCACGTTGTGAAGTGTTTATATTCATGCTGTACATTTCTCAGTGTAAATTCTCCAGTTCACCCAGTAACCTTTATCAGAATGCTGGGTCTGTGGAGCCAGTGACAATAATACAGTTTTCCACTATTGATTGAGGGGAAGCAGATTTATCCTCTTCGTAAAGAAAAAGCAATGACCATTTTATTGATCCTTAAAATAAGTTTTGTTGGGCCCAGAAGCGTTGTCATAATTGTTCTTCTCCTGAATGCTTGAGGGGCAGTAAACTTTATTTTATAGGGAATCTATGAACAGTGACTGTCCATAGATTCCAAATGAGTTTGAGAGAAATATGGTGGTTATAGCCAGCTGTTATCTTCGTCTGTCAGGACTCAGGTGCTTAGGATTTTTCACTCCTCTCCTCCAGGCTCGGGGGCATGTCGTCAGCGAGGTAATTTTGAAACATTTCCCTGCAGGCGTCATCTCTTACAGAGCCCACTTTGAGTTGAAGCTATTAGCTGACCAGCGGCTTTTCAATATTTGTCTTTCTGCTTCAGTAGCACAGGTTGGAGCCAGAGATAATCTAGCAAACATAAGCAGGTACAAGTTCTACAGCAGGGTCCAAGATAGGGAATCCAGAAACACTTGACAAGCCTTTGTTTTAGAAAATAAATAAATAATAGCAATGTTTACTGATGAGTTGGTTGTATGAATTTGTCTGTATGGTCTAATCCAGTTTAATGAGCCTCCAGATTTGTGTATTATGCATTATGAGAGGCATTATGAGAGGCTTACCCTGAGCACTGAGTGAAGGGCAGATATGTTTGTGAGATGCAGGAGCTGATGTTTATTCTTCCTTCTAATGAACAAAAGAGAAAGACATAGAGGGAGACATGAGCTTAGCTTGTCTACCTTTAACTGTAAACTCTAAATCTCTACCAGGAAAATCCCCTAGTGTGCTAGAGTTAGATACCTCCTGATAGAAAAGTCATCTATACAGGCCGGAGGATAAGTGTATCACTTCCACAGCCCCAATGAGTCCCACCAGTGTGTGTGTGTGTGTGTGTGTGTGTGTGTGTGTGTGTGTGTGTGTGTGTCCTTCTAATAGTCATCACTGTATTCTGTCTAGGGCCTAGGCTACTAAAAGCTTCTGGCAGGCTTTAGTGTTTTTTATATATATATATATATATATATATATATGTGTGTGTGTGTGTGTGTGTGTGTCTGTGATGAAATTGCTGCAAATTGTGCCAATAAAAATGACGAGAAAATAATTTGTATGTGATCCTATTCTGTAATTTTGTTAGTATTTCAAATCATCTTAGCACCAGAAGAGAGACAAAATTTACTGGTGTAATATAAACTCTTAAAAAATATCTGCAGCAGATTATAATTCACTGCACAGATCATTCTCCGCTATTGAAATCAAATTAAACAGTTGGGCTTATTAAATTAATATGGTCAAGTTAGAATAAATCAGGCTTGATTATAGTGTATTTTGTTTATGTATGTCTCTGTCATACGAGTGTCAAATAAAGCAAATTCCTTCAGGAAGGGTGATCTACTGTAAATTCATTTATACTACAGTGCTATTGAATACTTAAATCTGATTGGTCAGAAAGCTATGATGAATTTTTTTATAGCATCAAATCTGACAGCAATGTCAACTTTAATTCAGATCACAGGTTTGTATTAATGCTTTCATGTTGTTGCTTTCCTAATAACATCTCGTAGGGACTGAAAACAGATTTTTCAAATAACGGTGTTGTTGTTTTTTGAAAGGAAAAACATGCAATCTTGATCCAGTGAATCTTTTTGATAACCCTGGGTTTACACAGGGGCACAATGTCCATGATCTCCACGATTTGAGAGAATCATAATTGGCATGGGGATCTCAGGATCGAGTTAAGATGATCTTGAGGGAATCATGATGATTATTATACCTTGACAGTGGTTGTGATAGAACACGGGAAGCACTGAAGAGCCTGTTAAATGTTAACAGACCATAAAAGAGAACAACAGAACTTGAGCCATTGTAGGAGCAACACGATTCCTTCAAGTTCATCTGCTGGATGAGAGCTTTCTCCTTTTCTCCATTGGGCAATGTGACCCAGTATGAACCTATGGTAAGAAGCTGTAGCCCCAGAGGTCAGTGAGTTATTAAAACATAATCAACTTCTCGGAGTTAATACTTTTGTCTTTATGCGATTGCTTACAATAATGATACTATTTAAGAAAAGTGCAAACTATTGTCTCATGCAGTGCCTTTGGTAATACTGACCGTGATACAACTTGTGTGCAACCGAAATAATTCGTCATGTTGTTGGTAGTTTATATCTGAACACTGCAACATTTCATTAGTTCCTTTTATTTGAAGGGAAGAGACGCACAGCAATAGATCTAGTCTCTGCACTTTAATCTCTGCATGCGGAATCATTTCTTCTCACATGGAGCATTATGAATGAGGCTGCATCAGTGCTGTTGCCAGGTTTATGTGCCACTGTTGAAGGGAAATATATGGCGTAAAATGAAGAATAAATGCTCCACTCCATCACTCTCAGATAAAAATAAATGGATCACACCTCTTATAGGCCAGGAAGACAGATTTCTCATTAAAACATCTGAATGTTATAAAAAGGAGGTGATTAATTTTTTTTTTCTCCTTTTCAATATATAACGGTATCTAAACGAAGTTTGTCTCACTTTATTCATTATGACAACTATAAGAGTACTTGTCAAATCAGTGTAATGACTTCATAGTGATATAGCCTTAAAACATGCACCAGTTACCACATGCGATTAACTTCTCTTATGATGCAGCTGGCCAACAGGGGGCAACACTCACATCACGAAATGCATGTACAGTATGTAGTTGCCTGTCTCAGCTCAGGCAACAGTGCAAATTAGTAAGTGAAAGTGTCTAAGAGCTGTAGCTATTACTTATCTCTAACAACCTGGCACCATTACATGCCACTTGATCAACCTGGCCATTGATTGCTTCTACCAGATCCATGCCAGCCTGCTGCTATGCACAGGATATAGAGAAGGAAAGAGGGTGTTCAGCTTGGCAGGGGATGTAATAAGGCGGTGTTGTTGGACTAGTGATCGATGGGTTTTATCAGCTGGAACACACAGATAGCCCTCACCCCCACTCATAATCCCAGAGCTTTCCTCTCCCTACTCCCCTCTCTTAGGATTTAGCAACAGCTCGAAGGATTAGACTACCAATTCTTCTCTGTGTAAGCCATCCCGGCAGAGGGAAGGGAGATTACATGAATAATGTTGGGGTTTGATGTTAATAGAAACCCCTAATAAGTTTTTTTTTTTTTTTCTTCGCACATTTCCATCCTTCTTAATGTACAGATGAGTACACAAAGGACTCGTTTTTATGCCTTGCTCAGATGACTGTGCACAGTACCAGCAGCTAAGTAATAATCTGAGTGGCTTTTACTCATAATTGCTGATTTGATTCTGTCATAAGCTTTCATTAAAGACATTTCTTTAAGTCACAGATATAGAAGCTGCAATGAATTGAATAAGTTTTTATTTTGTTCATACATTAAAGTCTTTTTTTTTTTTTTGCTAGGGTAAAATGTGATGATGGAGATTCCTTTTAAAAAGGCGCATCACATGCATCGCGAGGTTCTCTCAATTAGTGCAATTTAAGCTAAAACTGAATTTTTAAAAGGAATATTTGTCTTCATACGCTAGACAGTTGGAAGTCTCTTCACTTAACTGCACCATGCACTAGAAATAATGCTTGTAGTATATTTGCTTCTTTTTATCTGCCTTAAAGATAACTGCAGGCCATTTCTTTTCCATTTACAAATTTCCATTTGTTAGATTTGACTATTTGGCTTATGCTCTATAACACACACACACACACACACACACACACACACACACACACACACACACACACAGAGTGGATCTACAGGTTTGTGCCACTGTGAATTGAGCATGCATAAATATTTATTTTTTAAAAAAAATCATTGTTCATTTGAAACGAAAGAATATGAGTATGGACCGCCCACAGAACATATTCTGCAAGTATAGCTCTCAGCTTTTGGATGCAAAATTATTATGTCACCCACAAGGATTAACAGCGCAATAATGATCTTTTTCCTCATCATTGTGTTTTTGATATTTGAACAACTAGAAGCAAATACATTTGTTAATTCCACTCGATTAGCTAAAGACACCGGTGAGGGATGCTGGAGGCGAACCACTTACTCACAGACTGCTTGGCATGATGCAGATTAAATTATATTATATATCAGTATGAAATGCTGAGCATTCCATTGGTGGAATATAAATGTATTTACTTTCTGTATAAATGCAACCTGCCATTGGCCTTTTTTGTAGTGAGGAAAACTGAGTTAGCTTTCTCCTGAATTAACACTACACATTCGATGTAGTCAGCAACATTGCACGGCTGAAATTTATATTCATATTAAGTCACTCTGCTGGGCCATGGCTTTCATATATCAATATAAAACTCTGAATTTGTCATGGCTAGCGCACTCATAAGGCAAAATTTAAAGTGACTTGAGCCACAACCTCGGATACTGTAAAATACAAAATACACTATTTCACAGTGATATATTTATCTACATTTGGTTCATTATAGAACCTGTAAATTCAAATCCATATAAACATTACTGGATGCTGTAGAGTATCGTTTGGTCAATACTTTAGCACTATGCAATGCTGTTGTGTGCTTAGTGAGCAATATAGTGCAATAGGAGCTGTTGACTGTTTGTCACTGAGGGTTATCAGAGATAATGACTCCTGCTCTTGAGTGTGAGAGGGGGATCAGGGCGTGTACATGTGGGAGTGTGTGTTCTCTATGAGAGAGGGACACAGTGTTTATCAGTGGAGCTGCGAGGTAAAAGCCTCCTCTCACTAATCACTGGCATGTCAATCCCAGCAGGCCTCATTCCAGCCCTGCACTTACCTCCAGGGTCAGGGGCTGAAGAGGCCGATCTCCATGACAACAGCATGCCAGGCCCTCAAACTGCGACATTTTTGACTGTGGCACAAGTTGATAGTGTCACATTTAATGAAATGTGAAGGCCAGCCTGTTCAAGTATGCCCTGATTTACATATGGTTAAAGGGATTTCAGGGAAAGGAAATCTTAGTGGTAATACTGGAGTGGATTATGCTCAAAGCGTGTGTAATAGCCCTGATCAATGAAATGCATCAGACACAAACAACTAAACAAACAGCACTACCTTCTATTTATAATCTCTCTCTCTCTCTCTCTCTCTCTCTCTCTCTCTCTCATGCTCTCTCTTTCACGCTCAGAGCTGTGTAAAGCTGGAGAACAATTTTGATGACATCAAACACACGACACTGAGCGAGCGTGGAGCGCTTCGGGAAGCCATGAGGTAAGACATGGGTCTCCATGGCAACAATCACAGATGTGGCAAAGAGGAAGAGCACGAGCGTGTGTGGGGTGTAGGCTAGTCATTCTTCATTACTAAAGGAACAAATGAGTTTATTGCTGCTGTTTGGCTGGCATTTTGGAGATTTTTACATGTGAGGGGAGGAGTTCCCTCAGGGCTGTATGCCAGCTTCATGGTTACCAGTAGACTGTTGAATTCTGCCACTTGAAAATCTCTTTAAATGGGCTTTAAACACTTACAGAGAACTTATTAGACTGGGTAAGCCTTTTCCTGACTGTTCAGCTTGGACATTTTATATATTTTCTTATTTCAGCTTGATAACCACATCAGTTCCTTTGCAGAGATCAATTTTAAGAAGTGATTTATTTGAACTTGATATAAATAGAGTTAAGTGTGCAAAAAAAAAAAAAAGGTTTGACTGGCCCTGAGCCCTTTATGCAAAGAATAAAACATGCATTTGCCATCTCAGTACAGTGTAGCCTTGTTTTGTTTGGTTTTCCAAGTACTGTCATCCTCATTGTCATTAGGGATGCTAATCACATCTTTTCAAAGCAAGCAGTGTGTTAAATGTGAATTTTCCTCTACTTTTCTCATTGATCTGCATCACAAATGGCATTATGAAGTGCAATGGGAAGATGACCAAGAATCCTTAGTGTGCAGTGGCTGTTACAAAATCTGCTTTAATCTTCTTAACTTCATTAAGGAAAGATAGAGGAGGATTACAGGGAACTGCATGTAAATGAGTATAATTCCTAGTGAAATTTATACAGCCCACAGATAAATACAGCACCAGGGAGGCACAAATAGCATCAATTAATTGAATTCTCTTTATGAACTATTGTATGTAGGAAGAGGAATAAGTACAATGGAATTGGCAAAATCATACTAAAGATTATGACAGCCAGTGTACATACATGTGCAGGCTTGTCTTACTATTCTTCTGTATCACTTTCATTTTCATAATTTAACACATCCAATTTATTATTCAAAAAACATCCAGCATTGGTATCTGAGTTTAACTTTGTACTATGGGTCATGTGATTTTTATACTACTACTACTACTAATAATAATAATAATAAAAAAAATAATAATAATAATAATAATTATTATTATTATTATTGTTATAATAATTATTATTATTATTATTAGTAGTAGTAGTAGTAGTAGTAGAAGCAGCATCTTCATCACCATAATCATCATCATCATCATCTTAAATCGTATTATTCCTTTACACACCTGTGATGCACTGGGCCACTTTCTCAAGTTTCCTTTGTAATGTACAGTATATATTTCCTGAAAGGGTTGCAAGCGCCATGTAGAACCTGTTCAAGGCGATAAACATCCATTCACACCTAGGGGCAATTTGGAATAGGCTATTAGCCTAATGTGCATGTCTTTCAACTGTGAGAGGAAACCCATTTAAGCACATTGATAACATGCAAACTCCAGAAATGCCTGCCAACCACAGAGCACAAAATCAGGACCTTCTTGCTGTGAGGAGATAGAAACCACTACCCCGTTGAGGCCCTCATGGGGTATATACACAATGTATATGTAAAGGTTTTTGGGCCTTCATGCCATGCCCCCCCAATGACCATGAGGTATGGACTGTACTAGTCCTTCTCAAAAAATTAGCATATTGTGATAAAGTTCATTATTTTCTGTAATGTACTGATAAAAATTAAACTTTCATATATTTTATATTCATTGCACACCAACTGAAATATTTCAGGTCTTTTATTGTTTTAATACTGATGATTTTGGCATACAGCTCATGAAAACCCAAAATTCCTATCTCAAAAAATTAGCATATCATGTTCAGGTAGTCTAAACGAGCTATTAATCTAATCATCTGAATCAACCAATTAACTCTAAACACCTGCAAAAGATTCCTGAGGCTTTTAAAAACTCCCAGCCTGGTTCATTACTCAAAACCGCAATCATGGGTAAGACTGCCGACCTGACTGTTGTCCAGAAGGCCATCATTGACACCCTCAAGCAAGAGGGTAAGACACAGAAAGAAATCTCTGAGCGAATAGGCTGTTCCCAGAGTGCTGTATCAAGCCACCTCAGTGGGACGTCTGTGGGAAGGAAAAAGTGTGGAAGAAAACGCTGCACAACCAGAAGAGGTGACCGAACCCTGAGGAAGATTGCGGAAAAGGGCCGATTCCAGACCTTGGGGGACCTGTGGAAGCAGTGGACTGGGTCACAGGTGCCGCATTCCCCAGGTCAAGCCACTTTTGAACCAGAAACAGCGGCAGAAGCGGCTGACCTGGGCTACAGAGAAGCAGCACTGGACTGTTGCTCAGTGGTCCAAAGTACTTTTTCGGATGAAAGCAAATTTTTCATGTCATTCGGAAATCAAGGTGCCAGAGTCTGGAGGAAGACTGGGGAGAAGGCAATGCCAAAATGCCTGAAGTCCAGTGTCAAGTACCCACAGTCAGTGATGGTCTGGGGTGCCATGTCAGCTGCTGGTGTTGGTCCACTGTGTTTTATCAAGGGCAGGGTCAATGCAGATAGCTATCAGGGGATTTTGGAGCACTTCATGCTTCCATCTGCTGAAAAGCTTTATGGAGATGAAGATGTCATTTTTCAGCACGACCTGCACCTGCTCACAGTGCCAAAACCACTGCTAAATGGTTTACTGACCATGCTATTACTGTGCTCAATTGGCCTGCCAACTCTCCTGACCTGAACCCCATAGAGAATCTGTGGGATATTGTGAAGGGAAAGTTGAGACACCAGAAGCATCCTGGGCCTCCGTAACACCTCAGCAGTGCCACAGGCTGATTGCCTCCATGCCACGCCGCACTGAAGCAGTCATTTCTGCAAAAGGATTCCCGACCATGTATTGATTGCATAACTGAACATAATTATTTGAAGGTTGACTTTTTTTGGATTAAAAGCACTTTTTTTATTGGTCGGATGAAATATGCTAATTTTTTGAGATAGGAATTTTGGGTTTTCATGAGCTGTATGCCAAAATCATCAGTATTAAAACAATAAAAGACCTGAAATATTTCAGTTGGGGTGCAATGAATCTAAAATATATGAAAGTTTAATTTTTATCAGTACATTACAGAAAATAATGAACTTCATCACAATATGTTAATTTTTTGAGAAGGACTAGTATATACATATGTATCGACTGTGTGTGTGTGTGTGTGTGTATAAATAGCATTTAATATGAACATAATGATTCTAGAGGTGTTTGAGTGAAATCCATGTTGTATCTTTTCATACTAGATGTTGATGTTGGAAGTGATGTTGATTAAAAATTAATATAGTTTTGGTGAAGACTTATACATTTTGTAAATAATTGTTTGAATTAGACCTAATTTGTTTAGTGTGAACTTTTGTGAGGCTGTCTTGTATCTTGTATAGCTATATTTTATTTTCACCAATGTCAGTGAATGTGTACAGTTAGTCACGTTCCTGTAAATTTAAAAACTGTTTAAAATAGAATGAATGTGAAGAAAAAAAATCGATGAAACAGATGTAGTGCGATGGAAACTGTAAGATAACATGCAAATATTGTTCGTAATGTGACTGTCTTTTTAAATTTCCCACTAAATAGATAGATATATACTTTATGAATACCAGAGGGACATTCGCAATTAGTGCAATAGTAAACGAATAGTACACCAAATAGTGCAATTCAAGCAATCTATATTATTCTAAATTGTCTGTAATTTCATTGTTTCATTTAAAATTTTTCAATCGATTAATGAAATGTGATATCAAACCATGATCCCATATGAGCTGCCAGCCGAAGGCGAAAGATAAAAACCAAGAGGCTGCTTAAACCAACTGTCCAATATTGTTCATCCAGTATGAAGAAACACTTTGATGCTTAACAAAATTCATATAACAGAAACATGATATTTCCTTTTGGCTTTTTCCCTTTATCAGGGGTCGCCAACAGTGAATGAATCGCACATTTAATTTGGCATAGGTTTTTACGTCGGATGCCCTTCCTGACACAACCCTTTTAGCAAGGGACAGAAACACGCTGACGGCTTTGCAGCCTACTCTTTACGGAGGTTAGCAATGATTCTTTTACATGAACCTGTCACCATAGACAGTGAGAGACATGGCCGGCCTTTGATAACCCAGTTAGCTGCACTGAGGGGGGCAGTGACAACCTTGTGGAGAGTGGGACTCGAACCCCCAACCTTAGGATCAGCGATCCAGCGCCCTATACCACTGGACCACCACTGCCCCTATATCACAGAAACCTAAATAATAAATTTATATATATATATATATATATAAATGCAAAAACCTTAACACAAAAAACAGAAATTAAGATAAACCAAATGTATTATAAAAAAATCTATTTGTTATTATACTTGTTTACTTGAAATAGTTGTATGCATACATTCTTTTAAGAAGTTTTTAATTTCAGAATTTGTTTTATTCTGACAAATGTAGTGCTGAATACTGATTTTGCAACACTTTAAGTACAATGCACTGCCTTAGTGATGTAATTTAGTCTTAAATACAGAACTGAGAATATTGAGTTACACTGAGTGGGATATAATGTTTTGAACACCAGTCATCCTGTTCACTTGTCTGCTCAGCATGGGGTCAAATGATTTATTTTTAGCCATGATTTGTATGTTCCAGTTAATGTGTGATGATTAAAACAGAAAGAGACAAGAAAGCTAAAATGTGTGGCTTATAGCTTGTGATGAAGCATGTAATGTGCTGTTGTCATGGCAGGTCTGTATATCCTGTTCAGACATAAGGTGTGGAGAATATTGGCAAAGACGGAGATGGTTAGGCTGCTCATTTGTATTTGTTTTAGGTTGTTCTGTCTGTAACTGTGCAGATTTGCGTCTGTGACATGACTTTAATTGCCAGAATTAACAAGGTTAGCTACACTTCGCCAATTTTATGCCACACTCATATCTTCAACATTCAAAATGAATATCAGTAAACTTTCACCCAAAGCCACGTGGTGGAGAATACATTTGGAAAATCGCTTTAATTATCTATGATTCAGTGTCGGACCAAAAAAAGGTGTTGTCTCTCTGTCTGTTTGTATGTCTTGTCTCCATCATGACATTGTGACTGAAAACACTGTATAAAAGTGCACTTGGAACTCATCTGCACCTGTTGTGATTTAATACATCTTGATGATTAAAACAAACAAGAATAATAATAATCCCATTAAGTGTAGATGTCACTGGATTGTGTCTTTAACCTCACCTTTGCTACATAATTGTTAACTATCCAATAATAATATCGTATGCGACGTAATAAGCGCCCTGATCCAATAAGGCCCCCCAGTGTTTTTGATCTTACGTCTAATAACCACCCATGTGTACTGGGAGCAAAATGGTACATCAAACTTACCAGTTTTATTCGATCAGTCTCTGTAACGGTAAAAATGAGGCGTTCACTGCCTGTAAAAGTGAGTTTACACGGTATTTCAAGATCCCCTGCCACTGGGGAATGTCTATTATGTTCATCAGTAACAATACATTTCATTGTTCCGCCGTGCTTTAATAAAGTTTAAAAAAGAAAATATTTTGCTGTGTTCTCTTGGTAAATGTCCAACACCCGATGAACCATTAGAAATTGCTACGGCAAAACTATGGGATGCTCTGAATAAATGGAGCAATTAGCCAGATATGGACTAATCAGAAAGTCATGATGAGGATTTCTCACCCGATTTTCCTGCTCACTAACTTCATAAATTTAAAGATGTTCCTGGCCATGTGCTTTGTGATAAAGTTGACCTTTGTGTTGATTGGTTCAACGCCGTGTGCTAAAGTTAACATTCATGTTGATTGGATCTATTTTACATCTGGGGAGAAATATTTAAAGGAACAGTACTTTTCAAGGAACAGGTCTTTTTTTTCTTTCTTTTTTTTTTTAATTATGCTGTTTACTGTTTATTTTAATCTCTCATATAAGTAATTTGGTTGATACCATAAAATGAATAACACAAATACCAGTAAAACTCTTTTATTGTTCTGTTATTATTCATGTTTTCCACCTCGATGGTAATAAACACTTACCGTTCCACTCCGCTGGTAACATTTTAATAAGTGCCCACCCACTCCAATTTTTAAGGCGCCCTGGGCACTTATCACGTCGATTATTATTAATAATAATAATAATAATAATAATAATAATAATAATAATGGCAGTAATGGAGATATGGTTATGTTGTTGTTGTTGGAAAAGACATTATTGGTACTGTGGTTCTTGTTCTATAAACTAACCGGTTCCTTGGATATGGCTGCATTGACTTTAATGCCTCCATTGTAAGTAATTTAGTCAGCACCATTTCTATTTGAAGTGATTTATTAAGAAATATGAAGTAGGTGACTATCTTTGGCAGAATGGCCCCGTTCGGGGTTCTGTTGTGATGGTATGTATGTATCAATCACCAACTTTACCCCTTAATAGGCCAACAATAGACAGCAAATTTATAACAGGCATAATATGGGAATAATAATGAAAATGCATTAGATTTACAGCATTTGGCAGACACTCTTATTCAGAGTGGCTTACATTCATCATTTTTATCCATCTGAGCAATTGAGGGTTAAGGGCCTTGCTCAAGGTGCCCAGTGGCAGGTTCATGTTACCAGGGCTTGAACCACCAACCTTTGGATCAATAACCCATAACCTTAACCACTGAGCCCCCACTGCCCACATAAATGCATATGGTTTATATATCTATAATGGAGATGCATATGAATAAATTAAGTTCACTTTCTGCAGCACTTTTAACATGGACATAGTCACAAAGCAGCTTTATCTTCTATAAATGGTGTTATTTAGTTGAAAGTATAATTTACATAGCAGGAACATTCACTACAGCTTTAACTTAAGTCTAGGCTTCATAGACATTTGTGGTAATTGAGCACAAGAGGTGGGAGTTGTGGTGGTGGATGTTTTACAATAAAAGCAGATTAGCATGATGCTTGGTAGAAGGGTGAACAGGAGTTGCCCTTCATCGCCAAGTGTGAACATGTGATGGGTCTGTAGCAACATTATGGAAGTATGGAAAAATGGCTCTTGCTTACAGGAGTTTGCTCGATGAAGCTGAGAGAACAAGAAGCAGAATATGTTACCTAAAGTGGGCACTTTCAGGTATTCATGAGGATTGAAATATAGAGGTTTCCTGAGGGAAGCTTAGGCAGTGAAACGCAAGTCTACACCCGTAGACCTGGAGTTTAACAAGACACACTTGTCTACTATTCTTTCTTTTTCTTTTTTCTTTCAAGAACAGATTTCATATGTACATAATAAATGCCGAATGTTCTATCAAACATGCTACACTGGTGGGTCTATCAGTAACGGGTAATGATTTTTTTAATTATTATTTTTTATGTTCCTGCACACTTATGTGCAATACCTATTATTATTCACCTTGAACAGGTTCTCTTCATGTTTCTAATTATTTTATTGCACCTAATGTTGCCCAAATGGCGGAGTGCACCCAGGCAATATATACATCAAAACGTGCCTCTCAGTGCAGTGAATTGTGCTATCACTTTTATTAGCATTTCACATTACCATGGTGACACAATTAGCCAAAAATCCACATCACAAAAATCCCATTGAAATGAATGGGGAGAGGTCAACGAACAATTGTGAAACTTCCTTACTTTCATGCCTTGCCAAGAAGCCATACTGTCACATAGAATCTTGGTTGAATGTCTTTTTCTAACCTTTGATGGTTTTTTCTCAATAATTGTTTGACAGTTTTTCCGTTGATTTTTGTGTTTATAATGGCTGTGTGTTTTATAGAATGTTCTGAGCTAGAGTTCGTGATGTCATCAGCAGAGTGGCAGAGAAGAGAGGATTAGCCTGTATTTTTTTAAACTTGCTCCTACTTCCATAGAAAATACAAAAATAAATTTTACATAAAAATGCATATAAATTAGTGTTGATTGTGACCATGTAACTGCTGAGTCTGTAGCACTTTTAGAAGTTAAATGCCAGGCCTTTGAAAGACAGCTGCACTTTCAATGTCTCCATAACAGTGAAAAAAAAAACCCAAAAAACAAACAAACAAAAAACCTATTTAAAATAATTATGAGGGTCATTTTTACATCGGGACTTTTTTTTTTTTTACATTGTGACATTTTTACTCCTTCTTCTCCTGTTGGCTGTTCCCTTTTTCCAGGGATTGCCACAGCGAATCATTTGCCTTCATCTTCATGGAAGTCATATTGATGAATCTTTTGCTTTGGCATAGGTTTTTATGTCGGATGCCCTTCCTGACACAACCCTTAGTAAGAGACAGAAACACGCTCACGGCTTTGCAGCATATTCTTGTCAAAAGTCACACAGCTACTTAGATAAGTTAGTTAACTTTGTAAACAGCGAGGAATTTCTAGTTGATATGATTATTATATAGAGCCATTAACAACTTCACCAATGTCTTAACGTAAAAATATATCATATTAACAACAAGGAGGAGAAATTGAATAAATATGACATCATCATCATCATCATCATCATCATCTTCCTCTGCTTAATCTGGAGTCGGGTCATGGTAGCAGCAGACTAAGCAATGAGGTCCAAGCATTGCTCTCCCCAGCCACTTCCACCAGTTCTTTCAGGGAAACACAGAGGCCTGCAGAGAGACATAATCCCTCCAGCATGCTCTAGGTCAATCCCAGGGACTCTTCCCGGTCGGACATGCCTGAAACACCACACCAAGGAGGTGTTCAGGAGGCATTCTAACCAGATGCCCGAGCCACATCAACTGGCTCCTATCAATGTGGAGGAGTACAGGTTGTACTCCGAGCTCCTCCCGGATGGCTGAACTTCTCACCCGATATATAAGGGACAGCCCTGCCAACCAGCAAAGGAAGTTCATTTCAGTCGCTTGAATCCAAGATCGTGTTCTTTCGGTCACTACCCAAATCTCGTGATTATACGTGAGGGTTGGAACATAGATTGACTGGTAAATTAAGAGCTTTGCCTTAATCACCTGGAGGGTGCATTCCACCATTTTCTGGCTGAGAACCATGACCTAGGACTTGGAGGTGCTGATTCTCATTCCGGTTGCTTTGCACTCAGCTACGAATCTCTCCAATGAGAGCTGGAGGTCTCGGATGAAGTCAAATTTACAACGTCATCCACTAAAGCAGAGACAAGATCCGATGGCCAACAAACCAGAACCCTTCAACGTCTTGGCTGCACCTAGAAATTCTGTCCATAAAAATTATGAACACATTCAGTGACAAAGGCCAGCCTTGGCGGACTCCAACCCTCACCGGAAACAAATTCGACCTGTTGTCACCCATGCTGACCAAGCTCTGGCTCTGGTGATACAGAGACCAAATGGCCTGTAGCAATGGGCCTGGTATGCGTACTCCCTTAAACACGCCCCACGAGAGAGCTCGAGGGGAAAAAAAAAGTTGAAAGCCTTCTATAAATCCACAAAACACACGTGGACAGAATGGGCAAACTCTCATGCCCCTTCCAGAATCCTGTAGAGCAGGGGTGTCAAACTCATTCCACAAAGGGCCGTGTGGCTGCAGGTTTTTGTTTCAAGCAAGCAGCAGCACACCTGATTTAGGCTCATTTAATTAACTGATTTGAGTCTTCAGGCAGTTGATTGGATAATCTGTGTGCTCTGTATGGAGATTGACCAGTAAACTGCCTGAAGACGCAGATCAGTTCATTAAATTACATAAATCAGGTGTGCTGCTGCTTGGTTGAAACAAAAACCTGCAGCCACAGGGCCCTTTGTAAAATGAGTTTGACACCCCTGCTGTAGAGCATATAGAGTTGGTTGAGAACCAAAAACCACATTGTTCCTCCTGAATCCAAATCCAAGGTTCAACTATTGATCAGATCCTCCTCTCCATCACTTCTACATAAACTTTCTCGGGTGAGCTAAGGAGTGTGATTCCATGATAATTGGAACAACACTCTCCGATCCCCCTTTTTAAAAAGTCGACCACCACCTCAGTTTTCCAGTACAGAGGTACGGCCCCAATGACCACATGATGTTGCAGAGACGTGTTAACCAAGACAGTCCTACGACATCCAGAGCCCTGAGATATTCAGGGCAGATCACATCCACCTCCGGGGCCCGACCACCGAGGAGCTGTTTGACTACCAAAGCGACCAGCCTCACTGATGGATGAACCCCCACCCAAACCCCCAGGGTCTTTCTCCTACATGGAGGGCATGTTGGTGGGATTGAGGAGGTTCTCAAAATATTCCTTCCACCTCTCGACAATATCTCCAGTTGAGGTCAGCAGCTCCCCACTTCCACTGTAAACAGTATTTGTGGAGAACTGCTTCCACCCCCAGGGGCGTTGGATGGTGGTCTAGAACCTTTTTGAGGAAAACCAATAATAGCTTTCCAGGCCCTCACTGAACTCCTCCCATGCCCAAAATTTTGCATCGGAGACAGCTTGGGCTGCAGCATGCTTGGCCTGCCACCCGGTTTTGGGGGTTCCTGCCACGACAGACACTAATAACCTTCTGGCGACAGCTATGGGCTGCCACCTCAACCCATGCAGATTCCATGTCACCCACCTCCTTCAGAATGTGGTTGTAGCTCTGCCGGAGGAGGGAGTTGAAGCTGCCACCCAACTCACACTGCACCCGACCCCTATAGCCCCTCCAGGTGGTGGATCGATGGAAGGGCAGACACATGTCTCCTTTTCGGGCTGGGCTCAGCCGGGCTCATGAGCAGAAGCCTAACCACCAGACCCTCGCCTTCGAGCTGCTCTCCCGGTCCTTGCTCCGGGGACAGGGTATGGGGACACCGGTGACCAGCTTCCGGGTAAGGGATACCATATCCTTTTGCATTTGTCCATAGGGGTTTTTGAACAGTGCTTCCTCTGGACCTTCACCTAGGACCTGTTTTCCTTGGGTAACCCTACAACCCTACATAATTCCCCCGACAACAAAGTTCCTAGGATCATGAGGGCACACAAACCCCTCCACCATGATAAGGTGGCAATTTAAGGAGGGGTAAATGTATATGGAACATTTAATTACTGCATATGGACGTGAAACTTGGACCTATACTGAAAGTCTTGATGTGTATATACAGAATATCCTAAATTTTGAAGATGTCATGGATTCAGAAGACAACCAACTCTGAAGAAATTAATGAGATATGAAGAAAGGAGTACATCTTGCCAACAACAAAACAAAGTAAACTTGCATATCTTGGTCACATCATATGAAGAAATAATCTACACAAAGAGCTCATGGAAGGAGAGGTCAACTTGAAAAGGGGTAGAGGGAGACCAAGAACAAAATGACCAGGAACACAATGAATTGGAAGAACAACAAGTGTTATGAATTGCACATGATAGACAGTAATGGAGGGTCATGAGAGCCAGCCTTCCACATGAAGATGACTCGGGATGATGATGATTATTACTATTATTTTGGTAGCATGGTAGTATAGTGGTTTGCACATCTGTCTCATTGAAAGTAGGTCCCGAGGCTTTAGTCCCAAGTTTGGTGATGATTTACCTATATATTGAGTTTTATATATATCTTTATCTACATAGATAGATAGGTAGATAGAGTTTTATACACACACACACACACACACACACACACACACATATATATATATATTAGAGAGAGAGAGAGAAAGAGATTTTGCATGTTTTCCCATTAGGTTAATTCTCTTCAAAATTGCCCCAAGTAAAAAAGTAAGTGTGAATGGCTGTGTGTTGCCTAATTATGGACTGGAAAGCTGTTCAGGGTATGCTCTGCCTTTGCCTAAAGTCAGCTGAGGTAGGCTCCAGCCTCTTTATGACGTTAAAATGATAATCAGGATTAAGTATCATCAAATGAATAAATTAAGGTTATTATTAATTTTGTTGTTGCTATTATTATTAAACTCCAGGAGTAGGAGCATTTTAATGTTCTGTTTGCCAATTATTATTTTTTTAAATTATTATTTCAAGATGCAGTCATAAGCTGCATTACACAAGGCAACAGTCATGAGTGCTGTAGGATAAGTTTAAGGATGTGGTTCATTAATTCCGTGCCATGCTCCTATGCTCTAAACCTTGCAATGTTGCATACCCTCGTTTTTTTCATTGAGCATGCCATGGACTGCAGTTTCTAACTGAAGGTTTGTCAACACAATCTAAATTCAAGCTCATAATGAACCAACAAGTGTAGGCACAGCGATCTGTCTGTGCTTTGATTGTACAATAGGGTGTGCGCTGGTCATCGTTAACCTCAGTGCCACTGCTCAGTGAGCAATGGACTCATCAGGAGAATACAGTGCCCTTAAAACCTCCCAACATAACTTTGAAAAGACACAAAAATTCCAATTGAATTTTAAAAAGCCAAGACCTTGCAAGCATTTTACTGACCTTTGTCTGTGTGCCATTGTTGGCAATCAGACTTGTTTATTTATTTCTCCTTACCTGCAACACAGAAATCAAGGCTAAAACCTTGCATTCAAAATGCCTGGGGATCATTTTCAAATTCTCATTTTTTTATATTATGTATAAAGTAATACACATTAAATATATGTGTTTTATTGATTGAAAAGGCCCAAAGATGATGTTATTTATTACTGTGGCATGGATTTCTGTTCGCCGTTCTTGCCTCTGGAGATAGATTGGTATTTGAAATGCTTTTTCAATGTTATAATATTCAATGCCATTTTCAGTCTGAAATGGTACATTTGAATGAAATGTGTGTTTCTTTAGTATTGTAATGTTGCGACCTATTTAAATGATTGAAACTTGGGTAAATGACATCCTTAATTGTTGTCTATGATTTTAAAGGTTTTCCACAGCTGGATGAATTATTTTTTATTTGATATGTCTACATCTGTTTAATATTTCACAATTTCATGGTAATCTGAGGACATGTGTGTCTGAATATGTGTAGGTGGGTGTGGATATGGATGGACGGTGGCCATTATTTGTTATGCAGTATTGGAGAATGTGTGAAACCCATCGACTTTTGTTGCTCTGTGTCCAGGTCAAGGTGATCATTCTGGCATTTGCCTTCACTCATTATCTGTATGCCAGAACCAACCTCAGGTTACAGCAGTGCCACAAATGGTGGATCGGGCGAGATTACTGCTGATAAGATTTGTGAGCTCACATACTGCTCTCTGCTGTCCTCTGCAGTTAAGACATAATTACAAACACTGCACTGGACACTATTAGCTCAGTTGACGTAAAAAGGTTCAAGGCCCAATTGTTCATAGTGTGTGTGTGTGTGTGTGTGTGTGTCTGTGTGTCTGTGTGTGTTTTAAATTATCTCTAATTCTGTTTATTTTGTTTACTCACTGCTTTTGAGATTTTTGACTTATTTCTTAGAGCTTTGTGGATTTTCCTCAGTGTGATATTTTTTCCTAGAACATGTAATCACTAACATCAGCAGAACATGCCTACTGTATTTACAAGGCAAAATATATGACATTTTGAAAAGTGTTGGAAGTTACAAAAAGAGAAAAGAAAAACTCTCTGTTTTCCCTTGGTGGTGTGGAAACCTTTAGAATTATCTTTAATTGGTTAAAAGCATGACTGCTGAAGCAATTAAAATGACAGTTGAATCTGGGTGGTGGGCATGTTCCTATAACCTCACCTGTCGAATCTGACATGTCCTCACCCTTTCTCCAAATATTACCAAGGCAGCAAGTATTTGATTTCATTTAACTTTTCAAGCTTGAAAAACTACAAGATCTTAAAAAGTTAATTTTCAATATGGAGTTTTATTTTATGATTATTTTGTTTAATTAGGTCTTCAAGTGTAGAACAAAGATATTTTCAGGATGATTGGTTCAGGCACTTCCACCTCTATGAATGTGGCATTAGCTCTAAAATGTGCAACCTGTAAAATGTGCTTACATATTTACCAAATAATTTTGTGCATATTCTACTACTACTACTACTACTGCAACACACAGACACACACACACACACACACACACACACACACATGGTCATGCATGCATGTACACACAAATTTAATTCAACAGAGGCTTATCAAATGAAATTATGCTCTGGCTGGGACTAGAAATGAACGTGAACATTTTTACAAGCTTTAGGTTTAGAGAATAAATCAAAAAGCATATCATGTACATTATTCATGCTTTTAGTGATATAATAAATATATTTTTGGAAAATTTACATTTAATCAAAAAGTCTAAAAGGATGAACAGTACTGTGTCTTTTTGTTCTAGAGGTGAGTGTGTTTGAAATTGCTATTTCAATATTATACAAATGTAGATCATGACAAATGAATGCTTCAAAAATATTAAATGAAGGCTAGCGAGATCTCTGTTATGAAGAGACCTTTCAAATTCACCATTTGTTTCCACATTAATTTTATTACAGAGATGATATGAAGTTTTAACCGCAAATATTCCATCAATATGTATGCGAACTACATTGGCTTGAGTAATAGCATTACATAAGAATTCTGGGAGAAAACTAGCATTTAATAACAAGGTTATGTCAAATTCTGTAGAAGAATATTACAGCTGTCAGCTTCAGAATTTGGGCAGAACTAACAGCTTTCTATGTCTGGGTACAATAATGCAAGCATATAATTTGTAAATGCATAACATCCAAAAACTGATCTAGAATCTGTTTCCATGGGCTTAAGTCTCATTTGTTTTCATATGCCCCCAAAATATTCAGTCAATCTCTCTAAGTCTGTTAAATTCCATTAATCTTATATCCTCTTTTGCTAAGCATGAAAGAGGATGAATGAAGTGATGCAGAAATAAAATTGTCAAACTATCCCTGAATTGTCCCCAGATTTTACACTTTAAACTGAATTATATTGCCTTGGGCAAAAGCTACCCAATATCTTTGCTGATGCCATAAGTCTGCTTCCCACATGCAGTGCTCTTTCTGCTCACTGCTGTTGGATGCTTTTCTATGACGTTTACACAGATGTGTTTATGGTGATGTAAAAGGACTATTCCCTTTGTGAAGACCAAGCAATGAATAACGTATATGTGCAAAATCTTGAAACTGTTTTTGAAAACTTTTGTCATATTGAGTATTGGGTAAGTGTTTAATTCTTGTGAGGTTGTATAGAACAGAAAAGCACAGTTATAATGGCATATCATTCAAATTTCAAAATAACTGAAAGGTAAATGTCTTTTTGAAAGCCATTTGACCAATTAGCATGAATGGGTTATCATAACCATGGGGCTAAAACAAAATCTCGCTACTGGCTTCCATGTATGCATGTAAATAGTACAATTACAGTATATCTGCCCTCCCCATGCACACAGGGATTTGAGCACAGTATAAGAGGGCATCCCACAGCACCCCTAACATGAATTATTTAAATTTTGATTTATTATTTTGACATGTTGAATTACTGGCAATTTTTGTTTCTTTCATTTTATATGTGCCATGTACATCAGTGTGTACATATTTAGGAGTCAAATGCCCAAATCAATTTAAATAAAATCCACAATAAATCTACCTAAATCAAAACCTTCCTTCTGGCCTTTTCTGAAGAGAAGTCATTCATCAAGTCCTGCTGGATGGTCACTGATCGTGAGTAATGGTATATTCAGGCATTTCTGTGCCTTTCCTGTCTTTACTTTTGTTTAATTGCTGGGCATGTTTGGAGTGCATCATTCTCCCTCGTAGTCCCTGAATGAAGTAAAATATATATTGCTGCAAATTGGATAATAAGCAATATGTTAAAATTGAGCAAAGTATATTTTATTTAAAATTTGTATCACATACAAACATTTGCAGTTTACACTTGAAGAGTTCAGACGCATAAGCCTCTAAACACCATCTCAATGAAATTTTATTTATCAACAGTTTATTACTGCTTTTTATAACACGCTTCCATATATCACATTCATTTTCTTCCAAACCCCTTTAAGTCCAATAAAATAAGCATTTGAAATTTCAAAAACCTCGGCACGCCTCACCTCTTACAACGCAAAACTTCATCCAATTGATCTCCAATTGAGCCAATCAGAGCGTCCCATTCAGCATTACATCATTATTTCAGTAAAGTAGTGAAGGAAGACCGAAAACAATTTCAGAATTTACGGTTGTTTGTCATGCTGTTTGCTTTCCTGTCAGATATTTCTGAATTTGATAATTGATGATCACATTCAGTTTGTGAACACAGTTTCCTTCCCGCTGACAGAGCTTTTGGGTGGATCGAGCAATATGGGATTTTTTTTGTCCTGGAAATCAAACAAAATCCAGAAGTCGAACTCAAAAAATGCGTGAGAAAAAACGAGTCTGAGAGGGAGGAAAAGTGTGTGACTTCCAGAAATCTGAAAGTTGTTGATACTATGTATCACCTTGATAAAGCTAGCGCTGTTGTGGGGAAGTCCAGAAGTTGTTAATTCTATGTATCACCCTGATAAAACTAAAGCTAGCACTAAAGTACTAAAGCTAAGCTAAAGCTAAGCTAAGTTGATCGATTTTGAAAAAAAGGATGGAAATGGCTGTGTTAAATACTTTCTTCTAGAAGACAGAGGAGCATAGGGTGACTTATAAAAGTGGAGGTAGGAGCACACAGGTAAACTAAATCTTGTGTAGGCGATGTAATTTGAAGGATGTCAGTGACTGCAAAGTAGTAGTGGGTGAGAGTGTTGCCAAACAGCATAGGGTGGTGGTGTGCAGGATGATGCTGATGGTAAGAAAGGTGAAGAAGGCAAAGGCAGAGCAGAAGACAAAGTGGTGGAAGCTGAAAAAGGAAGAGTGTCATGTTGTCTTCAAGGAGGAGTTGAAACAGGCTTTGGGTGGCCAGGAAGTGCTTCCAGATGACTGGACAACTACAGCTAATGTGATCAGGGAGACGGGTAGGAGAGTACTTGGCGTAGATAAGGACAGTAGATAAGGAGACTTGGTGGTAGAATGAGGAAGTGCAGGAGTGTGTACAAAAGAAATGGGACATTGAGAGGACCGAAGAGAGTAAACAGGAGTACAGGGAGACACAGCGTAAGGCAAAGATAGCAGTGTAAAAGGCCAAACAGAGGGTGTATGATGACTTGTATGCTCGGTTGGACAGTAAAGAGGGAGAAAATTATCTATACAGGTTGGCACAGCAGAGAAATAGAGATGGCAAGGACGTGCAGCAAGTGAGAGTGATTCAGGACAGAGTGAGAAACGTATTGACTGATGACATAAGTGTGCTGGGAAGATGGAAAGAGTACTTTGAAGAGCTGATGAATGAGGAAAATGAGAGAGAAAAAAGAGTAGAAGAGGTGACTGTTGAGGACCAGGAAGTAGCAAAGATTAGTAAGGGTGAAGTGAGGAGGGCAGTTGGTCCTGATGACATACCAGTGGAGGTATGGAAGGGTCTAGAAGAGGTCGCAGTAGATTTTCTGACAAGAACATTCAACAAGGTTTTAGAGAGTGATAGGATGCCGGAGGAATGGAGGAGAAATGTGCTTGTGCCAAACAACAGTGTGTTGTTGTGAACAACAGTGCCAAACTGTTGTTCAGATTCATGCCAAGAAAGAGCACCACAGATGCAATGTTTGCTTTGAGGATGTTAATAGAGAAGTACAGAGAAGGTCAGAAGGAGCTGCATTGTGCCTTTGTGGATCTGGAGAAAGCATATGACAGGGTGCCGAGAGAGGAAGTGTGGTATTGCTTGAGGAAGTATGGAGTGGCAGAGAAGTATGTTAGAGTGGTGCATGACATGTATGAGAGATGTCAGACAGTGGTGAGGTGTGCTGTCGGTGTGACAGAAGAGTTCAAGGTGGAGGTGGGACTGCATCAAGGGTCAGCTCTCAGCCCCTTCTTGTTTGCTATGTGATGGACAGGCTGACAGACAAGGTTAGACAAGAATCTCCATGGACTATGATGTTTGCAGATGACATTGTGATCTGTAGTGAGAGCAGAGAACAAGTGCAGGAAAATCTAGAGAGGTGGAGATATGCCCTGGAAAGGAGGGGAATGAAGGTTAGCCTCAGTAAGACAGAATACATGTGTGTGAATGAAAAGGACCCAGGAGGAACGGTGATGTTACAGGGAACAGAGATAACGAAGGTGGAGGATTTTAAGTACTTAGGCTCAACAATCCGGAGCAATGGAGAGTGTGGAAAAGAGGTTAAGAAGTGTGCAGGCAGGCTGGAATAGTTGGAGAAAAGTGCCTGGTGTGATGTGTGATAAGAGGGTATCGGCAAGAATGAAAGGAAAAGTGTACAAGACGGTGATGAGCCAGCTGTTGTATGGTTTAGAAACAGTTGCACTGAGGAAAAGACAGGAGTCAGAGCTGGAGGTAGCAGAGATGAAAATGTTGAGGTTCTCTTTGGGCGTAATGAGGATGGATAGGATCAGGAATAAGTACATCAGAGGGACAGCCCATGTAAGATGTTTTGGAGCCAAAGTCAGAGAGGCTAGACTGAAATGGTTTGGACATGTACAGAGGAGGGATAGTGAGTATATTGGTAGTAGGATGCTGAGGTTGGAACTACCAGGCAGAAGGCTGAGGGGAAGACCAAAGAGAAGATTTATGGATCTGGTGAAGGAGAACATGAAGGTAGTTGGAGTAAGAGAAGAAGATACAGAGGATATGGTGAGATGGAGGCGAATGGTTTACTGTGGCAACCCCTGAAGGGAAAAGCCGAAAGGAAAAGAAGAAGAAGAAGAAGCAGACTTGTATTCAAATTATATTCAACTGTATTGATGGAAGTAGACATTCATCTGAATGCATTAATAAACTGTTAACTATTTCTTCTGGGAAATATTGTTTCATTCTCCGAACAAATCAGTCATCGACCATATCTTTGGATCAAATTGTGTTCAACCACCGAGGTTCCACTCTATTATTCATTCATTCATTTTCTGAGCAACTTAATCCTAATTAATGTTTTAGAGGCTGACACCTATCTCAGCCGAATCTCGAACTAGGGCAGAGTATGCCTTGGACAGCTTGCCAGGCCATCATAGGGCAGAAACATGCTGACGGCCACCCAGTGACGTATTCTTTACAAAAGGCAGCAATAGTTCTTTTACATACCTCTCACAACAGACAATGAGAGACATGTCTGGCCTTCAGTAACCCAGTTAGCTGCACTGGGAATGGGGGGGGGGGGCAGCATTGACAATTTGGTGATAGTGAAGCTTGAACTACAACCATCAGTAATCAGTACTCCAGTACCTTTCTACTAAGCCACCACTGCACCTCCTCATCTTCTTATTCCTCTTATTCTTATTATTCATATTGTTTTTGCAATGTGGGCCTTAGAATGCACTGCAATTTCAAATCCTGTATATGTCTGATACATGTGATGTTGACAGTAATGGTGATTTATTAGGATTGCATTTTATTTGAAACACCACAACCTCAACACACACACACACACACACACACACACACTTTTTAAGTACAATACATGTTTGTTAACACTTTACATGTATTTTTTTTCCATAGAACTGACATTGGTACTATAGCCAGAGTTATCATTACAGAATAATAATGTTATTAATAATTTTAATTGCTTTAATAATTTCACTACATTTATAGCATTTGGCAGACCTCCTCCTCTTGAATATCATTTGTACAACTAAACAATTAAGGGGTTAAAAGCCTTGTTGAAGTGCCAAACAGTGGTAGTCTTTTAGTATTGGGGCTTGAACCCCTGACCTTCTGATCAATGATCCAGAGCCTTAACTGATATGTCCACATTTATTCTAATATTTTAAAAATTATTAAAAGTGGGGATATCTTAAGGAAAGAGCCCTGGGAACGTTGTCCGTGCGATTTATTTGATTGAATGCAGTAAAAATCCAAGCAAAGCAAATTACGGAAGAGTATAAAAAGTAGCATATGAACTTTCAACTTGATTAACTTACTGTTTCAGAGATGTGTTCATTTAGCACTGCAACTGTTTTATTCATGTATTGAATGCACATATTAAATGTCAAATATTTGTCATCTTCAGTCAATTTTGGTAGGGTGTTATTTTTTAAATTGACCAAAATACACTTTCCAGCCTAAAAAAGTCCCACCCTGTAATATTTTGTAAGGCCACCTTTAGCATTGAGTCTTCTTTTCCTTTCGGCTTTTTCCCTTTTTCAGGAGTTGCCACAGTGAATCATCTGATTCGCATGTTTGATTTGGCATAGGTTTTTACATCGGATGCCTTTCCTGACACAACCCTTTTAGCAAGGGGCCGAATCACGTTGACAGTTTTGCAGCCTACTCTTTATGAAAGTCAGCAATGGTCTTTCACCATAGACAGTAAGTAAAATGGCAGCCTTTGATAACCCAGTTAGCTGCACTGGGGTGGGGGGGGGTGGGGGTGGGTGACAACCTTGTGGAGAGTGGGGCTCAAACCCTCAACCTTAAGATCAGCAATCCAGCGCCGTTTACCACCAGGCCACCACTGCCCACCTTCGACCTTGAGTCCAGAGCATAATTCATTCATTCATTTTCTGAACCGCTTAATCTAATTCGGGTCATTTGAAGGCTGTCGCCCATTTCAGCCGACTCTGGGAAAGTGCAGAGTATACCCTGGACAACTCACCAGGCCATTGCAGGGCAGAAACACACTGATGGCAATGCAGCTACTCTTGACGAAAGTCAGCAATGGGTTTTTACATGTCTCACACCATAGACTGAGAGAGACATGGCCGGCATTTGATAAGCCAGTTAGCTACCACTGCCCCCTACAGAGCATAATTACCATTACATTGTTTTGACAAGCCTAAGTAACATGATAACAGTACAGTATTTCCATCCAGAGTTAAATATTTTTTCCTATCATCTTGAGTTGATAATGGGAAAAGTTAACCACATCAAGTCTTCTTCAGAACATGCCAAACCCTTGCAACAGAATTAAGGTCAGGACTTTGTGTTGCCATTTCATGTGTAAAAATGATTACTCATTTTCCCTGAAACACTCTTCCAATATTTGAGCCCAAATTCAATCCAAATTCAAAGAACAAAAATTGAGGTTATATACAGTATTGTATACCCATTGTATACCCATTGAGGGTATAATCTGGTCACTGAGTACACTGAGATCATCAGCTGACCATTTTATTTCCATATAATGGTGCTGAGCCCCAACTTTACCAACTAATGTAACAATACCTTGGAGATTACATGGTGTCTTTAAAGCTATGAGTGGTCTAACAAAATATTAGAGTTTTGGTTGCTTTTTTTATGGATGGGCACTGTATGTTCTGTGAAACTTAGTAAATGTAGCATTTCATTAAAATTTGATGTTGATTTAATAAAATTTCTAGGAAGAGAAAGGAATAGCATTTAGTAAACGAGTTGGCTCAGAATTGATGATTGTTTAAATGGTTTCTTGAGGACTTTTCTTTTCACTAAAGTACTCTAAAGAAGAACAAACTAAAAAAAAGGACTTCATTAAAAAGTAATGGCCTAAGTGGCTGCTGTTGTCCTTCTATTTTAGTGAACTTCAAAACACCACATTATTCCATAATATTACTGCAGTAAACTCATTTGAAGAGAGGGGGAATTGTAGACGTTTTAGATAGTGTATGGAGTCGTAATGTTTTGACCTCACTCTATAAATGGTGACGAAACTGGACATTGTGAGGCAAATAGAAATTTCTACTTGAGAAAGTCATTTTCTTTTTTCTTTCACTTTTCTTTCATTTTATTTTTTCTGCTGGTTGGAGGTGGGAATTACAAGTAGCAACAGCCCCACAGGCATGGCATAATATATTCCTCTTAAAAGATACATATACATGAAACTAACCACTCCATGTTTTTAATGTGCTCCTCATAATGTATAGCAGAGCAGTATAACACTTGGAGAACATTTTCCCTTTTCTGCACCCACATGTCACAGACACATGATTGGCTGCTGTCTCTGTGAGTGAATATACCATCCCACCCAGAGAGCATGCCCAATTCTGCTTCCTTCGCCATGGATGGATGTGAGGAATATAAATCACTGTACCTTCACTCAACACCATGTCTGTGGATGTCTTGTTGATTTAATTAGATTTGCCATGTTTACCTTACATATGGGCAGAAAGTCTACACCAGGGGTCGGCAACCTCTGTTATCTCAAGAGCCATTTTGTCCCCCTCTTCAACAAGAGGAAAATAGTCTGGAGCCACAAACAAATAACAGTGCTTATAATTTTTAAACATTTTATTATTTTTTTAAAAAAACATTTTACTTGTTACAACCACGGAATACAACAAGTAGAAGTGCAGTGTGCATTAGGAGGTCTACTTTTAAATAAATTAAAACGGTGAACTATGCAGGCCTATATGAAACCTTCCTATATTTGTGTAAAACTAAACTAAAAACTAGCCAACTTTAATATGAATAAAATATTTAGTTGCAGCTTTTAAAAAGTAAACATAAAATTAGGAACGTTTTTAACAAGTCCATTTCAATGTGCTCTCATCATCTTCAGCTTTCTTTCAAAGCCAGCAATCAATTGAAGCACCTAAGTATACAGTGCCAAACACATAAACAAACACACACACACACACACACACACACACACACACACACATTTCAGCTGAAATAAATGTTTTTGTTTTTTTTCTGAAACATAATAGCCTATCAAATGCTATTGTTCTCACGTGTTTAATGTGACTTCTGTTTCTGATATTCGCTGCACATCTTCCCTATGTTGGGGCTGTAAGATGTGACTTTGATCTTCACACAGGACTGTAGGCTCTCATTTGTTAGGCGGGAGCAATATTTGGATGCTATGAAGTTCATGCTTGAGAAAACTTGCTCGCATAAGTATGTTGAGTCAAAGATGAACAGGACTCTAAATGTATACTTTTTCATGTTCATATATGTGTCAGGAATGGCACTCCATGTTTCAAAAACAAGTTTGTAAAATTTTGGGAGGTTTTCAATATCACTCACTGCATTTGTGCTCTTTAGCGAGAATGGCCCTCTGATTGGCGACATCTTCAAAATCTGCTGTCAGGCATTTGAACGTGGACACCTATATCTTTATCCACTATGGCAGCCAGTTACATTTCTAGATCAGGCTTACTCCTGTGAATGGGGATGTGTTCAGCAGGGATGGGTCAATGTCCAGGGATGTGACAGGGAAGAAGAGAGTGGGTTTTTTTTTCCTTTCTGAACTCACTGAATCGTTCTCCAAATGTAGCTTGCATTGCCATAATTGCACAGTGGAAATAATCACAATTGGTGTGATTGTTTGCTTCTTTGAGCTCTCTCAGGGAGGGGAAGTGAGAGAGCGTACCTTTCTATATATCTCTGGAAAACACCGTCATCTTACGCTCAAACTCCAAAACAACCTCCAGCATCTGCAGGGCTGTGCTTCCCTTATCTTGGAGATTTTTATTCAGGGTGTTTAAGTGACTTGTCATATCCACCATGAAGTAAAACTTCTCCTGACAATCGTGGTCTCCCACTTCGGGATAGCTGAGACCTTTGCTTCCCACGAAGGTTTTCACATGCTAGAGACAGGTAGCGAAGTGTTTCAGCACCTCTCCCCTGGACAGCCACTGGACTCTGTTGTGCAACAGGAGATCTGAATATGCGTTTTTAACTTCTAACAATGAACAAAACTGTCGGTAATTTAACCTGTTTGCAACTATTTTGTTGACTATCTTGATAACGAGGTTCATTACTTCCAGACATTCAGGGGGTAATCTTTGAGCGCACAGTGCATCTTGGTGGAGGGTGCAGTGAAATGTCATCAGCTCTTGATCCAGTTACTTTTGAAGTAAATTCACAAAGTCCTTCTGTGCTCCTCTCATACTGGGTGCCTCCTCAGTAGACACAGACACCAAGTGAGTGGTGTTTATTCCTTTGGCTTTTAGACAACTCAAACAGCCTCACAAATGTCCTGCCCCACACGTTTGGGTCTTTAGCGGTATGATGTTCAATCAGTTCTTCCTGTGGCCCATCACAGTTCACATATCTGCATAACAGTACTGTCTGCTCATTATCGTTTACATTACTTGACTCATCACAAGCAATTGAAAATGCTTGAGCTGAATTGATGTCATCAATTTACTTGCTGGTGATGTTTGTTGTGATTTTAATGGTTCTTTGCTGGACGGTCTTTGCAGAAAAAGACATTTCTCTATTTTTTTTTAACAATTTCCCTTTTGTTTTTAAAGTCAGAGAATAGATGCTTTGATATTTTTATAAACAACTCTTTCAACTCTTCTTGTATTCTCCATCTGTGAACGGCTTCCTCATCCTTACGATCTCCTGAGCTTCCACCAAAATAGCAGCTGTAGTTGACTGTGGAGATGTGATCCACTTCTTGAAAGTATGCTTGCTCTGCTCAACTTTCTGTTGTAGTTCTGAAATTGCTCTCGCTCGCTCATCTTCAGTTAGATATTTTTCAGCGAAAGCTGAGTGCTTGCTTTGAAAATGCCTTTCAACGTTACCTTTTTTTGTTGTTCAATAATTTCTCACCACATATCAACACACAGGTATGCCAGTATCGTTGACGGTGAATGCAAATAAATCTGTCCATGCAGAGTTAAACTCTCTATTTTTCGTCTGATACGTTCCTTTTATGGGATTTACTCATGGTTAGTGCTGGGGTCGCACACAGAAGAACCAGCCTGCAGGTAAAAGCGAATGCTATTGACGTTATCTGACGTATATTTTAGTTGACAAATTATTTTAAAAAAGGTTTCTAAAATTAGATATGAAGGTATCACCTTGAACTTCAAGATAACTGTTCAACAACAAATTAATAATATGTAAATAAAATTAAATTAAGAAATAACCGTTATTAATTTTTATGTTTTTTTTTTTTTTTTTTTGTCAAGGCCAAAGAGCCACTCTAGGGGGGCTGAAGAGCCACATGCGGCTCCTGAGTCGCGAGTTGCCGACCCCCAGTCTAGACTGTGCTTTACTCCCACACACCAGTCATTATAGCAATATTTTTTCGAAGCAAAATCAAATACATTGGTGTTTTATTTGTTTATAATGTGATGGCAGTTGTGTATGATAGTGAACACCAATTGTAGTTTTATTTTGTATTATTTGTGATTGATTAATATACTGTAACCTTATCTTCTTTAATATATTGATTTTATATACTATAGCTGTGGTATGCACTGACCTATACATGTTAAGTTTATGTATTCATGATATATTTATATTTTGATCAGAAATGTTGCTCTATCGTGTAGATTTTAAACAGTTGGATCGAATAGGCTTTTACATGTTAATTTAAACACACACACACACACACGCACACTTCACATATACTCTTCAGATTTTTCTATTTCTTCCAGTGTCTCTATATTTGATTTGGTGTGTGCAGCTGTTGGCTCTATCATGTGGTCAATGAGGGTCAGTAAGACAGTGACAGCTGCGATGGGTGCTGTTCTAACCCCAAGAACATGCTGTAATCTCACCTTGGCCATCTTTCCCCAAGCCACACTCACATCATTACACACAGGCCCACAGCTGCGTCTACCACCAGGACTACTAGCACTCAGTTATGTGTGCACTTGTGTGGTGTTGCAAAATAGAGTACGATGATGTTATAAATCATGACAGTGGGCCATATGCTGTAAAAACAGTTGTCATGATTCCATCCGACTGACTATGGAGTGATATTCACCTTACCTTAAACAGGTTGAAATACTGACAGGCTGGCTTACAGCAGGGACAGGAAAGAACTGAAAAAGGGCATCCAACTGGCAAAACTCATGCAGGTACAAACAGCATATCAAGGAACACGTTACCAACAACAACTTGCACAACATGTGGAAAGGTTTTAGGAACATCACCGACTACAAGTATAGCATTCAGTAGGTCAGCCATGACCCAATTCTGCTTGACACCCTGAACAATTTCTTTGCACGCTTTGATTAATCAAGCAGCAGAGCGACTGTACATCCTCCCTCGCCAGAGCCGCTTTTCCTGCAGCGACACCAAATGTATTCGAAACTGAGGAAGATCAACGTCAACAGAGCTGCAAGATTAGATAAGGTATCAGGCCAGACCCTGAAATCATGCATTGATCAGCTGGCAAGAGTTTTAATGAGCATTTTCAACCTGTCCCTGCAGCTTGATATGGTCCTTGTCTGCCTTAAATCCACCATCATTGTGCATGTACGCAAAAAAATTAGTTGCCACCTCAATGAATATGACCAGTTGCTCTGACCCTCGTAATCATGAAGTGCTTCGAGAGGTTTCTCCTTAACCACATCAAGGATGCTGTCACTGCGGGGCTGGACAGCTTTCAGTTTGCCTACAGGGAGAACCACTCCATGGAGGAATGCTGTCTTGCTAGCACTCCACACAGCGATGACTCACCTGGAGCACCCAAACGCTTATGTCAGGATGCTGTTTGTGGACTTCAGTTCAGCTTTCAACACTGTTCTTCCAGAGAAGCTGGTACTGAAGCTCTACAATGCGAGACTGTCAGCCACTTTATGTTAATAGATCAAGGACTTTCCCACCATCTGACCTCAGGTGATGGGGGAACTCTATATAATTGATATGTATGATCCTGAACCCTGGAATACCACAGGGCTGTGTCATCAGCCCGGCCATCTTCAGCCTCATTCCACATGACTGCTCTGCTGTCCACTCCACAAACATGCTGTTTGCTGACGACACCACTGTGGTAGGCCTCATATCCGACAATGATGAGACTCACTACACAGAGTAGATTCAGAAGCTGATAAACTGGTGTTCCACTTATAACCTTATTTTGAACACCAGCAAGCCCAATGAGGTCATAGTGGACTATATGAGGACTAGGAAGAGAGAGCACGTTCCTCTTTGTTTTCATGGGGAGGCGGTGGCGCGTGTGGAGAGTATTAAGTTCCTGGGTATCAACATTTCCTCTTCACTTCACTTCCTTCTGGAAAGTGGGACAGAAACATCAAGACCAGCGCAACCAGACTCAAAAGCAGTTTTTACCCCAGAACTGTGAAAGCAATCACCCCTCCACAACACCGTTTGCAATCACACACATACACACACACACACACACACACACACACACACACACAGAGCCGAGGACCATATAAACATCCTGGGGTTGGGGTGGTTAAGGCCTATAGGTGCGTGGCTGACTGATTAGTTCAATGTGTACTCAGAAAGTTCACTGGCAGCAAGGACAAGGGATGATGGCAGTAGATGGCGATCAGTTCTTCCTGGTCTGTTCGCATTGCTCTGCTTCAGCAATTCTGTTCGCGTTATAGGTACTAGCACCTCTGCAGACAGTAGCGCGCCATCCAGATCAGTCCTGCGCTCCCTTCTCCCATATGCTATGGCTAATGCTGAAGGCCTTGAGGGTGTCATTGGAGTGCTTTTTGTGGCCACCCTGAGAGTTTGCCTTATGCAAGTTTGCCATACACCAGTTTCTTTGGGAGCTGATGATCTGGCATGCGAACCACATGTCCTGCCCAGCGGAGCTGTGACTGCATCAGGAAGGTATGGATGCTGGACAGGCCAGCACGAGTGAGGCCCTTTGTGTTTGGGATCTTGTCTTGCCACTTTACAGCGAGAATTTTTCTGAAGCAGGTCGTGTGGAAGTGGTTCAGCTTTCTGGCATGGCGCTAGTAAATAGTCCATGTTTCACAGTCATTGAGCAGTGTGGTGAGGACTATGAGCCAGTACACTTTGATCTTTGTCTCTAGAGTGAGGCCTCTCCTGTTCCACACGTTCTTGCAGAGTCTGCCAAAAGCAACACTTGCTTTGGCGATTCTGGCATTCACGTCATCATCAATGATGACAATTCTGGAGAGAAAGCTGCCAAGTATGTGAACTTGTTCAATATGTTCAGTCTCTGCCCGTTCATAGTGATGTTAGGTTCAGCGTATTGCTTTCCTAGAGCTGGCTGATGCAGTACTTCGGTCTTCTTCATACTGATTGTTAGGCCGAAGTTGTTGCAGATCTCAGAGAACTTGTCAACACTGTGTTGCATGTCAGTTTCAGAGACAGCATTGATGGCGCAGTCATCAGCAAACAGAAAGTCATTGATGGTGCCTGATTGAACCTTTGTTTTTGTTTGAGGCCTCCTGAGGTTGAAGATTGATCCATCAAAGCGATGTCTGATGTCGATGCCTGTGTCCATGTCTCTGAAGGCATCTGTCAGCATGGTTGAGAACATGAGGCTGAACAGTGTTGGTGTGAGGACACACCCCTGCTTTACCTCATTGGAGAAAAGAAACGGGTCTGATGACTCTCCTTTGTCTTAAACTTGTGCCAGCATGCCATTGAGCAGTTGATGTACGATGGCAATATGTTTTCTGGGACAACTGTACTTTGCCATGATTTTCCAAAGGCCCTTTCTGCTGATGGTGTCAAAGACCTTGGTCAGATTGATGTAGGTAGAGTACAGGTCAATGTTCTGTTCCTGAAACTTCTCTTGGAGCTGTATAGCAGAAAACATATTGCCGATAGCCCCTCGTTCTTTCTGTAAGCCACACTGGCTCTTAGGTAGAAGACCTTACTCAAGGTGAGCTATGAGACAGTTATCCTGCCTGGGTTGGACAGAAGGGAGATTCTGCGATGGTTGTCGCAGGCCTGTCAATTTCCCTCGTCTATGTAAAGGTGTATGATGGAGGTGTCCTTGAAATCCCGTGGCACCATTTCGTGCTGCCAGATGAGCTGGAATAGCTGAAGTTTCTCAGTCAGGGTTGTGCCACCTTCTTTGTAGATCTCGGCTGGTGTCAACAAAGGACTGCTTGATGTTCTCACTCTTCAACTTGTTCGGGCATGGGGGAGCTTTGATGCCCTAAGGATGTGTCTTGGGGTGGATGCAGATGTTAAGCTTGGAAATGATGAGGCGGTGGTCGGTCCAGCATTCCGCACCACACATGGCCTTGGGTGGTATGTACGTCCTGCCTGTCTCACTTTCTAATGATGATAAAGTCAATGCTTTTAGCAAAGGTGCATCCATGAAGTCCTGTTACCGGTAGGGAGGCAGAGGATCGTGTTTGTTATTAGAAGGCCATGTTCAGTACAGGTCCACAATCACTCCCACCCAGGCGGCACTGTTACACCCAACTCTTGCCTTGAAATCTCCAAGGACGATAAGCTTGTCGGCGTTTGATACAGCTGTGATGTCAAGTCTTTGTAGAACTTGTTCTTGATCTCATCTTGGTTGGTCATGGTGGGAGCAAAGGCGCTGATGATGGTGCAAATTTGTCACAATGGGAAAGAGGGAGTCTCATCATCATAAGGTCATCATTCACTCCTTTCGGGAGACCAGCCCACTTGTTAACAATTGACAATTTCACTGCAAACCGGATGCCAGCCTCACATCTCCTCTCAGGTCCCTGTCCACTCCAGAAGAAGGTGTAGTCTGAGCCTATCTCACAAATTTTGCCCTCTCCAGCCTTTCTGGTCTCGTATAGAACAGCAGTGTTGATGTTTTATCTGGCGTGTTCACTAGAAATGAGTGTTTTGCATCACTGCAGCCTGTCTGAATCATCTATGCCGAGCAGTGTTCGAATGTTTTATGAAGCAATAGAGTTGTCCTTGTTTTTTTTCCTTTGATTTGCATCTCATGAGTAAGGTCCCCACCACCTGAGGTATGCTGGCTAGGGTAAGTGTAAGTGGTGCAGGAAATGTTTAGAACACATTTTCTAGGCCCTTCCTCATGCCAAGAAAGTGAGCAGTGTGTTCCTAAAGACGGTTGCTCAGTCGTCCAGACTGCTGTCAGACTCCACCACTGCTCCTTTTTTAAAGAACGACCCAATGGCCTGAGCCACCTGTGTGAAGGTCAGTGGCTATGACTGCCAGTGTACCCACACCTGTTGCTTTGTCCTTTGCCTGTCACCACAGGGCTTTGTTTGATGATAGTGGGGTGGGGTTAGGGATGACTAATGACTTGATGAGTTGGATTTAAGTGAGGAAGAGATGTGTCCCGTCAACCTCACTCTCTGGTCCGAGATCACCTGAATCCAGTAGCAAGACTAGGTCAAGATGGCTGGAGATGGATGCTGTGGATGACCATGATGTCCTACGTATCTCGTCACGCACTATGCGCTCCACGACACATTTCTGGTAATTGCCTTTCTACCCATTGAACCATGTGGCTTTCTCTGCAAAGTCCTCCGAATCCAGGCTTCACATGCAGGGTAGAGAGACCCTACAGTTGCCAATGTATGACCAGCAGCACAACAGCTATTCTTGTGGTACGGACATGTAGTCACTCAGTAACACACACACTTTACACAGACATCAGTTCTTTGTAAACAACATTGAATCCACAAACTGTATGACTCTATTGCACTGCTGCACTTTACCTCATTTACATTGTAATTTGTCCACTCTAGATATTTACCTTCTCGTCTATCCACCTTGCTGCTACTATTTATTTATTTATTCCATTTCACAATGCCTCAATGTACATATTGTATATCTCCAGTGTTCAATTCTCATTCACAGGAACTGAGTTTACATTTCGATTTTATATTTTTACTTAAAGTGTAGTGTACAGAATTACTTGTGTTAATATTCTGCTCTTGACAGTGTTAATTGCAGTTTATTGTCTTGTTTGCACATTTTTAAATGGTTTGTACTTTTTCAACTTGTTTGCAGATTTTAAATTTCGTTATTGTGGGCATAATGACAATAAAAGCTCTCAAAATCTTGTATCTTAGGAGAATAATGTTTTAACGTATGCTACAGAGGGAGGCATATTAGTGTGGTGGTAAGCACTCACAGCAAGAAGGTCCTGGGTTTGAACCCTGTGGTCAGAGATGAAGGTTTTTGTGTGGAACTTGCATGCTTTTGTGGTAGGTCCCAAGCCAGTGTAAATGAGTACAGTTGGGGAAAGACCTGGCAGCCTGCCCTATAAAAGCACTTTGCCAAGAAATTGTTATTGAACTTAGAGTCAGATTTAGTGTAAGGGATATTATTTAATGATGTACTGCACAGTAACATAAAAGAAATATTTATGGTTTATTTTACATGATAACTTTTTAATTGAATCATTCTCTTGAGTTTGTGGGTTGGATAATTAACTTATTCTATGAAACTGAGTTGTACATTCACTAATAGCTGGTGAGGCTGTCATATGACTATTGACAATAGTTTTTTTGTTTTTTTTATTCACACCCATTATATTGAGAGAAATAAAATAATTTAAAAAGATAGACCACATAGCGGAGAGGAATATGGAGAATAAAAACTGTGTTTTAATGCCTAGCTCAAAAGATAAGACAAATGTACAGTGATTAACAAGGTCAAACTGGACAGAAACTAAACCAAAATGGACAATGTAGTTACTAGCTGTAAGTATACTCTGTTCATGATGATGTTTACGTATATACTGCACAGAAAAGCAAACAAGGTTTCTAAGGTTGATTTCTTTATTTTATAGCATGATGATGATGCTCTTTGCTCCTAGTGACAATGACAAACTCTGAGTATAAGTCATTTTATTTAAGCAGTGTCCACACAGAATAATGGTTTTTAAACTCAAGATAGTAGACCAATCATATTGTATTGTTTCTCTGTGGTATTATGCCATCAAGTACACCTTAGAACTCATGATAGGACTCAGCAAACATGTCTATGATTTGAATATATAGTTTGTGCCTATACTGACTATTTAGAAACCATTCACATTTATTTTACTTTATCCCTTTAATCCTTATCCCTCCAGAAGTAGATATAAATTATTATTATTATTATTATTATTATTATTATTATTGTTATTACCGTATTTGACGTAACAAGTGCCCGCTCCAATAACACCCCCCACCCCTCCGTGTTTTTTGTTTTGTTTTTGTTTTTCTTATGTCTTATAACCGCCCATGTGTACTGGGAGCAAAATTGTAGATCAAACTTACCAATTTTATTTGATCAGTCTCTGTAACCGTAAAATGAGGTGTTCACTGTCTGTAAAAGTGAGTTTACACGGTATTTCAAGACCCCCTGCCACTGGGGAATGTCTATAATGTTCATCAGTAACAACACATTTGATTGTTCCACCGTGCTTTAAAAAACAGTAAAATATTTTGCTGTATTCTCTTGGTAAATGTCCAACAACCGATGAACCATTAGAAACTGCTACAGCAAAACTATTGGATGCTCTGAATGAATGGAGCGATGAGCCAGATATGGACCTATCAGAAAGTGATGACAAGTATTTTTCACCTGATTATCCTGAAGTTATCATAAATTTAAGCACGTTCCTGGACATGTGCTTTTGTGTATGTTCGTGTTGATTGGTTCAACGCGCATGTGCTAAAGTTGCCAGTGTTGATTGGTTCGATTTTACTTCTGGAAAATGTTTAAAGGAAATCTTTTAAAGGGAGGGAAAAGTAAGGGGTCTTTTTTTTTAATTTATGCCGTTTTCTGTTTATTTTCAGCTTTCATGTAAGTAGTTTGGTTGATAGCACAAAATGAGTAATACAAATACCAGTAAAACTATTTTATTGTTCTGTTATTATTCATGTTTTCCACCTTGATGGTAATAAACACTTACCATTCCACTCCGCTGCTCACATTTTAATGAGACCCCCCCCCAATTTTTTAAGTGCCCTGGGCGCTTATCACGTCGAATACGGGTATTATTATTATTAGTAGTAGTAGTAGTAGTAGTATCTTCTAAATCACTTTTATTAGCATTACTAGAAGTCTGGAGCCCATCCCAACCATCTCTAGATGGGGTACACCCCAAACAGCTTGCCATATTATCACAGAACCAACACAGACACAACAATTCACACCTAGGGATGATGAAGAACATCCAATAAGTCTAATGAGTATAGTTTCCATTTGATTAAATGTGCATGTCTTTGGACTGTGAGAGGAAACTGAACACCTGGAGAAAATCCATGCAAACACAAACATGAGGACAGGGCTTGAACCCTATACCTTCTTGCCATGAGGCAGAAGTACTGTACTAACCATGACCAATTCTTTTCACCAAGCCAATGCATTTTTTGTACATACTGTATTTGTTTATGTGTGTATTTACAATAGTAGTCAACATATCTCATGGCGGATATTATGCATTCAAAGCAAATATTTCCCTATACAACTACCCGAAGATACAGCATTGTATTCATCAGGGGAGCTTGAAACAGCTATAGACCATTCAGTATAATAATTAGAATGAAAAATGTGTGGGTTAAGCAAATTGTGCAGATGGTTTGGATCATTTATTTGCAGCATTTTTATTAGAATAACATTTTATAGAAAATATATTCTGCATTATAATTGTATGATAAGTAAATACAAGCTTTAAGTCTTTTTCAAATATTTAGTTTAAAAAAATATTTTATATGCTATTATTTTATAATTTTGTGATTATGACACTTGGTACCTTTATCTTACAATCAAAATTCTACTAAATTTGATTGACTTTAAAAAAAAAGCTATTTAGTACATGTAAATAATATAAGAACTTTTTTTCTTAATCCTCAAGGTTAGAATGTATATTTGCAATAAATTTGGACATTAACTTAAGTCAATTATATCCATGATAATACAGCAAAAGCAGGTTTATTCAAAGTGACATTATTAAACATCATAGTCACTATGTGTGTAATGGGGACTTTTTATGCGTTTCAAGTTAAGACATCCTGTGACATTTTTATTTTTTTTAGTGATTTCTCTAAAACAGACTGAATAGTTCTGTGAAGACACAGATTCATGAAAAATTAAGTCATTCCAAAAGTACCTGCTCTTTTCCTAGATTTTATTGAACTGAATTTTACTTTCTCCGATGCTTGAATAAAAGCAGTGAATAACAAATTAGCTACCTGTGCATACTGAGTGCCTGCTCTACCTCCATTCCCATAAAGCAATCAAATCCTCTGATTATTAGTCAACCCAAAAATATGAAAAAGGAAAGCAGATATAGTGTAAGAAAAGCAATGAAATCTTAAGGTGCACGACTAATCAACGGCTCCTGTATTTTCAGCAGCACGTATTGCATGATTGTTTGGATGCATTGAAAAACATGTGTATATTGAGCTATTTGATTGCATTTTAGCACACAAAGCATAGTTGCTGTTGCTAATGCACTCCGCGGTGAGCAAAGCCTTTCTGGAGTGCAGCTCAACGTGCCTACTTCAATTGCTGTGACCTAGAGCAATTCTTGAACAAATAAGATTGCTTTGTGTGCCTGTTATTTTCTGTTGACATTTGCTAAGCACTTGGGCTACTGGAGATATACTGGAGAGATAGCTAAGGACCTAAAATATGCCTGTACCCAGTAACCTGAATGTTACCTTGACAAAAAGAAAAAGAGAGCTAATAGGAATTGAACTCTCATCCATGGCCATTGTGTAATAGTTATTTTTATTTTGACTTTTCTCTTTTGTGCATTCATGTTTTTTCTAGGCTTTTTTTTTTTTCCAACAAAGTCAACAAACCCGCGAATCAACTGAAGGTGCCCCCACACAGATTTTCATTTTAGTCTCTGAGATCTCATCTTTATGAATGTTTTTGTACCATTGACCTGCTTGGGAATGGCTTCACAAACTCCAGATCTGAACTATACAAAATTTCATTTTAAGGTCATCAGTATTATGCATGATATACTACAATAGTCCAGTTCCAACAAACTTTGAATAATTCACATGTTCAACATGAGACAAGCTTTATAACTGACTGCCTGGGGGTGGCGGTGGGGGGGTAATATTTATGCAGTTATGGCTCTATATCTTCCCCAAGCTGCTCGGTGTGTACCCTCCATATTAATCATGCTGGAGGAGATAAGAGGCCTGACACTAGCCAGCGTCCTCAGAGCCTAGCTTTCTTACGTTAACAGTGAGTGTGCTCCTCGGCGAAGACTCAGTGTGGTTCAAGCTTTCTCCCAGGCAAACACTGCTGCAATATCTATTATGCCAGTGGCCAGGGATAATTTATTGTCAAATAAGGAAAATGGATCAACACTAATGTCACTTGATGATCAACCACCTAGGTTTAATAAAACATAGCGATGGTGATATGTGATTCTGTGCGGCGCCGTCTCCTGTCCTCACTTCTTTCTACCTGGCCACAGCACTGTGGTAATTACCCTGCTGTCACTGTGATAAGTGGTATTAATGGCAGCCTTGTGCACTTTAACCTGCACTGAGCTCCCAGCATCGGGAGATTATTACAGCTGGCCAGCTGTAGTGTATGCTTTTGTGTTGCTGTCTGCAAGTGTGTGTGTGTATATATATATATATATATATATATATATATATATATATATATATATGTGTGTGTGTGTGTGCGCGCACAAGGGTATATCTTAATGTTTTGATTTTGCTTCTCCTCTTCCTTTGCATATGCTTAACCTGTATCCACAACTCAATGCTCTGCTTTCTCTCTCCATCAGTCTGTAAATCCTTTCTTCTGAATTCTCTCTCTCGCTCTCTCTCTCTCTCTCTCTCTCTCTCTCACTCTCTCTCTTTCCCCCTTACCCTAACTTACTCCTTTCTGACTGCTTACCCTAAAGGAGAACGCTCTGTTCCAAATTGGTGCTACATCATCTGAAATCATTAATGTGGTGAGAGAAACAGCTGTGTGTATTTTTTAAATGTGTAAACTAATGAGTACATTTCAACAGCAGGAATGGGGTCCTCCCTGTCACACGCCTCCTGTCACACACACTCACAACCTCAGGCAAAACATATATGCTGATTGGTCATGAATATTTAATTATTTCTCTTCTGATTATTGTATTTATCATTGAAAACCTGTTTGGAATTGTCGCCAATATGGCCCTGTTCAGTCGTAGTCAATTCGGCGTGGGATGCTTCCCCAGGAGAAGGAGCTTTTTACAAGTAGTGTGGCTGTATGTTAAAGAACAGGCAACTTGACACATTAAGAGGCTTAAACTTGCCAGTACCTCCTCATGGTGCTGACCTATAGTCCTCTCTCTAGACAGAGTAGATCAGGTTTTCTTTCTTTTTCTGTTTTTAATGCCCTGAATAGAGCAGTTATGATCTACAGCAGGCAAAATCATTACAGCCTATATGCTTTCTGTTTCCCCCTTTTTTTAACTGACAGATGTCTAAAGTGTGCAGATGCACCTTGTCAGAAGAGCTGCCCCACTAATCTGGATATAAAGTCTTTTATCACCAGCATCTCAAACAAGGTAATCACTGTGCTTTTATAGTTTGCCAAAAATAACTATTTGCTTGTTATTCCTCTACATCAATAGTCAATAATAAAATTACTTGACGCATTATTCAGTAAAGCATTGTGCACCAGAATTGGGATCCCTTGTGACACAATTATAATGTGGGCAGTTATGCTCTCACACAGCACATAAAAAGGCCATATTTATTATCATGGGATTCACTGCTAGTAACTGCTAGCAACAGCACAGTGGCTTGGTTGGTGGCTAGCACATCCGTCTCACAGCAAGCTGGACCTGGGCTTGGTCAGAGTGTGGAGTCTAAATGTTTTCCCATGCGTCTGTGTGTTTCCTCTGGGTACTTTGTTGTCCTGCCAAAATTCCAGACACATGCACATTAGATTAATTGGCTATTCTATTTGATTGTATGTGTTAGCCCTGCGATGGAATGAGGGATAACAATTAAAATATATATTTAATTTGAGATGACCTCATTGGAAGTTTTCTAGTGTGTACTATGCCTTCGCCGAGAGTCGGGGTAAGATGGGCATTAGTCTTCTTCCAACCGTAGTTAGGATTAAGCGGTTCAGAAAATTGAATGAATGACCAAATATATGACCTTTCAGATCAGCAAGCCACAGGCCTTCCTCAGTTCATGGGTCCAACACACACAGTGCCCCCCAATGGTGCCTGATACCTCAAGTTTTTCCTCCACAATGATTTCAGTGGTGGAGAAACACTTTGATACTCTTTGTTTATCTGTTTTGTGATTAGAATGATAAATATTTTTATTCTGGCAAAGACTGAAAGACTAAAATTTGACATTTAAAACATTTACAGAAAGCATAAAGCAGTGGTTTTTTTTATAAGATGCCGCTTGTCATTTGCACACTTGACCTTCAGAATCCTTTCAAAGCTGTTGTGTTTGAGGTCTGTCACTGGCTTCACACTGCACATTTAGCCATCAGTCAGCCATTAAAGCTTAAGACCAACTTTTATAGGAAATTTGAAGTAGCCCTTCGAAAAATACTCTCTCTAAATGCCACCTGATACCCGCTGTTGTTCACTCAAGGCTGGTGCCATTCAGTCAAATTTAGATAACAGATTTTGGTTAGCTTTGATTCAAGGCTACGTCTCCATTTTTTATAGCTTTGAATATACTTGGCAGGCATTAAACGCTGTTGCTGCATGTGCTTGCTCACAACCTCTGAGCTAAAAACTTAAGTAAAAGAAGAGAAAGAAGACCTTTATTGACAATGCAGCATTACTGTATTATTGACTACATGGGTGCTCGTCTGTTATTTTATAGAACTATTACGGAGCAGCGAAAGCAATCCTGTCAGAAAACCCTCTGGGACTAACGTGTGGAATGGTATGTCCCACCTCAGACCTGTGCGTGGGTGGCTGTAACCTCTATGCTACTGAGGAAGGAGCTATCAATATTGGAGGACTGCAGCAGTTTGCTGTCGAGGTACAGTATTGTACATAATCGAGTCATTTTCGAACTATCAATATAATTTCCTTAGATAACAGTAACACGCATCTCTTACTTGTAATAGGCTTAGATTCCTGAACATGCATTATTGTTTTTAATATAAGAAACAATATTTGTGTGAGCTGTAAAGCCTTCTCCACTAGAGAATGGTTCTTAAAGAAGTAGAGATGTCAGCTCCTGTTTGCTGCCTTAGAGTATATTTTACAGCTGATTTCCGCAGTAGCTCAGTGTTGGACAAGCGGTAACCTCTTCCCTTCTGTTTAGCTCACATAAGCCATGATGGAGCGACAGTACTATCTATGCGGGCTGTATTAATGGGGCCTCTCAGCCCTTTGTTATGGCCGCGACAGAAGCTCGGGTGAACGGTGACTGTCACCATCTACCATAACAGCCATAATTTCTCCTGTGCCTTTTCTCAGCAGCTGAGTCCTCTTCTGTGATAAACATCAAATCCCCCTATTATAAAAGCAGACTGAAAGCTAGATGCCCAAGGAAACAAGCTTGTCATGCACCAGACGTCATAGTCAACATTGATGACTTTATTAAGATGCTGGCATTAAGAAGCTGAACTGAGAAAGGGGATCTTTCATGTTTAAAACAGAAGATTTAATGTCAGATCTCCATTTAATGTTTGGAAGGTAGGAACAAAAAAGAGCAGAGCGGCACATGGAAGGGGGCTTCACTTTAAAGCAGCATATCTGAGGTGCTTTGGTCTGTCGTAAATAGATTTCCACAGAGATTTGCTTACTGTCATTGGTTGTTCCTTTGTGTCACGGCTGTTATCAGCAATGACAGCTTTTATTGTAAACTACTGAGGTTTTTAACTGCTGTATGTAGAATTTGTTTGATCATCTGGCGCTGTGTTTTCTCCTGCAGAATAATGATTGGAACTACAGGTGTCCTCTACTGTGATGCAGCTCTGAGATAATCAGGGTATCTGTTCTTGTCATTGTCATAGCAGGCTTTATTTAGTTCCATGGTAACTGCTAATTAAATGAAAATGTCAGCGATACTGTGTGTGGGTTTGAATTGCTATCTTTGACCCAATATCCTGTAGGGTTGCTACTAAGGAGGCTTTACCTCCCCTGAATCTTCTATTCTCTATAGAAACAAGGGGTTTTTTTTTGTTTTTTTTTCAATTAATATACATTACTATATTGGGTGAATTTTTCATACCTATTGGAAAAAGCCAAAATTTTTCTGTTTACTTTTTTCCATAATATTGTTGTGTAATTGTAATCAGTAGATACATTGGCTCATTCACACTGATTCCCCATTTGGACAATTGGCGTTCAAGCAAACATAGTTAAGCGCCCACAAAGACTAATTTGGTAATTCAACCATGCCACAAAAGTAGAGTTAGTAGTGCAATATAATTTTTGCTCACAATAATCTATTGCAAAAGAATTAAGCACTACAATAATATGATACGGGGAAAAAAAAAAAACTGTTTCTGCTGAACTGCAGCTGGCTGAGAGCCTTTTTATTTTTTTGGGGGTTGAACTTAAATCAGTTCTTCACACTTTTAACAAGTCCTATAGATTTTTAATAAGTCGATGATTTGAGATGGCACTTCGGCCCATCCCAAACTTGATGAACTCACACTCCCACCTAGCAGGCGCCATTTGAGCTTATTAAAAGAAAAGAGAGCCTTTGGCCTGTACAGTTTCATTACTGCTTAAAGTATAAAGGACACAATTACCAAAGTGGCTTCTCTCTCTCTGTCTCTCTCGCCTGCCACCCACCCCTGCCATGACTTATTAGACATCTCTGTCTAGGTGGCAGCTCCTCTCTCCTTAAATGTGAGAGGTCAGGCTTGTTATCAAGCTGATAATTAGATAACACCAGGAAGAAGGGCTATCGCTGCCCAGCTCTTTTCAACAATAGTTCTTCTAGTATGGTTTCAATCAAAGATAAAGGCAGTGCCTCCTTTCCATTGGGGGAAATATACAGCCATTCTGTGTGCAAGTGGTCAAAGGTATTAGGGGCTTTGAGGCATTCTCTCTTCCTTCTCTCACATCTGTGTCTTGAGAAATTGGAGCCATGGCCATTCAGGCCGTGTCTCTCACAGCAAAGTTCTTAACACAGATTTTCTTTCTTTTTTTTTAACCATAAATTTGGCCTGCTTAAATTTACCCACAAATCTAATGTCTTCATGCAAAATGTGAATTTTAGAAAATGACGGTGGTGTAAAGCACTTTAAGGGATTAGTTCTGACAATGGCATTCACACAGAGTTGTAGTGAAGTTTTTGTTTCACTCTGCTGTAATAAATTACCTAAACTAGATTAATACTTCTCTTTTTGAAACTCTGTCTGTCTGTCTGTCTGTCTGTCTGTCTGTATGTATGTATTTATTTCCTGTACTTACTTACTTACTTAATTAATTAATTACTTAATTAAATAATTAATTATCATTCATTAATTAATTTTCTGAACTGCTTAATCTAATTAGGGTTGCGGGGAGGCAGGCACCCATTTCATTTGACTCTGGGCGAGGGAAGAGAACACTCTGGACAGCTCACCAGGCCATCTCAGGGTCTATTATTATCATCATCATCATCACCATCATCACCATCACCACCATCACCACCATCATCACCATCACCACCATCACCATGATCACCATCATCACCATCAAAATCACCACCACCACCACCATCATCATCATCATCACCACCACCACCACCATCATCATTATCATCACCACCACCACCACCACGTGGGGCAGTGGTGGCCTGGTGGTAGAGAACTGGTTTACTGATCCCAAAGCCCGGGTTCAAGCCCCACTGTCAACAGGTTGTCACTGCTGTCCCCCCCACTGCGAACTGGGTTATCAAAGGCTGGCCACGTCTCTCCCTGTCTATGGTGGGAGGCAGGTAAAAGAACCATTGCTGACTTTTGTCAAGAGTATGCACATAGCTGTCAACATGTTTCTGTCCTGCGATGGCCTGGTGAGCTGTCCAGGGTGTACTCTTCCCTCCCCGGAGTTGGCTGAGATGGACGCCAGCCTCTCAGCAACCCTAATTAGGATCAAGTGGTTCAGAAAATGAATTAATGAATGAATGAATTATATCTGTACTTTATTTACTATTTTGTCAGACATCCACATGTTGGTCTCAGAGAGACAGACTAGGGAGACAAGCTTACTAAGAAAAACAGACCAAAGCAGCCAAACGCAAAAAGGGACATTGGAACAATCAGACCAACTTAGACAGGATGTCGTGGTATGCCTACCCGTCTCTCTATCTGTATTGGTCGGTTTGGCTCTCCCACTATGTCTGTTCCTAGCTGTCTGTCCTGTCTGTGTGCGCTTGTATCTGTATGACTGCACGTGTCTGTGTTTTATTTCTTGTCCGTTTTTGCCTGTCTACCTTGGTCTCACTGTGCCTATGTTCCTTGTTGTATCTGGATGCCTTGGTCTGTCTGTGTGACCCAGTATGTTTGTCTCTCCTAGTCCGTCTGCTCCCTCTCTCTCTCTCTCTCTCTCTCTCTCTCTCTCTCTCCATCTCTGTCTGTCTGGTCTGTCCATCGATCCTGTTATGTGTGTGTTTCACTCTGGCTTTATTGGTCTGTTTGGTCTGTGTATCGTGATCTGTCTTTTTTAAATTTTTGTCTATCTTTGCTTGTTTGTTTGTCCATTCTTTTCTGTCTGCCTTTCTTTCCTTTTGTGTTTTTCAGTCCAAAAATATCTTCTCAGTAGATTTTTTCTTCTGTATGTGGCTGCTGATCCTGCTTCTTTCATATAGTAAAAACTGAACATTCCTGAAATGGGAAAGATGAGGACATATATTTTATTTCTCACCGAGGAAACAAACTTAGTGAGATACATAGATCTGAGGAAGTCATTACTATTAGTGCTACTTGCACTTGGAGCCCTTGAGCCTATTCCACATGGCTTGTCAGATGCTGTTTGCAGTCCATTGTTTCAATTAGATGATGAGGAGAATTATAAAATTCAGATTGTGTTTTGAATTGATGGATTGTTTGTTTCATAGCAGCAGCAATAACAGGAAGAGATTCTAAACCGCTCTCAGGGATTATTAGAAATGCATTGTCATGCAGCAATTTGGGGCTTCACAGTTCATGAGATTCATGAATAACTAAATTAATATCACCTATAATGTTGCCTGCTCAGGCATAATATTGTATTAACAATGCATGGCTCTATGTATGGATCTTGATAATCTTATTAAAAAGACAAAGTGCTAACCGTCTTATTTTACGATTGTTAATGGATATAGCGCTACAGGCTTCTCATTAAGGGCTGTTTGGATAACTTGCCTTATTCTTTCTGTATCTCCCTAGCCATCATCATTTGATGTCTTCATATGGTTACTCATGGAATAAACTAGTTTTATTCTTCTTTTTCTTCTTCCTCCTCTTCTGTAGTTATGCTCCCATAGAGAGAAAGCAGCAAAATAAAATGTATGAATGGCATGCTGTTTCTAACCCTTTTTTTAAAGCATTCTAGCACACGGATAAGTGTGCGGACTCCATCTTGCTTTTGTTTCCTGGATGCCTATGCCATGCTGTTTCATGAATCCAGTTTGCAATTGTATGAATAATTAGAATTAAAATTGTGAAATAGGATGACTGTGTTATCATAAGTATATTATATTCTATGTGTATGGGCAATGGTGGCCCAGTGGTATAGGGCACTGGATCGCTGTGGATCGCACTCTCCACAAGGTTGTCACTGTCCCCCCCAGTGCAGCTAACTGGGTTATCAAAGGCGGGCCATGTCTCTCACTGTCTATGTTGAGAGGCATGTAAAAGAACCATTGCTGACTTTCATAAAGAGTAGTTGCAAAGCCGTCAGTGTGTTTCTGTCCTTGCTAAAGGGTTGTGTCAGGAAGGGCGTACAACGTAAAAAAACCTACGCCCAATCAAACGTGCGAATCAGATAATTTGCTGCGGTGACCCCTGAAAATGGGAAAAGCCGAAAGGAAAAGAAGAAGATTATGTTCTATATGTATGTTCTGTAAAATTTCAGGGGTACATTACAAGTCAATTGAATAGTCATACTTCAGCCATAACATTAACATCACCTGACTTGCCTGTGTTCTGATGTTTTTCTCTTATACCCAGTATTAACTGTTTCAGTAGTTGGTGCTGCATTAGCCATTCCATGAAATCAGACTTTCACAACTCACATGCATCAGGGATCCCTGGGCACCCATAACATTTTTGTCTGGTCACTGCTTGTCCATCTTAAATATTTACCAGGGCATACCAGGAACACTCCACAAGGCTTGTTGTTTTAGACCCAGACATTTATCCATCACAATGTTGTCCTTTTCAAAGTCACTGGCAGCTTCACACCGACTCAGTTTTGCAGCTTCCAAGACATTAACTTCGAGAACTGACTGTTTACCTTTGCCTTCATATCTCACTTATTGGCAGATGCCACCGTAGGAAGATAATTAGCGCTGTCTGATAATTAGTAAAGATTTTAATAAACAAAGCCCTGTTTTCTTCATTTTTGCCCCTGATATGAATTGTGATACTAAAAAGATTCAGCTGTTTGATATATGAATCATTTCCAGTCATATCAAAGTAACTTATTGATATATTGCTTAACTTTATTTGTTGCTATGACAAATATAAATAGTTAATGCAAAAATGTAAACTTTTAAATTATTATTATGTTGATGATGATGATGATGATTATTATTATGTTGATGATGATGATGATTATTATTATTATTTTTATTATTATTGTTGTTGTTGTTGTTACTAGTTATGATAGTAATACGAGTAGTACAATTATAAAAAATAGCAAAAATGAGGAGATACGTTGTGTCAAAAGTGTGGACTTTGTATGTTTGTGTAAATGCATGGTTTGTTGTTGTGTTGCAGGTGTTTAGTAAGATGGGTATTCCTCAGGTGAGGATGCCTGGCCTTCCTCCTCCTGAGCAGATGCCTGAGAGCTACCACTCTAAGATTGCTCTGATCGGCTGTGGTCCCGCCAGCATCAGCTGTGCCTCATTCCTTGCCCGTCTCGGTTATAATAACATCACAATATTTGAGAAGGAGAAATATGTTGGTGGACTGAGGTTGGTAAAAATTCTGGACCGAGATTCTGCATTTGTAGTCTGTTACTGAACTGGTGCAGACTCACTGTGATCAATATAGAGAATGTGCATAAGGTCAGAATGAAATAATGAGCCTTCCTAATTGGAAATATTTGTCTTTTAAATGTTGAAAAGGAGCATGATTATCAATTACTCTTATGTTCTTACTGTCAACCATCCTGTTGATGGTAAGTGGACGTCTTGCGCCTGTCTGTCTCAGATTCCGAGCTTTACTATAGCGGCTGAGAATTCCAATGAGTGGCTG
>CM045728.1:41737349-41884849 GCA_024760905.1 Plotosus lineatus
GGCAGACGCAACCCCCACCGGAAACGAATTCAACTTGTTTTGAACAATACAGTATGTACCAAACTCTGACTCCGGTGATAGAGACAGAATGGCCAGTAGAAATGGGTCTGGTACACTGTATTTCTGAAGCACACCCTATAAGATAGCCCAAGGGACACGGATGAAAGCCTTTTCTAACTCCACAAAACACATGTGGACAGATTGGACAAATTCCCATGCCCCCTACAGGATCCTGTAGTGTGTATAGAGCTGGTCGAGAGAGCCACGGCAAGGGCGAAAAACCACATTGTTCCTCCTGAATCCGCGGTTCAACCATTGATCGTACCCTCCTGTCCTACTGTGTCCAGCCAGAAGCACTGAGGAAGTGGCTGGAGAGAGGGACCTTTGGACCTCATTGCTTTGAGTGCTAACCCACGACCCGACCCCAGATGATGTTAATACAGTCATACTTATTATATACTAAAATTAGTAAGCATGGCTTTTTTATTAATTTTAAATATTCTTGCCTCCATTAAGCAAAATTAAAAAAAAAAAAAAGATCACGAATTCCCCTGTATTTTTTTTTTTTCAATCTAAACATTGATCTTAACATCTCATATGCTCGTATACCAAGAGGGAAAACGTCTTACTGGTTCTAGCTGAGCAAGGTTATTAAGTTTATTGTTATGAGTAATAATAATTTAAAACAATCAGGTTTCAATTTGGCAAGTTAGAGCATGTTATGCTATGTCTTGGTGACCTATTCATTCATTTTTTTGAGCCGCTTAATCCTAATTAGGGTTGCGAGGAGGCTGGCGTCCATCTTAGCCGATTCTAGGCAAGGGCAAAGTACACCCTGGACAGCTTGCCAGGCCATCGCAGGGCAGAAACACGCTGACAGCTTTGCAGCCAATTCTTGACGAAAGTCAGCAATTGTTCTGTTACAGTCTCACACCATAGACAGTGAGAGACATGACCAGCCTTTGATAACACAATTAGTTGCACTGAGGAGACAGTGACAACCTGATGAGAATAGGGGCTTGAAACCCAACCTTCAGATCAGTGATCCAGCACCTTTATTATCAGGCCACCACTGCCCATCATTCTGAAATTGTGAATATCTGTAGAATTAGTGCCGTGTTTTACTATGCTACTGTTTATAGTGTCACATTACTAACTTTCATATCTTCTGATCCGCAATGTTGAAATAATGTAGATCTATAAATAATCGATCAATTTTCTTGGCAACTAATCCATAAGAGATAATGAATTTGTAAGATTAATATGAGGTATAATGATGCAGTGATTTTTTTTTTTTTTTTAATTCTCTTAATTTGTGTATAATGATTTCTTTCTTGCTTTTTTTTCTTGCTTGCTGTTTAAAAAATGAACTACAATGCACTTTAATTCTCTATATAAATTTCTTATGATTTACTGAACACCGTTTCTGAAAATTGCTTCAGTACCTGCTGTCCTAATTATGGTGGGATTATGAAACATATTTTATTTATTTATTTTGAAGGCTTTAAAAGAATTTAAAATTGTGGGGAAAATGAAAGTGTTTGCAATTAATTTCAGTGATTTTACACCAGTCTTTTATGGGCTTTTTAAATGTCATTTCAGACATGGAAATTTTCTTCCTGGCAATGGGCTAAATGAGGGTGGTTTGAGAGAGGCCGATAAGAGCATTGTTTCTGGGCTGTGGTCTTAAGAAGCTGACTCAGAGGTTGAGTTGCTTACAAAGATGGAATTATCGCTGTGCTGCACTGTAAACTGTAATGAAGTTTTCTTTCTGAGGCTTATAATGTAATGGTCTGTGCCTACTGGACATGAAACATTCATTCATTCATTTTCTGAACTGCATAATCCTAATTAGGGTCACGGGAGGTTGGAACTCATTTCAGCTGACTCTGGGCAAGGACTGGGTACACCCTGGACAGTCCACCAGGCCATCATAGGGTTAACACTCACACCTAGGTGTGATTGGGGACAGCCAATTAACCTACTGTGCATGTTTTTGGACTTTGAGAGGAAACCTATGTAAGCACAGGAAGAACATGCAAACTCCGAACAGAAACGCCTGAGCTGAGAATCGAACCCAGAACCTTCTTGCTGTGAGGTGGACATGCTAACCATTACACCCGCGTGCTGCAGACTTGAAACAGTCAGTTTTAAAGTGTGTTTTTTTTTTTCCTTTGGACTGACATAATAAAAATTAAATATTTCGATTAACTTGAGATATGATTTAAAATTAGCTTAATTTTATGTTTTATTTTCTAATCCTTTATTTATACTTTGAGACAATACGTGTCATTTTGTCTGTCTGTCTTCCTTTTGGCTTTTCCCCTTTTACTCAGGAGTCGCCACAGCGAATCATCTGATCCGCACGTTTGATTTGGCAGAGGTTTTTACGTCGGATGCCCTTCCTGTCACAACCCTTTTTAGCAAGGGACAGAAACACGCTGATGGCTTTGCAGCCTACTCTTTACGAAAGTCAGCAATGGTTCTTTTACATGCCTCTCACCATAGACAGTGAGAGACATGACCCGCCTTTGATAACCCAGTTAGCTGCACTGGGGGGGACAGTGACAACCTTGTGGAGAGTGGGACTCGAACCCCCAACCTTTGGATCAGCGATCCAGCGCCCTATACCACTAGACCACCACTGCCCCACAATACATGTCATTTTGTATCAATTTAATATGTACAAAATGAAGATGTGCAGACATGTATATTTTCTTTAGTGTTATTGATATATAAATCTATAAGCACGCTGTTACGTGAAGCAGTTTGTTGCAATGCTGCTTTGCCTGAGCAGTGAAAGAGTAGTCATTAGCCTGGTTACTGGCATACACAGCGTTTCAGGTGTTTCCAAAAAAATGTAAACTAGCAGGGGCAGTGCAAACCCTTGTGGAGAATCTGTGCTAGTTTATTTATAAATATATACATAAATATCGGAAGTAGTCACGGATTTTAAAAACATGGTTGAAGGAAAATAGAAACACGGAGCCGAATCGATTGATACACAAAAGCATATGAAAAATAAGGTTATATTGAGTATGTCAATGTTTCAGATGTTCAAGTATTATAATTATGAAGGCTTGATTATTTAAAAAGCAGGACAATCAATAGTCTCTTAGTGCTTTAGATTGCCATTACTGACTCTTTAAAGTAATAATAATAATAAAAAATAAAAGTCAATAGATTTTATACTGCATGTTTTACAAGGCTCGATGATTTCGCCTCAAAAATGTTTCTTAAAGGCCTTTAATGTTTTTTTTTTTGAAAGCAGACAGCCAAAGGTCATAATAATGTTTATTTTATTTTTATTTAATTTTTTAGAACAAAGAACAACTCATGTGACATTGACTAAATGAGTGTAAATGCCATTTTCTCAGTGTGTTCTTCTTGGAAATGCCCTTCTTTACTATAGACAAGGTTAATGAATACATCAAAAAGAGGGCATTTATTGTCTGTGTGGTTTTTATTGGTGTTAAATCTTAATACACTTAGTGTGACGCTGCATTATTTGACACAGTGGCCTTGGTTGCTTGTTCAACTCTGTGCAATTCATAAGGGTCAGAGGGGTCAGGGACTGCTCAATGGATGAAGGTAACTGAGATCTCCCTGCTCCATCTCCCTCTTACTGATGCTTGCTGATAAAGCATGATTAACGAGGGAGGGCCGGCACAGTAGTAAAGTGTTCCCAACAGATGATTTATTGTTTTTGATTTTTTTTTTTCATAAAGAAAGAGGCCATGGCATATGCCTGCTGCAGCATGACTCCATGTACGAGACAGTGTAGAACACCATGGTGCTCAGGACAAATGGAGACACATTACGTTCAAAAAGAGCTGCCACACACAATGCACATCTTTGTTCAAACCTGCTTTGTTTCCCCTCTGTTGCTGTTTATTTATTTATTCTTCAAAATGCTTATTCTTCTTATTTTGTACCTGGCAGGGGACAGTAATGAATAGCAGTATGCAGTATCCTACCTGTCAGCACAGGATGAAATGACTGGAAAGGTTAATGTGCCATAACTTCTAGATTCTTCTGCACTAACACAAAGAGTGCGCTCAGAGGAAGTCAGCCATGATGAAGCTGCAGATGCTTTTGTTTGTTCACGTTACACATGCGCTGCTGGCCATTTTATATGTATGAGAATGCGTTAGAAGTTTGCTTCATAGCTCCTTTCAGATGAAGCGTACTATCAAGTATACACAACATGTAAAGGAAGAATTTTTCATGCCTGAAGGATTACTTTACATAAGCATGCTGCCTTTTTGAGTACCATCTATATTTGTGTGGCTTGGGCTGTTCTATAGTTTGAAACTGATTAACTTGAAAGCACTGACAGATATGTGAGACTTGCATTAATATGCATTAGTCAATTAACTGAGGCAGTTGTGAATTAGTATAACTGCAAACGTAAAAAATATACTTATGGTTATGTCTATTATTATATATATTTTTTATACGGCAATAATACTACTGAATAATGCTGCTACTGTATGTGACCCATGTTTGACATATGCTAAAGATTCTGTTTTAGACATTTAATATGACAAGTGTCCAGTACACCTCACCTCAAACGGGGTTGCCAGGTTGATTGTGTTTGATCTGTGATACTCTTGGTGAATAGGAATGCATGCTTTTCTTGGTGTGACCAACTTTGAAAAACTCGCTAATTACTGTGTTATTGATGATGGTGAAGGTGTGGTTTTATCTTGATGAAATGTGGCTAACTAATTACTGTATTATTTCATGACTAATTTGTGCATAATGACTGCAACTTTCTTAATCATGGGGTATGCATTAATCTCTGAAAAAGCATCATGGCAATATTCTTCAAGCCAAAGGGGGGGATTAGGATTGAGAATTTAACACAATTAGCATAAGGGAGGATTCATCATGCTAACGTGCCATGTGCTTCCATGGTGTGCACAAATTGGGTGAAAAGAGTCCAAGTGGAGAATTAGAGACAATAAAATCCATTAAAGCATGTTGTAATGCAGAACTTTGCCAGGGCATTTTCTTGAAATCAAATTAACACTGAAGTGTATGCAGGAAAAAAAACCTAATTGATTTTGACAGGAGACACTTCGTTCTTCTCTCGCTCTATCACTTAACAGCTCAATATGAGAAGCTCCTGCATTTTCTCCAGATAAAAATGCATCTCATGCAGTTCTCATCTTTCTCTGTGAAAAATTTTAATTCCTCGCAGAAGCCTTTGTAATCACATTTGGAATGAATTTGAATGACATAATAATCTGTATTTGCAGCTTTTGAACACCTCTTAAGTAACATTTCCATGACGAAGATTGAGCCTTATTAACACCTGTATCTTTTAAATGCAAGTTATAATGACAGGTTATGACAAGTCAGAATGTTAGATCTTTTTGAAGCTTGGGTTCAAATATTGGTAACATCTAGACCACAAGGATAATGATGAGGTTAATTACAGTATACAGAGCAGTCAGTGGGGCACAGGGATTTGTGTGTGTGTGTGTGTGTGTGTGTGTGTGTGTGTGTGAACAGAGGAGTGTCCACATAGGGGGATGGAGTGCTTACATATGGGAAAACATCACACAGATGTGTAAAGCAAGCTGTGTTAAAGTCAAATAAATTATAAAACTGAATAGAGTTGCAGTTATTTTCGACAGCAATGTTACCTTGTACATGTGCATGTTTTTATTTATGACAAAGAATGCCATTATTTTCATGAAAGCAGATGGTGAAATCATTTAATAATTAAATAATTTTCTTCTACCGCTAAGAATTTTTAATTTTTTAAAGCTTGTATTCATGTTTTTAATGCAGGTCTACCGCAAGCTAACAGACACAAAATCTTTGAAGGCCTCTCTATGGAGCAGGGATTTTATACATCCAAGGATTTTCTTCCACTTGTAGCCAAGGCCAGTAAACTAGGTAAAGAACCACAGAAAATGATTTGCTGAAAACCTTTACATATTATCTATAAATTGTTTCTTTTTTTTGCAAAGTGTATTACACAGGATTTTTTTCTTTTGTACCACATGCCTTTGAAGTCTTTTGGGATTGACTTTTTAAATTCTGCAGCATGATAAAATACTTGGATCAATTAAAAAAAAAAAAACATGAAAAGAACCAAGATACAGAGTAAAAGAATGCCAACTATCAGCAGTTATACAGGACAATTCAGGATTTCTGCAATGGAGTGACTCTCCATGGTCATCGACAACTTCACTTACATTCCTGTTTACACACATTTTTCAACTGTGTGCACTTATATCTAGCTTCAAAGACACACATCGACATCAATAATATTTAATATTAATATGCATCAATCTGTGATGGATAAAACCTTGCATGTGCGTAATATACAGGGATCCCTCACTTTCCACGGTTAATTGGGACTGAGATCCCCATGCGAGCATCGAAATCCGCAAAGTAGGATCACCCACCTTCCCAGCCCCCACCTTCGACTGACGTATACATACATGTGTATATAATATCAATAAATACGTATTCAGTGCTATGAATGTGTATAATAACAATTAACCATTGAAAAAATAACATAAGATGTAAATACAGACGCTCTCCAACTCAACAACATTCGTTTTGCAAACATCCGGAGATACCAACAAAGCTGTCCAAAGTCGGAAGTGAAAGTGAAATGAAATTGAAGACAAGTAGAAATAGAAATGTAAGAAAATCTACAGAAAGATAGATCATAAATATAAGTATAAAATATGATTAAACATTATCTTGAGGTAAACTTAATACTAGGCTTTGGCAGAGGGGGGCGCGAATGTATCCAATTTTGATGGGAGATTTTGGGTTGTTTTTTGTTTTGTGTTGGTGTAGGGTTTTTTCTTTGCATAATTGGCCTTGTTTTTGTGACATTTTCATTAACCTTCCCACCTATTCTTCCTTAATGTACTTATTTTTTAATTCGATGAATATTTATTTATTTATTTAATTTTTTTTGAAAAACAGCAATGCATTGAAGCATGAAGTAGACAGGGATCCCTGTATGTACAGACGCTCCCCGACTTACGTTCATCCGTTTTAAGTTTTTTTCCTCTCCAAAAAAAAGTCAAATTTTGAGTTTAGACGTACCTACGTAGTACGGTGATGTAATGACGTAATGACGCTGCAGCCATTGTTTACAAACGACAGACTGAACATGCCCCTCATTCTTACCAGTTCAGTTATATATACTAGTGTGTATATATATATATATATATATATATAAACAAAAGGACAGGACAAAGGCTTTCTATTGAAACTCCATTTATCACTACAGATCTGTTTCGAGGGGTGGTGAAACCATCCCCTCTCTTCAGTGATTACAGAAGAATGATTACAAAGTGCACTTTGCACTTTGTAATCATTCTTCTGTAATCACTGAAGAGAGATGGTTTCACCACCCTCAAAACAGATCTGTAGTGATAAATGGAGTTTCAATAGAAAGCCTTTGTCCTGTCCTTGTTATCTACCAAAAGTATTGAGCACTCTCCTACGGAAGGATCTACTCAGAAAATCCTCTATATATATATATATATATATATATGATTTTCTGAGTAGATCCTTCCGTAGGAGAGTGCTCAATACTTTTGGTAGAGCAAATAACAAAAATAAAGGACAGGACAAAGACTTTCTATTGAAACTCCATTTATCACTACAGATCTGTTTCGAGGGGGGGGGAAACCAGCCTCTCTCTTCTATAATCACCTGAAGAGAGAGGATGGTTTCACCACCCCTCGAAACAGATCTGTAGTGATAAATGGAGCTTCAGTAGAAAGGCTTTGTCCTGTCCTTTATTTTTGTTTTATATATATATATATATATATATATATATATATATATATATATATATATATATATATATATACATACATACACACACACACACATAGACGCTCCCCGACTTATGTTTTGAATTGGTTCCGGACGGCCGAACGTAAGTTGAAAGTGAACGTAAGTTGTTACAGTGATGTATGACACTCATACTGTACTATACATCCATAAATACCATTACCGTATCTCATAAAACACACCTAAATCAATTATTATCAACATAACATTGTAAAATAATATCAAATATATATCAACATTAATTTCAAATAAGTCACTTATTTATACCGAGTCACTTTACATGAAGCGTAAAACAGCCAATCAACGCTTACAATATGTGAGGTGCTCAAAACCGAAAGTAGTGTACTTGCGAAAGTAGTGTACTTGCTGTGGGTTATATGGACTTCCTGTCTTTTGAGTGAGCAAGGGCGCCATTGAACTCGTTTAGAACTCAGCCTGCACTGATGTCTTTAGCCTGCACATGACTGAATGACCCATAACAGCAGCTCCGGATTGCCGTATACCTGGAGCACTCCCCACAAGATAACCCGAGGGACACGGTTGAAAGCCCTCTCCAAATCCACAAAACACATGCGAACAGATTAGGCAAAGTTTCATGCCCCCCAGGATGCTGTAGGGTGTATAGAGTTAGTCAAAAGTGCCGCGGCTAGGATGAAAACCTCATTGTTCCTCCTGAATCCGAGTTTCAACTATTGGACGGATCCTCCGCTCCAGTAGTCTTGCATAGACTTTCCCCGGTAGGCTGAGGGGTTTGATTTCACGATAATTGGAACACACTCTTTCTCCCACTTTTTCAAAAGGGGGACTACCACCCCCGTCTGCCAATTCAGAGGTACGGCCCCTGCTGACCACGCGATGTTGCAGAGACGTGTCAACCAAGACAGTCCTACAACATCCAGAGCCCTGAGATATTCAGGGCGGATCTCATCCACCCCCGGAGCCCAACCACCGAGGAACTTTTTGACTACCTCAGTGACCGCAGATCCTGTGATTGGTGGACCCCCACCGATGGTATGGTCTTTCCACTCCACGGAGGTGGGATTGGTGGGATTGAGGAGGTCCTCAAAGTATTCCTTCTACCTCCTGACGATATCTCCAGTCGAGGTGAGAAGCTCCCCACTTCCACTATAAACAGTTTTTCTGGAGAATTGCTTTCCCCTCCTGAGGCTTCCGATTGTGGTCCAGAATGTTTTTGAGGCCAACCAATAATCGCTTTCCAGGCCCTCACCAAACTCCTTCCATGCCTGAGATTGTGCATCAGTGACAGCTCAGGCTGCCACACATTTGTCCTGTTGGTACTTGCCTGCTGCCTTGGGAGTCCTACAGGCCAATAAGACTAGATAAGCCTCCTTTTTCAGCTGGACTGCTCCCTTCACCGCAGGTGTCTATCACCGGGTTCAGGGGCTACCACCACGACAGGCACCGACGACCTTCCGGCCACAGCTATAGGCTGTCTCCTCAGCAATGGAGGCATGAAACACGGCCCATTCAGATTCCATGTCACTCATTCTGGACGTGGTTGTTGTGCTCTGCCGGAGGTGGGAGTTAAAAGCCCCTCTGACAGGAGACTCCGCCAAATGTTCCCAGGAGACCATAACTACACGCTTGGGCCTGCTAGGTCTGGAGGACGGCCTCTCCCGCCATCAGAGCCAGCTCACCACCAGGTTGTGATCGGTTGACAGTTCAGCTCTCCTCTTCACCCGAGTGTCTATAACATGCTTCCGGTACAAAGTTGATCATTTGACCTGCAACCTAGAGTGTCCTGGTGCCAAGTGTACATATGGACACCCTTATATTCAAACATGGGGTTGGTATTGGACAAACTGATGAGCACAGAAGTCCAACAATGAAACACCATTCAGGTTCAGACTGGAGAGGCCGTACCTACTGATCACACCCTTCCAGATCACACCATTGTTGTCCATATGGGCATTGAAATCTCCCATAACAATGAGTGAGTCTCCCAGAGGAATATTCTCCATCACACTTCCTAAAGTCATTTGGTGCATATGCACAAACAAAGGTCAGGACCCCCCCCCCCCCCCCCCACCACCACCACCACCACCACCACCACCAGAAGTTACCCTTTCGTTGACTGGGGAAAAGCCCAATGTGTGGGCACCAAGACAAGAATGCCCACACTGGCTTGCCGCCTCTCTCCATGAGCTCCTTCCCAACCAGAGAGGTGACATTCCGTGCCCAAGAGTCAGAGTCAGTAGCTGAGGAATTGGTCCGAAGGAACCCATGCTTTCGGTTGCCACCCAACTCACACTGCACCCGACCCCTATAGCCCCTCCTACAAATGGTGGGTCCATGAGAGGGTGGATCCATGTCTCTTTTTTCTGACTGGGCCTGGCTGGGCTCCATGGAAAGAAGCCAGACTACCAGGCTTTCGCCTTCGAGTTCTGGCCCAGGCCTGGCTTCAGGGGATGGGTACCCTGGCGGGTCATCGGGCAAGGGAAACTGTATCCTTGTTTTTAGTTTTTTCGTAGAGGTCTTTTGAACTGCACTTCGTCTGGACCTTCACCTAGGAGCTGTTTGCCTTGGGTGACCTTACCAGGGACATAGTGCCCCCAACAACATAGCTCCTAGGATCATTAGGACATGCAAACCCCTCTACCATGATAAGATGACGATTCAAGGAGGGAGGGGGGGGGGCAGCGAGACAACGATTAGAAAATAGATATTTAGCCAGTATATAATATTTTTGTAATACTGTAGTTAAACAAACATAGCATAAAACATGTTGATTGTTGTATATATCTTTATCTTATTGTATAAGTTATACACCATTATTCTGTGCTTTAAGGATCCTTTTACATCTTTTTGTAAGGCCTGAGCAGATAACTGTTTCAGCAGTGAACATTATCGCATGCTAAAATCAGCTCTTTTCAATATAATGGCTCGCTGTTGCTATCAAAAATAGGGGAAAAAAGTGCAGGCTGTGAAATTACAGAACTCGGGTCATTTCTAGAAAAAAAAAAGAGATCTGCCTGTCATTGCAGCAGAATAATTTGATAGGGACACACTGTGTCTGAGGACTTCAGGATACAATTTCTAACAGTTAAGTGGGAACAGTTCAGAGACAGAAATCACGTTTTCCTCCTTTACTCACTCTCGAGCTTGTTTTCTCTCATTTTCTTGTCCATTCTGGGGAATAGGGATGTGCCAGTGCCGCTCAGCTCTGCCTCAGCTCCATGGCTCTGTGATTGTCCTGGGCGCAGGAGACACTGCCTTTGACTGTGCCACCTCTGCCCTGCGTTGCGGCGCACGGCGGGTCTACGTGGTGTTCAGACGTGGCTTCACCAACATCCGCGCAGTCCCTGAAGAGGTGAGAAGATAAGTACATGAGATTGAGAGGGAGACAGAACACGGTTACAGGATGCAGAAAGACAGGTGGGAAAAAAAGAGAAAAAGGCAACAGCAGGCAGGAGCTTATTGATATTTGGTCTTGTGAAGGGTGCCTTACTCAGGGGGTTTATTAAGACATCCGTGAGAATGTCCTCACCCCATCTTTCTGGCCCTCTGACACCTTACTTAAGCCTCTTTTTCCTCATTTATTGCAGAGACTTGTCTTTGATTTTAGGGGGAGATTACTGTCAAATCTTTCTTTTCCCAGAATGAGGGAAGAGAGCCATTTTGGCGCTATGCAAGATCCTTTGGAAATGCTGTCAGCTAGATCAAGGAAGATGTTACTATCTTTATTTAGGATTGGCTTTGAGAAAGGCATGTCAGGGAAAACATGGACAAGCATACTATTTTTTTCGATTACAATTCGCTTTGTTTATGCACCATAAGTTAATGTGAACTACGGCACTCCTCACTTCATCAGAAAAACAGAGAACTTATTTCTGAATACTTTCACAGACACAATTACTTTATTATTTTTATTTTGTAACTCATTGAGTTATTATATTTCATTGTGCATGTATGTGGTAAAGTTAACAAAGAACAGGCCAGCAGAAGATGATATATAGAAGGTAATGATAAAGGTAATGTGCTAATAGATGCCTATTCTTAACTCTCTAGAGTTTACTTTTGTCACACATTCCGTTGCCTTCTCACCGCCTACCACATGCTGCTATGACAGTGATAGAAATAGCTTATAGAAATTGAAGAAAGTAAGGTAATTATTCACATCTGTTTTCAACCAGCTGCAGTTATGCTCAGCCACGCTGCTTCCATCACCCTGAACTAATTAAGCTTGTTTATAAGGTAGATTGGCTTTGAACACTTGTAGGAGTAAGTAATTCTTATAAAATAAGAATCTAAATAAATAAATAAATAAATAAATTCTAAGTCCTGATGTGAGTTGAGGTAATTCATGCGGGTATTGTTGTATGGATGTGGAGCCGGTGGCGTAGTGGTTTGGGTGCTGGGCTCATGATCAGGCGGTTGTGGGTTTGAAACCCAGTTAGATCCCCACTGTGCTAAGACCCCTGGAAAGGTCTTAACCACAAGTGTACTCCAACTGAAGTTCACTCAACAATATAAATGGGTACCAGTAAAAGTACTGGGAAAGTAGTCTGTGATGGACTAGCGTTCCATTCAGGAATATTTGAACTCCTAGTCACTTCATGCTGCAAAACCAGGGACAAGCACCAGCTGTTATGAGCCACTTGGCTCAGGTGTAAAAAAACCCAGCAGATTTACCTCATAGTTGTAAGACCTTATTGGAAACACACATCTATACATTTTCTGAATTGTTTTGTTTTTAGCCTAAAATTAGGTTTAATGCTAAATCTAGAACCCTTTTTTTTAGTTGGCTTCCATCAATAAGAAGACACATCCTTAGCTATTTAAGTTATCTTATTTTGTTTTCCCACATTTTTTTCATTGTTTATAGAAATCCTCTTTGTTTTCTCATGAACAGAATAATCAGCTATTTTTTTGGCATGCAGAAAGTGTTTTGTTCGTAAAATTTTGCCAACTGGGCCACAGGCACACACAATTTCCAAGCTGTTCTCCATATCACCACATTGCATGTCTTTTTACAATGTTCAAATTAAACAAAAATTAAAGTACTCTCTAAAATATAACGGTAAAATGCCGTTCAGTAAACGTTTAGTGTGTTCTATTGTGTTTCAGATGGAACTGGCTAAGGAAGAGAAGTGCGAGTTCCTGCCTTTCCTGTCACCAAGAAAGGTTATACTGAAGAAGGGCCTTGTGCATGTCATGGAGTTCTGCCGAACAGAACAAACTGAGACAGGCGAATGGATTGAGGACCATGAGCAAATCATACGCCTCAAAGCTGACTTCATCATCAGTGCTTTTGGCTCTGTGCTTACTGACTCTAAAGGTTTGGATGTCTTATTACAAGTATTATCCAGTATATATCATTAAGAATAAATTTGGCTGGAGTGTTTAATTTTTAAGTAAACTCTTTTATGCTTAATGATTATGAAAGCAGGTATTATTCAATGTACAACATTGCCATTATATATATTTGAAGTACCCATAGATAATACACAAGGCTTGTTACACACACACACACACACTCTGGATGTAATGTACCATGTATATTTATATATTTAACCCCAATGTCATATTTGGTTGTGTCCCTGGGAACAGCAGTGGCAACTGTTGACAGTGGGGCTTGAATCCCCAACCTTCTCATAGGTAATCCAGCACCTTACCACCAGGCCACCACTGCCCTGACCAGAACATAAATAATGATAAAAACCTAAGCAGGTTGGCTCTTTAATATTTTTACTAACTCAAAACTGGTTAACATTTAGAACAAACGAGAGACACACATCCCTGTACAGTATGTGTGTTTTCTATGGTTGTTTTCTTGAGCAAAACTCGCCACCGGATCGATTTATGCTTTTAACTAGCCATTACATATAGCCATAGCATTCATGTAAACTAGCAAAGCATTAATTTATGGTGATTGCTAATGTTAATGATACAGTATACTTGGGTCTGCTATCTGGGCTAGATGTGCTGATATCTGGACTGTGCCCCGCTGCTTTTATATCTCTTCTACATTTATCAGTCTGTGCCATCAAATTATTTTTTTCCGGTCACGCATCCATCATGTGAGTGTGTTGCGCAAGAGTAACAATAATCTGTGTGCAACATGGAAGCCATTTATAGATATGCAGATTAAACAGAGTTCAACTGCAAAGAATTTGCATTGCTGATTTTTTGTAATCAAATTAATTGACTTAATCAATTAATCATTTCCACCCTAATTTTGTGTTTTATATATCAGGGAATGCTCTAATGTTGTGGCTAGCTGTATATTTTTAGATACCTTCAGGGCTTCATCCTGATTTAAAATAAACTCATCAATCTGATAACTGTCTGCCATATTTAAATGGATACAACCATATTGCCAATGTTGTTTAACTGCTTTATTAATTTAAATTGGAGTTTGGCTGTGCCTGTGTTCTCTGATTAAATGATGGAATAGGCAGGCATGCATATAAACAGGTGTCCCACTCTCATGTCCAATAACATGTTTGCATTCACGAAATTACTGATGCTGGAAAGTAGGACTTTAATACACCACTGTGCCAAACTGAGAGGTTTTTGCTTCCGTTTCTACTTGTGTTTCTTTCTCTCCCATTAGATCCAAGCATACACTTTTACTGAAGCTAAAATTAAGCAGTGTCTGAGATGTCTTGCATTTATTTGGCAGGAATTTTCCTGACTTTTTTTTTTTTTTTGCTTTGCTTATGGCAATGTAGTGATGGATGGCCCTGAATGAGTTTTATATGCTGGTAAATGGAGAGCTGCTTAAAACACAGTGTGAAGAAGGGATTAGCATTGATGCACAAGCAGACAGCCCTCCAGGAGCAAACACAAGCCATTATGGTGCAGTTACACCTGGAATTATTCATGGAGGATCTCACTAACATGATCACACAGACAGACAATGGCATTTCCATCAGTACACGAGAGCACTTGTGTCTTCATGATATAGTTAAAGTTATAAAATATTTTATAAATTATACAAATTGATCACGTGTAATATTTCTTAATTTTTGTTAATGGGCATGTTACCTTGACCAGGTCTTTGCATTAGTCCATATCCTCCTGCATTTGCGATCAAAACCAACCCAATGATAATGAAATGTTCTGCATTACAAAGGCACCCTCTTCCTAACCAGAGGGAATTTTATTAACATTATCATTTGATGAGTTCCCACTTCAGTAAGCAGCAACTTTTATGATCATCTGTGTGCTGTTGTGTACAACATGTTCTCCACCACCGACCGTGCAGAACTTCCTTCCTGACACATTTGTGAAGTTTGCTAATGAGATTACACTGATAAAGGGCACACCTGCTATGATTTTCAATTAGGGTCATACAAAATAAACAGGGAGTAATGCCACAAGGGGATAGTGCTGTCCAGAGTTGACCGAGGATGACATGTCTCAGTAATGAGATTCATTCAACACTGAGAAGCCCAGGCTTTACACAACTGGTTACCTAGCCAAGCCATTACCCCACTTTCTAAAGCAGCACAAATATGCTTATACATATCTTGACTACTTAAGTAAGCATAAGCTGTGCATGGCTTACATGATTTTATAATTAGCCATGGCTGGGTAGTACATATTTATTCAGCCAGATCATCATAATATAATGAATATGGGTAGCAGTGTTCGATGAATTTCGACTAGTATACACAGATTCTGCTTTTTTCCCACCATGGGTAGTCAGCCACAAAGCTGGATAAGTTTAATTCTTACGTCTTTCTTTCTTAAATTTTTGTCTGAAATATTGTTGTTTTTTTGTTGTTATTTGTTTGTTTTTTTGGTTGTACACAGCAATAAAGCTATACACCTGTTACTCTGCCACAGAAATCTTTATTGTGCTAATATTAACTGTAAAAGACAGTTTATTTATTTTCTTAATTCATTTATTCTTTTTAGAATACCTGTAAGACAGTGGTGGCCTAGTGGTATAGAGTGCTGGATCGCTGATCCTAAGGTTGGGGGTTCGAGTCCCACTCTCCACAAGGTTGCCACTGTCCCCCCAGTGCAGCTAATTGGGTTATCAAAGGCCGGCCATGTCTGTCAATGTCTATGGTATGAGGCATGTAAGTGAATCATTGCTGACTTTCACAAGAGTAGCTGCAAATCCGTCACCGTGTTTCCACCCTGTGATGGCCTGGCGAACTGTCCAGGGTGTACTCTGCCCTTGCCTAGAGTTTTCTTGAATGGGCGCCAGCCTCCCCGCTACCCTAATTAGGATTAAGCGGTTACAGAAAATGAACTGAACTGAGAATACCTGTATTAACCATTGTTGGTTTGTTATTTTGGTGTAAACAACTGTTTTTTGTTGTTGTTTTTGTTGTTGTTTTCTTGAGGTAGAATTCTAACTTTTATATTTCTGTTATTTCCTTAAAGTTTATCAAAACTCTGGCTGTTATCTTGCGGCAGACAGCATAGTACTTCCAAGTCCTAAAGACTTTATGACAAATTAATACTGTTGCTACCGAAAGAGATTAAAATTTCTAACAGGAATCCTTTGTGAGATGAAATTGGGGTTGAATATGGGTTAAAACTGCAGCCGCTCTATTTTGTATTTTGCCCATACATAGTACAGTATTGCACCCAATATACTCTGAGCTCCATCTCCTGGCCTTAGCTGCCAAGTTGAACTGAAAAAAAAATGCTGAGAGGTTATCTTTTTTCTCTCTCAGGAGTCTGTGTTTTTTTCTTTAAAAAAAATATGAATTACTTACCCACTCAAGTATCTCGTCGGATGGATATGAGAGGTGCAGCAGAGAGCCAGTGTCGGAATAGCTGACACGGCTGGAAAAACTAGCTAGTAATCTGCTGGGTTGGCCCACTGGAGTAAGCAGATGATTAGATCCCTGGCCACATATAACTTTTTTTTTTCAGAGGAAAGGATGGGGGCTGGATTATGATGGAGTAACTCATACTGGAGATATGTCACTCCAGCCAAGGCACCGGCTCCATGTAGCCAAGTATCTGCGTGTATGCTTTCCATTAATCAACACAAATTAATAGCAGGCTTTAACCCTGCTCACCCATCAGACTGCGTCTGGCTCAGATATGGTTCAGGAGTACTGAGAAAATGCTTTGTTTGTAACATTTCTTCTACACCATACATATATTTTATGTTTGTTGTATTTGCATTTTGGATTTTGCAATACACTGCAACACAGGCTCACATACTGCCTGGAAACTGTTCAGGATATCAGCTTTGACTAGTAGAACTCAAGCTAATTCCTTCTGGGTTGCTTTGTCCTCCTATTTAGAGCTTTTTACACAGCATCTCCTTCTATTCCATCCAACATTGATCACTCCAGTTAATGGGGCCTGGCGGTCTGCATCTGTCACTAAGGAGTATGTCCATGGGAGTGTGTGTGTGTGTGTGTGTGTATGTGTGTTTATCAGAGAGAAAGAGAGAACACGAGAGAGCTGAAACTACCTTACTTAAGCCCCTTTTAATAGTTTGAGAGGTCTGACACACCACGTCTCTCCCTTAGAGCAGAGCACTAAGGATGAGAAACAAAGAAATAACAATCTCCCTAGTGTGTGTGTGTGTGTGTGTGTGTGTGAATGTTCCTACAAAGATATGAATATCTCACAATTTTTATTAGTTGTCATGAGAATTATTTTTGGCAATTTAAACTGCAGCTTTCATTTAAAACACTGGATGAATAATGTATGTCTACCTGCTCTTGTATCTATCAGATCATTTTATAGCACTGTAGAAAATTACATGGGATGTGTTATCACAAAATGTTAAAAAAAAAGAAATAAAGTTGTTTCACTGAGTATTCTAAATATACAGTTAATTTTCTTTAAAATCAGGAGTCATTTGTTAAATTTGATGGAGCCAATACTGTATAGTGAAATTAGTCGCCACGTTTTATTATCAGCATAGCGGAAAATCAAGTTTGGAGAAAATCATCTGTAAACTTTGTGAGTTGTAAATTAAAATTAATGATAACACGCATTTATTTGATATACAGAGTTATAATTATACTTTGTGTTATAGTATATTTTGGTGATGTATGTAATACATAGTAAGGAATGTATTTATAATGGCAAAATAAGAAAAATGATTTATTGGTCTTTTTTTGACACTCAAGTTATACTGGGTTCATTTTGTGGTGACATGCCCCATATAAGGGGAAAAAAGGAATTTTGCACCTTATTTCACCCAATTTAATGGTAAAGTGGGCAGTAGTGGCCTGGTGGTAAAGGTGCTGGATCACTGATCCCAAGGTTGGGGGTTCAAGCCCCACTATCAACAGGTTGTCACTGTCCCTCTCGGTGCAGCTATGTGGGTTATCAAAGGCTAGTCATGTCTCTCACTGTCTGGTGTGAAGCTGTAAAAGAACCATTGCCGACTTTCGACAAGAGTAGGCTACATAGCCGTAAGCATGTTTCTGCCCTCTGATGGCCTGGCGAGCTGTCCAGGGTGTGCTCTGCCCTTACCCAGAGAACTGATCCATGAACTGATCCATGGCATGAACTCCATTCTCTCTTGAGACAGAAGGATGCCAAGAACATAACGGTGAAGTATCTGTTCTGACCGACTCAGCTAGCGAGTGAATCAAGCCTTTGACTGAAGCAACATCCAGCGTAGCCAATAATCAACAGGGGTTGTTTCAGATTTTTTCAAACAAACAAGCCATGCAGAATTCATGAGGTCTCTTTCCAAAATATGGATAGAATGTTATTAATTTGGTCACAACAACATAGCTGAGTCACTAAAATTTGATTAGCATCTCTGAACCAGAAGTTACAGTCTGTACATTAAATGATTATGAAGTATGTTGAATAGAGTACGTTAGTGGAGACCAGGAAAAAAAAAATATATATATATAATATATAATGAGAAGTTTTTTGAATTATAATTTTCTACATTTAGTTCCCAGGTTTTTATCTTACAGATCTTATCTGTATTATTCGAGATTTAGAATGCTGTAATGCTATTGGCCTGTCAGTGGTGAAATGTAGCCATTTAATAACTAACGCATGTTTCACTATTATGATTACGCAGTTTCTGAGTGTAGCATTCCTGCTCAATGCTATACTGATGGTGCTCATTTTTGTCCCAGGTAACTTTAAGAACCAAAAATGGGACCAAGGAAATAAGAAAATCAGAAAATAAGCCCAGGTTTAAAAATCTCAGGATTGAGATGAAGTATGAATGTTCTTAAAATTTACTCCCTGTGCATTTTTGCAACCTCGTCAATGTATGCATATCTGATGTGTGTCAGTCTTGCATCAAACATAATGAGGAATGAAAGGATTACAGGTTTTCTCTTATGTATTTTTTCTTTTTTACCATTCTAATCACATGGAATAAATCATATACAATAGATCTATATATAAAAGTGTCCTCACTGATGTATGCAGGCTATCATCCATGCTGAAAAGCATTGACTTCAGAAGATGAATTGTGTAGGTATGCATGGCAGGCGCGGGGGTCATTTTATAATGTAGAGCAGTTTGACAGAGTATCTCCTTGTGAACGTTGCTAGTGGTGAATGAAATGCACCAGGAGATGTTACATTAACCTAGCGAAAAGAGAGGGGCGCTGCAGATGAAAAAATACCCTGGTTGTCATTTGTCTTGTCAGAGACTTTATATTAGTCTCACTGTAGTTTCCAGTCTATCAAGCTCTACTTCTGCTGGGTCTCTATGGCTCCCATTTTCTTTTTTTTTTTTTTTTTTTTTTTTTTTTTACGCCACCTGGTTTTCCTCTCATGAATGTGCATTACTTTGGTATTGTTCCTCTCTTTTCAGTGAAAGAGGCCATGGCTCCCATCAGGTTAAACAGATGGGGGCTTCCTGAGCTGGACCGGGAAAGCATGCAGTGCAGTGAGCCATGGGTGTTTACTGGGGGCGACATAGCCGGCCTTGCCAACACCACCGTGGAGTCAGTCAACGATGGCAAGCAGGCCTCCTGGCACATCCACAAATACTTACAGGTGCCCTGCATATACGCACACACACACACACACACACACACACACACACACACACACAAATACAATTTCTTCCTTGCACATATACATATCTCATGCTACTATTGGTGCAGTAAAGGCATGCAGATTTTGATACGCATTTTTGCATTACTGCTTAATGCACATGTATCTATGCAGACCCATCCGTACACTTAATATAGTGAGAAGACCCAGCAGACTTCCTGATATTAAGATGGTGCTCAAAATCAAAAGCCTATGCAGAAATAGTATAAATTATGATTAATTATGAATACCGCAGTTTTCTGTGTACTGTGTGCAAGAGCCGTGATGCTTCTGCATACTGTATGAGTCTCTCATTTGGATTATTTTTATGTCTAATCAGACTTACTGGATGCATTGTGTTAAAATATTCATTTTCACCATTGTGAAAGGCAGCACAATGGTGATTCTGTAGCTTAATTCAGTGCGCTTTACTTGGAGTCGGAATTACCAATCCATGTATTATTATTTTCTTAAACCACACCTTTGGGGCTTTGGCAAATAGACACATATTTGGATTAATAGCAAGCAGAGAGAGAAAGGGTGAGAGAGCACTTAGTTTTGTCTTAGTTGTGTTGTGCTCGACTAGGCCTCTCAGAGAAGCTTTCCAGAGCTCATATACCCCCCCCCCCCACACACAAACACACCTATATTTACTGACTCATATCCAAATACTGGAAAGCATGAAACCCCCTGCAAAGCATTAAAACCCTCTCATCGAACACTCACCCTCACAAAGCATATCCTCAAAACACAAATCATAAAAACACAAACTCAGGTTGTACTAATCAGATAACACTGATCATGTGTTCATTCATTTTCTGAACCGCTTAATCCTAATTAGGGTCGTGGGGAGGCTGACTCCATCTCAGCCAACTCTGAGTGAGGGCAGAGAACACCCTGAACAGCTCGTCAGGCCATTGCAGGGCATAAACACACTGATGGCTATGCAGCCTACTCTTGACCAAAGTCAGCAATGGTTCTTTTACATGCCTCACACCATAGACAGTGAGAGACATGAGACATAGCTGGCCTTTGATAACCCAGTTAGCTGCCGGGGCGGGGCGGGAGGGTGGGGGTGGGGGTGACAATCGTCGACAGTGGAACTTGAACATCCAACCCTAGGATAAGTAATCCAGCACCTTACCAATGGGCCACCACTGACCAGGCATATGCACTGTAACATAATTTTACTTACTAATAATTGGAAAATATATACAGCTAGCACACTATTTTAATAAATCTACATATGGAGTCAGTCATTTTATGGAAAAAGACAGTACGTGAGAGAGGGGAACTGAAGATTTGGATATAGACCATGTTTTTCCAGACTTCAGCTGTGTTGTGAATTCTGAGATATTATTCCTGTTCACCATAGATGTAAGTACATTTTTTTCAATCACTGTACACTTTATGTCAGGTCGAACTAATCCAGCTATTCACCTATAACTTCATTTATTAACAACCAGATAAGCAGGCGCTAACTGGATTTTTTTCAGTGTTTTTTTTTTTTTTTTATACCATTCAAAACATTCAAAATTACAGTTGTGTATAAAATCCCTAGAGATCAACATTTTCTGAAATACTCACATCAGCCCATCTGGCACAAACAAAAATGCCTCTGCCAAAGTAGCTGTGATAAGATTTTCCTATATATGATGTGAACATTAATTAAGGCTTTTGACCTGCATCTACATGATTTGATGTTTTGCACTGCTGCTACATAATTGGTTAGTTGGACGGAAGAGCAGGAGTGCAGTGTTCCTAATGCAGGGTTTATACACACACACACACACACACACACACACACACACACACACACATATATATATATATATATATGTGTGTGTGTGTGTGTGTGTGTGTGTATATATATATATATATATATATATACATACATACATACATATACACAGCAGACCCTCGACATTCGCGAGGGTTCGGTTCCGAGCCCTCCCACGAATTGAGATAATCCACGAGAGTTCTGTACCCAGAAGTAAAACCCCATGTATCACATCACATGCACTAATGAGCAGCCGGAAGTAAAATACTATGTATGTATTACATGCGTTAAAATATGCTTCTTAAACACATTCTATAGACAGTCTTACTCATTAATACAGTATTAATGTACTAAAATGTAGTAATGATTATTATTCCAGTACAGTACCTAAGTTCATTCTTAGAATGTTTGTGCGTGAGATTTTATGTTCTGCAGCATGTTTAACAAATGATACCAAAAGGATAAACTTTATTACGCTTCATGTCCTTTTACATTGAACTTGGAGTGACGTCTCCAAGATGGCGCTGCCGTTGAGGGCGACATCACGGAGTTCTCAGAGTCAAATTGTTTCTTTGTTCATTTTAATGTGTTTGAGTAATTGTTTTTTGTTCATGGTTTGCACTATGCTCGTCGTCTATGATCGGTCGACCCTACTACAGCTATGAGCAGCTTCAGCTTCGGGCAACTAAGCATCCAACAACTTATATCGTGGCTAATATGCTATGGGAGCTCAATGCTAACCGCACCCTGTTTAACAATATGCTCAGGCGGAGTTCTCAGTCTCCGGCGCTTGGTTAGCACTTCCGGCCATACTGCCTGAAAATGTTCAGTCCCTGCGAAACAAGACGGACGAGCTTCATGCTCTGATTGCAGCGCAGAGGGATCTACAGGACTGTGTTTCTGTGAAACATGGCTCGAGGAGAGTACACCCGATAAGGCGATTGCTCTAGCCGGCTACACGGCCTTCATCCCCTCAATCCCAAGCGCCGGAGTCGTCGTTCAGCCAGTTCCCGCCTGGGCTTATTGCTAGCTGGGGTGCAGCTCGCATTGAGCTGCTTACCATAGCATATTAGCTCTGCGAATAGCATATTAGCTCTGCTTAGTTATACACGCCCGAAGATACGCCGATCTTATAGCTGTAGTAGAGTCGACCGGTCATAGACAAGCATAGTGAAAAACATGAACAAACAAAACAACAAATAAAACAAATTAAAACGAACAAAGAAACAACTTGACTCTGAGAACTCGCCCTCTGGGCAGCGCCATCATGGAGACGTCACTCCAACTTCAATATAAAAGGACATGAAGAGTACTGTAATAAAGTTTATCCTTTTGGTATCGTTTGTTAAACATGCTACAGAACATAAAATCTCATGCATAAACATCAACTTAGGTACTGCACTGGAATAATAATTGAAAAAGATTTTAATAAAACAGTTCAGAGAAAACCGTCGTTTCTCAGGAGAAAGTCTTATTTCTTCAGAAGAGACATCCAGCGTTTCCTATCGCTTAGCCAGAGAAGACGCATAGCGTTTGACTGATATCATAGAGCTTAACTGGTAATTAAAACACACACAAAAAAGAGGCTTATTGACAACTTGTACGCGAATGAGGAAAAAGGGGCGGAACATCAGCTTCACCAATCAGGAGAAAGGAGGACAGCCATTGGCTGAATTTGAATCACGTGCCGGTTGCTCGGCAGTCTGCGAATACTCAAACCATGGATGCAAAACCATATAATGTCATGAATAGTCAAGGGCATACTGTGTGTGTGTGTGTATATATATATATATATATGTGTGTATGTGTATGTGTGTGTGTGTGTGTGTGTGTGTGTGTGTGTGTGTGTACCCACACACACACACACACACACACACACATATACATAGGAATCCCTCAGTACTTCGTGCTTGAATTCATGCGGCTTGTGTTTTGTTTTGTTTTTTCTAAATATTCATCGAATTATAAAATAAGGAAATTAAGGAAGAATAGGCGCGGGAAAGTTAAGGAACATGCCGCAAAACAAGGCCAATTATGCCAAAAACGACCCAAAACCTCCCATCAAAAGTTATATTATTTGTTATATTTTTGTGAATAAGTAAGTTCACCTACATTTATCTAAAAAAAACTTTTGAAACAGTCATTTTGTCGATAATGTGGTAAGGTGCTGGATTGCAGATCCCAAGGTTTGGGATTCAAAACCCACAATTAACGACTGTCACTGCTGTCCCCCCAGTGCCACTAACCGGGTTATCAAAGGTTGGCTGTCTCTCACTGTCTGTGGTGAAAGGTGAGTAAAAGAATCATTGCTGACTTTCGACAAGGGTACGCTGCATAGCCGTCAGCGTGTTTCTGCCCTGGCGCGATGTCCAGGGTGTACTCTGCCCTCGCCTGGAGTCGGCTGAGATGGACGACAGCCTTCCCTTGATCCTAATTAGGATTAAGTGATTACATGATGAATGAATGCTGTAAGCAGAAAGTGTATTAAGCTAAATGCAAATAGCTTGCACTTTCCTGCTGCTCTCCTTGCAGAGTCCTCATCCACTGATGAAACTTAGGAACAGTCTCATGCCCCCTGTGGTCTCTGAGATTTGGGAATTCAGTGGCCACTTGGAAGGCTTGTGTTTTGCAGGTCCCTGAACCTGTCCTCAAGCTTCCATTTGGCAAAGCTGAAGTGCAGCACTCGCCCCATTAGTACAGTTCATTCAGGGGTTAATTGTCCGAGTGCTGCTTTGGTCAGAGCAAGGCAGATATAACTGTTTATTTGTGGATGAAATTACCACTTGTAGCAGGAAAGGGAAGGACAGCAAGATTGCTTTTTTACAGTAATGGACTAGAGCTAAAAGAAATGAATTGAGCACTTTGTGAAAAGGTGCACAGATTAATGTTTGAAATGCTCTCAGATCAGCTGAACTCTCTGAACTGCTGCTGCTTCTTCTTTTTTTTTAAATAAGAATTTCTGCTCTGGCTGAGCAGTGATATATACACTCTTAGCAACACCTCAGAGCAAAAAGCAGTACAGATACAAGCTGATATTTTCATACCTTTTGTACAACACTTTTCCTATGAGACTTTCATTTAAGGGTTTGAACTGAAATGTATATATATAAGCAAATAAAATGTAGTTGAAATATTTAAGATTGCTTCTAAGCATTGCTTTTCTTTGCGAACATGTTAACAAACATTAGTAGGTTAAGGAGTGAGTGTAATAACTTAGTACAGTAGTTTAGACACTTGAAGAGTGTTCAGATTGTTGAGTGTAGAGGGCACCAAACTGCACACTGCAGTGGCTTCCTATTTTTTAGGTTCTGGTCAGCTTGACTAAGAAGAACAATACACACACACACACACACACACACATATACAGTGATACCTCTGCTCACGAACATAATTGGTTCCCAGAAAGTGTGTGTAAGGCGAAAAGTTCGTCTTCCGAACATTTATTTCCCATAAGAAACCATTAAAATGAGAATAATCCGTTCCCAGGTCCCCATAAAACATAATTTTCTACTAAATAAGCCTTAAAACTACACAAAGATATACCTTATTTTATGTATAATAAATGTGCTATTGTATTGTAATTAAAGAAATAAACTGTACTGTATAATAAAGTCGTTTTATTTACCTTTGTGATGGTAGTTGATGGCTTGATGGAATGTAGTGGGAGGAGGAGGGAGGGAGGGACTTACTGTTTGGAAGGAGTGTTTGGAAACGCCTACTGTTTGGAAACACCCTTAGCCACACACGCACCCTTAATAGCTTCCTTGTTCTTAAGGATGGGAGCAATGGTAGACTTAGCGTACTGGTACTGGGACGCTGAGTCACACAAACGCACACCTCGTTCGTGTTTTTCAATGATCTCCGCCTGTGGTGGGGTCTTTTTCGGTCCCATAATAGCAAAAGTACACTCAATATGGTCCAAAATGTCTATCAAACACAAACCACTTCCGCACTCAAAGAAAGGGGGTGACGAACTGTGACGCCATGAGCGTGCGTCAGCTTCTCGTGGCCGCCACCGTGGCACTGTTCGACCGCGTGGTTTGATTCGTCCGCCGAAAACTAGTTCGTCAGCAGAGACTATATGCTCGCGAATTTAATGTTCTTGAGGCGAAAAGTTCGTGAGCTTAAGCATTCGTCAGCGGAGGTTTTACTGTATATATATATATATCTCTTCTTCTTTTCCTTTCGGCTGTTCCCTTCAGGGGTCGCCACAGCAAATGATCTGCCTCCATCTCACCCTGTCCTCTGCATCTTCTACTCTTACTCCAATGACCTTCATGTCCGCCTTCACCACATCCATAAATCTTCTCTTTGGTCTTCCTCTCGGCCTTCTGCCTGGTATTTCCAACCTCAGCATCCTACAACCAATATACTCACTATCCCTCCTCTGTACATGTCCAAACCATCTCAATCTAGCCTCTCTGACTTTGTCTCCAAAACATTTATCATGTGCTGTCCCTCTGATGTCCTCATTCCTGATTCTATCCATCCTCGTTATTCCCAAAGAGAACCTCAACATTTTCATCTCTGCAACCTCCAACTCTGACTCCTGTCTTTTCCCCAGGGCCACTGTCTCTAAACCATGCAACATCGCTGGCCTCATCACCGTCTTCTACACTTTTCCCTTCATTCTTGCCGATACTCTCCTATCACACATCACACCAGACAATTTTCTCCATCCATTCCAACCTGCCTGCACACGCTTCTTCACCTCTTTTCCACACTTTCCATTGCTCTGGATTGTTGAGCCTAAGTACTTAAAATCCTCCACCTTCTTTATCTCTGTCCCCTGTAACCTCACCGTTCCTCTTGGGTCCTTGTCGTTCACACACATGTATTCTGTCTTACTGAGACTAACCTTCATTCCCCTCCTTTTCAGGGCATACCTCCACCTCTCTAGATTTTCCTCCACTTGTTCTCTGCTCTCACTACAGATCACGATGTCATCTGCAAACATCATAGTCCATGGAGATTCTTGTCTAACCTCGTCTGTCAGCCTGTCCATCACCATAGCAAACAAGAAGGGGCTGAGAGCTGACCCTTGATGCAGTCCCACCTCCACCTTGAACTCTTCTGTCACACCGACAGCACACCTCACCACTGTCTTACATCTCTCATACATGTCCTGCACCACTCTAACATACTTCTCTGCCACTCCAGACTTCCTCATACAATACCACAGTTCTTCTCTCGGCACCCTGTCATATGCTTTCTTCAGATCCACAAAGGCACAATGCAGCTCCATCTGACCTTCTCTGTACTTCTCTATTAACATCCTCAAACCAAACACTGCGTCTGTGGTGCTCTTTCTTGGCATGAAACCAAACTGTTGCTAACAAATGCTGACCTCTGCCCTTAGTCGAGCTTTTACTATTCTTTCCCCCAACTTCATTGTATGGCTCATCAACTTTATCCCTCTGTTGTTGCCACAACTCTGTACATCTTCCTTGTTCTTAAGCTCAAGAACAAGCACAATCACACTTCTCCTCCATTCCTCCGGCATCTGCTCACTTTCTAAGATCTTGTTGAATATTCTTGTCAGAAAATCTACTGCTACCTCCCCTAGACACTTCCATACCTCAACCGGTATGTCATCAGGACCAACTGCCTTTCCACTCTTCATCCTCTTCAATGCCCTCCTCACTTCACCCTTACTAATCTTTGCTACTTCCTGGTCCTCAACGGTCACCCCTTCTACTCTTTTTTTTCTCTCTCATTTTTCTCATTCATCAGCTCTTCAAAGTACTCTTTCCATCTTCCCAGCACACTTCTGTCATCAGTCAATACATTTCCCACTCTGTCCTTTATCACTCTAACTTGCTGCACGTCTTTCCCATCTCTATTTCTCTGCTGTGCTAACCTGTATAAATCATTTTCTCCCTCCTTACTGTCCAACCTATCATACAAGTCATCATACGCCCTCTGGCCTTTGACACCGCTACCTTATCCTTACGCTGTGTCTCCCTGTACTCCTGTTTACTCTCTTCGGTCCTCTCTGTGTCCCACTTCTTCTTAGCTAACCTCTTCCTTTGTACACACTCCTGCATTTCCTCATTCCACCACCAAGTTTCTTTATCTACTTTCCTTCCAGAGGACACACCAAGTACTCTCCTACCGGTCTCCCTGATCACATTGGCTGTGGTTGTGGTTGTCCAGTCATCTGGAAGCACTTCCTGACTACCCAAAGCCTGTTTCAACTCCTCCTTGAAGACAACACGACACTCTTCCTTTTTCAGCTTCCACCACTTTGTCTTCTGCTCTGCCTTTGCCTTTTTCACCCTCCTCATCATCAGCGTCATCCTGCACACCATCATCCTATGCTGTTTGGCAACACTCTCACCCACTACTACTTTGCAGTCACTGACTTCCTTCAAATTACATCGCCTACACAAGATGTAGTCTACCTGTGTGCTCTTACCGCCGCTTTCATAAGTCACCCTATGCTCCTGTTTCTTCTGGAAGAAAGTATTCACCACAGCCATTTCCATCCTTTTTGAAAAATCGATCAACATCTGTCCTTCTGTGTTCCTGTCCTGGATACCAAACCTGCCCATCACTTCTTCGTCCCCTCTGTTGCCTGCACCAACATGTCCATTGAAGTCTGCCCCAATGACCACTCTTTCACCTCTGAGGGAATTCCTCATCACTTCATCTAACTCACTCCAGAATCGCTCCTTCTCTTCTAGCTCACATCCTGCCTGTGGGGCTTAAGCACTAAGAACATTGACCATCACGCCTTCAATTTCTAACTTGAGACTCATCACTCTGTCTGACACTCTTTTCAGTTCTAGAACATTCCTGACAAACCCCTCCTTAAAGATGACTCCTGCTCCATTTCTCTTCCCATCCACACCGTGATAAAACAGCTTAAACCCTGCTCCTAAGCTTCTAGCCTTGCTGCCTTTCCACCTGGTCTCCTGAACACACAGTATGTCCACTTTCCTCCTCTGCATCATGTCAGCCAGCTCTCTATCTTTTCCTTGCACAGCTATCTTTTCCTTGCATAGTTCCAACATTCAAAGTCCCTACTCTCAGTCCTAGGCTCACGCATTTCCTCTTCTCTCTCTGCCTACGGACACGCCTCCCGCCTCTCCTTCTTCGACGTCTTCGACCAACAGTAGTCCAATTTCCATCAGCACCCTGTTGGTTGACAGGACTGATAGTGGTCGTTGATAAATATATATAGAATTTTCTTAGTATATCCTTCTGTAAGCGAGTGCTCAATACTTTTTCGTAGAGCAAAAATAAGTAAAAATTCTTCTGTAATCACCTGAAGAGAGAGAATGGTCGAGATCTCGAAACAGATCTGTAGTGAAAAATGAAGTTTCAATAGAAAGTCTTTGTTCTGTCCTTTTATTTTTACTTATATACACATAATACATTATATATATATATATATATATATATATATATATATATATATAATGTATATATGTGTGTGTGTGTGTGTGTATATATATATATATATAGTGGTACCTTGGTACCTTGTCTACCGAGTGTCCCTTATGATTCTTCCATGATACGAGCTTCGAACCCACCAAAACTCTGCTCCAGCCAACGAGCAAAAATTTACTTTCCAAGCTCTGTTCAAAATCGCTTTTCCAGGCCGATTACCCTCGTATTCTTCCGCATGTACTCCTCCGTGCTCTTGGAACACCTTATGCAGTGCTTCTCAATTATTCTCTGTGATGTCACCTCTAGAAAGGGAAAAAAAAAAACATTTCATGCCCCCCAGCACCCTGCACATGACTATAAATAGTGTTTACTGCACCTCATATTGTTTGCTCGGTGCACCCCCCCCAGAAGCACTGGCCTTGTGGGAGCTCACCATGAGTCTTTCTTTGTTGGCATCCGTAGCGTGCACATGCACAAAATTCTCCTTCTCCTCTGCTATTACGCACCACCTCCTGTCTGCACACGTGACATCTTCGTCACATTTGATGATTGGAATGATTCGTTGACTTATATTTTATTATTATTTTATTCTTATTTATTATTAATTATTGTTAATGTTCATGTATTATTATTATGAAATATTTATTGTATTTTGCATGCTTATCTTTACTATATTAGGTTAAATGTACGTTTTTCTGGCAGGTTACATGAGTTTGGGAGGGGGCTGGGACGGATTAATTGGTTTTCTGTTATTTCTTATGGGAATACAGTAGCCCCCCGTTTTTGTTGGTTCTGGCCCACACACAGATCATGAAAATCCACGAGTTATTGACGTGGTTTTAAAACCCTTATTTTTTAATTCGATAAATATTTTTAAAAAATAAAAGCGATGCACTGAAGCCGCATGAATTGAAGAGCGAAGTAGCAAGGGATCCTTCAACTCATGCGGCTTCAGGGCATTGCGGTGTATTTTTTTAATATTCATTGAATTAAAAAAATAAGGAAATTAAAGAAGAATAGGTGAAAAAGTTAAGGAAAATGCCACTGAGGTGCGCATCTGAGTGTGTGCACATGCATCTGCGTGCGTGCGTGCACGTCTCTATGTGTGTATTTATATTTTATTTACATCTTATGCATTATTATGAATGTTTAATTGTTATTATAAGCATTTATAGCTTTGAATATGCATTTATTGATATTATATACATGTACTTATACTTCAGTCGGGGGGGGGGGGGGGGGAGGTGACATAACCGTTGAAATATATGGTATCGGAATCGGAAACATCGGACAATTGGGTACTTCGGACCAGTGTTCCCCCCTATCAGTCAAACCGAGGCATGAGTGTGTGTGTGTGTGTATGTGTATATACACATACATGTGCGCGCACGTCTCTATATGTGTATTTATATTTTATTTACATCTTATGCATTATTATGGATGTTTAATTGTTATTATAAGCATTTATAGCTTTGAATATGCATTTATTGATATTATATACATGTACTTATACTTCAGTCGGGGGGGGGTGTGTGTGACATAATCGTTGAAATATATGGAATCGGAAACATCGGACAATTGGGTACTTCGGACCAGTGTTCCCCCCTATCAGTCAAACCGAGGCATGAGTGTGTGTGTGTGTGTATATGTATATATATATATATATATATATATATATATATATATATATATATATATATATATATATATAATGTGTGTATGTGTGTGTGTGTGTGTGTGTGTATAGTGCTGTGCAAAGATTATATGCAGGGATTTTTTTTAGTATAAACTTTACTGTAGATTTTTTTTTTAAATAATTTGTATATTAGCAAATTTAGGACACTAGCTATCCAAGCATAAGTTTTCCAACAATATGAAATGTGACATTAAGAAAGAGTCCAATATTTTAATTATTAAAAATGCTGTATATTATGTATAGCAGACCACTTTTTAGACAAAACTATAATGAAGGCAGCTGTGATTTACAGGCAAAGAGTCATGTGTGATAGTCAACATTTCCAGGAAAACTGTGGCTGTTTTTTAAGACACATCGTAGATACTGTACTTGAAAATGTATGTATGTATTTATGTAGAAATATTAAATGTGATTATTTATATGTAAATATAAGGAATGCTTATTCGACACCATTCCTCTGCATATGCCGAAAACTTTTAAACAGTATTGTGTATACATACATACATACATACTCGTACATAGATACATAATTATATTTTGTCATATAATATATATTATCGAATGTGTGTGTGAATACTAGTACACTTATTCGCTATCAGTCAAAAGTGTGGACACACCTTTTACTTCAGTTAAAATGAGTGCATGTGTCCAGACTTTTGAGTGATACCGTATGTTCAAACAACTATTGTTTATTATAAACAATTCCCTCACCAGGCTTTTTTTTATTTCTCCTGAAGTTGTGCTGCAGTCCACTGTACCCATAACTCATAAGTACACATAACTCACTACCCATAAGCTGTGATGAGATTGCAGTATGACAATCATTGAAATTTAAATGTGGAAAATCAGGAACATCAGCACATCATTCCTATCAGAATATAATAGCAGATATTATGTCTGTGTGTGTGTGTGTGTGTGTGTGTGTGTGTGTGTGTGTGTGTGTGAATCTGATATATATAAAATGCATTCATTCATTCATTCATTTTCTGAACTGATTAATCCTAATTAGGGTCGTGGGGAGGCTGGCACCCATCCCAGCTGACACGGAGCAAGGGCAGAGTACACCCTGGACAGCTTGCCGGGCCATCCCAGGGCAGAAACACGCTGACCGCAATGCAGATGACTCTTGATGAAGGTCAGCAATGGTTCTTTTTACATGTGTCACACCATAGACCAGGCTGTTCCGAACCAGGGGTGCTTGGGAAAGCCGTGCGGGTGTGAGACGGGGTGCGAGAAGCAGGGCTGTAACATTTGAAAAAAAAAAAAAAAAAAAAAAAAAAAAAAAATATATATATATATATATATATATATATATGTATATATATATATATGTATATGTATATATGTATATATATATATGTATATATATATATGTATATATGTATATATATATATGTATATATGTATATATATATATGTATATATGTATATATATATATATGTATATATATATATGTATATATATATATATATATACATACACACATCTTTTATCCTTGAACAAAGTATAAAATGTAGGGGGTGCGAGTTCAGAGCAAAATTTTTTAGGGGTGCAGGAGTACAAAAAGGTTGGGAACCACTGTCATAGACAGAGAGGGACATGGTCTGCCTTTAATGATTCGGTTAGCTGCACTGGGGAGACAGCAGTGACAACCGTTGGCAGTGGGACTTGAACCTAACCTTAGGATCAGTAATCCAGCATCTTGCCACCTGGCCACCACTGCCTAGATAAAGCTGACTGACAATATAAAAAGGTTAATCTTGTATGATGTTATTATATGTTTGGATATTACTGAAGCTTTAATTAACGTTTAATCCAAGATTTCCCATGTTAATATCAGATATGAACATTATAACATATTTAATAAACAAATTATAGCAATTAAAGTAATTCTCTGCCAAAGATAAAACTGCATGACATCTGCATGGAGACCAGACTCTTTCACTTCATATTTGTTCTGTATTTGATGTGGCCTCGGTGGAGTATGGAATGCTGTCATGTTTGCATGCTTCTTCTCTTTCTGTGTGACACCCCTTCTTCATTATACAACCAAGTGAGTTGATAAATAAGTGCTTGATAAATGCAAAGCTAATTAAAGTGAGAACTGATGTCTAACTGTGGTTTGCGTTCTTTATGCCACAGTGGACCTTGATAAACAAAGCACCAAAAAGCAGAAGGCAATCTTCTCCACCATATCTCCTGGCCTATTGTTGCTATACAAGCACATGTGTGACTGTGTGCCAGAATGTAAAGTAGAATAACCTTCAGCAATCTGTATCCACACAGATAGAAAGCATCCTTGTGGGATTTCGTGCTTTGTTCACAAGAAAAATGAGTCAGTATCAAGTCTACAGTGGAGAGAAAGTGCTTAGATGCTAACCCTAAAATTTGTATGTTTTTCTTTGTAGGCCATCCATGGGCAGACGGTTAGCAGTGAGCCACAACTGCCTTTGTTCTACACACCCATTGACAGTGTGGACATAAGCGTGGAAGTGTGTGGGATCAAATTCCCGAACCCCTTTGGCCTGGCCAGTGCTCCGCCCACCACTAGCACTGCAATGATACGTAGAGCCTTTGAGCAAGGCTGGGGCTTTGCTCTCACCAAGACCTTCTCTCTTGACAAGGTACCTAAATGAAAAAGCCCAATAACTGAACAAAATTATATAACCAGATTATGTACTTTGCTAATAAAGCCGTAACGTAACAGCATTAATTTAGGCAATAAGCTTTTTTATTCACAATATTTACGATAATGATTATTTAACAAATTCCCTATCATCTTCACAAATTTCCTAATAATAAGAACAATCAACATTTATTACATAATTGTACAAAATAAATTACTGAACTGCCTATCTGAAGTGTTTTTGTGGCACTCCATGAAGCTCATATTCACAAATCAATAGAACTTTCCTTATAATTCTTTGCAAATTAGTAAAAAATTATTTTTAGTATTTTTATTATATTTTATTAATGTGTTTCAGCAATTACTTGACAGCTTATAACCACATGTCACTATGTACAGCTAAGGAAGAAAGAAACCACTTTTAATCCCTTGGGTATTATAATATCATGTGCTGTATTGCACAAAGCACAAACTTTCGAACTAATAATGGCCAGAGCATAATTATAAAGCCCCTATCATAACTATCAATGATCAAAAGATCATATACATTTAAAATGCTATCTTTGAACTATTCAAGTATAGCTAATCATTCATATTCTGAACCGCTTAATCCCAGTTAAGGTCGTGGGGAGGCTGGCGCCCATTTCAGTTGACTCTGGGCGAGGGTGGGGTACACCCAGCAGAGTTAGCCAAGCTGTCACAGCCCCAACAATCACACAACCATTCACTTTCACTCACACCAAGGGTTGATTTGGAATAGCCAATTAACCTACTGTGCATTTTGGACTGTGGGTATCCATAATGATATAATCAATAATTCGTCATTAGTCTGAAGCTATATTTAAGTCTATTTCAAATTCAGAATTCTTAAATCACCATTTATATATTTAAGCTAGAAGTTTAAGTTTATTTTTTTAAATATATAAAAAAAAACCCAAACAAACAAAAACAAGAAATAACCAAACAAACTACGCACATTTTTATATGAGGTACACATCTGTGCGTGTATACGCACATCTGTATATGTGTATTTGTATTTTATTTACATCTTATGCATTATTTTTGAATGTTTAATTTGAATTAATGTTAAAAAAGTTTGAATGTTATTATACTAATTTATAGCGTTGAATATGTATTTATTGATATTATATACACATATACATGTACGTATACGTCAGTTAAGGGTCAATCCTACTTCATGGACTTTGGCGGTTGCAGGGGGGTAGGGTTTCCTTGGTCCCCATTAACCACGGAAATTGAAGGATCCCTATATGTACAGTATGTGTTTGTGTGTGTGTGTGTGTGTGTGTGTGTGTGTGTGTGTGTGTGTGTGTGTGTTTGTGTATGTATATATATATATATATATATATATATATATATAGAGAGAGAGAGAGATAGAGAGAGAGAGGATTTTCTGAGTAGATCCTTCCGTAGGAGAGTGCTCAATACTTTTTGGTAGAGCAAATAAACAAAAATAAAAGGACAGGACAAAGACTTTCTATTGAAACTCCATTTATCACTACAGTTCTGTTTCGAGGGGTGGTGAAACCATCCTCTCTCTTCAGGTGAATATAGAAGATCTTCTATAATCACCTGAAGAGAGAGGATGGTTTCACCACCCCTCGAAACAGATCTGTAGTGATAAATGGAGTTTCAATAGAAAGTCTTTGTCCTGTCCTTCTATTTTTGTGTATATATATATATATATATATATATATATATATATATATATATATAAATGTTTTATAATTAATATGTAAATACTTGATTCCCGATTAATGATGATGCAGATGCATTATTGAATTTTATAACTTAAAAATCTGAAGATAATAATGATATAGAATACTATATATTATTATATAACATTATATTATATTTTATATTATTACAAAATTTATACCTGTGATGACCTGACGAGCTGTCCAGGGTGTACCCCGCCCTCTCCCAGAGTTGGCTGAGATGGACACCAGCCTCCCTATGACCTTAATTAGGATCAAGCGGTTCAGTCTGGATGAATATATATATATATATATATATATATATATATATATATATATATATATATATATACACTACAGAAGTTAATGCTGTTGTCAGTGCATTAATCAGTATGTTTTTTTTTTTTATTTGACGTGTTTATCTCTGCAATGGAGAAACCAGTTAAAAATCTATAAAGCTGTGCTTCAAAAGTCAATCACTTTATTTCTTAGATATATTTTCCATAGCCTGTAGAATTTGATTAGCACTGTGGATGTTAATCAGTAGCATATGGTTGTTCTGGGCTATAGTAAGTGCCATTACTTTATTGGCAGAACTGGAGATAGAAATAAAATGTACTATAAAAAAGATAGAAGCGGGTGACTGGCAATGGAAATTTCTTGTCAGATCTCTATAGCAACACTGAAGACTTACATATGCTGCTGACAGGGGAAAAGTATAAGAAATCTCGTGAAACTGTTTGTTTATTCCGACCTCCTGTCCTCTCTATGCAGTTAATTTCTAACCACCGGGAGAGCCATGCTTAGTGATAATAATCATTTCGAATGTTGGATGTGCATGTGCGTGTGTGTGTGTGTGCGTGCGTGTGTATGTGTGTGTGTATATGTGTGTGTGTATGTGTGTGCGTGCGTGCGTGCGTGTGTGTGTGTGTGTGTGTTGGCATCGCGCCTGCTTTCAAGCTGTCTGTAATTAGTTCATAGACTTTCTAGATGCTTTAAAATGTTTTTTTTTAATCTATTTTTTATACAAGTTGGGAAACATAAATACATGTACTGTATATGAAAACATCAGAGGAGAAAGGTTGCTCTTGCAGTATTTGTTAATGTAATCTTCTTAAACATCAATGCACTTTGCCCATCAAATGTTTGTTTCTCAATCCCTTCATGAAAGAACATCATTTTGTGAGCCTCTATATACACTTCAACAGCGGTGACCATGTAAGTAGGATTTCAGTTTGGGAAACAGATGGAAATCCAAAAATATCATGTCAGGTGAGTAAGGTGCATAGGGCGGTTCAAAGCTGCATCTGCCACTGCTACCAGTGTGGTGTGTATGGTGCAGGTCCATGACAGAAAATTTTAAATATTTCTCGGATGGTGGTAGCTGTGCAGGATGATGTTCACCTTCTGTTATTGTCACTGCCTGGAGTCTGTAGTGTTTAAAAAAGAAATTCTAATCTATGTGTGATGTCCTAAGACATTGTTTGTCTGTGTTATAGTAGACTTTTTGGGTCATCTGATGCTCTCAGAATTGTTCAGTTTTCTTATAATATTCTTGTGATGCACTACATTAAACAAATGGAACTTAAGTTTATACCCATGTATTCCATACACTCGTGTTCGGTTGAGTGTACATATGTCTTATATACTATATGGAGGTTGTACCTGAACTAACAATCACAGGAATGCCATACAGGGATCTTTTTTTTTTTTTCTTGCATCAATCATATAACTTTTCAGTAAGCATCATACAATTTGAGTTACAATCCTGAACTATTTCCCCCCAATACAGGCATACAAAACATATTGTATATGTGAACGCATCTACACAGGTTTCAAATCCCCCTCACCAAAAACCCATGTCTGTCCCTTCTGGAATAGCCATGCTAAATTTGTACAGTAGTTAAATAAATGATCATTCCCAGGTTGTTTGTGTCACTGGGTGGCACCGTGGGGTAGTGCTTAACACTTCTGCCTCACAAGCAAAATGGTCCTGGGTCCAAGACTGGGGCTCAGCGAGGGCGATTATATACAGGATTTGCATGTTCTTCCTGTGCTTGTGTAGGCTTCTTCTGGCCGCCATGGTTTTCACCCACAATCCAAAAACATGCACACTGGGCTTGCTGGCTGCTGCAGATTGCTCCTAGGTATGATTTCATTCATTCATTCATTTTCTGAACCACTTAATCCTAATTAGGGTTGAGAAGAGGCTGGTGCATATCTCAGTCGATTCTGGACAAGGGCAAAGTACCCTCTGTACAGCTCACCAGGCCATCGCAGGGCAGAAACAAGCTGGCGGCTTGATGAAAATTAGCAATGGTTCCTTTACATGCCTAACACCATACACAATGAACCCCTGCCTTGAACTCCCAACCTTGGGATCGGTAATCCAGGACCTTACCACTGGGCCAGCACTACCCCCAGGTGTAAGTATGAATGGTTTAGTGTGTTGGCACTGTGATAGGTTGGTGAGCTGTTCAGGCTTAAGCTGTCTAGCCTCACCATGACCCTAAAAAGATGAAATGATTCGGCAAATGAATGAACGAATCAGTGTTTGTGACTGTGACAGGGGTGAGAGACTTTAGAAGAAGAAGAAGAAGAAGAAGTTATGCTCAGGCTGAGAATATTTTGAAAAACCATTCTATATTTGGTTATACACGCATGTTCTTCATGTTTGCGGCAGGTAAGGTCGAGGCTTCAGTCATATTCACAGGGAGTCTGAACATACTCTTGAGCTGGCCAAACATCCTCCTCCTCCTCATCTCAAGTTTATAGATTAGCAACTAACTTAAAATTTGGTGAATTCTATGCTTTATAAATCCTATTTTTGGGTGGAATTAACATCTTTAGTGTAGTTTTCCACATGTGCGCATTACAGTCTGGTCGCGATTCTCTCTGCTACACCTCTTTTCTCATGACATTTGTAGATGCCAGATTGGACTCTAATATACTGTTGCAGCTATTGGCTGTCAGCGTATGCTGAAATACCAGCCGATATCTGGGTAAACAGAAATCGTATTATTTTTTATTGTGTGCCCAGTGGGAGAGATTGTAAGGGTTTTTTCCCTTTGGGGAAAAGCGATAAAGAAGTTTTTAATGTCAGTGTGAATGAGTAGCCAGCACTCTGCTATCATTCTCCTTAAACACAGGGGATTTCTTTTTTTAATATCCTGTGCTTTTGGTTAGGCTGGTCCGATCAACATTAGCCTGCTGTGGTATTGATAGTATTGGAGATGCTCGGTGGATTGTCTGTGGATATGAGAGGCTTCACGCTTGTGGGTCTTGTCTAAGAACAGGCGTGCTCAGAATTGCTAATTAACTTGCAGGGCCAGTGGAGAGGCAGCAAACAAAGCTGGGGTGGGCGAGCTGCGTGACCATTAATTAGAATTAATGAACTGTATTGAATATAAAAATGTGTCATTTTCTTCTCTTCCTCCATGAACTGTGAGATGTGGTGGGATGGGGGTAGGGGTGATTTGGGCAAGCTGAGTCTGTCTTCTGTAGTTTTTTTCCTTCAATAGACGTGGACATTTAATCCTACTTCAGAGCTGTTGCTACTTCAGCTGTGATTGGTTCTTTTGGTATGTTTCTAAATAATTACAGAGTAAGCGCATGTGTGATACAGTGAAAGAACACTGGGTCCAATTAACCCAGTGGTCTGGGCAGAGCAGAATAAATCACACCTGTAATTGGTGCTAAGCTGATTAAACATTGAGCAGAACTTTGTATCTATTCCAGAGTCATAATAAGTCTGCTATTTGTATAGCATAGCCATATACCTTTGCATTGGAAAGATCGAGAATAGTGTGTTGTGGCCTGAGGTCACCAAATTGACCCTTTGATGGCAGGTGTAAATGCATAAAGACTATATATAGAGATGTGAAGTTTCATTACTTCAGGAAGAATCTTTTTTCAGCCAGATTGGCCAAACACACGAATTCTGTGTGTTGCTCTAACTTTTATTTTCTTTGGAAGAAACTTTTAAAGCACATCAGTCTATCCTTGCACTTGCCTTCTTGTCTTCTTGTGTAGGAGGATTTAGTGGGCAAATTTAAACGAATCTTCAGACAATAACTAATGTGGTAACTGAACGATTTCTTGAACACTGCTGCACCTCAACGTTCTCACTGCAATTAAAACCATCACGTAAAGGAGGCACACGCGCACACACACACACACACACACACACACACACATACACACGTACACACACACACACACACACACACACACGCCGCACACACACACACACACACACACACACACACACGCACACATACACACACACACACACACACACACACCACGCACATACACACACACACACACACACACACACACACACACACACACCATGCATGCACACATACACACACACACACACTGAATTGTCTCAGATGAAGAGGATTTAATGAGAAATGTGAAGTAAGGCACCATGGAAACACAGATGATATGTCACACATCTCCTTGCCCAACACCTGCACGCCAGTGTTTCTCTCTCAGTGCATCCTGAAGCTTTAGATCTCCTCTCTGATTCCCAACCCAGACTAATCACCAATCTTTTTATTAAGAACCAAAAGGTCAGAGGTCATGTACCTCCAGTAATACACAAACACCATACACACTCCCTCTCTGTTTCTATTGGTCTGAGCTGATAATAGAGAGCAGTGGCCTATAAATGAGTTCTACATTCATGTGCTAAGGTCCCCCAGCTCTTGCATGCCTGTAATGAGCATATCCACCATCAGATCCTTGTCCGCACTGGTTCAATAGCTGTTTCATATTCTCAGTCTCATATGTATGAATTTCATTTGAGTTTCAGTTGATTGAGTAAAACAGGTTCAGCAGACAGTTGTAAAAGTTAAGAAGCAACCTCTTGGTTTGTGATTCAGTTATTGATGCTTATATTGATCCACTGCCACTTTATTTTTATTTCACACATTGTAGGAAAGGCTACCTGTACATATGCCAAGCAAGCCATTTAATTATATTTTAATCTGTCTTTGTAAATAAGTTCAGCGTTCCTGTAAAGAAGTGAAAGCGGTTGTAAAATTTTTTGTGTGAAGGTTTTATTTTTCTTGTAGAATTTCATAATTGGCTTGTAAAATGTGTCATTAAAGTCTTTACGCCCACTTCTTGATCATTGTTCACAAAGGAGATTTTCTTCAGGCTCTCTCCACAGGGACCGCATCAGAGGTAGAGGCTGCTAAAACAGAACGTCTGTCTCTCACATCAAGGGACACACTGCCCCAAGCTCACACCTCCTATTTAACTTGCATGCATCCTCCTCCATAGCTGCCCCATCAGCAGTGATTACTCCGTGCTTAGATGCAGTTGTGGCACATTAGAACATCGGAACAGAGGGGAGGAGAAAATAAACACTGTAGGTGAATTTAGACTCTGGGATCAGCATAGGAAAACAGGCATGTCAAAGCAGTCAGTAAGATCTGAGAGGTGTTGACTAATTGCCTGCTAATTACACAGTAAATTGTCTAATTAAGCTGATGGTTAATTAGAGTAAGCTTGCACAGCAGTCTCGTAGAAGTCTCCCTCCTTTTTTTCTCGAGAGAGAGGCTGTGCCATGTGCCCAGGCAGCAGGCTGTGTAATTGGCATGGTGGCAGTGAGTGGTGCTTAACACAGGGAGGTAGCAGAAGGAAAGACTGACAGAATCAGGATGTGCAGCAAACAACTGTCCATGTCTCAAATGATGGCTCTAGCCCTTTTGTATCCATCGTGCCATGACAGCTCTGCGCACAACTCACCCCACAGTCACAAACTCTTGCTTGGTGTCTGTCACCTTTGCATTGAATAGGTGCCAACCATGGCACCCATATGATACCTTAGTGCTTGCTTTTTTTTTTTTTTTTTACATTTTGAATACACTCTTTACTTGTGGATCAATGCTCACTAGTTACATGTGTAACAGAGAATGGGTGTCATATGAAAGAGAAACGTACAAGTGTCACATTAAGTCCTGTCTGTTTCCTAAAAAAAATGTTTTTGTGTGTAATATGAAAGAACACAGATCAGATATCTGATAGAATGGAAACTCAGCTGGATTGTTGCTGGCATTTTGTGCACGTTACTGATAAGAGGTGCCAGAAATGTAGAGACATGACACACGACGAGGCACTCCTCTCAATCTGCCTTGTCACCCAATCAATACAGAAGGAGATAGGGATATAGACACTGCTCAATCATCACCACGCTGCTCTTCAAGTCAGCCGAGAAAGAAAGACTCCCATCAGATCAATGCAGCAAATGTCAAAGGTGAAATCTTAACCTTTAGAAAAAGACTATACTGGGAGTTCTTTAACACTCCTGCCATCCCATTAGCCCTGAAGCTAATGGACAAAGAATAACATGTCCTACATTTCCTAGATGACTGACATTTCAGATGATGTGTACTTTTTAAGGTGAAGGAAGCATTTATAAAACAGATATGAAAATGACAACAGTCACGCTCGACAAAAAAAATATGTGAAAAGTGTATATATTTGATAAGCAGGACATGTTTCAGTGAGGGAATTCTATTGCATCATGCATTCTCCGTTTCGGAATACCTTGTTTATTTACCACTAGCTCTGCAAGTCCACGGCAAAAAAGAGGACAGTAGCACAACAGATCTGGCTCATAGAACACCAGTCACAGTTCAGTGCTTTATATTTATTTAACAAGCAAATTAGCACTAGAGAAGCACATCCAGGCCTGAGAAAAAAAAAGAATCAAATAGCTCAGGCTCATTAGCTTCAGCTACATGTTTACCGTTTATAAATATACCCATTTAATTGGGAGATCAAGGCAGCAGTGACTAGCACTTTTATGGCTGAAAGGGCAGATAAGCTGTGCTTCTTAAGCCTCACGATTTGTTCAAAATCAGCTCACATTAAGATGCTTCACTCCCTATAAATATGACATCACTATAAATTAATAATACTTCACGTCTCCTCACACCCCACTTCCAATCAGAATCAAAGCTAATTGGCTCAGCATTTAAAAAGAAATATAATTTGTAGCTTTGCATATACAAAAAAGTCTTTTTTCACTCACTTATCAATCCGCTTAGTCCTATTAGAGTAGAGGGGAGGCTGGAGCCTATTGCGGGCAACAGTGGGTGAAAGCAGAGAATATATTGAACAGCTTGCCAGAGGGTCGCACACCAACTCACACACAACCGTTCATGCTCACATTCACACCAAGAGGCAGTTTGGAACACATAATGAACCTAATGTACATGTCTTTGACCTGTGGGAGGAAACTAGGGTACCCAGAGGATACCCATGCAAGTAAAGGGAGGTATATTTTTTTATGTATGTATTTGTTTATTCATTCATTTATTTTCTGAACCGCTTAATCCTAATTATGGTTGCGGGTCATGACTCTGGGCAATGGTGAAATACACCCTGGACAGCTCGCCAGAACATCGCCCTGTGATATATATATATATATATATATATATATATATATATATATATATATATAATATAAATTATTTTTTTTTTATATGCCAGTGTAGATGTTTAGCCCAATAGTGTCTCTTCCATAACATCAGCATTATTGAATGTAAATAGTACTGATTTATGATTGTTTAATGTCATCGTCATCTTTGTCCTCTTAATCCGGGCTTGGGTCGGGGAGGCAACAGCCTAAGCAATGAGCTCCACATGCCCCTCCATCACCCACTTCCTCCAGCTCTTCCGGGGGACAGCAAGGTGTCCCTAGATCAGCTGAGGGACATAGTCGCTCCAGCGTGTGCTGGGTTGACCCTGGGATCTCTTCCCAGTTGGGCATGCCCGAAGCACCACTCCAGGGACGCACTCAGGAGGTATTCTAACCAGATGACCGAGCCACCTCAACTGGCTGCTCTCAATGCGGAGGAGCAGCAGTTCTACTCCAAGCTCCTCTTGGATTGCTGAGCTTCTCAACCTATGTCTGAAGGAGAGCCCTGCCACTCTGCGAAGGAAACTTATTTCAGCCGCTTGTATCCGCGATCTTGTTCTTTGGGTTACTACCCAATGCTAGTGACCGTAGGTGAGGGTTGGTACGTAGATTGACTGGTAAATTGAGAGGTTTGTCTTTTGGCTTAGCTTCCTCTTCACCACAATGGATCTGTGCAGCAGAGGCTGCAGCGATCCACCTGTCGATCTCCCGCTGCATCCTTTCCTCAACTGTGAACAAAACTTTCCAGATACTTGAAATCCTTTACTTGGGGCACAATCTCTTTCAGACCCTTAGGGTGCATTCCACCCTTTTCGGACCTGGAGGTGCTGATTCTCATCTCAGTCGCTTCACACTCAGCGCCAAATCACCCCACTGAGAGCTGGAGATCCTGGCTTTATGAAGCCAAAAGGACAACATCATCTGCAAAAAGCAGAGATGAGATTTAGTGGCCACCAAACCAAAACCCTCAACACCTCAGCTGAGCCTAGAAATTCTGTCTATAAAATTTATGAACAGAACTGGTGACAAACTACAACCTTGGCAGTACACCATACTCCTGGAGCACATGCCACAAGATGCCTGAGAGACACAGTCAAAAGCCTTCTCTGAATTCACAGAGCACGTGGACAGATTGGGCAAACTACCATGCCCTCTCCAGGATCCTGTAGAGTGTATAGACAGGGTCCGTACAAGGTGCTTGAGGTCATGGAAAGTACTTGAATTGAAAAAGAACAATTCCAGGCCCTTGAAAGTGCTGAAAATTTATTGAAGTGTCTTGAAGTACTTGAAAGTCATTGAAAATACTGTGCATCTCCCAGCGGTCACTCCAGCAATGTTTTTAATACACACTCTACTATCACCTCTTTTTTGAGCTTCCCTGTCCTTTCCAGCATCCATATGCCAATTGATGTGGGTATTTTATTAATTTTTGATGCTACGAAGGGGTGTGTTATGCCCACTACTCCATGCACAGCATGATTTATTTCTCATGACTCTGATATTACTTGTCTGATAGCCAATCAACACCATTTAAATCCAGTATATAGTTTAAAGTCTGCACTTCTGTGACATGGTGGAACTGAGATTCAACAAGACTGTGTTTCCTGTTTGGTCATCTTAAATCAGTCATTTGATTTTGATTGCGCCGGCACATCCAGGCATAGGAATAAAGACAAAAATAAGTAACTTGCGCTGTACGAACTTTCACAAGTTATGTAATTGACTTGCCATGCTGCGGCCATCTTTGGGAGGTGAACCAATGCAAACAAACACCGCCTCGCATGTCTACAGTATAAACCTAAATCACTATGGTTTATACAGGCATTTTCACAGTTTGTTAGAGCGATCAGTCACAAAGGGATCAAAAATGAAATCTTGAACCCCCTGGATTTTCCTCCTACTCGGTGGGTGTGTTGTTGGGCCTGAAGAGGTCATCAAATTATTCCTTTCACCTTCAGACAAAATCCCCAGTCGAGGTGAGCAGATCCCCCACTTCCACTGTAAAGAATGTTTGTAGAGCACTGCTTCCCCCTCCTGAGACATTGGGTGGTGGTTCAGAACTTTTTCCAGGACCTCACTGAACTCCTTCCACATCCGAAATTCTGCATTGGCGACAGCCTGGGATGCAGCATGCTTGGATTGCTGGTACCTGTCTACTGCTTTGGGAGGCCCACAAGTCAAAAAGACTTGATAGGCCTGTTTCTTCAGCTGCATGGCACCCAGGGATCCATCAGAGATTTCGGGGGTTACCCCCATGACAGACATCGATGACCTTCTGGCCACAGCTATGGGCTGCTGCCTCAATAATGGAGGCATAAAACATAGCCCATCGGGATTCCATGCCCCTTTCCTCCTTTGGGATGTGGTTGTAGCTCTGCTGGAGGTGGGAGTTGAAGGCATCTCTGACAGGGGACAGGGCCAAACATTCTCAGGAGATCCTGACTTGTGCCTGCCAGGTCTGGAAGGCAGCTTCCCTCACCATCGGAATTAGTTCACCACCAGGTGATGGTTGGATGACAGCTCAGCTCCGTTCTTCACACAAGTGTCCAGAACATGCGGCCGCAACTCCAGTAACATGACTGCAAAGTTGATCATTACAGACTCCAAGAAGAGTGGGTACTCTGATCAGTCTTTAAGCTCTTTAAGATCACTAGTGGTCATTTTTCAAGTTTGGGAAACATGGCCCAGTCATATTAAGATGTTATAACAAAGGTGAGTTCGTGTAATGGATTCAAATTACAAATTACTTCATGGCTCAATGGAAGTTTAAGTCTTTCCAAGATTCTGTGCAATCAAGGGCTATAATGATAACATCTGGTTGTGGACAGTAAATCAGTGGACTGAACTCCATACAAAATATTTTTTGCTTGTGAGTTGTGCGTGGGGATGCTGGGATGGTCTGTTTTCATCTCTTGTTGTTTGTAAAAGACATATGCCTCTTTCCAATTCCCTTCTTTCTAGTGGAGTAAATGGTGAAAAGGACTAATGACCAAGCTGACAGACAATATCCCTCTTCATTTATCACACAGGGTTAATATCCTTTGCTTTGACATTAATTTATTAAGTCCCTCACAGGCAGACCTATCTTGTTCAGAATTACCGTCACGTTTCAGGATTATCCCACACACACCTACACATGTACACATGGTACACAAAAAGACATGAAAACATATTAATGTGTCTCCTCTCTGAGTCACTTTCTGCCCAGAGTCAAATTTCTTCTGTAGTTTGTACTAGTTAAAATAATCACTGGGAACCGCAATTCACAATGTTGATTTTAAATCAAATACCTTGTCTATTAAGTGTGTTAAATAACCTGGGAGTATTGATGAAATTATTCATGGATGACAACCTTCATTCTCTGCTCTTTAGCAAACAGCTTATTGACATGCTGCCTTTGGTATTCATCCTTGTTTTTGTTTCTAAGTGCATCTAAAGACTTTTGAGACACATTTCTGCTCCAGGGAGCCATAAAACATGCCTCTCTTCACAGGTTAGTGGAAAGTCATCTATTTTGTCTGTCAAAAATCATTTCACTGTTCGAGAAAAAGTCGTCATGTGGTTTATCAAGTTTCTGAGGGTGCAGATGTGTAGCTGAGATGCTGTCACAAATCCAAGGCTGCTTAGATTTATATGTGACAAGCAAAGAGAGGGGATTAGGACTGCAGTGATGATCTTTCTCTCAATCTCAAGATCAATCTCGAGAGACGTTAGCAAGTAACATTTGCTCACCTGTATTCAAACATAAACCAGCTATAACATGCAGCATTAGACTTGAATAACACAATGCTGATAGATTCCTCTGCAGTGGAGAATCAGTCTTAAAATCATAATGTCTTCAGATACCTGTTAAATACTGTTGAGCACAGAGCATAAGAGATGACAGCACAGTTTGTGTGTGTGTGTGTGTGTGTGTGTGTGTGTGTGTGTGTGTGTGTGTGTGTGCGCGTGTGCATGTGTGCGTGTGTGTGCAACTGTGTAGGTACCTTTTTTTTTTTTTTTTTTTCTGTGGCCTGATAACAGGTCAAGGTTGAGAGCGGTGTTATTAAGCAAGCTTCCTCGAGTCAGGCAGTATTAATCCTTGCAGAAGCTGAAGAATGTCATCCCAACCCTCACTGAGAAATGGCCACAGTAAACTTCAGAAGGAAAGATGGCTTTACAGGTGTTACATCTGCTCTTTACAAAGATAGATGATGTTCAGAAGTGTGGTAACACCTCTCACTTTCCTCACGATCTTTTCCACAACCCCGCTTACTCATTCTTTATCTCTTGTCCTCTCTGTTTTATGAAGTCAAAGTTTGCAGTGATTGGCCCGAACTCTGGTGAAAACTGAATACTTAGATTTTTCTGTCACAAGTGATTGTAATGATTAATGTTGGCATTTGAGGCTATTGTGCATAATTATATACTTCTGATTTTATTTATTTATTTTGTTTTACCAGTGCATACTACAGTATTATATGTGCATAGTAGAATGATCAAACTTTTTATCTTGTATATTTGCTACCATGACTGTTTATTACAAGTGTGTGTGTGTGTGTGTGTGTGCATGTAAGTTGATCATTATGCCATGCTTGTGTATTACTGTTTCCTTAAATATGGAATAACATCATAATTTAGACACTGTCAAAAACCAGAGCTTTCATCTTTTGGAGTTAGGAAACATGTATTTTAATTATGCCCTCATGTTTTCCTGAAATATCACTTATTCTCACACACACTCTGTGTTTGATGAGGTGTATGCACACACACACACACACACACACACACACACGAATAAAATTTAGCTCAACTGTAAGATAATTTTTATATATTTAGATTTTTTTTTTTGGGGGGGGGGTAAAAAGAAAATAAAAGTTTTCAGAAACAAAGACTGCCTTATTATGTTTTATATAATAACATAAGCCTTGTTGCAACTCAGTGAGGCATAATAGCCAATCAGCATTGCGATGCCTAACAGCCAATCAGCAATCAACAGCATGATGCATAAGGACACAAGACATAAAGATTAAATGGTGTAAACCATAGAGATATATTATTGTTATTGTACACCTACAGTATATTCACACCCAATATAGGTTTGTAATTTCTCTCCGGTTTAATTGATGTATGCTTGTTTAATGCAACTCAATTTTCATTAAGAACAGTATTGGTCATGGCTTGAACAATCAGGCCTGAAGTTGCATTTGAATATTTTTCCAGTATATTTATATTATTTTTCCTTTGAATCGTCATTTAAATAAATGAAAAGCAAAATTGCTGGCATTTTATGCCAAATTCAGAATTGAATCCCCTGAGACCACACTGTTATAGGGAGATGTCGCATTCAGTCTTAGTATAGGAAATTATTTCATGTATTATTAGTTCTAGTGTGTGGTTTAATGTGTGAGATTATCATCAGTCGTTTGGTGCCTTGAGGATGCAGATATAACTGATCACCTTTATCTTATCATGAAGATATGTCCTCGTTCACAGGGACTCGCCGAGTGTGAAAATAATGTGTATTTCTATTGTAGGAACAGGTACCTCTCTGTGTTTGATGAGGTGTATGCACACACACACACACACACACACACACACACACATAGCTATATAGTGTCCTTCATGATTATGGCCACGCCCTGCTTTTGGAGGTATAGCTTCATTTCACCCTAAATAAAACAATAGTAACACCTTAATATTTGACCTCAATCCGACATCAAAACATATTATTTTCCCCAAAACAGCCGTTAGAGAAGAAGCTTTGGGACCAAAGGGTCGTTGGTTCGATTCCCAAGTGTGGTGGCGGGAGGTTGAGCAGCACTTTCCCTTCCTTTGCATATAAATGCCTGAAGTGCCCTTGAGAAAGGTACCTAACCCCAAACTGCTCTCCAGGTGCTCCCAATGTGTGTGGCAGTTCACTGCTCCGAGTGTGTATGTGTGCCTACTTTGAATAGGTTAAATGCAGAAGTAATTTCCCTTATTAGATTAATACAGTATATTAAAAAAATAATTAATTAAAATAAATAAACAAACAAGCAAACAAAAAAAACAACCCACATGTGCCACATTTATAAACATATATAAATGTACCAGACCCAATAGTGCACACGTGCGTGTGTGTGTGTGTGTGTGTGTGTGTGTGTGTGTGTGTGTGTGTGTGTGTGTGTGTGTGTATGTGCGTGTGTGTGCACTATGATGTCTGGTCCGTTGTGTTTGATTAGTACTTCGTGCATGTGTTCAAGTCTGAAAGGCTGTTTGCAGTGTGGGGGGGATTAGGGACCTGTTCTGCAGTGATAAAAACCTGGTTAGCTCCAAAACACAGCCTTGCTCATTAACAAGAGGCAGTTTGGGGAGCAAAGGAGAAAGAACACATCATCTTCCTCGTGGGCTATAGCCTGCTAATGGCTAGCGTGGAAACAATACATTCAGTGTATTGTGACAGTCGAAAAGACTGTCGAGGAATGCATCGTGTTCAATGTTTCTTGTTGGTGCATAAGTGACTTTTGGCAGATACACAGGAGCTCACTGAGACATGCTTTGAAATGTGTGTCACGCGTAACCAAAGCCATCTTAGAAAATTCAGTACTTTCTAGTCAGTATGGTGGCTGTACAGTGTTGTGTGTGTGTGTGTGTGTGTGTGTGTGTGCACCTTATCTTACACAGTGTGGCACCTGTTTCTATAATGTTCCAGTTTTTTTTTTCCCCCCTTTGGGCGATTTTCATGGCTTTCACTTGCTTAATATTAAAGCTCTTGTTCCATCTTGGCCTGATAGTACAGAATGCCGAGAGCCAAATGTTCCCTGGTCACAGCTTCATTAAATACAGAGCCCATGGGATGACTGACTCAATTTTCATAGTGCCCTCACTGGACAGACACTATACTTCTATTAAAATTGGGTTATGTCTTCATTCACAACCATGGGCTACATCCCCAAACTGCCCCCCCATCAAACTTTCACCAAAAAGAGTCCCTCACTTCCAGTTTCCAAAAGAATTGACCTTGTATTTGCATCTCTTGATTGAATATTCACAGCAAGATGTCTTCGTAATCAAAAATATGATTTTACTGGAAACAGGGCCTCCCTGAATGTCGAGTATATTTTTTTTATGTGTACATACCGCTCATGCATGCCTTCAGATCAGATCGAAAAACAATCCTAGTTTTCTTATGATGAGCTTGTGGTTATAATTTTAGTAAACACACAAAAATCATACACTTTTAAAACCACAAGGTAACTATTACTGAATAAAACATTTCATCTAATTAAAAAAAATGAGAAAATGAGAAACCAGTTCCAGCTCTACTGCATCTAATCAAACTTATGCTAATTTGATCTAATTAGCAGCAATTACACTTTCTTGTCAGTGTAGCTGGAAAACAGTCTAAATGTCATAAAATTAAGTTAGCTCACAATTATCTTAATTGTTCTTTAAGAGTAAGCTCTAATCGGGCTATGCAAAATTGTTCTCTTACACCGCTAAATTGTGATGGACAGTTTATTCGAGGTAGGAGAATTAAGCTGTCACTTCTACTGCAGGTACTCTTGCTTTATCGATTCAAGTTACAGAATACTGAAGGAAAAGGAAAGCAAGATAATTTCTGTCATGTGGTTTAAATTATATATGACTCTATCTTTTTTGTCATTCCCTTTACTTTTACGACACAATCTCCTTTTAAGTTTTAAGTGACAGTTTCCCACATGACAGTTTACTAGATTTTTTGTACTGGGTAGAAATCCAGATAATATTCTTGAAAGTGAATTCATTGGGATTGTAAAATAAATTCATTCCATTTTAGAATTGCATTGGCACTCCTGTTGGCTTTACATTGTGACCTTTTAGTTGGAGATGTGATGGTGCCATTTTGTGATCTGCTCAAGCCATTAGTAGGTCGAAGCAGCTTTCACTGTGTTCTAATGCCTTGAGTGGACAGATTATAGTCCAGTTACAGGAGAATAGTGCACACAAGCTTTTTCATTTAAAAAATGCTAAATAAAACTTTCCATAATAGCTTTATGCCTTGTGTAACTTTCTGGGGATTTCTGCCAGGGCTTTCAAGCATATTGTTATGTTTGCCTTTAATAGGTGTCATCAAAGGAGAGTCATGTAAGCGCCAAAAAAAAAAAAAAAAAAAAAAAAAAACAAGCTTCTTTGCTCATATTATTTCCGTGTTGCTGATTAATTCTGAAAGTTTTCATTTCTGTGCTCTTAATTTTGCTTCCGATAATGACTATGAACAACATTATAGACTATGTGAATCCTGCTTTTTTGACAGCGGGTCACATATTCATGACCAGAGTGCAAGTGAAATAAATTCGATGTATGATTCCATATTTAGGTGGCACGATGGCGCAGTGGTTAACATGTCTCCCTCACAGCGAAGAATTCCTGGGTTCGATTCCTAGCCTGGGTGTTTCTGTGTGGAGTTTGCATGTTCTCCCCATGCTTGCGTGGGTGTCATCCGGATACTCTGATTTCCTCTCACAGTTCAAAAACATTCACAGTAGGTTAATTGATTGTTCCAAATCGTCCCTAGGTGTGAATATGAGTGAATAGTTGTGTGAGTGTTGGCCCTGTTATGGCCTGGCAAGCTGTCCAGGGTGTACCTTGCCCTCGCCGGAGTCAGCTGAGATGGGCGCCAGCCTCCCCGCAACCCTAATTAGGATGAAGCGGTTCAGACAATGAATGAATGGATTCCATATTTTGAACTGTAAGAGTTTCAATCGGTTATTCTAGAAATGTCTCAGTATTCAACTCACTCTGTTCTGTTTCAGGATCTGGTGACTAATGTGTCTCCCCGAATTGTTCGTGGAACCACATCAGGTCCAATCTTCGGCCCAGGCCAGAGCTCCTTTCTCAACATTGAGCTGATCAGTGAGAAAACCGCAGCCTACTGGTGCAAGAGCGTGTCTGAGCTTAAGGCAGACTTTCCTCACAATGTAAGGACACCCTTTCACTACACGGAATCTAATGAAACAGACGGTAATGCAGACACAGATAAGCCAAGATGTCACATATATCCAAATGGAATTCTTCCAGCTTTTATTTTATCGTGGTGGACCCTCAGAGTACCACCAGAGATGTAGGTGTTCACTCAGAAGTGGACATTTTTAGGTAATGTTTTGACCATTTCATTTAAATATCTCCTGTTTATAATTGAAAAACCATTAAGAAGTTTGAAAGGAGAAACAGTATACAGTCATAATATCATGGATAATGTAGACCAGACCTGGCCACGATATTCGGAAAACCGCGAAGTAGGAACGCCCCGCCCCCCGCTCCCCATTTCTACCATGTTGTCTCATTTCTATATGTTTTCGCGTCTATACAATATCAAGAAGTGTATATTAAACGTTACACAGTTATATGCATATGTAAATACTGTAATGCATTTATATTTAAATAGAATTTATATATAAATACTTTAAGTACCGTAACCACCTCTGATGATAGCTCTTCACCCTGGTGCAGGACGTTTACAAACACTATACAGTAAGATCACAAAATCACAAAAAATCCCACGGGAATGTGCGAGGCAACAGCGTCACACGTCTAAGCCAATCAGCTTGCGAGATTGATTTGAGTTGGACGGAGGCAATAGCATCATGCGTCTAAGCCAATCAGCTTGTGAGATTGAGTTGAGTGGGCGGGAGGCAATAGCATCATGCGTCTAAGCAATCAGCTTGCGAGATTGAGTTGAGTGGGCGGTCCCTGCCTGAACTGGAGAGGAGGGGCACTTCAGTCTGTCGTTTGGAAACAATGGACGCAGCCTGCCTTGGGTCCCTGCCTTCCGCTTGCTTACATATGAGTTTCACTACGAATTTGAATTTTTTACGATTTTTAATTTTTTTTTTTTTTTTTTAATTGAAATACCGCAATGTACCAAGACCGTGATGCTCAAATCACGAAGTGGCAAGGGATCGCTGTAACAGCTACAACTAGAGGTCCCTAATTAAGGAAATCATACTACCCACTAACTAGCCATAATAAACAATCGGTGGACATTTTGCTGGCCTTGCAATTGACCTTTAAGGACCTTTTCATGAGGCCCCAAATTGCTATCATGATCAAATTGATATGATTCCAAACAGTGCTTGAACATGTTATAGACATGCATAGTAACAAAAATAACTATCTAAATACAGAACGGATTCCAAAAAAGTTGGCTATCTATTCAGAACATCACATCGATGGCGTTTAAACTGAGAAAATGTATCATTTTAAGGGAAAAATGTGTTGATTTTAATTTTCATAGTGTCAACAAATCTCAAAAACGTTTGGACAAGTCCATTTTCACCATCTGTGAGGCATCCCTTCTTCTTCTTACAAAAGTCTGTAAACCTGTGGGGACCGAGGAGACAAGTTTCTCAAGTTTAGAAATAGGAATGCTGTCCCATTCTTGGCTAATGCAGGCCTCTAATTGTTCAACTGTCCTTGGGCCTTCTTTGTTGCACCTTCCTCTTCATGATGCGCCAAATGTTCTCTATAGGTGAAAGATCTGGACATTTGAATACCCGGATGCTTTTCCTACGCAGCCTTGATGTTGTAATTAATCCTGCATGTGGTCTGGCATCATCATATTGAAAAATGCAAGGTCTTCTCTGACGTCTGCATGGGAGCATAATATACTTTCTCAATTGACGGTGCCTTTCCAGATGTGTAAGCTGCCCAAGCCACACACACTCATGCAACCCCATACCGTCACAGATGCAGGCTTCTGAACTGAGTGCTGATAATAACTTGGGTTGTACTTGTCCTCTTTAGTCCGGATGACATGGCGTACCAGTTTTCCATGAAGAACTTTGAAACGTGATTCTTAAGACCACAGACAAGTTTTCCACTTTGCCACACTTCATTTTAAATGACCCCTGGCCCAGACAAAACACCTGTGCTTCTGGGTCCTGTTTAGAAATGACGACTTCTTTGTACTGTAGCGTTTCAGTAGGCAACGGCGGATGGCATGGTGGATTGTGTTCACTGACAATGGTTTCTGAAAGTATTGCTGAGCCCATTCTGTGATTTCCCTTACAGTAGCGTTCCTGTTTGTGATGCAGTGCTGGTTATGGACCTGAAGATCACGGGCATCCAGTATGGTTTTTCGGGCTTGACCCTTACGCACAGAGATTGTTTCAGATTCTCTGAATCTTTGGATGATGTTATGCACTGCAGATGATGATGACTTCAAACTCTTTGCAATTTTTTGCTGGGAAACAACCTTACTGATATTGCTCCACTATCTTTCTGTGTAACAATGGGGTAATTGGTGGTCCTCTACCCATCTTTGCTTCTGAGAGACACTGCCACTCTGAGAAGCTCTTTTTCTACTCAACCATGTTGCCAATGGACCTCATTAGTGGTAATTGGTCTTACAGTTGTTCATTATAAGTGCAATTGACTTTTCCAGTCTCTGATTGCTACCTGTGCCAACTTTTTTGAGATTTGTTGAACCATGAACATTTTTTTTCTTAAAATGATACATTTTCTCAGTTTAAACTTTTGACCTGTCATCTATGTTCTATTCGGCCCCCACTGCAGCTAACTGGGTTATTAAAGGCCGGCCATGTCTCTCGCTGTCTATGGTGTGAGGCATGTAAAAGAACCATTGATGACTTTCGTCAAGAGTCGGCTGCAAAGCCGTCAGCGTGTTTCTGCCCCTTGCTAAAGGTTGGGTCAGGAAGGGCATCCGACATAAAAACCTATGCCAAATCAAACATGCGAATCATTAATATGACTTCCATGAAGGTGGAGGCAGATAATTCGCTCTGGCGATCCCTGAAGGGAACAGCCGAAAGGAAAAGAAGAAGAAGAAGAAGAAGAAGATCTGTGTTATATTGGAAATAAAATATTGAAATTTGGCCACATCATAGCAGTCAGTTTTTATTCACAATTTGTATAGTGTGCAAACTTTTTTGGAATCTGGTTTGTAAACAAAAGAAGAAAAATGAAATACAAAAGCACCTGACCGAAGTGGAAACAATACAGTTATACTCTCGCGGCTGGTAAACAACTCATGCAAATATTCACCATTTCTAAAAAGCCAAGAAGCAAACATGGTAAAATGACTTGCCACATTTTTATGCTTCTACAGCTGTAATTTTTATCTTCTCCCATGCAGGATGATGTGAGCTAGCCTGAAGAAATCTAAGAGAAATGTGAGATGATAACAACGTTAACACATTTAACTCCTGTGCATTTGTTTATTTTTGATTGTATCACAGTGCTTTTATATCCTATATTCATTTTTTTTCTCTAGGTTCATAGAAGCAGAAATAGGAATTGCTTGTTTTTGGTCTGTTGATTTATATGGCTTAGTAAATGTTATTAGCACTATTGTTCCTGTTATCTCTCTGAATTCAGTCTCATGGAAATTACAGCTTGGATCATTGGTAAGTTCAAATGATCCCATCTTGGCAGCATCTTTGGCGCTGATATTTCATCTTTCATTCCTTCTATGTTTTGCACCCCGTGTGCTGTGTGGCACCTGCAATAAAAAGCAAATAGGCAGGTTTTTCTCTTGCCATCTTCGTTTAAATTTCTGTCTCAATATTCATCTCACCATTAGCATACAACTCTGTTCAACCTTTCGAACTTCCCCAGTGCCCACAGCATTCAAAGAGCAACTAAAGAAGTGAACCATTTAGATTTATGCATTATCCATTTAAACTGTCGCACTAACATTTAACTGCTACTTGTATATTCCCAAGAGGGAATTGCTGAAATAGCCAGACTGGAATTTGCTATGATTTTTACATAATTTAATAGTTGCAGCTTTTGGTCTTTTTTTTTTTTTTTTTTTTTTTTTTTTGTCTTTGTCTTTAAAGTCCCTGATGTTGTGGTGTTGAAAGTACTCTGTCAGCTGCAGCTGGGGCATTTCACTTACTTATCTACATGCCCAACTCTGAAATAAATCTGATTACTGCTGGAGAGGGGACTAAATATTTTAATAGATGATTATTTGTGGGTCGGCATGGTGACATAGTGGTTGCATGTCAGCCTCACTAGAAGGTCTTGGATTTATTTCAAGGGTTTGGGTATTTCTGTATAGCGTTTACCCTTTCTTTCATTGCTTGCTTGGATTTCCTCCGGGAACTCTCCCACAGTCCAAAGACGTACATTCAACTGAATAGGTGTAAATGTGAATGGTTGTACATGTGTTTGCCTTGTGATGATCTGGCGAGCTGTTCAGGGTGTAGCACGCCTTCATCCACTATCAGCTGAGGTAGGCTTAGCCTATCCGCAACCCTAGTAGGATTAAGAATTTCAGGAAATGAGGGCGTGAGATAAATGATTATTTCTGTGAATTCATATTCAAACAATTAATTTGTTTAACAGTAGCTTATAAATTAAAACTATGTCAAATATTATTTGACTTTTTAACTTGAAAACAAAATTTGCTTTAAACAGAAACCACTTCATCATGAATTTTAACAAGGCAAAAGTGCACAGAAAAACTTAACCTGATGAATTTGACTATGACTTATTTTGCACATGTATATTTATGCACTGAAGCTGAGGTGGTTGTTTCTAGGACCATTCAATTCACTGATTATCCACGGAGCCTTCCCAAAACACCAATATATTATAATGCACTTTTCCACGATGATGACGCCTGCTCTAGGTGACTGGAAGAAACTGAGTTTATGCCATTTTAATTCCAGCATTACACAACCTGTTTTTTTTTTTTTTTTTTTTTTTTGTTTTTTTTTTTTTTGTTTTTTAATTCCCAGAAAGCAGTCCAAACAAATTGTGTTGTCACTCAAGTGATTAATATATTTAGCGTAACCAAGGCCTCATTTTTTTGTGCCGCAATGAGACGCTGCTGTTTCTGCTTATTGAATTGTGCCATATTGTTCTATTTTTAAGTTAAATTCCTAGTGTACTATGAAACCTTCATGTGCCGGTGCGCTGATTCATGTGGTTACTGGACCTGTAGAGGCTCAGCGGGATGTGAAAATAATGAGGTCTTTCTCATCATCATCATCATTTTCCTCCGTTTAATCCGGGTTGGGTCGAGGGGGCTACAGCCTAAGCAGTGAGGTCCAGACGTCCCTCTCCCCAGCCACTTCTTCCAGCTCTTTCAGGGGGGGAGGGGGCACCGAGGCGTTCCCTGACTAGCTGAGAGACATAATCCCTCCAGTGTGTTCTGGGTCGACCCTGAGGTCTCTTCCCAGTTGGACATGCCCGAAATACCACACCAGGGAGCCAGCTGAGGTCGCCAAGGTAGACAAAAAGCTCCTCGGTGGTCAGCCTCCAGGGGTGGATGAGATCCTCCCTGAATATCTCAGGGCTCTGAATGGGTAGGTCACGTAGTCATCAAGGGCCATACCTCTGCCAAAACAATCCTACAGTCACTCAAGACAGTCCGACAATACTTTGATGCATTGATTCACAAATAAACATGAGCATTAAATATTCATTAAAGTTTGACATTGGGTATTTGGAAAATGTACCAGTTTCATGATCAGACTCATATATACAGTTGGGTAACTGGCTGTTCCAAATCACCCCTAGGTGTGTGTGCGGATGGTTGTGTGAATGCCGGCCCTGCAATGACCTATCGAGCTGTTCATGGGGTACCCCACTCTTGCCCAGAGTTGGCTGAGATGGGCACCAAACTTCCTGCAACTATAATAAGTATTCAGTGACTTAAAAAATGTATGAATGAATGAATATAAAATCGACATAGTCATGTACACTCGATCATATTTTGCTATCTCTTATGCCATTCTGTTAATGCACAGTAGAATATATGCAGAGGCCACAAACCGTTTGTGCTATACTTGTTTTTCTAATGTTCTCACACGTTCAAGTGATTGGGAAGTGTATTCTGTCATCTCCATAATGCAGTCATTTTTAAATAATACAATTTAGATATGAATTGAGCATTAATTCCTCAATGTCTTGTTTTATTATTCATAGCAATGGAAAGCTTATATTTGTTAATGAAACACAAGTACATGTATTTATAGAATGGACCTGGTCTATATCTCAGTTTTTCGCCTCCATTTCATATTTGTGCAGATGGAACAGCATATTTTGGCTGAAATTACAGAACTGACAACTCAATTGTTCATTTCTGAGTTTTGTTCAGTTTTGCTCAATGTCAAAGAAATAAAGGTTTGGTGGGGACTTTCTACTTGCCGTCCCAGCAAGTACTATCATAGGTAAGGTCCAGCATTCACTCCTGTAGCCTTTGTGAAAATTAAAAAAAAAAAAAAAAGGCTGAGAGGTGTGTGAGGAGAGAACAGACAGCTGGTCTCCTAATCTCTATTATACAAGGATCCTCCACATTGTTCATCTCTCCTGCAGCATGAATGGAAACATTTCTGCTACAAGAGCCCGTGTGTGTGTGTGTGTGTGTGTGTGTGTGTGTGTGTGTGTGTGTGTCTTAGAATGGGATATGTTTATGGGTACATGTAGAAACACATGTATTTGAAAGCAAATCATATTTGAATGATTTCTATTTCTGAGCAGAAAAGGTTGTTCAGACTGCCCTGCCCCTGGGGCCTTTTTGCACACACATACGCACTGCACTCACACTCATATCCAAGCCTTTTTCGTTCCACAGTCTACCTCCAAACCTTGTCTAAACTGCAGCTTCAGCCATTGCAGGTCAGAGCTTATGGACAAATTGCTGTGATTGTCATCATCAATGCTTCAAATTTTCCACCCATTACGAGGAGAATGGCTGCGGCATGGCATGAAGGTGGGGAAAACCACGCTGAACCATTTTTATATGTCGGTCGAGTGACAGGCTCCAGGTAACTGATCTCCATGGAGACTCTTTGTTGCAGTGTGCCATGCATTCACAGGCAAGAGCTAGGTACAGGGTTATTGAGCTGATAACAAGGTAATCCTGTTCCTCTCACAGCCTCCACGCTTCCTGCTGCCTTTAACTTGCTCTGCCTGTCTGATGGCACTGTTAGTCACGATTGTCTTTAATAAACCCGAAAAAAGGATGCCTTGCTGCCATTTAAGGACCTCTTTCCCATAATGTGAAGTTGTAGTGGTCAAAGGCCAGGCTTAAATAAAAATAAAATATTGTGCAATATGGCGCAATTGTGTAATAAAATATTGTAAAAATATTGGTGCCTCCATGGCACCCAAAATGAAACCCAGTGGCATGCTATAATCCCAGTTGTCTCCAGCAACACTGTTATATCTCCATCATTTTCCTGGGTTTTACCTTCTTATTAAAAATGACTATTTGACAGTGTATCAAATTTCACTTATATGTCAAAGTTGGTAAATCTGAACTGTAAATGTCAGGTTGCTTAATTTCTATCTTCTAAAACTTGCCAATATTTTCTGTACTCATGTAGGTGGGTTATACATAGTTTTTAACTGTACCATGCTTTTGGGAAAGCCGAATGCCCCAGAGATTTATATCTAGCGGAAATTTGTCCTCGTGGAGAACAAATCCTCTGAGTTTAATATCCTCCTATGAAATCTGTTTCCTCTCTTGGTGTCTGTGGATATATATTTTCCTAGTGCCACACATTCTGGCCCTTTGGCATCTTCTCTTCATTATCCCTAACAGTAAGGTCATGGTCATTTGATGAGCATGGATTTGAGATTTTAATGAAAGAATAGCTCACAAGTCTTTCACCAACAGCACATTCACAGCTAATATACAGCTTCTGAAACACAGCTATGAAGAATGATAACCAAAACAAATAGTTGATGTGGTGTGTTGAAGCACATAATCTTTATTTGGCCAAGAGAACTGGATCCAGTATATGAGACATATAATGCATTATTAGAAGACAGTATGTACAGTACGGGGAAATTTGCCTTATCAGCAATTATAACTTAAAACCAAGGAAGCAGTCGTAAGAACCTTAAGAGCCTGGTTCTCAAGCTTATATTTTGTATTTGTGGGTGTGTGTGTGTGTGTGTGTGTGTGTATATATATATATATATATATATATATATATATATATATATATATACAGAGATAGATATATATATATATATATATATATATACATATACATACAGGGATCCCTCACTTTCCATGGTTAATTGGGACCGAGATCCCCTAGCGACCACCAAATTCTGCAATGTAGGATCATCCCCCCCCACTGATGTATATGTACATGTATATGTGTATATAATATTAATAAATACTGTCAGTCCAGTGCAGCTAACTGGGTTATCAAAGGCAGGCCATGTCTCTCACTGTCTATGGTGAGAGGCATGTAAAAGAACCATTGCCGACTTTTGTAAAGAGTAGCTGCAAAGCCGTCAGCGTGTTTCTGTCAGTCTAGGAACCACCACTGCCGTCTCAGCCAGCTGAGCCACCGTGGACGGGACCTAAGCCTAGAGAGCAAGGATCAGCCAGTGCGAACTGTCTCTCGCTATACAAAAAAAATACTCGGAGCAGGCGAGGAGAAATAACTCTTCACTATCTTCAAATTCGAAGAACAGAGCCATCATATATATATATATATATATATATATATATATATATATATATATATATATATATATATATATATATACATACATACATATACAGTGAGTCGTCGACTTACGACCGCGCTTGGGTCCGGCAGACTGGTCGTAACTCGCTCTGGTCGTAAGTCGACTTTCCATCCAAATACACTCACGCCAAACAAAAACAGATGAATAAATCTCGCGCATTTAAATCTATACATCTATTTTCAATTCCACGTCACTGTGACACGCAGCGGAGAGTCAATCCTTTCTGTACTCCACTGTGTGGGCGGGTTCGATAGCGTCAAACTGCAATTTTATTGGATAATAACAACATCCACAGACTGTGCATGTTGTTTGAGTAAAGAGATACATTTCCCTCATTTTGATCGGCTCATTTCCACGAAGCCAAGCACAGCTGGCAAGCAAACACAAAAGGACAGACATGGAAGATCTTCAACCCGCAGAGCAGCTGATTGCCAAAACTTGTGAGTTTCAAGGTATCGGACCCGCCCACACAAAAAGGATTGGCTCTCAGCTTCACGCCACAGTGAAGTGGGATTGAAAGTAGATGAATATATTTGCTCTGAGCAGTTAGAAAGTGAAGCTGCATCATCACCTGCTTGGCCTTTTAAGATGCTGGCGCTGCCGGCAGCGCAAATCACCGTCGTACGCAACACTCGCACTGCACTGCCATGAATCATGCTTCACCACTTTTGCGGTCGTAAAGTCGATCAGACGTAACTTGCATAGGTCGTAAGTCGACGACTCACTGTATATATATATATATATATATATATATATATATGTATGTGTGTATATATATGTATGTGTGTATGTATATATATATATATATATATATATATATGTATATATCTGTGTGTATATATATGTGTGTGTGTGTGTGTGTGTGTATATGTATATATATATATGTATGTGTGTATGTGTGTGTATATATATATATATATGTGTATATGTATATATATGTATATGTATATATCTGTGTGTATATATGTGTGTGTGTGTATGTATATATATATATATATATATATAGTTACAGTTACAGTGTGTCAGGGAATACAAGATCAAAATTGCACAAGCTATGCCAGCCCTAGCATACTGACTCTTAACTAATACACCTATTATATTTTTTATTCTTTTAATAATACAAACATGTCTGTAGATTTTTTTTCTTATAATAAAGCTAGTGAATTATAAATATTGATTTTGTGATTTTGAGAACAGAGATGGACAATTGCGTGGCCTATTTCTGTACTATTTCCAAATGTGTTCAAGCAAACCAAGAAGACTAAAAGCACATAAACATAGACATAAACCAAGTCTGAAAACATAAAAACACTAATCTGCAATTTGTAAGACTGTCTATGCTCATCTAATCTCTCTCTCTCTCTCTCTCTCTCTCTCTCTCTCTCTCTCTCTCTCTCTCTCCCACAGATTATCATTTCCAGCATAATGTGCAGCTATAACAAAGCTGATTGGACTGAGCTTGCCAAAATGGCAGAGGTGAGCCTTTGTTATGATAATTTACCAGTGCACACAGTTGTGAAATTATACCCCCTTCCTTGCTGATAATTTGCCTCTTTTGATAACATTGCGTGTAAAACTATTGCTTGGGAAGAGAGCAGAAAAGTGTGATGTACCACACCTTTCTAAACTGCAAAAGCAACATTCACGGTTATTGCATAAACACCCAAAATATTGAATCAGTGGCAATTAATCTTGGATCTGAAGCATGCTACATTTAGGCAAATGTTTGTGAGACCCAACTGGTTTGTTGCTGCCAAGAGGCTGAGACAGATGCCAGAGAAGGAGGGAGGCAGTGAAGGAGGAGAGAGATGGAGCTAAGCGGGGAAGAGGGGCATCATCAGGCCAAGTTTCTTCCAGTTTTCTATCTGTGAGCAGGAGTTCTACAGCCCTTGTCCTTTTCTAATGTCAGCTAATGCAACCCCCAGCAGACCCACTGTGAACTCACATGTGCTCCGTAAAACATACACATGTTGGAACTCGCAAGTAAACCGAGAGCTGATATTTTGAAATGGAAATAGAGTGAAGCAGTCCAGTGGCCTCTGGAATTAATCGGTGTTGACTCACATATCTCTGGTGCTTAATTGTGCACAGAAAATGTCAGAAAGTAAACAGGCCCACGTGTCAATGTGTTAATTCTGCTATTGATTTCATTGACGCTCTCGCTCTCTGTTGGACCTCATTAAACCAGACCTGTCAAGCCCATCCAGCCCTCCTCCCTTCTTCTTCCACACTGATAAGATGGGCATCTGGTCAGTGCTGTCTCCCTCTTCTAGCCTTCTCTGTATTGCATTCCTATTCCCGAACCTAGCTCCCCATGTGTCCTAGAAATACAGGTCTGGTTTAAGCCTTTACCTACTTTCTAGCACTGGTATAGAGGTTAGGTTGCAAATGGGATAGGCAGTGCTTCTGGATATAGTAGGGAGGGGAAGAAAAGAAATATGTATTTGGTGCCTTCTTTGTGTGTTGTTTGTGGTGTGTCTTCTCTATGAGCTGAATTCATTGTTTTCATCACATCCATAGCAGACTGTTTAGTTACCTCTGCCGGCAAATATGAAATAAAAGCATGGTTTCCATGGTAACACCATTTTCAAGGAGATTCAACCATTAATTTTCACTTTGAAAATTCTGGAAGGGAACACTTAACACTGTGGCTTGCCCAGGGATACTACTTAAAGTTTTTGGCTTTTTTTTTTTCCCGTCACCCCTTTGCCTTCACCAATGTGTCAGAGTAAAGTAAATAATTTTCTACCTTCAACTGCCCCTATTACTGCTTCCTCCACACAAATTTCTGCCTGATTGCATCATAATCGTGAGAAGAACCTGTGATTATTAGATGTCCTCCATAACCTGTCCATACTTTATTTTTATTTTGAAGTTGTGAAAAGAAAAGGAGATTGTGAAGTTTTATACATATAGTGCGTGTCAAAATTTAATGTTGTGGACCGACTAGTGCATAAGTGTTCACCTAAAATTTGTTAAAGTTCAAGATTATAAAATTGCCTGATAGGAATGTTCTTAATAAGCAACCATCATGCGTCAATAACAAACAACAGTTCAGTTCAGTTCATTTTCTGTACCCGCTTAATCCTAATTAAGGTCGCGGGGAGGCTGGCACCCATCCCAGCCAACTTTGGGCGAGAGCAGAGTACGCCCTGGACAGCTCGCCAGGCCATCGCAGGGCGGAAACACGCTGATGGCTTTGCAGTCTACTCTTGTCGAAAGTCAGCAATGGTTCTTCAACATGCCTCACACCATAGACAGTGAGAGACATGGCCGGCCTTTGATAACCCAGTTAGCTGCACTGGGGGAATAACAAACATTTTCATTTTATTTACCAAAACACTTTGTGGTCCAGAATTATAGTTGCAGGCTTAAAGGCTGAGAGCCGTCCCCATCAGGGCTTAAAGGCTGAAAGCCGTCCCTATCAGGTCTGGGCACAGGTGAGGTACACATGGAACTGCTCACCAGATCATGTGGTATCTTTGAGTAGAATTTGATTTGATTGCTTTTGACTAGGCCTATGAACTTTTCATGACAGAATAAACTCCACCCATCTTTAAACATTGTTTTCATCATCAATTCATTCATTCATTTTCTGTACTGTTTAATCCTAATTAGGGTCGCAGAGAGGTTGGCGACCATCTCATCCAACTCTGGGTGAAGATAAAAGTAAATAGTGGACAGCTCACCAAGCCATCGCATTTCAGAAACACGTAGAGTGCTCTGCAGCCTACTCTTTAAGAAACTCAGCAATGGTTCTTTTAAATTCCTTTCACCACAGACAGTGAGAGACCTGGCCTTTGGTAACCCAGTTAACTGCACTGGGGGCACAGTAGTGACAACCCGTTGATAGTGGGGCTTGAACCCTACCACCGGGCCTCCACCGCCCATCATTAGTGATGGGTAAATAAATTTAATATGAAACTTTCCCTTTTTGGTTTAATGTATTTTACCTTGTAGCATGTCTGTAGTCCCTCTTCTGTACATGTCCAAACCATCTCAATCTAGCCTCTCTGACATGTGCTGTCCCTCTGATGTACTCATTCCTGATCCTATCCATCCTCGTTACTCCCAAAGAGAACCTCAACATTTTCATCTGACACCCCCCCCCCCGACTGACGTGTTTATGAACATGTATATGTGTGAATAATATCAATAAATACATAGTCAATGCTATAAATGCTTATAACAACAATTAAACATTAAAAATTATGCATAAGGTGTAAATAAAATATAAATACACACATATACAGATGCGCGTGATCACAAAACTGCTCAGATGTGCACCTCACAAAAATGTAACTAGTTTTGTTGGGAGGTTTTGGGTTGTTTTTTTGTTTTGTGTTTGTTTAGGGTTTTTTGTATTATTATTACTATTGCATTATTGGCCTTGTTTTTGCGGCATTTTTCTTAACCTTTTCTGCTATTCTTCCTTAATTTCCTTATTTTTTAATTCGATGAATATTTTTAAAATAACCCACGATACACTGAAGCCACATGAATTGAAGGACTAATTAGCGAGGGATCCCTGTGTGTGTGTGTGTGTGTGTGTATATATATATATATATATATATATATATATATATATATATATATATTGTCTGTCTTCCTTTCGGCTTTTTCCCTTTTTACTCGGGAGTCGCCACAGCGAATCATCTGATTCGCACATTTTGATTTATGGCAGAGGTTTTTACGTCGGATGCCCTTCCTGTCACAACCCTTTTTTAGCAAGGGACAGAAACACACTGACGGCTTTGCAGCCTACTCTTTACGAAAGTCATCAATGGTTCTTTTACATGCCTCTCACCATAGACAGTGACAGACATGGCCCCCTTTGATAACCCAGTTAGCCGCACTGGGTGGGACAGTGGCCACCTTGTGGAGAGTGGGACTTGAACCCCCAACCTTTGGATCAGCGATCCAGCGCCCTATACCACTAGACCACCACCGCCCATATATATATATATATATATATATATATATATATATATATATATATATATATATATAAGCATTTCTAAAAATTATATTAATTAATTTGATGAGCCATGACAGATAACCTGTGATGCAATAATTCAGAATAACTATATAATTATTTATTTTTCTTTTTAATACAGAATTTTGATTCATTTATTTGCTTCAGTATTTTTTAAGTATTTGAATGGGTCTGCCACAATTTCTCAGTGGTCAACTGCAGAGCAAGTGTATATTGTATGTTTAAGGTCATTATGAATATGTGAGCTGAATCTCAGTTAATAGCATCATTAAAACACTTAAACACTTAAATTACATCATTCCCTTCAGATAAAACCTAATTTGATTATGTTTTAGTTATAACTTCGTTCCTGCTCGTTCAACATATTTTGTATCTGTTCATGTTGGAGTAATCCTTTGTATCTCTGCTCAATTTTTATTGTTGTGGTTCTGATACCCTCTTAGATTATTCCAGCCATCATACTATAAAGTGTATGACAGGGATAGGTGATCTTGTCTTATCAAATTAGGAGCTGATAGCAAATGTCAAAAGCAGTGTCAGCACAGATGAAGAGCTTCTTCAACCCTGCAGCTACTTTGGGACTGTATAATTAGAAATGTTCTACTGTTTAAAACAACAGTGAATTGAACAATAAACTACTGATGAGGCTTTTGAACAGATATGGCACTGTTTTTTTTATTTTTATTTTTTAAGGTTTTACATGAGCGTATTTAAAACTTTACAAATTTCATATTTTCCAGTCATGTTCATTGATTTTTTTTGTTTGTTTTTGTTCAGTAGAATTTGAAATGGTTGATTAATGTCACGGGCAACACAGTGATGTGGTTATTGGCATATCTGCCTCACAGCAAGAAGGTCCTGGGTATGAGACTTGGTCTTGGGTCAGATATTTCTTTGTGAATTTTGCACGTTCTCCTCTTGAATGCATAGATTTCCTCCAGGTATGCCAGTTTCCTCTGACAGTCCAAAGACTTGTTCAATAGGCTAAATCCAAATTGCTCATAGGTGTGAGTTTGAGTGTGAGTATGAATGGCCAGAAATCCCAAATGGACAGTTTCTGCTCATGCTAGAGTACAGCAGGAGTATAAATCATAATCATAAGGTATACTTATATTAAATGACCATATTTAAAATTCCCTTTGTGTGTGTGTGTGTGTGTGTGTGTGTGTGTGTGTGTGTGTGTCTATATGGGATTAGGATAAGTGGTGTGAGGCTATGGCACTAAGCCTCTTGATCTTCTCATGCTCTCTGTCTGCCCCTTCATCTCTTTTCGACTTTTTCTGTCTTTATCATTCTTTATCATTGTGTGTTTCTCTGCTTTCAAGCCCTCCCCACCCCCAATCCCCAGTTTGTTCTCCTTTTCTGAGGAGTGTTTTTTTTTTGTTGTTGTTGTTGTTGGTTTTTTTACGGTTAAAGCAGTAGATGGACAGGGCCCAAACTCACTGAACTAGATCACTAGCCTTTCTTTATATTGTTTTGCTACATTCTGGACATGTTTCATTTGTCACTGTCTTTTAAGCCTGCAATGACACATAGATGTGTTCGTCCCTCTTAAAGCTGCTTATTGTGATCTACAATGATAGTGTGCTTAATTCACTGTGTGTATAGCCTTTTGTTGTGCATGAAAGGGGGAAGGGGAGGTAGCCACCTCCTGTCTCTTGTACTGCCTATAAAGAGCTTAAAGGAAGCTGGGTGAAATTAAATATTATTGATAATTGGCTTTGGGATCACGGTGCATTGTGTCCATTTTGTACCTGCATATGCCCCTAATTGACCATGAAATGTAGAGTCTAATCCAGGGGCTGTCATGCTTCCTCCTCTCTCCAACTGACTATGATAAATGGCTTCATTCTGCCACTTTGCTCCTCTGCACTTTGTAAGGCTAAAATACTTCTTCTTCTTTTCTCCCTCTAATGGCTGTCAGTCTGCAGAAAATCATAAATCTACAGCTGGAGTCACTCTGGCAGGTTTGTGGAGCTTTTTGTAATTGTTTAAATCCCACATGTGATGTGGTTTAAAGCCCCCACAGATATGTAATTGCCTGTCAAATGCCTTTCCTGCTCAGCCACTTTCTACGCCCCACTCCACTAGTGTACATACAGAACAGCATCTCCTGTGCGTCCACGTGGAACACTTATCAGTCGTGTGATCTATTTTAGACCAAATGCTTCAGTCACTTTTGTTTTGTATCTCTCACTGGCATACACCTCCTCTCAAGAAGAGGCTTTTTTGGACATGATTAACAAAATGAATCACTGGCATGTTGTTTTTTAGTGGTTCGCATGAATCATATTACCCTGATAAGACTGGCATATGGGTTAAGATCAAAGTCACTACCTTTATATGAAAAGCATGAATTCACTGACTATACTGAAGTAATATTTGCATAAATATGACTCTTGAACAGGCTTCTGGAGCTGATGCCCTCGAGCTGAATTTATCTTGCCCTCATGGAATGGGAGAGAGGGGTATGGGACTCGCCTGCGGGCAGGTACAACCAACACACCTCACTTTGCACCTCATACATACTGAGACACAACCTGAAGGGGCTTATACTTTTTCACTAAGAGCATGACCTGTCAGTTATTGTGTGTGCTGAGAGAATACTAAGCTACTTGTATGTGCACTATTGTTTAATATTTAAATGTAATGAATCCAGCTGCTGAAAATACACATGTAAATTGTTTTTAAATAGTGTGAATGTCTCTACATTATAGTGGATTAGTGAATATCACATCTGTCCTGGTCTGCTTTCCTATTCTACAGAATTACCATATTTCATTAAATATAGAAAGAGAGTATTTCTTATTGATGGAAATGGGAATATGTCAATCCTCAAGAATTGTGTAAAAATTCTGAATTTCAGTGTAATAATGTCATTCATTTAGTGAAGAGGTCACAGAGGGGGTATAGCCATGTCTGGTGTAAATGTGTTGTAAAAGTCTTTGGAAGTCCCTTTTTCCTCTATATGTGTTTATTTATAACCCTTAATTGTTTTGATCCTCATTCATTCATTTTCTGAACCAATTAAACCTGATTAACGTTGCTGGGAGGCTGGTGCCCATCTCTGCCAACCCGGGTGAGGGCAGAGTACACCTTGGATACCTTGCCAGGCGATTGCAGGGCAGAAACATGGTGACAGCTATGCAGCTACTCTTGATGAAAGTCGGCAATGGTTCTTTTTCATGCCTCTCACCATAGACAGTGGCCAGCCTTTGATTACCCAGTTAGCTGCACTGGAGGGACAGCAGTGACAACTGTTGACAATGGTGCTTGAACTCCAAACCTTAGGATCAGTAACCTTGCCTTACACCCGGGCCACCACTGCTCTAATTGTTTTGATCTTTTATTAAATTTAGTTGAATATAAATGGAAACCAGAGTAAACAAAATTACATTTTCAAAATTTGTACTATACTGTATTGAAGGACAAAAACTCACAAACACCTTTGTCACCACTGTGAAAAAAATAAATGCCGCTTCATTCCTCACACGGAATTTGATTTACAAAGTGTTAGACTAGTCACAACAAAGACTGACTGAATCCAGACGGTTTACATGCTAGTTTACACGAATTACACTATAAAATGCCATTTAGCCTTTAGTACTGAAAGGTTGCTGGTTCTATTCCCAAACCAGCAGGAAAAAAAAACAAGTGTGGTGGTAGGGGGTGAACTGCACCTTCTTTCAATACCTTCATGTCTGAAGTTCCCTTGAGCTATGCACCTAACCTCAGCTGCTCTCTGGGCACTCCCAGTGTGCGTGTGGCAGCCCACCGCTTTGTGTGTGCTCACTGTTTACGTGAGTGTGTGCTCACTTTGGACGGGTTAAATGCAGAGGCAATGATTTGCCTTGTGGGATTAGTACACTATGGTAAAAAAATTAAAAATAATATTGCATTTATTACAGTAAAATACTAATATTCAACTTCATATAAAGTTAGAAAAAATGACAATTGCATAAAAAAGCTAATTTTATTATGCAATGTTTGCAATAATACAGTAACAATTATAAAGGTGCTTTTGTAACTTGCCAGAGAGACTAAGAGAAACCAAGTTGAATAAGCAATAAAATAGTGAAATCGATGTGTTTCTATCTAACTAATAATTAATACATCTGTGTCATCATTGATTATGTCCACATTTTAAAAATTACTTTTTATTTTGTGGAAGAATGTCAGAATAAAAGTAATCAGAATGTAAACCAAAAAAATACATGCACGTATGCTTCTTTCCAACATACGGTAAATATATAGTGGCAATGATCGTAAACTGAAGACCGCATTGCTTCCACAAAATAGTGCGGCTGCTGTCATGTGTCAGTTTGACAGGCTCAGAAACACTTCCTGTAAATATATATATATATATATTTATTCTGTCTGTCTTCCTTTCGGCTTTTTCCCTTTTACTCGGGAGTCGCCACAGCGAATCATCTGATTCGCATGTTTGATTTGGCAGAGGTTTTTACGTTAGATGCCCTTCCTGTCACAACCCTTTTAGCAAGGGACAGAAACACGCTGACGACTTTGCAGCTACTCTTTACGAAAGTCAGCAATGGTTCTTTTACATGCCTCTCACCACAGACAGTGAGAGACATGGCCCGCCTTTGATAACCCAGTTAGCTGCATTGGGGGGTAGGGCAGTGACAACCTTGTGGATATATATATATATATATATATATATATATATATATATATATATATATATATATATATATATATATATATATAATTTTTTTTTTTTTTTTTTTTTTTTTTTAATATTTGACTTTTTTTATCAAGTAGTATATTATGTTTGAATAAAAATAGTAGAAATCAGAAAAGGGGTAAAACCTTTTTCATGGCACCATATCTGTTTGTTCGCCCCATGAAATGAAACTTTATTGTCTGTGTTGTGAAAGTATGATGACAGAAAGAGCAACCACATACACCTTCTAATGGGTCTCAACTCCAGAAGAGTGCATTGCATGGGGATCTTAACGAGGCAACTCTTCTATAACAGTGCATTTAATTAAAGCATTAGGAGAAATTAATAATCCAAAAAATTCTTTAGCTGTTTGCAAATTGTTTTTTTTTTTTTTTTCCAAATCAAAGCACCATGCAGTCAGATTATTGTAGCACATATTCATAAAAGATAAACACCCCCCCCCCCCCCCCCCATTTTGCAGTGACATCTATATTGAACAGCGATTAACATTATTCTTTATGACTTCAATAAAACCCATAGTTATATCACTCACCATTCATTTTATCCCCTGTACACCTGTACATTCGTGCAGTTATCTAATCAGTGAGACATGTGGATGCAACACAATGCAAAAAAATAAAAAATAAATAATAATTCAGATACATTTGAAGATCTGTTCGAAATAAACAAGAGAAAGTGCAGAATATAATTTCAGTTAATTTAATCATGGCATGTCTATTGGTGCCAGATAGACTAGTCTGTATTTCAAGAACTGCTGATATCCATGGAATGGAAGATAAAACAGTTTCTATAGCTTACTCAAATGATGTAAAAAAAATAAATCTGTGCAGAGAGTCTGCAGGCGAAAACATCTTGAAGTTGAGAGAGATCAGAGGTCAATGACTAGATTGGTTTGTGATGACATAAGGTCTACAGTAACTCAAGTAATCACTCCCTACAACCATGGGGATCAGAAAAGTGTCTCAGTATACACAACAAGGATGAACTACAACAGCAGAAACCCACATAAGGCTTCACTCTTGTCAGACAAGAACAAAAGTCTGATGCAATTAGTGCGATAGACTCACCAAAACTGGACAATTTAAAACTGGAAAAAGATCAGGTATTCAAAAGTTCAGCAGTCATTGGAATTGTCAACTCCCAGCAAGCAGATTCTGGCTTCTGATGGTTGACCAAGGCCTTTGTGTGTGGAAGTTCCATGTTCTTATCATGTCTGCATGGGTTTTGTCCCATAGACCACACATACTCTGATTCTAAATTGCAACTTTGTAGATGAAAAATGTCCATTTAAATGGATGTTAGGACTCCACCTGTTAACCCCACAATAGACTGATAACCTATCGAGCGTATATCTGCTTCTTTTCCACTTTCAGTGGAGAGTGGCTTAAGTTCACCCACTACAATCAGTTGATCACTGGTATAGAAAATGACTTAATTCAATAATTAATCAAATAATTAATGCGAAATTCAGCTCACTTATTTCCAGCCTGTCCAGACTGGGTAAGCCTGTTTCCATAATAAACTGATTCTTCACTGGTATGAGTGGCATCAAATATGGTCTTCTGCTGTTTAGGCCATTTACAACAAGGTTTGGTGTTTTGTGCATGCTGAGTTTTTGGGGTTTTTTTTTACTCACCATGGTTGTAAATACTATTTATTTGACTTACTGTATCTTTCCTGACAGCTTGAACCAAGCTTTCCATTTTCATGGGCTCTCTTAGCCTGTATCATCCTGCAATGCGTTGTTGCCACATGATTACATAATTACATGAATATGCAGGTGTTCCTAATAAAGAGGATGATACGCTTCAACAGTAAATACCAGTAACAAAAAAGACTCACACATTTTTTCCTGGATAAAGCCCACTTAAACAAAATTTTCAAAAATGTTGGTTGCCAGCACTTTACACAGTAGTAAGGGTCTGTAATGGACCTATCACAACCAAAGACTACACAGAAAAATGTGCAGTTTTCATGTTTATATTATAGTACCGCTCTAACGTGTATCTACTAATTTTGTACAGCATGCATGATCATGCTTCACATACAATGTGTTCTTAGTATGTTATATTAAGAATGGTAATAGCTCCACACTGGTATGCACAACTTATTACAAGTAATTGATTGCACTGAAGTAATTTGATTGGTTTTAAGTGAGTTTTTTTTTTTTCTTTTGTATCACGATATAAACATGTATAGATATTCACTTACACGGAATGCAAATAATCTTAGCTATGCAAACTCAAGTATCATGTTTTATGTTGTTGTCCTGATATAAGGACCATCAGTCAGTCAGCGTTTCTAGTCGGTTTTAGATTCATAATCAGAATTTTGTCTCATAAGGGCAGTGGTGGCCTGGTGGTAAAGGGGTGCTGGATCACTGATCCTAAGGTTGGGGGTTTGAGTCTCACTCTCTACAAGGTTGTCACTGCCTTACCCACCACTACGGTGCACCTAACTGGGTTATCATAGGCAGGCCATGTCTCTCACTGTCGATGGTGAGAGGTTCATGTAAAAGAACCATTGCTGACGTTCGTAAAGAGTAGCTGCATAGCTGTCAGCATGTTTCTGTCCCTTGCTAAAGGGTTGTGTCAGGAAGGGCATCCGCCGTAAAAAGCTATGCCAAATCAAACATGCCAAGTCAAACAATCATTCACTGTCGCAACCCCTGAAAAGGGGAAAAGCCGAAAGGAAAAGAAGAAGAATCAGAATTTTGTCTCATGGCACCAGATAGTATTCGTTCATTGAATCCTTCATTTCCTGAGCCGCTTAATCTTAATTAGGATCACAGGGAGGCTGGCGCCCATCTCAACCGGCAAGGGAAGAGTATACCCTGGACAGCTCACCAGGCCATCACAGAGCAGAAACACAGTGATGGCTATGCAGCCTACTCTTGATGAAAGTCAGCAATGGTTATTTTACATGCCCCTCACCACAGACAGTGAGAGACATGTCCGGTCTTTGATAACCCATTTAGCTGGACTGAGGGAACAGCAGTGACAACCGTTGATAGTGGGGCTTGAACCCCGAAGTGCATTCATGATTTTTTTTTTTTTTTTTTTTAATCATCATTTATTACCCATTTTGGTTCAAGTGATGTTTGTTTGTGAACATGATAACAGGCTGTAATGTTTACCTTCACATGGAGAATGCAGCCATAGGGAGTATCACAAAGTAACCTAACCACAACACAATATTCTGAGTTCCTAAATTTAGCTGTGGGCTCCTAAATATTTCTGGCGAGACAGACAAACAGTTGTGAGGACTACAATTTGCATCTTCTTTTTGCTTTACACAAACGAGGAATATCTCACACCATGTTCAGATTGCTTCTACACAGTTGTAAAACCCTACAGCCGAGTGTTTGGTTATTGGTGTGTTTGAGCATAAGAAATCATGTTTTCTGCCTCTAACTGCTTTTGACACAGCTTGTCACCATGTCTGTAGTGGTCAAGGAAATGATATGAAACCCTGCTCTGGCAGCACCACAGATGTTAGATAGCTGAAACAAAAACAAAATCATTAAATGCAAAGCAGAAAAAAAAATGATATAACAGGATAAAAGAGTTGTTTGAAGCACCGGAGTTGGCCTTTCAATCATGCAGTTAGATTTTTCTCCATTTTTGCATTTTTTTTTTTTCTTTCTTGAGTCCCAGCCAGATAAATACCACAGATCGACTCCTCACATTCAACGGAATGACAATGGCCCAAAATAAAGCATGCCCAGTCAAACACAGCTTTTATATGATAAAAATATGGTCTTTTGAGGTTTTTTGCAAGGTGTGACAGACACACACACACACACACACACACACACACACACACACACACACACACACACACACAAAATCCAAGTACCACAAAAAAAAAGAACAACCAATGTAACATGATTACTTTTAATTTTTTCAATGACTTCTATATCATGTATGCAAATAAAAAGAAGAGAGTATGAAGCTGTATTATGGCAAAAGCTCCCTCTGGTAAATGTCTTACTGTACTGTTAACGCCAAAATATAAGATTTATTTGATTTTTAATGTGGTAAACCCAACATTGGATTCTTGGATTAGATCTAGCTACAATCAGTATGCAACAGGTAAAATAATTCAACAACATACATATAAAAAACAGTAAAACAGATTATTGCTTTGTTGTAGATACTTCCCCGTCCTTAAATCATGTTATCCGTAGACTAATGTACAAATATATGCCTAAGTAAGGATAGTAGACAACAAAGTCTCCTTATTAAGTGTCATTACAGAAGAAAAATAAATAAAATGTGTGTGAACTAACTTTGCTCCCAGTGCAGCCAGCTGGGTTATCAAAGGCCGGCCATGTGCCTCACTGTCTCTGGTGTGAGGCTGTAATAGAACCATTGCTGACTTTCATCAAGAGTAGGCTGCGTAGCCGTCGGTGTGTCTCTGCCCTGCGATGGCCTGGCGAGCTGTCCTGGGTGTACTCTGTGCTCGCATAGCCTCCCCACGACCCTAATTAGGATTCAGCGGTTCAGAAAATGGATGGATGGATGAACTAACTTTGGTCTTCCCTACAGTAGTGGCACTTGTTGTAGCATTGTATAGGTTAGTGTAACGCATATACTATTATTGGTTTACCTTCTAAAGTCTAGATGTTCCTTTAAATTACTCCTGAAGTTTCTTAATGATGCTTTTTTTTGTACAAGTGGTGAATTTTCTAAGCAGTGAAAGTAGCTGCAGCTGTTGTCATGAATATGACTGATTAACTGTAAGCACTCCATTGGCCAAGACTGTGATAAACCGGATTTTAAAAAAAGGTTTTACAGAGACATGTCTTTGCTATTAGCAGAGACATAATCTCATGTACATTTCCTCAACATGGCCATTTTAACTAGAGACAAGCAGCTGGAGACGTATGAAAATTCTGCAGTGCTGCTTTCAGGAGCTGTCTATGCTCCTGTGAACTACCATCACTTTTTTGGGAAATAATGACACAACACCTGTCATGATGATGCTGCCTGGATAGTTGAAATGTGTTTGAATTGCATCCTGTTTTGAACAAGTAATATAATCCGTGAACTGTAATCTCTGTGTTTCAAAAATGTATCGCTAATTTGAGCGTTAAAAACATCTATGTGCGGATACATTTTCCTTTCATTACGGAATTATTAAAATCTAAAATGAAAATCTTGGCACAGTGATTTACTGGTTATCACTCCCGCCTACGAGCAAAAAAATGCTGGGTTTAAGCCCCATAGTCAGTGGTTTCTGTTGAGTTCCTATGTGGAGTTTGCATGTTTTTCTGCTTGTGTGGTTTCCTCCCCATGTTCTGGTTTCCTCCGACAGTCTAAAGACATGTGGATTCGTCTAATTGGCTATTCTGGATTGCCAATAGTTGTGAATGGTCATGTGTCAGTGCTGGCCCTGCAACTGGACTTGGAACTATTCAGACTGTACTCCGCCTTCACCTAAAGTAGGCTGGGATTGGCTCCAGCATCCCTGTGACATCAATGTAACATTTAAATTTAAATAGCCACAAATAATTAAGTTCATTCACCGTTTGTACTGTTTTTGCATTTGTAAACCTTTGTAATTATAGCTGCACAACACCCATTGTGCAGGCAGCTATTGTCTACTGACTTTGTGTTATGTAAGGACATTTGTTTTCTAGATTTGAACCAAAATGCACACAGCATAGATGCACAGTGTAACTGTGGCTTAATAGATCTACTTTGATAATCAATGGCATGCTGTAATCCTGATGAATAAAATAATCATTTAGTGTAAGTAATGATAGCATCTGAAAGACAAACACATTACCTCATTGTATATTCTTTTAAGTCCTTGTTCAGCATGGGTAGATGATTAAAACACTACTTTTTTTTTCTTCTTCTTCTTCTCCGATTATGTGTTGTAGTACAGGAAATAAAACAGGTTTTCTATCCTAAAAGAGATGGAGTTATTTTGCACTGCAGCGCTCATAAATTTAAAGAGTTATATCCGTTTGCTGTAGATTTTCTGCTCTAAGACAAAAAGCTAATCAAAGCTGCCAGGCCGCAGGCAGGTAACCTCCATGTGAACTAAAGAGAGGCAATATCATTTAATCACACCGTTTGGCACTTTCTCTGCTAGCTGGGGAAAACATTATTTCTGACTACATCAAAAGAGAGGCAGAATTTGATTTTAATGGGATATTAATATGCAATTTCCCCCCAGCGACTGGTTAGCTTTTTCAGTATAATGTTCATTCTTTTCTCAGAGCTGTTTAAAATGTGGCCGCCATTAGAGATGATTTTTGTTTACTTATGGTAAGCATAAATACATATAATGATATCATTATCTTGTTTACTGATCGGTGTTTCAACGCCCCGTTCTGGAAGCATTACATTTCCTGATGAGTTTGTATAGAAGCAACAGAGGCCTCTCACCATCACACCAGCAAGGCTGTATGTTAGATTGAAACCCTGTGCAATCTCATCACTGTTTTACGTTTAAACGACTCGGTGTAACCATAGAGTTTTTCTTTCTTCAGTTTCCGACCCAGTCCTTTTGACACAAACACAGTTATTAAAATATCAGGGTGAAGGAGCCATATAAAATACCTCAGCAATTGTGACAGATAAAGATCTTCCAGGTGTGAAGAGTCTTTATTTCATTGCTCTTACTCAGGTTTGACTCAGCATCCACTGGGATCTCATATTTTTTCCCAGCCATCAATATAGCTCCTCAGATTCACAAATTAAAAGCGACGCAGGCTCCCACAACTATTTTCAGCCCACCAAACAGGACCTAGTGGCATGCTGCTTCCATCATCCCTCCTACGAGACTTGCTGGCTGCTGGCTCTTAACGAGAGCACCCACCCGCCATGACCTTGCATAGCAAAATTAAAATTTCAGGTGCAACGCTACTGTTCCTTTCCACCCATCTCTGTTCAAACCTCAGCCCCTCCTGTCTTTCTGCCTGAGGGTGCTAAAGACCCCCCCACTCTTCTTGTTCACTCCCTCTGCTCCCCCCACCCCTATTGTGCTGAAATGAATCCCACACTGGGCTCCACCTGCCCTGCGGTGACAGCACACACACAGAGAGAAAATAAATAAAGAATTCTCCACAGAGATGCCGAGCCCCTCCTTTAATTTCATACTAGACCACCCCTCCTCCACGCAGCCATTCCTCCTGAACAGTGCTGTCGAAGTAAGTATGCAATTCGCACTGTTCTTATTGCAGCCTACCAGTCGATTTTCTTTGCTGAATGCTCTTGAGTGGGACTGTAAGCTCTCGGTGTCTGATCATATGCCCATGAGACATTCTGGCACTTGACCATACTCCTGATTTCATGTTTTTCCTGCTGCACGTGCTCCCAGGACATTAGTGGTAGGGCCTGGTGAATTTTCTTCAGTCATTCTGCCAAAAAAAAAAGCAAGTATGCCATACACATGCACACCCACAGGTGTTGGGGCAGTCCAGCCATGCATTTAGTGTTGCGTATCATGGACTGCATGTGGGACAGGGACACGATTCCTGGCCTACAGACTTATACTCTAACCCCATCCAGTCTGTAATAAGCTGTCACAAGCAGGCCTCAGAGGGGGCACATGCCCAGTGTGAGAGCACAGTTCTTACAAGCAGCATCTGTTTGGTGGCTGGTGCCTGGCTGCAGGCCATGACCCCGTCTCTCTTGCTGGAATGGGCCTAATGCAATTTCGCCATGACCCCTCTGGGAGGAAGGCCAGCTTTGCTTTCAGTATGGCTGTGTTCATGTTGTCCTTCTTAAAGACTAACACCATTCTGCTCATAAAAAGTCATGCCCTCAGGATGCTAGACTGAGAGTGCACCAGCACCAGGCACGTGCATGCCACAGTCCTTGCCCTACTGCTACACTTTGTATGTTGTAGTAGATGTAGAGTGTTAAAATGTACAAACACTGTGTGTTTGTAGTGATATGTTGTGACCGGTGGCTCAAGCATATAGTCATATTGTTATAGCATGAACCCGAACAGGAACCTAATGAATTTCGAATCCTTGTTATAAATTACGAGTAGGTTGTGAAGAATTTTTTCAAATTTTATTCATTTATTATAATCTTTTTTTTTTTTTTTTTAGGATTTGAAAATTAGTAGCTCTGGTAATCTACTGAGAAGAAAAATAGAGTAATAAAAACCATTGCTCTAAATCCAGTGACTGTCAAAAATTTGCGAGTGATATGTATTGCTATAAATTTCTCTTTTTTTAAAGCTGTAGCCATGTCTTTCCCCAAAAGAACTAATTTAGAAGGTGCACAGGAATGGGAGTGAATATTTATACAATTTATTATTTAATAGAATACTAATTAAATTTCCTTTCCAGGTTTTAACATTGAAAGCTGTGGACATCTTTAATTGCAAATGAAAACTTGTGACACTATTGCAATATATTCATATATCATTCTTGAATTTTAATAATACAAAGTATATTGGAATATTTATTATTATAATTGTTTTAATATATACTATATATATATATATATATATATATATATATATATATATATATATATATATATATATAATACATGTGTATGAATGACAAGGACCCAACAGGAACGGTGAGGTTACAGGGAGCAGAGATAACGAAAGTGGAGGATTTTAAGTACTTAGGCTCAACAATCCAGAGCAATGGGGAGTGTGGAAAAGAGATGAAGAAGCATGTGCAGGCAGGTTGGAATGGTTGAAGAAAAGTGTCCGGTGTGATGTGTGATAGGAGAGTATCGGCAACAATGAAAGGAAAAGTGTACAAGACGGTGTTGAGGCCAGCGATGTTGTATGCTTTAGAAACAGTGGCCCTGGGACAGGAGGCAGAGCTGGAGGTAACAGAGATGAAAATGTTGAGGTTCTTTTTGGGAGTAACGAGGATGGATAGGATCAGGAATGAGTACATCAGAGGGACAGCACATGTAAGACGTTTTGGAAACAAAGTCAGAGAGGCTAGATTGAGATGGTTTGGACATGTAAAGAGGAGGGATAGTGAGTATATTGGTAGTAGGATGCTGAGGTTGGAACTACCAGGCAGAAGGCCTCGAGGAAGACCAAAGAGACGTGGTGAAGGAGGACATGAAGGCAGTTGGTGTAAGAGAAGAAGATGCAGAGGACAGGGTGAGATGGAGGCAGATGATTCGTTGTGGCGACCCCTGAAGGGAACAGCCAAAAGGAAAAGAAGATTTGCATGTTCTCGCCATGCTTGTTTGGGTTTTTTGGGTGTTTTGGATTATATATACAGTATACCGCTTAATCCTAATTAGTCATGAGGGGGCTGGTGCCCGTCTCAGCCGACTCTGGGCGAGGGCAGAGTACACCCTGGACAGCTCGCCAGGCCATCACAGGGCAGAAAGACACTCACGGCTATGCAGCCTACTCCTGTTATAAATCAGCAATGGTTATTTACATGCCTTTCACCATAGACAGTGAAAGACATAGCCGGCCCTTGGATAACCCAGTTAGCTGCACTGTGGGGGACAGTGACAACCCGTTGAGAGAGTGACTTGGGATCACTGATCCAGCATCTTACCACCAGGCCACCACTGCCCTATATATATATATATATATATATATATATATATATATATATATATATATATATATATATATATATAAAGATGTACTGTATACAGTATATATAAAAGATGCTAATCTTTCATTGTAAGATGCAATTTATTCTACTCACGCCTGCATTCAGAATGTATCGTTCAGATGAACACTGACAGGTGAACACGTTTAAATATAGTTATGTTAGTGATCCACTAAGATGATTCTTGTGGGAATCCAATAAATCCTTTGACCTAAGTGTAATGCAACCTATTACCTAAAATGCATTTTTATGTATGTGGTTTACACCTTTATAATTATTTCCATACAGGCTTTTAGTCTTTGTTTAAAGTAATATTAAGTCTGTTTCTAGAGGTTTATTCATAAACACAAGCATTACTATAGGTTTATCAGCGAACAGAAGGCACTCTTTCCAATAACACTGGAGTGACATCTGGTTTTGTTGCCTGGAGTTCAGGATCTGCAACATCAACCAATGAATCTCCCCAAGATGCCAGCAGCACGATTAACCATCTCTCAGGAGCTCAGATATTACAGCTCCTTCACTGGCAGATGGCTTGGAGCAGACTAGTTGAATCCAGCACTCCAACCTTGTTTATACCCTGTTTAAGTCTTGAATAAATCAAGACAAATTGCCATGGATGACACTTGCTGGAGACACAAGTGCATAAATGCAATATCTTTGGGGTGGAAGAAAAATATGTGTGTGTGTGTGTGTGTGTGTGTGTGTGTGTGTGTGTGTGTATGTATGTATATATATATATATATATATATATACAGACAGACAGACACACTCGCATTTAAGTATATGTATGAATTATATCTACAACAGAGAACCTTTCCTCGCTCTAGAGTCTTCAGGATGTGTATGGCATATCTTTAGGTGCAAATATTGTTCTGCTGTTCAATTCTTTAAAGCAGAACGCATATCCACAAACACAAATTCTGAATCTCACAGGAGGAAATGGCACTTAACATGTCATGGAAATAGAAATGAAATAGACTCAGGGATGCATTTTTTTCTGAGTATAGAATAGGGTACCTATTCTCACAAATCAATCCTGCCTAATGGTAAAAAAAATCAAACACTAACCTATCGACTCGGCCAGAAGCTGACCGCAATGCTCCATTTTGCACACAGACCTGGTATATTCTACTGTAAACTATAAAGAAAAACTCAAGGACATATGCATTAATAATTTCTGGATTTATCAAAAGAGAATGATTCCATTTAAATGCATAAATGAGATAATACATAGAGCTTGCTGAAGGACAAGAACGACAGAGAGAGTATCTGCATTGTGAATAAGACTTGTGTGAAGTTTGTGTGTGGCTTACAGAAAATACAAATAACGACTGAAAGAAATCAGAAATGTCTGCATTATGTAATGAGTATAAGATAATGAAAGGAAAAGGTCAGTACAAATTTGGAAATCAAAGGATATTTTGAGGTAAAGTTGTGTTAGCATATCAGAACTTTTATCCATTCATAATTCAGGTCGAATAGAGGCTAAGCTTTTTTACTTGCATATAATATGTTATATTTCCTGAAGAAAAATGTCAAGGATTTGTGTTCTTACTCAACATATTGCTAACATATTGACTAATTAAGCTTAATATACACGATAGTTATGTTACTGTACCACTCTCATTATACATTTGTCAGCACACTAAAGACAATCAGATATAAAAAACTTGTCATAACTAGAATGGGCAGTGATTCCTTTTTTTTTTTAACAAGAATAATGTATTTTATTCATTCTTTATATAATGCGTCATGTAAATATGTTCTGTGGTTAAAAGAACATTAGTTTTCTTTTTATTATATTGATGGAAGACAAAAGAAAGACTTCTATAACTCGGGATGTTTTTGGATTTATGAGTAAAATTTCTTGTTTTAGATGTGCTTATTGTAGAGGTGTGGACTGGTGCACCTGGTAGGAAAAGTGTCTGAAAACTGTTGTTCATCAGGGAAGTCAGTTTAACTTAAATTCTGATAGACCCTTAATAATATTATTGCTATCAGTTGATATTTACTCAATGTATATGTTACATAAGTATCTAGAAAGGTCTGTATAATAAGTAATACACACTAATCAGCAATATTATACTCATTATGATCATTGACAGGGTGGCGTAAATAAAATTGATTAGTATGTTGATCGGGTTCGGTGCATCTTCTTCTTCTTTTCCTTTTGGCTGTTCCCTTCAGGGGTCGCCACAGCAAATCAACCGCCTCCATCTCACCCTGTCCTCTGCATCTTCTTCTCTTACTCCAACGACCTTCATGTCTTCCTTCACCACATCCATAAATCTCTTCTTTGGTCTTCCTCTAGGCCTTCTGCCTGGTAGTTCCAACCTCAGCATCCTACTGCCAATATACTCACTATCCCTCCTCTGTACATGTCCAAACCATCTCAATCTAGCCTCTCTGACTTTGTCGCCAAAACATCTTACATGGGCTGTCCCTCTGATGTACTCATTTGTGATCCTATCCATCCTTGTTACTCCCAGAGAGAAACTCAACATTTTCATCTCTGCTACCTCCAGCTCTGCCTCCTGCCTTTTCCTCAGCTCCACTGTTTCTAAGCCATACAACATCGCTGGCCTCATCACTGTCTTGTACACTTTTCCTTTCATTCTTGCTGATACTCTCCTATCGCACATCACACCGGACACTTTTCTCCAACCATTCCAACCTGCCTGCACACGCTTCTTCACCTCTTTTCCACACTCTCCATTGCTCTGGATTGTTGCGCCTAAGTACTTAAAATCCTCCACTTTCGTTATTTCCACTACCTGTAACCTCACTGTTCCTGTTGGGTCCTCCTCATTCATGCACATGTATTCTGATTTACTGAGGCTAACTTTCATTCCTCTCCTTTCCAGGGCATACCTCCACCTCTCTAGATTTTCTTCCGCTTGGTCTCTGCTCTCACTACAGATCACAATATCATCTGTAAACATCATAGTCCATGGAGATTCTTGTCTAACCTCGTCTGTCAGCCTGTCCATCACCATAGCAAACAAGAAGGGGCTCAGAGCTGATCCTTGATGCAGTCCCACCTCCACCTTGAATTCGTCAGTCATGCCGACAGCACACCTCACCACTGTCTTACATCTCTCATCCATGTCCTGCACCACTCTAACATACTTCTCTGCCACTCCAGACTTCCTCATGCAATACCACAGTTCCTCTCTTGGCACCATGTCATATGGTTTTTCCAGATCCACAAAGGCACAATCAGTTCCCTCTGACCTTCTCTGTACTTCTCTATTAACATCCTCAAAGCAAACACTGCATCTGTGGTGCTCTTTCTTGGCATGAAACCAAACTGTTTTTCACAAATGCTGACCTCTGCCCTTAGTCTTGCTTCCACTATTCTTTCCCATAACTTCATCATATGGCTCATCAACTTTATCCCTCTGTAGTTGCCACAAATCTGCATGTCTCCCTTGTTCTTAAAAATGGGCACCAGCACACTTCTACTCCACTCTTCCGGCATCTGCTCACTCTCTAGAACCTTGTTAAATGTTCTTGTCAGAAAATCTACTGCTACCTCTCCGAGACACTTCCATGCCTGCACCAACATGTCCATTGAAGTCTGCACCAATGACCACTCTTTCACCTCTGGGGTACTCTGCATCACTTCATCTAACTCACTCAAGAATCTCTCCTTCTCTTCAAGCTCACATCCTGCCTGTGGGGCAAAAGCACTAACAACATTGAACATCACACCTTCAATTTCTAACTTGAGACTCATCACTCTGTCTGACACTCTTTTCGCTTCTAGAACATTCCTGACAAACCCCTCCTTCAAGATGACTCCTACTCCATTTCTCTTCCCATCCACACCATGAAAAAACAGCTTAAACCCTGCTCCTAAGCTTCTAGCCTTGCTACCTTTCCACCTGGTCTCCTGAACACACAGTATGTCAACCTTTGTCCTCTGCATCATGTCAGCCAGTTCTCTCGCTTTTCTTTTCATAGTTCCAACATTCAAAGTCCCTACTCTCAGTCCTAGACTCATGCTTTTCCTCTTCTCTCTCTGCCTACGAACACGCCTCCCGCCTCTTCTTCTCCGATCAACAGTAGTCCAATTTCCATCTGCACCCTGTTGGTTAACAGCACTGATGGCGGTCGTTGTTAACCCGGGCCTAGACCGATCAGGTATGGAGGTAATATTTGTGATTTGCATGATAAAGTTTGGCATTGGTTTTACATTGGATGCCCTTCCTGACACATTTTTCCTGGCTTGGGACCGGCGTAAGGGGGAGAGACACTGGTTAGTGCCCCCTCCCCCGGCTGCATTGGTTAATAATCCTCTCAAAGTTTCGTATTGGGGACTAACAAGTGATGTACACCTTGTCGTCAGTGAATAATTATGTACACTTAATTTGGAACTACGAGCAAGCATCATTCTACTATACTTATGTAACATTTATTTACATCTCAGAAACTTTTATCAGATTTATGATTGTGATATGTATTTAAAGTAATACTGAATGTAGCCCATTAGTTGCTATTAGTCAACTCTCCCATATGCTATTCATCATTGGCAAGCAACCATCACAGAGCTCCCACTGGCAATATAACACTAGGGTAATAGACTGTGTGTGTGTGTGTGTGTGTGTGTGTGTGTGTGTGTGTGTGTGTGTGTGTGTGTGAGAGAGAGAGAGAGAGAGAGAGAGAGAGAGAGAGCGTGCATTTTATACTTGTACACATGTATGCATGTAAGAAAAGCTTGTTTTTTTAAACCTGTAGAACTTTTCATAGTTAGAGATAATAAAGATTATCGTTAATTTATTTCCCCAATTAACTGCTTGTATTAATCATGAGTTCCTTTATCATTGTCAGTTTTTGCAAACAGGGCTACAGTTGTTTGGATACTGTGTTTGATGGACTATTTCTCAAGTCCATCGTGGCATTCAGATGTTAAAACACATTGTGCACACTGATGTTCCTGCTGTACAGAAAATGATCCACAGCCGTGTGTGTATAATGTATATTTTACAATTTCATTACATTATTGATACAGATTGATGACAGAAATTTGTTGCATGTGTATGGACCCATTATTTCTAAGTCATTCATTCATTCATTTTCATCTTTATCTTCATTTTCTTCCGCTTGTTCTGGGGTCAGGTCACAGAGGCAACAGTTTGAATATGCCCAAAACAACACACCAGGTAGGGGTTCGGGAAGCATTCTAATCTGATGCCTGAGCCACCTCAGCTGGCTCCTCTCTACACGAAGGAGCAGTAGTTCTATTCCGAGCTCCTCCTGGATGATAGAATCTCTCACCCTGTCTCTAAGGGAGAGCTCTGTCACCCTTCGAAGGAACCTAATTTTAGCAGCTTATATTCATGATCATGTTCATTTTTGTCACTACCCAAAGCTTGTGACCATAGGTGACGGTAGGAAGCCTTTGCCTTTCAGCTCAGCTCCCACTTCACCACAAGGTACCAATACAAACTCTGCTTTATAGCTGATCTGCCTGTCAATCTCCCATTCCATCCCTCCCTCACTCATGAACAAAACCCCGAGACACATGAACTCCTCCACTTGGGGCAGGACTTTATTCCAAATCCAGAGGGTGCATTCCTCTTTTTTCGGGCTGAGAACCATGGTCTCGGATGCAGAGATGCTGATTCTCATTTCGGCCATCTGCGATTTGCTCCAAGGATAATGGAAAGGATAATGTCATCTGCAAAAAAGCAGAGAGGAGATCCTATGACCACCAAACCAGAAGCCCTCAATGCCACAGCTGCACCTAGAAATTGTATCCATAAATATCAAGAACAGAACTGGTGACAAAGGACAGCCAAACTATATCTGGCCAGTAGGGCAATGTGGTGGCCTGGTGGTAAAGCTGCTGGATCACTGATCCTAAGGTTGGGGATTCAAGCCCCATTCTTCACTGGTTGTCACTGTCTCCCAGTGCAGCTAACTGGGTTATCAAAGGCCGGCCATGTCTCTCACTGTCTATAGTGTGAAGAATGTAAAAGAACCATTGTTGACTTTCAAGAAGAGTAGGCTGCATAGCCGTCAGCATGTTTCTACCCTGTGATGGCCTGTTGAGCCATCTAGTGTGTACTCTGCCCTCGCTCGGAGTCCGCTGGGATGGGCGCCAGCCTCCCCACGACCCTAATTAGGATTAAGTGGTTACAGAAAATGAATGGATGAATGAATATCTGGCCAGTATCTCTCAATTTCACACACCAGCTCAGGCTTCTTTCCAGCCAAAGAGGTGACAATCCATGTCCCAGAAGACAGAGTCAGTAGCCGGAGAACCCACAACTTTGGCTGCCATCTAGTTCACACTGCACCTGACCCCTGTAGCCCCTCCCACAGGTGGTGGGTCCATAGGAGGTTTGGCCCATGTCTCCTTTTCGAACTGGGACCTGCCAAGCTTTATGGGTAGAAGCCTGACCACCAGGTGGTCGCCGTCATGCCCCTTACTCAGTCATGACTCCAGGGAGGACCCCAGTATCCTGCACAGGTCACAGGAATTTTGGTGCCCATCTCCGTCGACTCTAGGGGAGTGCAGAGTACACCCTGAGGAGTTCACCAGGCCACCGCAAGGCTAAATAATTTTGATTTTATTAACAATTAGCTGCATTCTTGGCGCTTTGCGGTGTTAGCCATTGCTTTAATGCATTGAAGGAGTTGTGCCATGCTTTTGCCCCAAATTCAATTACCGAAAAAGAGACCTCTAAATACTTGTGTATATTTGAAAAATAGCCCTTCCGTTTGCAAATTAAAGAAGTATAGCATTTTTGAGTACAAGAGAACCTATGGAAATGGACTGCAACATGGATTTTTTTAACCTTTATTTTGCTTGGGATGGTTTGCAAACGCCTAACAAACATAACGTATGAAACCATTTCTGGTCTAGTATTCTTCATAAACCAAATTTCCATCTATATGAATGATTATGTCTTGTGTTGTGAAGCCATTGATGATATTAAGCTGTTTTCCTTAAATAGCTGTCAACCATGACACTGTCCCTTTAAAGAATTTAAAAATGTAAAACTAAAGAAAACCATTTATGTTACGTGTACAGACTTGAGGTGTTGTGTAGAATATACCATATAGGTTCTGTATGATTTACATAATTCTTCTTCATTGTGCATTTGTTTCTACTTTGATACTTACTCACACTGTACGTCATTGTATTAGATATAAAATATCTAAATTGCATCCTGTTGTAGTTTTCTCTAAATTTAATTTAGAAATTAACTATTGTTGATCATAAGTAATAGAGATGCATAAATACCTGTGCATGTCTGAGTGAGTGCTTGTCACAGTCATCCCTGTGTTGCTGTTGGTTTGAATGTTGTAGATGTTGATGTGGTTGTATGCTTGAGCAGGCTACAGACTGCGCTGAGTGTGAGCACGTCAGACACTGAGCAGCCTCTCCTTTCTCTAAACAGCCAGACTGACAGGCCAGGAGATGTCTAATAAAGCATGAATCCTCCTGGAGCAGCAGTTCATACTTATATAATCCCCCATCTCTGTGTTGAGGATTTCTCTTTCTCTGTCCCTCATTCTGTATTGCATACACACCACCCATAACAGATTGCCAACATTAAGTTGCCCTGTTCAGTGGTTTGCACATTTGCTTGAGCTGTGTGAATCTCTTTTTGGTGTTGTTTGTTTGTTTGTTTCCCCAACCAAATTTGAAAAGGATCCAGAGCTGGTGCGGAACATCTGCCGCTGGGTACGACAAGCTGTCAAAATCCCTTTCTTTGCCAAGCTGACCCCAAATGTCACCAACATTAAGGATATTGCCAAGGCTGCACATGAAGGTAGCCTGTTTTTCACACCTACTTTGACACCCTTAACCACAGCATAAATCAATAAATATAACAGATTTCACATGAGCAGATTTTGTAATTTAAAGGTCAAGTGTTATTCTAGCCATGAGGAACATTTTCAATGTTGATAATAACTTTAGTGCAATGAGGAGTAGTGATAAGATGCGAGATGTGTAATGGTATGACCTGGCAGCATGGAGCTCAATAGAAGCCCTACATTATACCATAAGCCCAGCAGCTTTTTTTATGAGCTAGATTTCACCTCTTTCTCCTCCTGCTTCTACGTGGCTAATTTTTGATCCCCGTGGGTATAGGTTGTGCAGATGGCGTCACTGCCACCAACACAGTCTCAGGCCTGATGGGACTGAAGGCAGACGGCTCTCCCTGGCCTGGCGTTGGCCGAGACAAGCGCACCACATATGGCGGCGTGTCTGGTAAGTGTCACCCAGCTTACTGGATCCATTCTCTTTTCCTCAGGGACAGCATCGCCAGATCGTGGGTGTGCGCAGTGTGTTTTGTTTTAATTTATCATTTTCCTCTTTGTACATGCAGGAGTGTTGTGAGGATTTTTTAGAAACACTTGTTTGTTCTCCTTTAAACAATAATCATGTTTGCATCATCCTGTGTTCGAAGAAGACGTGCTTTGGAATGAAGGCAGTACCAAACACTGTATATGTGTGTGTGTGTGTGTGTGTGTGTGTGTGTGTGTGTGTGTTGTTGTTGTTGTTGTTGTTGTTGTTTTAGCAGCATTGTCGGTCAGTGTAGTGACAGATGGAGTCAACTGAAGCTGAAAGTTTGGCTAATAATCCTCTCTGAGAAAGCACCCCCCACACACACACACATTATGGAATTATCACACTTGAAGGATTTTCATCCTTTTTTAAAACTGTGTATTATTTAGGTAAATGGAGATTTTTATTTATTTATTTTAAATTGGTGAAGTTCATGGCTTTAGGAATTCAGGCCCACGTGCACACACACACACACACACACACACACATATATATATACACAGACACTCCCCGACTTACTTTTTTGTTTGGTTCCGGACCGCCGAACATAAGTTGAAAATTAACATAAGTTGTTACTGTATGTTCCAGTGACGTATGACGTTCATACTGTACCATACATCCATACATACCATTACCATATCTCATAAAACACCCCTAAATGAATTATTATAAACATAACCATTGTAAAATAATGTCAAATATATCAGATAATATCAACATTAATTTCAAATAAATTAAATTCAAGCAAAATAATTTCAAATAGATAAATTTTAATCAAATTCACTCATCAAATATCAAATACAGTATCAAACAACTTTAAAGATTCTCTATGGTGTGATCTTTCTGCTTGTAAATGGTTCCGATGGTCGACGGATGGTCACTTTACGTGAAGCTGAGCCGAGTCACTTTACATGAAGCTTAAAACAGCCAATCAACACTTACAATATGTGAGGTGCTCAATACCAAAAGTAGTTTACTTGCTGTTCTTACACCAAGCGCGGGTTATACGGACTTCCGATCTTTCAAGTGAGCAAGGGCGCCATCGAATACTTGTTTAGTACTCAGGCTGTACTGATGTGAACCACCAGCAGAGCAGAGAGTTCTCTTTCTTTTCTGGATTCGGGTTTTCATTCATTTTACAATTCTTTTTGCTTCACTGAGTATGCATGGTAGATTGCGCCGATCCGAGCAGATAGTTAATTCATCTCTGTGTATGAGACTTGCATCAATACTAGTAGGTTTACGCTTCTGACCCACCATATTTGCTTAGGGTTACAAAAGTCCGCAATACAGTGTAAACACAAAGATCACAGAGACGACGTCTTAACACAAGGGTAATACGCTATATAACTGATATAAATAAATAAATAAATATATATATAAAACTGAACTGGGAAGAAGGAGGGGCACGTTCAGTCTGTCATTTGTAAACAATAGACGCAGCATCATTGCGTCATTACATCATTACGTCAGCGTACTACGTATGTACGTCTAAATTTGACTCTTTTTTTTAGTTTTAAAGAAAACGCAAAATCGAAAAAACGTAAAATGGATGAACATAAGTCGGGGAGCGTCTGTACATATATATATTATATGGATATGTATATCATAGTACATATATATATATATATATATATATATATATACTGTATACTTTTTACTGTTTCAGTGCTCCAACACAACTGGTTAAGCCATTGTTATTGCATGTTACAGTATGATTGTGAGTACCAGAGTTCTTGACAAGCCACATAACCACAAAACACATATTCTTTGAGTAGAGTTTGTTTTAGTAAAGTTTGTATTTTTCTAGTTTTATCCAGTAATTAAGATCCACACATTATTTTATTCATAGAGATGCACATGGTGTTCCCTACCCCCTACCAGATTTAACTGTAATTTCTTGCTGAAGCTGAAGTATTCATCTAGCAGCAGCTACCTGCTTTCTCAATAACAGTTTCAATGTAATCCAGGAGACAATACAGTAAGTGTATCTAATTTCCCAGGTATTGTATTTCTTGAAAATATTCCGTGATAGTATCATCTTCTCAAGTGTTGTCATTTGAATATTGTCTCACTTAAGTGTGTAGTCAGGGTTTTTTGAAGGGGAAAAGTGCATATCACGTCAGAGTGTCATGCTTCAATAGCGGGCTGTAAAACAAAGGTACTCAAGTTGTGATAGGATAACATTGTCTGCAGCAGCATCATAGTTCATGAAGACATTAGACTGATATATTTTCAAAAGACTATGTTTCTCCCTTTGGTGCACTGCAGGGACCATAGCGTATGTTTTTCATGTGTATTTTATGTGCTTCTATGGCTTCCTTATACAGTGTTTGTTAGATTACAGTAAAGGCGCTACTACTGAAGAAGCTATATGATTTGTAAGATCACTTGTTCCCTGTGAGTTTTTCTGGTATGGATAGTGGTTTTTTTCCATCCGAAATTGTGTCTGCTGGAGTGTGAGAGGTCTGATTGTCTGCTCTCACCTCTTCTGTGCTCGAGCCTTTGCACTTCATCAGAGGGCAGCATGAGCTCCTGTCCAGCCAGTGTTGTGCTTCAGCCATGTGCTCAATAATTCATGCATGTGCTGTTTTGCTTCCCCTCCTACTGCTCTGAATTGTGACTGGACGACTGCTCTGGTACATTGTTAAAGGCATTTATGAATTTAGGACTTTTTTCATTGTATTCTTTAGTGCATATGTACGTCTTTTTTTTTTTGACAAACTGACAACTGTTGACATAACGTATAAATGGTAGCCGTTTACAGGCCCATCCCTGTACTATCCCATGCCTTCTATTTTACTCCCTGCTTGTTCAGAATGGCTAAAATTGAAGAAAGGAGGAAAAAAAAAAACCAAGAGGCAGCCCCGCACCTGGCCCAGCAAAAAAGATAGATATTAAAAATTAATGGAGAGACTATTGCAGCAGTTTTTTTAATGTAAGCAAAACTACTTAGTGGCATCTTTTCCCTATTTAAGATCTGCCTGCTGGACTCTGATATCCTACAGGAGTTGAGCCTGTCTTGAATTTTGCTGTACCCCTGCCTAGCACGCATCCTCCTACAGCCGGCAAGTCTGTGACATTTTTCCAAGGGTCATAATTCACCATGGCCAAGTTGTCTGGGATTTGAAATATTTACAAGTCTTTTGAACTGATCAACTGCTTCAGAGCTAAGTATTTAAGAACATGCTGCAAGTACTGCTCACCTATGTTTATGACTCTAGTTTTCTTTCAATCTTAAAAACCCAAATGAACAACTTGAAATTTGCCTAACCCACTTTTATCATAGCAGCTATGCAGAAAATAGAGCGAGTAGGGTAAAAGGGCAGAATGAGTTTTTTCCCCTTAACTCTGGCTGTAGGGTAAGGAGCTACTACTTGCACATTATTTCAGAAATGATGAAGGGTTTCTTATCTTCAGCTAAGTTCACTGCACTGTGGTTATTCAATTCCTACGTGTAACAGGTCAGTGGAAAACACATACAGCCTCCTGTTGGAGAAAATACTCTCCTCCTGTCTGTTGGCTACTAATAGGCAGCCTGAAGCCCCTCCACCTCGATGTCTGTGTGTGTGTGTGTGTGTGTGTGTGTGTGTGTGTGTGTGTGTGTGTGTGTGTGTGAGTTCTTTCCATGGCTGATACATTTTGTATGTCTCTAAGATCAAAGCTGGGCAAGGTCTCCTCTGCCAGGCTTCTTCAGCATGCTCTAGCTCATATCTCATGTTTGCTGCATCTCCACACTACAGTGTCAAGAACTGTAGTGTCAGGATTCTTATTTGAAACAGAATTCAGAAATATACATAAATTTGTTGTCTATCGAAATTTTTGGTGCAGACTATAAAGCAAGATGCAGTGTAGCTTTGATTTACACAAAACTGTCAAAGGGGTTCTTTTCTTTATTCTTTTTATATAGAAAAGACCTACATGTACTATATAAAAATACCCTGTTCCTGGCTCGGTTTAAACACTCTATATATGGAAACAAAGCTTTACAGACTGGATGCCTTAAGATTTGTGAGAAATAAAAAATGACATGTCTACAATTTAAGCATATTTCTAAATAGGTATTATAATGCTTATGTTTATTCTCTGTAAGAATTCTAACTAATAATTTATGTGTCAAGTTCTAGGGAAAATGAAAATGGATCAATAACGGATAATATTGTATCTGGGTATTTACAGTAACCCACTTGTTAAGAGATGCAGAGATGACACATAAGGCCTTACGTGTTTCCTAAACCAATTACCAAATAAAAGAAGAAACAACGCATGATTTAAAAAGAATGCAGCTTAAGGTCTTCTTAAAGCCAAGATACCCCAGTGACTACCAGCACGCGCTGAGCCTCGCCATTACCTGACCTTGATTAATGTAATCCTGCACAGCCAATCAGTGTACTGGGAGCATGAATCATGAAATTATGTGTTAGGCAAATGAGGAAATTAGAAATAATTAGCATTCGGTTTTCATGGTCATGCTTAGTGTTAACTCCCTACTAAGTCACACATATATCAGTGATTTATTCAATTCAAATATCAACATCCTAAAATACCCTGATCCAAATATCAATATCTGTTGAAAAATTGGAGATGTGGCATGTCAGATTATGCTCCCTGCTGTAGACGCTAAGTTGACATCATTTGAAAAGTATAATTGGGGGACTTGATTGTTGTAATTCTGGCAATTAAACTGTGAACAAATCAAGGCTGTCTGTAAATAAGCACAACAGCAAATTCTCACCTCAAGAACAGGAACAGTTATGCTAAATAGTCATCTGTGAATACTATGCAAAAAAAAAAACCTAACAGCATAAAAACAAAAATGACAAGTTTATAAAAACTATAATTATACAACCTGTATATAATCTACTTCTTTTGTCTGCTCCCTTTAGGGGTAGCCACAGCAGATCATCTTTCTCCATCTCACCCTGTCTGCTACATGCCCTCACCACATCCATAAATCTCCACTTCTGCCTTTCTCTACTCCTACCTGACAGTTCAATTGTCAACATTCTTCTGCCAAAATTCCCTCCTCTGCACCATGGCCAAACCATTTCGATCTTTTTTTCTTCAACCCCAAACACTCCTTCATGTGCTATCCCTGTCACATATACATTTCTAATTCTGTCCATTTTTTTTCAAAGAATGTAACAATGATTTGAGTGATCTACACTATGTACATCATTTGGACTTTTCCTTTTTAATTTATTGATCACAACAATCATCTATTGATCTTTTTCTCTCCATGTCTCTCTTTCAACACGCTCAGAGCAGAGGCCTTGGACTCTGGGAATGAAACTGGCATTTCATTTTTCTTCCTTTAATGTGATAATGTAATGATACGTGCACGTCCGCCAGTGTTTGTCGTTACAGACACTCCCCGACTTACGTTCATCCGTTTTACATTTTTTCGATTTTACGGGGTTTTTTTTTGTTTTGTTTTGGGGTTTTTTTTCCAAAAAAAAAGTCAAATTTTGAGTTTAGACGTGCCTACATAGAACGCTGACGTCATGACGCTGCATTCATTGTTTACAAATTACAGACTCCTCTTCTTCATTTCCTTTCGGCTGCTCCCTTCAGGGGTCGCCACAGCAAATCATCCGCCTCCATCTCAACCTGTCCTCTGCATCTTCTTTTCTGACTCCAACGACCTTCATGTCTTCCTTCACCACATCCATAAATCTCTTCTTTGGTCTTCCTCTAGGCCTTCTGCCTGGTAGTTCCAACCTCAGCATCCTACTGCCAATATACTCACTATCCCTCCTCTGTACATGTCCAAACCATCTCAATCGAGCCTCTCTGACTTTGTCTCCAAAACATCTTACATGGGCTGTCCCTCTTATATACTCATTTCTGATCCTATCCATCCTTGTTACTCCCAGAGAGAACCTCAACATTTTCATTTCTGCTACCTCCAGCTCTGCCTCCTGCCTTTTCCTCAGCGCCACTGTTTCTAAGCCATACAACATCGCTGGCCTCACCACCGTCTTGTAGACTTTTCCTTTCATTCTTGCTGACACTCTCCTATTGCACATCACACCGGACATTTTTCTCCAACCATTCCAGCCTGCCTGCACACGCTTCTTCACCTCTTTTTCACACTCTCCATTGCTCTGGATTGTTGAGCCTAAGTACTTAAAATCCTCTACCTTCGTTATCTCTGCTCCCTGTAACATCACCGTCCCTCCTGGGTCCTTCTCATTCATGCACATGTATTCTGATTTTCTGAGGCTAACCTTCATTCCTCTCCTTTCCAGGGCATACCTCCACCTCTCTAGATTTTCCTGCACTTGTTCTCTGCTCTCACTACAGATCACAATGTCATCTGCAAACATCATAGTCCATGGAGATTCTTGTCTAACCTCGTCTGTCAGCCTGTCCATCACCATAGCAAGCAAGAAGGGGCTCAGAGCTGACCCTTGATGCAGTCCCACCTCCACCTTGAATTCATCTGTTACACCGACAGCACACCTCACCTCTGTCTTACATCTCTCATACATGTCCTGCACCACTCTAACATACCTCTGTGCCACTCCAGACTTCCTCATGCAATACCACAGTTCTTCTCTTGGCACCCAGTCATATGCTTTTTCCAGATCCACAAAGGCACAATGCGTTTCCCTCTGACCTTCTCTGTACTTCTCTATTAACATCCTCAAAGTAAACATTGCATCTGTGGTGCTCTTTCTTGGCATGAAACCAAACTGTTGTTCACAAATGCTGACCTCTGCCCTTAGTCGAGCTTCCACTATTCTTTCCCATAACTTCATCGTATGGCTCAACAACTTTCTGTAGTTGCCGCAACTCTGCACGTCACCATTGTTCTTAAAAATGGGCACCAGCACACTTCTCCTCCACTGCTCTGGCATCTGCTCACTCTCTAAGACCTTGTTGAATGTTCTTGTCAGAAAATCTACTGCTACCTCTCCTAGACACTTCCATGCCTGCACCAACATGTCCATTGAAGTCTGCACCAATGACCACTCTTTCACCTCTGGGGTACTCTGCATCACTTCATCTAACTCACTCCAGAATCTCTCCTTCTCTTCAAGCTCACATCCTGCCTGTGGGGCAAAAGCACTAACAACATTGAACATCACACCTTCAATTTCTAACTTGAGACTCATCGCTCTGGCTGACACTCTTTTCGCTTCTAGAACATTCCTGACAAACCCCTCCTTCAAGATGACTCCTACTCCATTTCTCTTCCTATCCACACCATGATAAAACAGCTTAAACCTTGGTCCTAAGCTTCTAGCCTTGCTACCTTTCCACCTGGTCTCCTGAACACACAGTATGTCCACCTTCCTCCTCTGCATCATGTCAGCCAGCTCTCTATCTTTTCTTTGCATAGTTCCAACATTCAAAGTCCCTACTCTCAGTCCTAGACTCATGCCTTTCCTCTTCTCTCTCTGGACACGCCTCCTTTCCTTCTTCGATGTCTTCGATGTCTCGATGTCAGCACCCTGTTGATTGACAGCACTGATGGCGGTCGTTGTTAACCCGGGCCTCTACCGATCCGGTATGGGGTAATACTTCTGACTTGCATCATGACTGAGTGTGTGTGTGTATATATATATATATATATATATATACCTTCCAGCATGGGTGCAAGTTTCATACACAGAGATGAATTATCTATCTGCTCACATCGGCACAATCTTTATATTTATTATCTTTTAGCAGAATCCAAAGAATGTATACTTATTTTTATATTAATATTCATTAGGATTTGTACTTGTTCTTTGTATGCATCTCTTGAATAAAGTTTACTTACTCACACAAAAGAAAGAGCTCTCCGCTTTCCTGGGAGACTGCAACAGTGCAGGCTGTGTTCTAAACGAGTTCAACGACACCCTTTTGCACTTGAAAGACCGAAAGTCCGTATAACCCACAGCAAGTACACTACTTTCGGTATTGAACGCTTCACATATTGTAAGCGTTGATTGACTGTTTTAAGCTTCATGTAAAGTGACTCTGTATAAATAAGTGACTTATTTGAAATTAGTGCTGATATTATTTGATATATTTGATATTATTTTACAGTGTTATGTTTATAATAATTGATTTAGGGGTGTTTTATGAGATACTGTAATGGTATTTATGGATGCATAGTACAGTATGAGCATCACAAGTCATACGTCACTGTAACAACTTGCGCTCACTTTCAACTTAACGTTCGGCCGTCCGGAACCAATTAAAAACATAAGTCGGGGAGCGTCTGTATACTGTTTGAGGATTGACTCAGTAGCAACAGTACGGGGGTGAGGGATGTTGCTCATCTAGAAGTCCAGTTTAGCTGCATTTGAATGTTTGTGCAGCTTTCTTATTTTTTTTTATTTTTAATTTTTTTTAAGAACTAAAGCCTACCTCCTACTGTAGCACTGATAGATTTCTACATTCATAAAAAAGAGCTCTTGGCTCTTGGTGTGATAGAGTACGGATCTTGAAAACATATTGCTCTTAGTCAACAACAGACTCCTGTCAATAATAATAATAATAAAAAAAAAGTTTATCTTTTGTGTGTACATTTTTAGCTTTGAAGTCTGGTGGAAGGGTTTGAGCGATGTTTATCTGGAGTCTTTGATGCAAGATGCTATGACTGTTTAAATTAAAGCTGCATGTTTTGAGTAATCAGCACAGCAGTCTGCATGTTAGACAGACCACGGTACAGTAGGCCTTTTATTTTAATCAAATGATTAATTAAAGCTGCATCAGTGAGGACAGACTTCTAAGCACTGTCAAGATTTCAATTTTGTGTTAAATATATTCTAAAGGCCAGACCCCTAAATCTCATGGGCCAATAGCAGGCAGTGAGCTGTGAACATAAGCACAGGCTAACTTTTAATGATAAGAACATAGAATGAGATGAGGTCCTTGAAGCACAGCCACTGGATTGGGCTATCAATCACAGCACTCTCCAGGGAAATGGCAGATGAAACAAAACACTGATAAATAACAAAAGCAAATATTACTGTTGCTTTCTTTTTTTCTGTTCCTTTTTTTATGTCTTTTATCTTCCTCCCACTCTGTGTGTCAGTCTGTCTGTCCATTTCTTTATTTGCTGTTCAAATTAGAATCCAAAGCTTTAGAGGTGTTGAAATCCACAAACGGGAAGCTTAGTAAGTGCCTTCATAAAAAGTGTTAGAAAACATTCAGTAAGCTTTCCTCAGAAAGCAAGCAAATACCTATTTTTATCTTTGTTGTTGTTGTTGTTGTTGTTGGGATCACCCTAAAATCTCACCCTGATCATTGCTTTAAAGTTGTATGTGAAGTTGCTAGTTATAGCTGTCCACATAACACAAGCTCTGTCTAAGTCAGAGTTCCAGTTCATCCCAGTGGAATGCAGCAGTCAGGGCGCTGTGCAGGTCCTCGAACCTTGACAAAGGTATGGAAGCAAAGGATTGCTGGTTTGATTCCCAGTAGGAAAAAAAAATGGTGGTGGGAGATTGAGCAGAACCTTCCTATTTCTCCACCTTGATACCCTTGAGCAAGGCACCTGTCCCCCGCCTGCTCTCTCGCCACCACAATTTGGGTGCCCACTGCTCACCTGAGTGTGCTCACTTTGGATGGGTTAAATGCAGAGCCTAGTTTCCCTTGCATGATTAATACATTTGAAAACAAAAACAAACTATTTAGTCAAAATTTATCAACCTATTTTGTGCACATAGATTTGTTATATTGGAACAAGTTTAGGCCTCTTAGTTCCAGTTAAGGAAAACTTACTATAAATTGTTACAGAACACAACTTTATGACAAGGCTTGGAAGAACCACATAAGGGTGTGATGGTGAGATGTCCACAAATTAGGTATCAAATAGTTTTGTCGCATTGACCAAAGAATGCATAATAAAGAACAAAAAAACATATATAAGTCGCACTGGACTATAAGTCGCAAACTCATGGAAACTGTCTACCTTGGCTTGGAAATCTGCTGGCAGTTTATGTGACAGTGTAGTCCTTGTTCTGATATAGAGAGGGGGTTGGGTGGTATGAAGCGGTAACGCCAAGAAAGTCCTCACGCAAAGTCATTTATAATTATCTCCTTGACAACTACCTGGACGTGGAGACGCAACTGCACTGTTGACAAGACTCCCTGCAGCACGTTGCTCAAGCACCCATGTGTGAGCTTGTTCTTCTAGCTGTGGCCATCTAGCTTTTAGCCTGCGATTAGCTTTTATCTATTTAGCGATAAGCTTTTTTTGTTCACTTCATTGCAGTAATAATAATCTCCGCTTTTCTCCAGACCCTCATAAGTTTCTTGTTCACTCCAAATTTTCTTTCTGCTGCTCAATTACCATTTTATGCCTGCATATTTTCTGCAGCTTGTAATCCGCAGAAGAGGATTTTCTTTTAGGAGACATTTCTTCAGTGGTGAGCAGGGAGTGGTACCCAAGCCTAGAGTGCCCTCTTGTGGTTGCAAGTGTAAAAATAACAAACATGTGAAATTATGTTTGTTATGATGACAAACAGAATTATGTGTAATAATTTCACATATAAATTGCTCTGGAGTATTAGTCGCACCTTCAGCCAAAGTATGAAAAAAAGTATGACTGAGAGTTCAGAAAATATGTTATATGCAGAAATTGTATATTTTTATATATATATAAAATTTTCTGAGTAGATCCTTCTGTAGGAGCGTGCTCAATACTTTTTCATAGAGCAAATATAAGTCAAAATAAAAAGACAGGACAAAGACTTTCTATTGAAACTTCAATTTTCTGTAATTCTTGAGATTTTTTTAATTTCTTAATTTCTTGAGATTCTTCTGTAATCACCTGAAAAGAGAGGATGGTTTCACCACCCCTCGAAACAGATCTGTAGTGAAAAATGAAGTTTCAATAGAAAATCTTTGTCCTGTCCTTTTATTTTTACTTATATATATATATATATATATATATATATATATATATATGTATATGTGTGTGTGTGTGTGTTGAAAATGTTGACAGTATAGGGAGCTGTTTTTTTTTTTTTTTTACATTTATTTTATGAAAAAATGAAAAAAATATTATCTTACTATTATTACTATATGGCACCAGAATGCCATTCGCCAACACAGCTTGTATCATTATGACAAGAAAATTTAAATTTTGTATGTTTAAAAAATAAATACACACAGATACAGTTCTTAACTCTGGGGTAAATTCTTTTCATCAGTTCATTCTTCTTAGCTGGCTTAATTTTATTATTTTAAATGATGGGAGATGCGGGGATATAAAGCTATTTAGTGCCTTCTCCAGATATTTTTAGTATATACAGTACTTTAAAGTCATTTTGATCTGTCTTAGTAGTGGATTCTGTCTCAGTATTGGATTATGCAGGGTTATTGTCGGCCTCAGTGTGACATCTTGAGCATAATTTTATTCAGTTGTATTTTTTTCTTTTTACTAAGAGATCAGCCAGCTCAAGTCAAACAACATGCAGTCATGATAAACCATTCATTCATTAAGGCAAGTATAATATTCACCATCAAGGCCATATCGCACATTCATCTTTACAGGTATGACATAATTTGTGGCAGTCTGCATCAGAATTTAAGGTTACACCCAGTGAGCAAGGCTCAATTGGATGCCTTGACAATTGTATTAAACAGGATGATAACTTGGAACAATTGAGCCTGTGTTGTTTTCACATGGTTTTATGGGCACACAAGATTGAACATTCCAGAACTCTCTCTGACATCAAATTTATAATTTAATGGATTCTTTTTGTTATTGTTGTTAAGCAAAGTTTTACTAAATATTGGTTTGTGGGGAAACACACAAAGAAATCCATGCTTGTACAATCATTGTGGTGCAAATGGAACTGGAAGCATTGTTGAAAATGAAGCATTGTTAAAACATGCAAAATGTATGTCTCTGGGACTTTCTCAGTACTGGGTAGCACTCTGATATAGTGGCTAGTATGTTGAAAGAAGTACTGTGTTGAAGTCTAAGTCCACAGCATTTCCGTGTGTCCTTTTCATGTTTGTGTGGGTTTCCTTCAACAGTCCAAAGACATGACACATTAGAATAGGTAGGTATGATTGTGAATATTTTGGTGTGCTGCTCTGCAATGGATTGGTGAGATATTTAGAGTGTACCCCATCTTCTTCTGTCAGTCTGAGAAAATTCATCAATATTGGTTTATGTTTGCAATAGAATGTGAACAACAGTTTGGTTGCATGCCAAGAAAGAGCACCACAGATGCAGGGTTTGCTTTGAGGATGTTAATAGAGAAGTCCAGAGGTCAGAAGGAGCTGCATTGTGCCTTTGTGGATCTGGAGAAAGCATATGACATAGAGGAACTGTGGTATTGCATGAGGAAATCTGGAGTGGCAGGGAAGTATGTTAGAGTGGTGCAGAACATGTATGAGAGATGTAAGACAGTGGTGAGGTGTGCTGTTGGTGTGACAGAAGAGTGCAAGGTGGAGGTGGGACTGCATCAAGGATCAGCTCTCAGCCCCTTCTTGTTTGCTATATTGATGGACAGGCTGACAGGCGAGGTTAGACAAGAATCTCCATGGACTATGATGTTTGCAGATGACATTGTGATCTGTAGTGAGAGCAGAGAACAAGTGCAGGAAAATCTAGAGAGATGGAGATTTGCCCTGGAAAGGAGGGGAATGAAGGTTAGCCTCAGTAAGACAGAATACATGTGTATGAACGAGAAGGACCCAAGAGGAATGGTGAGGTTACAGGGAGCATAGATAAAGAAGGTGGAGGATTTCAAGTACTTAGGCTTAGGCTTAAGTACTTAAATGCAGCCATGAGGCGGGGGGGTAACCAGTATCTCCCCCCCCCCCCCCCCCCCCTTATGCTGGTCTCAAGCCCGAAGAAATGCAGAGGGTTGTGTCAGGAAGGGCATCCGATGTAAAACCAATGCCAAACTTTTATGATGCAAATCAGAAGTATTACCTCCATACCGGATCGGTCGAGGCCCGGGTTAACAACAACCGCCATCAGTGCTGTCAATCAACAGGGTGCTGATGGACATTGGACTACTGTTGGTCGAAGAAGGAGAGGTGGGAGGCATGTCTGTAGGCAGAGAGAGAAGAGGAAAGGCATGAGTCTAGGACTGAGAGTAGGGACTTTGAATGTTGGAACTATGCAAAGAAAAGATAGAGAGCTGGCTGACATGATGCAGAGGAGGAAGGTGGACATACTGTGTGTTCAGGAGACCAGGTGGAAAGGTAGCAAAGCTAAAAGCTTAGGAGCAGGGTTTAAGCTGTTTTATCATGGTGTGGATAGGAAGAGAAATGGAGTAGGAGTCATCTTGAAGGAGGGGTTTGTCAGGAATGTTCTAGAAGTGAAAAGAGTGTCAGCCAGAGTGATGAGTCTCAAGTTAGAAATTGAAGGTGTGATGCTCAATGTTGTTAGTGCTTATGCCCCACAGGCAGGATGTGAGCTAGAAGAGAAGGAGAGATTCTGGAGTGAGTTAGATGAAGTGATGCAGAGTACCCCCAGAGGTGAAAGAGTGGGCATTGGTGCAGACTTCAATGGACATGTTGGTGCAGGAAACAGAGGGGACAAGGAAGTGATGGGCAGGCTTGGTATCCAGGACAGGAACACAGAAGGACAGATGTTAATCGATTTTGCAAAAAGGATGGAAATGGCTGTGGTGAATACTTTCTTCCAGAAGAAACAGGAGCATAGGGTGACTTATAAAAGCGGAGGTAGGAGCACACAGGTAGACTACATTTTGTGTAGGCGAAGTAATTTGAAGGAAGTCAGTGACTGCAAAGTAGTAGTGGGTGATAGTGTTGCCAAACAGCATAGGATGGTGGGATACAGGATGACGCTGATGGTGAGGAAGGTGAAGAAGGCAAAGGCACAGCAGAAGACAAAGTGGTGGAAGTTGAAAAAGGAAGAGTGTCATGTTGTCTTCAAGGAGGAGTTGAAACAGGCTTTGGGTCGCCAGGAAGTGCTTCCAGATGACTGGACAACCACAGCAAATGTGATCAGGGAGACAGGTAGGAGAGTACTTGGTGTGTCCTCTGGAAGGAAAGTAGATAAGGAGACTTGGTGGTGGAATGAGGAAGTGCAGGACTGTGTACAAAGGAAGAGGTTAGCTAAGAAGAAGTGGGACATTGAGAGAACCGAAGAGAGTAAACAGGAGTAGAGGGAGACACAGCGTAAGGCAAAAGTAGCAGTGGCTAAGGCCAAACAGAGGGCGTATGATGACTTGTATGGTAGGTTGGACAGTAAGGACGTGCAGCAAGTTCGATTAATAAAGGACTGATTGATGACAGAAGTGTGCTGGGAAGATGAAAAGAGTACTTTGAAGAGCTGATGAATGAGGAAAATGAGAGAGAAAAAAGAGTAGAAGAGGTGACCATTGAGGAGCAGGATGTAGCAAAGATCAGGCACGGTGAAGTGAGGAGTGCATTGAAGAGGATGAAGAATGGAAAGGCAGTTGGTCCTGATGATATACCTGTGGAGGTATGGAAGTGTCTAGGAGATGTAGCAGTAGATTTTCTGACAAGAACATTCAACAAGGTCCTAGAGAGTGAGCAGATGCCGGAGGAGTGGAGGAGAAGTGTGCTGGTGCCCATTTTTAAGAACAAGGGAGACATACAGCGTTGCGGCAACTACAGAGGGATAAAGTTGATGAGCCATACAATGAAGTTATGGGAAAGAATAGTGGAAGCTAGACTAAGGGCAGAGGTCAGCATTTGTGAACAACAGTTTGATTTCATGCCAAGAAAGAGCACCATAGACGCAATGTTTGCTTTGAGGATGTTAATAGAGAAGTACAGAGAAGGTCAGAGGGAAACGCATTGTGCCTTTGTGGATCTGGAAAAAGCATATGACAGGGTGCCGAGAGAAGAACTGTGGTATTGCATGAGGAAGTCTGGAGTGGCACAGAGGTATGTTAGAGTGGTGCAAGACATGTATGAGAGATGTAAGACAGTGGTGAGGTGAGCTGTCGGTGTGACAGAAGAATTCAAGCTGGAGGTGGGACTGCATCAAGGGTCATCTCTGAGCCCCTTCTTGTTTGCTATGGTGATGGACAGGCTGACAGACGAGGTTAGGCAAGAATCTCCATGGACTATGATGTTTGCAGATGACATTGTGATCTGTAGTGAGAGCAGAGAACAAGTGCAGGAAAATCTAGAGAGGTGGCGGTATGCCCTGGAAAGGAGAGGAATGAAGGTTAGCCTCAGAAAATCAGAATACATGTGCATGAATGAGAAGGACCCAGGAGGGACGGTGATGTTACAGGGAGCAGAGATAACGAAGGTGGAGGATTTTAAGTACTTAGGCTCAACAATCCAGAGCAATGGAGAGTGTGGAAAAGAGGTAAAGAAGCGTGTGCAGGCAGGCTGGAATGGTTGGAGAAAAGTGTCCGGTTTGATGTGCAATAGGAGAGTGTCAGCAAGAATGAAAGGAAAAGTCTACAAGACAGTGTTGAGGCCAGCGATGTTGTATGGCTTAGAAACAGTGGCCCTGGGGAAAAGACAGGAGGCAGAGCTGGAGGTAGCAGAGATGAAAATGCTGAGGTTCTCTCTGGGAGTAAAGAGAATGGATAGGATCAGAAATGAGTCTATCAGAGGGACAGCCCATGTAAGATGTTTTGGAGACACAGTCAGAGAGGCTATATTGAGATGGTTTGGACATGTGCAGAGGAGGGATAGTGAGTGTCTTGACAGTAGGATGCTGAGGTTGGAACTACCAGGTAGAAGGCCTAGAGGAAGACCAAAGAAGAGATTTATGGATGTGGTGAAGGAAGACATGAAGGTCGTTGGAGTCAGAGAAGTAGATGCAGAGGACAGGGTGAGATGGAGGTGGATGATTTGCTGTGGCTACCCCTGAAGGGAACAGCCGAAAGGAAAAGAAGAGGAAGAAGAAGGCTCAACAATCCAGAGCAATGGGGAGTGTGGAAAAAAGTTGTAGAAGCGTGTGCAGTCAGGTTTGAATGGTTGGAGAAAACTGTCCGATGTGATGTGTAATAGGAAGGTATCGGCATGAATGAAAGGAAAAGTGTACAAGACGGTGTTGAGGCCAGCGATGTTGTATGGTTTAGAAACAGTGGCCCTGGGGAAAAGACAGGAGGCAGAGCTGGACGTAGCGGAGATGAAAATGTTGAGGTTCTCTTTGGGAGTAACAAGGATGGATAGGATCAGGAATAAACACATCAGAGGGACAGCACATGTAAGAGATTTTGGAGACAAAGTCAGAGAAGCTAGATTGAAATGGTTTGGACATGTACAGAGGAGGGATAGTGAATATATTGGTAGTAGGATGCTCAGGTTGGAATTACCAGGCCGAGGAAGACCAAAGAGAAGATTCATGGATGTGGTGAAGGAGGACATGAAGGTAGTTGGTGTAAGAGAAGAAGATGCAGAGGATAGGGTGAGACGGAGGCAGATGATTTGCTGTGGCGACCGCTGAAGGAAAAAACTGAAAGGAAAAGAAGAGGAAGAAGAAGAAGAAGAAGAAGAGTTTGCAGTAGAATCTACTTGCTTCTTCAATCACAAACTGCTTACTGCTATATATCTGTAGGAAACATGCACAACCACATGGAAAACTTTTGCTAAGTCCAGGACTTTAACCCAATACCCTCTTGCTGTGAGTGGAATGTCCTAATCACTAGTCACAGTGCTGGCCTAACTGACTGTAATGTGTGTGTTTAAAAATGACTGACACATAACCCAGTACAAGATGACTGAGTGCCAAATTTCTCAACCCTTAAGATGATCAGGTAATTGAGAGGTGAAAGTTTTGAAATTTTTCAATCATTGGAATGACACATTTACGGTGTTTATATGGAACGTCTATTCAAACTGAATAAAAATTATTTTGTTCTTAATTTTTAAAAGTTAATTTTTTAACTTGCAAAGTATCTGGTGGAGAGTGGTTGAAGTGAGGAATCCACATTAGAAATTCACTTTCAGAATAGCACAGAGGTTCAACTTACCAAACTTCATCTCAACAGGACTACTTCCAGTACTGCCTTTCAAATTTCATATGGATTCACACAGCAAGTCATGAATTATAGTTATTATAATAGACCAGACTCCACCATGCAGGAATGAATCTTAATATACTTTTGCATTTATTTACAGTTTCAACTGAGATTTTTGAGACTAATTTTGTAAAGATAACCCTAAAATCTTATAATTACTTTGCAGAAGTTCAGTTCAGTTCATTTTCTGTAACCGCTTAATCCTAATTTGGGTCGCGGGGGAGGCTGGCGCCCATCCCAGCCAACTTCGGGCGAGGGCAGAGTACACCCTGGACAGCTCGCCAGGTCATTGCAAGGCGGAAACACACCGACGGCTTTGCAGCCTACTCTTTACGAAAGTCAGCAATGGTTCTTTTACATGTCTCACACCATAGACAGTGAAAGACATGGCCGGCCTTTGATAAACCAGTTAGCTGAACTGGGGGGGCAGTGACAACCTTGTGGAGTGTGGGACTCGAACCCCCAACCTTTGGATCAGCGATCCAGCGCCCTATGCCACTAGATCACCACTGCCCACTTTGCAGAAGTAGGTTATACAAATTGCTCAAAATTAGTCAAAAATATAAATGGGTGGATCTAAAAATTTGCAAAATGGTTTGCAATTATCAGAGAAGGGAAAAGAAATGTGTGTACAGCATATACTAGTATATGTTCCAAAATAATTAACACTGCACTTCATTGCTACTATCGGACTAATCTCACATATCTGTCTTCTCTGAGCAGTGAAAGAGAGTATTACCTGTTGAACAGGTTTCATGTCTCTATTGCTGTCTTGCTCCTGATAAACCTTTATCAGAGACTAAGAATAATAGGAGAAATCCAAATAGATCTTCTCATTCCCTATTATTATTATCATTTTTTTATAATGGTGTAACCCATTTTTTAACTACAGTATTAATGTAAAAAGCTAGCAGTTTAAATGTTTATTCTATAAAATGTATGGTGCATGCACAGTAGGTTAATTGGCTGTTCCAAATCGCCCTTAAGTATGAGTGTGAGAATGAATGGTTGTGTTTTGGCCTTGCGATGGCCTAGCAAACTGTCCAGGGTGTACTCTGCCCTCGCTCAGAGTTGGCTGAGATGGGCACTAGCCTCCCTGCGACCCTAGTTAGGAGTAAGCAAATCAGAAAATCAGTGAATGAATGAATGAATGTATGATGAGGAAAATAAAAAAAAAAGTATTTTGCCTCACATCTCGCAGATAGAAAAAACTTCTTGAACCACTTGCTTTGGTCACTGATAACCTTGCACAGGGATTAAAATTGCTATTTTAACTGTCTAAAAACGTGAAAAGATCCCCACAGGATACCTGTGTACAGACGCTGTCCGACTTACGTTCATCCGTTTAGTTTTTTCAATTTTACGGGGTTTAAAAAAAAAAAAAAAAAAGTCAAATTTTGAGTTTAGATGTACCTACGTAGTACACTGACGTAATGGCGCAATGACGTAATGACGCTGCGTCCATTGTTTACAAATGACAGACTGAACGTGCCCCTCCTTCTTCCCAGTTCAGTTATCTATCTAACTATATACTATATAGTGTGTGTGTATATATATATATATATATATATATATATATATATATATATATATATATATTATACATCTCAGTTATATAGCGTGTTACCCTCGTGTTAAGATGTCGTCTCTATGATCTTTGTGTTTACACTGTTTTGCGGACTTTTGTAACCCTAACGAAATATGGTTGGTCATTAGTGTAAGCCTACTAGCATGGGTGCAAGTCTCATACACAGAGATGAATTAACTATCTGCTTGGATCGGCATAATCTACCATGCATACTCGGTTAAGCAAAGAGAGTTGTAAATTGAATGAAAACCCGAATCCAGGAAAGAGAACTCTCTGCTCTACTGGTGATTCACATCAGTGCAGGCTGTGTTCTAAATGAGTTCAACGGCACCCTTGCGCACTTGAAAGACCGGAAGTCTGTATAACCCACAGCAAGTACACTGCTTTTACAAGTACACTACTTTCGGTTTTGAGCGCCTCACATATTGTAAGCATTGATTGGCTGGTTTAAGCTTCTTGAAAAGTGACTCGGTATAAATAAGTGACTTATTTGAAATTAATGTTGATATTATTTGATATAGTTGATATTATTTTACAATGTTATGTTTATAATAATCGATTTAGGGGTGTTTTATGAGATACGGCAATGGTATTTATGCGAATATACAGTTCTGTCCATGTATTCTTTGGTCTTAGTTAAGAACAAAATAAAAAAAAGAATATTGTGCCTCATTCATCAATATTTTTTATTTATCTTTTAATTAGCTTTTAAGGAAATTCTTAAGAAAAGTCTATGTCAGACTCATGACTTCTTCTGTGATCTTAAAATGGTTGCCTTCACGAAAAGAATGCGCACGCTGCTGGCTCTAATTTGCATAGGTGAATATTCCGTGAATCTCCATAAAACGACGCAGAGGCATGGAACACACCAACGTTCATGAGGATGTATATAATATTTGAGAATAGTGGTGTGTGTGTGTGTGTGTGTGTGTGTGTGTGTGTGTGCGCGTGTGCGCGTGCGTGTGTGTGTGCGTGCGTGTGTGTGTGTGTGTGTGTGTGTGTGTGTGTGTGTGTGGCCCTGCAACGGTCGGGGAAGGTGTTTAAGGTGTACCCCGCCTTTGCCCATAGTCGAGTAGCATGAGGTCCAGCATCTATGTGACCTAAAGAAGGTTAAAGCGATACAAAAAACAATGGGTGTGTTGATGAAATACACTATACCTACTGAACACCCAGGAAACGGCGGGGCCTCTCTTTGCACTCAAAACAGCCTTCATTTTTCATGGCATGGATTACTTAGAGATTATGGTCCATGTTTACATGATTGCATCACACAATTCCTGCAGTTTTTTCAGCTGCATTTGCATGCTGCGAACCTCCTGTTCTATCACTTCTTAAGAGTGTTCTATTGGATTCAGAAGATCACTGAAGAACTCTCAACTTATGTTCATGTAACCTGACTGATGACTTTTGTATACATTATTATACTTAAAATAATCATGAGAAGATTGTGGTAAATTGTGACTATAGCCCGATGTACATAGTTTTGGTGAGCTGCCAGCTGCAGGCTTAGTTTTTTGTTCTTGGCTGAATAAAGTCGAACCAAACATGGTCTTTTGCTGGTGTAGTCCATACACCTGAGTGATGTTTTGCGTATTCTCAGAATTTTGCACCCCACTGTTGTTTCTGTTTTACTGTCGGCTCGTGTCACCTTTCTGTAAGCTTGAACCTGCCTGGACTTTCTCCTTTGACGTCTCATTAACAAGGCATTTCCTCTTTTTATTATTATTTTTAATTTCACCTTTCTGAGAACACCCTACAGAACAGTGTGTTACTTTATAGTGTGTAAAAATCCCAAGAGATCAACGGCTACCCAAACCACCCCATCTGGCACCAACAATCATGCCACAGTCAGAATCATTGATTTCACATTCTTCCCCGTTCTGATGGTTAATGTGAACAGGAGCTGAAGCTGCCGGCCTTTATTTGCATATATTTATGCACTGCGCATGATAGGCATTAGTATAGGATATTCAATAATTGCATAAATAAGTTGGTGTTCAAGTGTTCCTAAGAAAATGCTCAGTGAAGGTATATAAACAACAAAAGGCCTCCTTTCTCCAGGACTAGAGGAGCTCTGTCTTCCCAGCTTCATAGTTTCACTCCACTGATGCCAGCTTCTTTGACATAAATACTCAGGGGAAAATCTTTGCTGCAGTTCTGATGTTGGACAGGACAGCTCTTGTTCCACCCTGCCAGAAAAGGACAGAGAGATTTCTATAAATTTTAATGTGAAAAAAAAAACCTTTACACCTTCCTTACAATCACTGTTTAGTTTTGGTGAAGTTGCAAATGCTACAAAGCTATATAGGTTAATTTCTTCATTGTAGAAACTACGTGGTCATTCCAGTACCATAAGATCCATTTTCCCTGTGTTTGCTTCCTGGGAAATATATCAAACAATTGTTCTTTTGAGCCTTAGCCGAGAACACAAGAACAAAACATGTCCTACAAATCAATTATTAAAATGGCTGCTAGTCCGTAGGATATCATCATATACTCATTGTGGTCAAAGGAGTTGCTTCTTTTTGTCTACGTCCTGCATACAAAATTGAGCTTGAGCTTGGTTATATGTGAACATGTGTGTGCATGGCCAGGATTGTGCCAGTTCACATGTAAAAAAAACTAGTTCAGAGTTCAGTTTATACTCAAACTAGCTCATATTAATGGTATTTCTATTTCATTTTTGTAACCAAGTTCACAGTTTCAAAAATAAACCTCAGTAGTTCATTGGTTTTGGTTTTGTAAAATGTGCTATATAACTAGTTATAGAAACACTTTGTTTAGAAATATGGTGCTGTATAGACAGAATTTACCTCAGACAGGTTAGTCTTGAAGTCAGTAATATTCCAGGTGAATTCATTATTCAACATTTCTGTACAGTTTTCTTGAATTTACACAAATTTAATGAACTGTTTTTTATTTTTTTTATTTTTTAACTCTCACTCAAGGGCAGTAGATCTTTCAAAATGTAGTTCAGCACAAGCTGATGCACTTGATTTTTGGCACATAAAAGCAACACGCAAACAAAAAAAATGTGATGAGCTTCTTGGGTGGATGGATTTTGTTGACTCTTTGTCTTGACCTTCTTGAGCTGATTTCTAAATCGCAAGTAATCCTTAAGACTGCTTCAACTCAATTTGTTGTTTGAAATCTGATGCAAATGTGCCTTTTTCAGACTCAGAAAGAACAATTTGCATAAAATTCTTCTAATATCTTTTGTCTGATTCTTCACTTGTTTGTTCATAAATCTGAGACAAATGCACAAACAGACTGACTTCACATGTTATGTGGCATGTCATCAAACAGTAGTGAAAGGTGAACAGGCAAACATGTTCATTATTTGTAAAGTACTGTAAGTTGTTCAGTTTAAAGTTCACAAAAATATGAACCTGTTCAGTTCGCTGAAAGCTTTCATGCTCTCCAGTGTGCATGGCACTTTGTAATAAATGATGGAGTCATTTCTATGGTTATATTCCCAGCATGCATCCACTGTTCTCAAGACAACTTTAAAATATACAGTGAATTTGACCAAGGTAAACTCAAAAGAATTATTTGTGTGTGGAGTGGGAGAGATGGAGATCTCAAGCAATGGAATTTACTTTTTTTCCCTCCTTCATGCTGCCTTATCACTTTCATCTTCGTCTCCAACGACAGTGCCTTCCTTGCTTTCTTAGTAGAATTGCCATCTGATGAATCGGACTTCTTCTTGGGCGCCATGGTAACGGTGTACAGTAAATGAATGTAAAATTGTACTGTAAAAGAGATGTTAGTGCGATGGTATCTAGTCACTGAGTGTAGTGGTAGAATGCTGTGAGTGTGAGATGCTGGGATGCTGTGCTGCTACAACTATCTTTCATGCTGCACTGCTGGACACATACAATAAACTCATAATAGGGATCTGCTAGACGTGGTCGTAACTCGCGTACGTCGTAACTCAGATAGTGAGTGTGTATGTATGTATGTATGTGTGTGTATATATATATATATATATATATATATATATATATATATATTACTCTAGTAGTATATGTATGTGTGTGTGTGTGTGTGGGTGTTCAATTCAGTTTTATTTGTGTAGCACTTTTTACAATTAATACTGTGCAAAGTAGCTTTACACAGTAAAAATAGGGGTTCATAAAGTTGAAAAGAGTTTCAACATTTACTCCAACCCCTACATATCCTTAATGAGCATTGCCCGCAGCAACGGTGGCAAGGAAAACGTCCCACAGTTCACATGAGGAACAAATATTGAGAGGAACCAGGCCCAAAAGGGAAACCCCATCCTAATTTGGGTGAAAAAATAAAGATACAAACCATATATGAGATTTTTAATACAGTCCAAACTGTAGTCCTGTTTGTTATACCACAACTGTAAGTCCTAAATAATTGTGGAGAAAAGTGTTTATATCACCAGCTGTGAGTGCAGATCCAAGTGCATACAGATCTTCATCAGCAGTAGCAAGGGGTTTCCAAGATGAAAACCCCAACCAACATCAACCAGCACACCAGAACAGACCACAGGACTCGGGAGGCAGAAGGATTAGAATCACTGGCAACCCCGAAGAAGAATGTGTACCTCAGCAAAAACAGAGAGAGGGAGAGAAAGAGAGAGAGAGAGAGAGCGAGAGAGGGAGAGAGAGAGAGAGGTTGTGAGGTATGCTCATAATAGTGTAATGGAAATAGAAGAATTTATTATTGCTGAGTGCAAAGAGGGACTCCGGCATAACTGGCTATGGCAATATAACTAAAAGAGAGAACCATTACCATACATTATTTTAAACTGGCTGATATATAATATTTCAGTATCAATTTCTGTGCTACTGTTGATGCTATAATAAATGTAATTAAATTTGAACCTGTGAACATTAATAACGCAGGGCTGCCTTATCTACATTATGATCACATTACTACTAGAGTAATTAAAAATGTAAATAATTAAAATTTGATTAAATCTCATAGCACATACACATATTGTTATGTTATCTTGATTTTCTCTGTGTTTTTTTTAAAGAGAGAAAACTAAAATTTGAAAGATATAATGCATTAGGTTACATGGTTCACTGTTTTTTTTTTTTTAATTTACATATCCAAAATTGCAAAAAAAAAAAAAAAAATTCAGAACAAAGTTTTGAAAAAGCATATACAGTACAGGGAGTCCTCGGTTTACGACGCTGATCTGGTTTTAAGACGCGATGTAACCGATTTTCAGTGTAAGTCGGAACATAACATAAAATATACTGAAAAGTACTGTACGTACAGTGGTATAATAAAATGTAACAGTTAATGACATAAAAAGTATTTAAAAAAAAGAGAAAATAATTTCTTACCACATGAATGAAATACAGTAAGGGAGGGAGAGAATACCGCTCCACACTTGGCACAAAATAATTGATGAACCAGTCCTCAAACATTGCAAGTGTTACCCATGCTTTCTTATTTGACTTCCAAATGACTGGTAGTTCACTCTTCCAAATGCCCTTGAGTGCCCTTGGATTTTTAGCCTGATACACCAGCAAGGGCGTCAGTTTGAATTCGCCAGCAGCATTTCCCTCAAGAAGTAAAGTTAGGCTCTCCTTGCTGGCTTTATGACCGGATGCTGACTTCTCCTCCTTAGCGATGTACATGCGGTTAGGCAAACGCTTCCAAAATAGACCTGTCTCATCCACGTTGAACACTTGCTGAGCAGAATAACCTCTCCCTCCCTAATTATCTCAGCCAATGTTTTAGGAAATTCACTTGCTGCTTTCTCATCCCCACTAGCAGCTTCACCTTGCACTTTAAGATTATGGTAATTGGCCCAAGCCTTAAATTGCATAAACCAACCCCTACTAGCCGCAAACTCTTCCGCGCGGCCGAAACTAGTTCGCGTTTGTTTACGTAACTACGTAAGACATGATGACACGTAATATTACAGTACCGAGACTGAGTGAAGGGAAGCGATGCCGTCTTCCTCGGCCCACAACCACAACACAGTGTATTCTTCCTCTGCGCGTCCGAAACTAGTTCACGTAAGCACATAAGACGTAATGACGCGTAATATTATTTTTTATATTTTTATGCGGACACGTTCGTAACCACAAAACGGTGTAAGTTGGGACCGGAGTAAATCGAGGACTCTCTGTAGTTACCGTTTGAATTCTCAGAACAGTATAGCTACAAAACACACTTATCAGTATGATTATAATAAAGGATGAATCAACACTATTTGAATAAGTAACCATAATTGAAATACAGTGCATAACACCCATAAGTGGTGATTTTAGAGATTGCTGGGGTGTTAAGCAAAAAAAAAAAAAATCACAGGAGGTCCCCCTTCAACTAGTGTTTTTCACCTTTAGGTTCTAAATAATCTGACGCCAACAAAAATTGTTAATATACAGTATCTTAGACACAGCTTTTACCAGTTACATCAGGTAATGAAGTCTTAACGTTCTAACTATAATCTTCGTGGTATTTCAGCCTGCTGGCTAATCTGTTGAGTTTGACTGAGTACTTCATGGACTCAATTCAATACTAGGCTGCTCTGTTACTTATACTAACTAATCTTAAAGTAGACAAAAGAAATAATGTGATGCTAGTGCAATTTACAATATTCAAATGGATAACCAATCAGTTAAAGAGAGACTAGCAGCATTTCTTTATTTAGCTTCATATTAAATCATCATTATCTGCTTAACTTACCACTGGCTTCCTTTTTGTTCTTTCTTTTTTTGCTTCCAGAAAGATAAATACTTTTTTGTTCTTGTCATTAGGTTTATTTACACCCCTAAGGGGAGGTTAAGACCCTCATACTATCATTACAATTTTTGTACATTGCGACTGCTGTAGTTTTACATTTGTCTGACCTTGGAGGCCCTTACTGGTCTGGGGTCCCAAGCAGTTGTCTGCCTTGCCTGTTGGCGAGTGGTACTTCTGACAGTAATTTGTGTGTTTTAGACATCACATTCAAAATGTATTGCCTTGTTGTTATAATAATCTCTGCTCTTCTAGTATGGCTTTCCACTATATTTTGTAGAGTGGTGGTGGCTATTTACACTCAGCTTTACAGTTCTTCTCAAAGGTGTTCAAGAGTTGATTCCAATCTTGGAAATAATTTCTTCATGAAGCTTGCTTTGTACATTTGGACATTGTCATATTGAAACAAATTTGATCCTTTCCATCCAAGCAACAATTCATTTTCAATACTTAAAATATATATACACTCATCACTATCCTAATAGCATCATGGGAAGGCTGTCACCTATCTATTAATCTGACACTGGACGGAAGTGAAAACTCTATCACTCACTCATACACACACACACACACACACACACACACACACACACACACAAGCTATTATACACACATATATAAGCTATTTAAAAATTAATATAATATGTAAACAAATAATGTGTATGTAAAGAGGGTGGTGAATATAAGATAATTCAAAATAACAATAATGCTATCATAGTCTAGCTACAATATATTTTATATTTCATGCTTAGTCCACTATAACATATCTTTTACAATGCACTGCACACCAGTGTAAGCACATGAGCCATAATTTATTGATGCAATACAGCCTTGCAGCATCTTCATGTGCCCTTACATTTTTTCCTGTATAGCAGGCAGAGGGAAATTGAGCACCCTTTGTGAGTCTGCATTGAAAGGCTCAGAAATCAACTTGGCCATTTTATATAAGAGGATGTTGGTACTGAAAGCATTTTTTTTCTATCGTTTTTCCAACAACTAGAAATATGTTGTTTAAATTTTATCATTTGTATTGCCAAAAAAAACCATTATTCCCAGTTCTTGATCACTATTTTTTTTTTTTTTTCAAATCTGTCCCATGGAGAACTATATCTTTATCTTCCAAGGTGTTGAAAAGTGTGACCTGTGTTTCTCCATGCAAATGGGAGTGAGAAGGAAGTGTATGAATTGTGGAGTGTGCCCTGCTTAACTGATCTTTTCTGGGTGCACAGGGATTAAAGCTAGGGCTAACGGAGAAAAAGGAGTTGACTATAAGGATGCTCACTGTCAGCATGTAGTGGGTACATACAGAGCAGCATGGCTTTTGCAGATCTTAAATAGCAAACACATGGATATTTCCCCCTCAAAGAGTAAAACCGTGTTCTTCAGACATTCCCCATATAATTAAATTTTATTTCTAATTGTTATATTATTATTATTATTATTATTATTATTATTATTATTACATTTTTGAAAAACAAACAATAAAAAGTGATATCTGCACTTCAACAAAACCACAAGGAAATGAGTTTTTCTATCATTTATTCAACAGAAATATCAGTAGTTGTAATACTTTTTGTATAGATATCAACAGATTCAAGTTCTCGTAGTTGTTTTATTAATTGCACATTGGTTTCTGATATCTTGCTGAAATATTTGACCACTTGCATGATGTTTCTGCACTTCGACTACAGCATTGCTTGATCCTTCCTTTTTATGAGCCATTTCTAGGTGTTTTTTTCTTGTGTGCTTCCAAACATTATCCTTTTGGAAGGATCACCTCCAGTTTAACTTTCAAACAGATGGCCTTACATTACCTTCAAGCACCTAATCTTTAATCCGCATAATTTCGGGTTTCCTAGTGCAGTCCAAAAACATGCACAGTAGGCTAAATGGTAAATTCAAATTGCCCTTGGTGTGAGAGTAAGTGTGAATGGCTGTGTGAGTATTTACCCTGTAATGGCCTGGTAAGCTGTCCAGAGTTTACCCTGCCCTCGCCAAGAGACAGCAAAAATGGGTGGTGGTGCCCCCCCCCCCCCCCCCCCCAATTAGGATTAAGTGGCATATGAATTCTTCTTCTTCTTCTGTATTATTATTATTATTATTATTATTATTATTATTATTATTATATGGGGCAGCGATAGCCTGGTGGTAATGTTGGCTGGATCACTGATACTAGAGTTGGGGATTCAAGCCCCACTCTCAACAAGTTGCCACTGCCAAACCCAGCGCAGCTAACTGGGCTATCAAAGGCTAGCCATGTCTCTCACTGTCTATGGTGTGAGGTTCATGTAAAAGAACCACTGCTGACTTTCGTCAAGAGTAGCTGCATAGCCATCAGCGTGTTTCTGTTCAGGAGCCGGAGTCCCCTGAGGCAGTTCGTTCACAGCAACGTTCTCGCAACTCTTGCAGTGACACTGGAACCCAGTCATATCAGCTTCTGCCTCGTCATTGGATGCTTCCGGTGGCGCCGAGAGGGGGACTTGCTGCTTGGGTAACAACCTGTCCTCCATACCTCCTACCCAGGCTCTGCGCATTGGAAAGTATCACCAGTCGGGATATCAGCCAGAGTGTAGTTCCATCGTCCTTCGAGACTGACTGGCCTATTATTATTATTATAATTATTAATTTATTGAACTGCTTAATCATAATCAGCATCATGGGGAGGCTGAGAGAAATCTTAGCTGACTCTGGGCGAGGGCGGGGTACACCCGGGACAACTCACCAGGCCATCACAGTTCCAACACTCACACAACTATTTACACTCGCACACCTAGGGGTGATTTGGAACAGTTAATTAAGCTACTGTGCATGTTTTTGGACTGTGCGAGGAATCCTGAGTACCCGGAGGAAACCCAAACAAGCATGGGGAGAACATACAAATCTTCTTTTCCTTTCGGCTGTTCCTTTCAGGGGTCGCCACAGCGAATCATCTGCCTCCATCTCACCCTATCCTCTGCATCTTCTTCTCTTACACCAACTACCTTCATGTTCTCCTTCACCACATTCATAAGTCTTCTCTTTGGTCTTCATCTAGGCCTACTGCCTGGTAGTTCCAACGTCAGCATCCAACTACCAATATATTCACTATCCCTCCTCTGTACATATCCAAACCATCTCAATCTAATTTCTCTGACTTTGTCTTCGAAACCTCTTACATGTGCTGTCCCTCTGATGTACTCATTTCTGATCCTATCGGGGAGAACATGCAAATGCCACACAGAAATGCTCAAACTGTGAATTGAACCCAGGACCTTCTTGCTGTGAGGTGGATGTGCTAATCATTACACCATTGTATCTCCTATTATTATTATTATTATTATTATTATTATTATTATTATCAGTGGCAGCAGCAGCATTATTGGTGTGATGATATATGATAATCAGTCAGTAAATACACCAACAGCCTTACAATTATGGTAGTGATAGTGAGGGTCCGGAATGAGTACCAAACTGCTTTTTAGCTTCATCAGATGTCATGGCCTGGTCTTTCGAAATTTTGTTTCTATTTCCATTGAATGAGTTCAGTTTTATGCCTCCTTAACAAAAGTCAGTCAACATGGCAGGAGTTTGGGTGTTCAGCTGACGCATGGATACATGCAATCAACAGTAATTTTCCCTCCATCAGAAAGACAAACCTCTTTTTCACGTTTTCTTTGGCATGATTGTCCATTGATAGTCTATGTTTTTTTTATCAACTGGAGAAAGAGACTCTATTCTCATTCATCCTTTTTCCAAACAGCTGAATTTGGTCAATGGATACACCTTGTACAGATCCTCTGTCGCAGGGACAACGCATACAACCATTTCCACTCATATTTCCACTCACACTCCTATTGTAGGAAACCAGAGTACCTAGAGGAAGCCCACACAAGCATGGTGACAGCAGGCAAACTCAACATAAAAGTCTTCACCGATCCTGGGACTTGAACCCAGGACTACCTTGCCATGAGGTGGACTGCAGCCCTGTGCTAGCCTAGCTCTATTCCGCCATTCTGTTTAGTAGTTGTCAATTCCACTTTAAGACACGGGAAGATGGATATTAAATTATATTGTGGCACTGGCTGTGGCATTGAATCTGAGTGTTTGAAAGGATATGTCACGGATTGCAGGGGATGAGCCATGTCGCTTATTACATTGTGGATTGAATGTATAGATCTGTGATGGACATCCTGCTTCGGAAAAAAAAAAATTTTAATATTATTGTTATGTTGGTATCGTTCAATGATTGCACATTTTCAAAATGTTTGAACTTTGAGTTTATTGCGTTTAAAAAACTGTTCTTATGGTAATAATGTTTGTGCGTTTTTTTTATATACGTTTGGCATATTTATGTTACATCATAGTCACTTCCTGTACATGATATATGACAAATGAAGAAGTTAAAATATGAGATTGCTTTGATATACGTACTTGACTCACTGCTATTGGCTGTAGAGTAGCATGCAGCATGCTTAGGTTAGGGATGTTCATTATAATCTTGTAGGTCATGTCTAGGTGAATTTTCTTGAATGTTTCTCTGTATTTCTCATGTTTATCTGATGCTTCTAGATTTCAAACTCACCTTGTCATATTTGCTTGTTTTCTGTGTTCATATCACTTTGCTCAGAATTATTCATCCAAAAAGCAGGTTCTACGTGAATGCCTTACGTGAGTGCCTCATACTGATTGAACAAGAGATGAAATATTAGAAATAAGTAGAAACCGACTAGTGCAAGGGGCTCTGATATATTGCCATGTGTGCCACAAGCTAAAAAAACATTTGGAACCTAACTAGTGATCTGAATTTATTCACCATTTCTACCGCTGACCTTAGATCAGGTCTCGGGATCAGCTTAATAAATGTTCTGACTTCATCACCCAGACCATGATTATAAAAAATTGTGAGGAAACAACATACAATCTAACGACAATGATCCCTCGCGCTACAATTCATGCGGCTTCAGTGCAGCGCGTTTTTTTTTTTTTTTTTTTTTTTTTTTAAATATTCATCGAATTAAAAAATAAGGAAATTAAGGAAGAATAGGAAAAAAAAGTTAAGGAAAATGCCACAAAAACAAGGCCAATTATGCAAAAAAAAAAACCAAAACCCTAAACCAACACAAAATAAAAAACAACCCAAAATCTCTCATCAAAATTACTTACATTTTGGTGAGGTGCGCATCTGAATGTGTGCACGCGCATGTGCATGTGTGCGTGCACACGCGCTTCTGTATGTGTGTGTATTTATATTTTATTTATATCTTCTGCATTATTTTTGTTATTATAAGCATTTATTGCATTGAATATGTATTTATTGATATATAAATGCAGCTGTGAATGAATGTGTATTAAATAAACATATACATGTATGTATATGTCAGTCAAGGGGTTGGGGGGTTTTGGGGGGGGTGATCCTACTTCGTGGATTTCGATGGTCGTGTGGGGATCTCGGTCCCAATTAACCACGGAAAGTGAGGGATCCCTGTATTTGCTGTCATAAACAAATTACTGAAGAAATCAGAAACCAGCTACAGACAGATGTTGTTATATTCGGAAACAGTGGCAGATGAACTCCTGTCACTAATGATCAGGAAACCGTCACAGTCTAGCAACTGACCTGATTCCAAGAGAGGGAGTACTGACCCGGCTACTTATAAGATATCCAGAAACTGACCTCAGTTACTGTCTGGAGAGAGTCACAGCCCAGCAATCCTTTTACTTATTTTTTTTTTTTTTTTTAGTATTTTGTTTAGTTGTCCTATCTAGTGTGCAGTCACCTGTGGGCAATTTAGAGTAGACAGTTGACCTAATGTTTATGTCTTTAGACTGTGGGAGGATACTGGAGCACCTGGAGAGAACTCAGACAAGGCGATCTCCCCACAGAAACACTCAATTTGGCCGTTGGGTTGAAACTCAAAACATTTTTGCTGTGAGGCCTGTGTCCAAACCACTGCACCATCATGTTTTCCTTATTGTTGTTACTGCTTGTCTGTCAAACATGGTCTCAAGGTGTCCAAGTTTTTAAATAATTATTCACACAGAAATAGTGTTTGAGATGTACTGTGGGAGGCATTGGAGTCATTGAGTATTGCTCATCCGTTTCTAATGCAATTAAAAGCCTCAGTAGTTTCTCTGTAATGCTCCAGGGGGCAGTGAATGTGACCCACACTTGCACGCAACTCTCCAAGCTTACGTTTTAGTGTCAGTTACCAGATTTGTTAAGTGTCCTTTGACTAAATTGACTTCAGTTCATGTCAGTAGATTACACGAATCCAGGTGTCAACAAATGCATGTTTCATTGTATGAGTGTGCAGACTGATATTGAAGGAGATAAACTTGTCAGTCAGTGAAGGAGCTCTCACGTGGTCAACCTCAGCTCAGCAACCAGGCAGGTGTCATTCATTGCAGTCAGTAATACTTATGTAGCTGATTGCTATGTATCGCCCAGTTTAGGTTCTAACTACATTGTATTTCCTTAGAACTAAAACAGAATAACGTTTTATGTGTGTGAGGGGATCTATTCATTTCAAAATCTATTCTAGAAATCTAAGATTAGATTATACCGCTGACCTGAAATTAAGAGGTCACTGAAGCCGACATTGCTTTCTGGAAAGCTTGTTCTTTAATATATTCCTCTACTTCTTCATCTTCTTCTCTTCCTCTTCTTCTTCTTTTTGTAAATATTGTCTTTTCCACCGAAGATCTTATTATATTCTCTGTGTGATTAGTAAGGGTCATTTAAAATGAAGGTGAAAGCTGGTCTTTGCATGTGTGTTTGCTTGTGTGTCTGCCTCCCCACTCGACTTTAGTGACACTGGAGCTAAATGAGGGGGGACAATGTCTCCCACTGATCAATGAGGGAATGGCTTGCCAGCTAACTGTGGTTAAATCTAATGTGATAAACGACTCCATCTGTCACCGGTTTTAATTCATTCAGGACACTGAGACCCAAGTAAATAAATAAAGGTTGTAACATTAGAAGGTACAGCACTCCCTAGAGCGCTCATACTGAAATGAAATATCTGTGTCTTGGTTTGTGAAAGAGAAAGAAAAAGAGAATGTGGCAGATACAATCATGATTAATGTTAATTGGTATATGAAAAGGATCATTTTGAGAAAGATCATTTTAGATGAGGTGTTCTACAGCATGACCATTTCATCCACATTAGAAGGTTAGATAATTCAATTTGCTGTCTGTTTGCTTTTATTTTCATGTATTCAGGCAATGCCATTCGTCCCATTGTCCTGCGAGCAGTGTCATCCATCGCCGAGGCACTCCCTGGTTTTCCCATCTTGGCCACTGGAGGCATTGATTCTGCTGAGTCTGGCCTACAGTTCCTTCATGCAGGCGCCTCAGTACTGCAGGTAGTGTTTTACCTCAATATTTGCGATTTGTTGCTTTGTAAACTTCTTCAAATACACTAAAAATAAAGCAAAAAATTATAAATACCATTCATGTCTTGATTTGCGACTATATTGCAGCTCCCTTATCCACTTATGAGAACATCCTGTAACTCTTTTATGCAAAGTTTTCATCAGAAAATTAGTTAAATGAGTATCTCTAAACATTAAATGTTGAAGGAAGATTGGAACGTGTTTTCAATCTCTCTGTATTCTCCTTGGGTTGTGTCTAGGGAGTAATCAGTTAGGAAATCTGCATGCAAATTGAATCAATGTGAATAAATGCATCCACTATTTTAAAAAATATGATTTAATGTTTCGGTAATGCCTCCCTGTCACCGACCTGTTAAATCACAACACATGGGATCTGAGAGGCTTTTTTGCAATTCATCTGGAGCCTCGTCTTATGAATTAATATGAAAATTTAATTAAAGAATAAAAAATGGGCTCTTGATCGAATCATAATGCCTTCAATTACAAATTCACTGCCTTGAAACACTTCAATTTGTATTTCATCCTTCAAAATGTGGCTTTCTTTCTTTTTCAACTGATTTCTGTTTGTCACCGATGAAAGCAAATATATTTGCATTTAAGTTTTTTCACTGCGGATTAGTGATGCGAATTCTGTTTTGGATTAGGATGGGACTTGGAAGTCTGCAGTTTGTTTAGAAGATGTGGCACTTATTCAGTGATACCTCAAAGACCCACAGTTTTGTGAAATTGCCACTGAAAAATAACCAACACAGACAGCAGTAGCCTTTCATCATAGCCAAAGACTAAGGCATTACTTTTTTCTGGTAAAAGAGCAATGTTGGTTCTCTGGAGTGTTTTATCCTTGAGGAAACTTTCACAAAATAATTTTCATCACATGCCTTTGCAATATTATATAAAAAGCAAGGCATTTATTGAAAAATAACAGTACAAGAATGCTGTCTAATTGTATATGATACAATCAGGAAGTTTTGTCATCTGAATTGAAGAAATATTGGAGGCTTGAATGGGAGAATCAAGTTTTTTAGAGAACAAGTTTCGGTCCGTTTCAATGGAAGAGGCATTCGTACTATTGTTTGTCGGTGGTGATTAACGGCACACTACATCAAAGATATTCTTCTTAGAACAAACAATATAATGAAGTCCATTCATATCCTGTATTGATTTCTCTGAAATCCAAACTTTTTCCCTCCACACATTGATTATTGAAGGCAGGTTCTCTCTTTATATATTTAAGACAGCTGTTCACCAAGTCTCATTTTCATTGCACACAATATATTTTAGTTAAATGACTCGGCTTTTCTGTTGTAAGAGCAAATGTTGTCCACATTTCAATCAGTAATCTTTAGATGATTCTTTACAGTAGACAGTGCTATCAGCCTGTAGAGAATTTAAAAAGGATTTTGACATCAAGTGTCCACTTCTGCAGTGTCTCTCTATTAAATATTCATTTATTTTCTTTGTTTGTTTTTGCAAAGAAGGCAAGTCATCCATGTAGCAAGTATCACAAAGCTATTGTCAAGGATATTCTTCTTTAATAACAGCAAATTATTTTCAAATGTGTTCTTCCGTCTTAATGAGATTAAATGCAGCAGTGAGAGGAGAATGTCTGTGTTGTTCCGAGACTTTTGGGGCAGTGGAGCAGTATTTCACTAATGACTGAATCAGATTAATCTTAATGATCCACCCTGCAATAGCTCTCCGTTTCAATGCATGTAAACAGCTGTGAGTCGCAATAAAGGAGCCATCATCAGGTAGCAGAAATGACTTGTATCCCAGAAAATATTCGTGATTCAGTTTGAAATGGCTAAGTGTCTCGGCAGAGAGAGGAAAAGATCACAGAGAACAAAGCAAGCTTTTAACAAGCAGCATGTTCCACGGTTAAGATATTGATTGAAGAAGCACTACAAGCAGTGTTACTATAGAGGAAGACAAAGGGAAAAAGGTTATGCTCACCCTTCAATTCACAAAATCTAGTAAATGGGGTTTAGGGAATTACTGAATTTTAGTGACAAAAGAAAGTTCTCCTTTCACTAATATTTAAAACATTAATTTCTCTGAGGTTTGGATGTATAGTTGTGACACTTACATAGAAAGCGTTATAAAATAACACTGGCTAATATGTTATTCGACATATTCGATATAATGCTCGAAACAAAAGGATAAGAGCTTCATTCATACACATTTTAACATTTAGATACCAAACTGAATTAATCTCTGGCTCCGCTGGGAAGATGGTGTCCTGCTAAATGCCAGAATTTTATCACTGGATAGAAAGGAGCTGAAAAAAAAAGAGAGCATGTGAAGGGATCTAAAAGCATCTGAGATCTCAGAAGGAGTTGAAATCAATGCCCAGCCACAGTTTTCAGAGTGTATAAAAAGGACCTGATGGCTCAATTGCTTGGAAACCTCTTAGAAATTCTCACTTTGATTTATTTCAGGAGTCAGTTGCATTAGGATTAAATGCTCTTTACCACAGCATCACACCTTTGATGTTTCCAACAAATGAGGAGCACTAATGGAAATATTTCTGCAGAAGTTCAACAGGGCTCAGGGTTTACAGATCTAGTCTTGAGAAAATCATCAACTGCTGTTTGTCTTGATTAATGATTTCATTTGCACTAATTTGTGCATCTGTACACATACCTCTTTAAATTAGGTTGCACTGCTTTTTAACCAGACAGTTCCTTTATTCGTTTACATAGGCCACACTAATTAGTCAAATGTGCTGCATCCAAAATGTCTACTCGCCCACTATATCATGAGTCAGCCACATTTGGTGTACTATTTGAATTCTCAACTGTAAATGTGATTCACTGTATAGGGTGCCAATTCCAACACCACCTCCTGCAGTATAAAACATGGTTTCTTCTGTCACTCCAGTGCCTGCCAGTTTGTCAGTTCACTCAGCATAGACCAAAATTCATCTTTGGTGAATGGCACTGCCTCTCATTGAACACCCTCGAGCCCTGCTGCCGCCCAGTCCTTCTCGCGTCAAAAAGACCCATCTCACGGACTTTATTCATGATTTCCCTAAACTCAGGTTGTTAATAAATAAGCCTTTGTTCAACTACAATATGTGTTTTTCAGAATACTGTATATGGGCCAGTTGAATTGTGGGCTTTGCCTAATACCTCAGCTCTCTTTTCACCACAGCAGAAGGGTGAAGCATCCGCATCCCTGTAGCCAGCACACCAATTCGTCCTCCCATCTTCTGTTCCATTTTCCCCCCTCACTCGTAAATAAGGTCCTGAGATGCTTTAACTTCTTCACCGCTAAAGAATGTTGTAAATAAAAGTAAATGTGTAGATCTGTTTTGCAAATTTCTACACAACACTGTGGAGAGATTTTATCTACAATGTGTACTTATCCAAAAATAGCAAAGTTGGCATCTATGTTCTGACATCTGTTTATACAACAGAGATTATACTAGCAATATAAACAACAACAATAAAGATTTAATTATAAGAACACTCTGGCAGCAAAATCTGTAGCAGCTAGCCATAACCTGAGCGACAGTCAGTGAGAGCCCATAATCAAAGCAACAAGTCCAGTTCAGTTAGTGATGATTATTACAATTGGCATCTTGTGTGATAATACTGTGTTTAAATTTTATTTAATGTAATTCCAACAGGCCCTGCGATGGCCTGGCAAGCTTCCCAGGGTGGACTCTGCCCTAGCCCAGAGCTAGTTGAGATGGGCGCTAGCCTCCCCGCGACCATAATTAGGTTTAAGTGGTTCAGAAAGTGAATGAATGAATGAATGAATGAATGAATGAATGATAATTGCAACAGAGTGGCACAGCGGCATAGTAGTTTGCACGTCTGCCTCACAAGAAAGTCCAAGGTTCAATTCCTGGGCTCAGGCGTACCTGTGTGGAGTTTTCATACTCTTCCTGTTGTGTGGGTTTTCTTCAGGTACTCGGTTTTCTTTCCGCAGTCCAAAGTCATGCAAATATACTGTAACTGGCTTTTTAAAATTGACCCTAGGTGTGAGTGTGAATGGTTGTGTTGCATTGTGGTGGTCTGGCATCCTATTAAGGCTGCACCCAGTGTTGGCTGAGAAAGGTCTCAACCTCCCTATGACCCTAGCAGGATTAATCAGTTTGGCAAATGAGAGTACGTGAGTGAGCGATTTCAGAAACATTTACAGAATTATTCTGTTCAACCAAAATATTTGACTCATCAAAAAGCCACCTTGTACAGATATTCCCACAGATGTGTTACACTGCTGGTAACACTTCACGCTTCTGTTTACTTTGTTCAAACCAAATTGATGGGCTTGAAGCATGTACAGAACATTCCATGATGTGAAACCTACCATCTTGGAGTTTTTTTTTCTTTCTTTCTAGGGTTCTTCTTGACGTCCTCTTTTTCAGATCATTCACTGAATTGAACTGTTTAAAATTAAATAAATATGAAAATTTTCAAACTTTTGTATGGTAGTGTACGAGGCTTTGGTAGTAATGCTACTGCAACAGGCATGTCAATTAAACTTTCCTGTATTGAATTAACCATTGCACATATCCACAGTGTGAAATCCGCATACTGAAATGGATCAACAGCTGTCCGTTCTTATCCTCTAGTGAGTGCTGTATGAAACAAACTCTATATAGTAGGTGAATTATCGGATAAATAGACATTCTGAATGCAGCCCTGGTCATCTGTAGTGTTTTGCCATCTGCAGCTTTGAAGTGCATGATTCAAGGGTTCCGATCGTTGTAATTATACACATAGCTAAATTATATATTTAGCATTATATTTGTTTACATTGAACCATTAGATTTAATTGTTTATTGGTGTTTTGTGTGATTTGTCTTTCTTTGTGCTGTGTTGAGAGACACGTGGATGCTGCAGCAGACCAGAGTAACAAGTTTTATGCAAATCACAATCCTAACAAAAAATCCTGTATCCTCCAGCCATACATGGGCAGCTGGAATAAATGGCTCCATTATCTCAGCATGTGCCATTCTGGCTGAGATTTAATTTTTAAATACGCTATTCACACAGCACAGCCATGGTTACATTCCAAAGAATCTAGGGGGGGATTGGGGGAAATCTCGGATAAGAAATAGAAGGAGGAGTCAGTGGTCTATAATTCAGGAGACGGCTGTGAACCTTTTCTGTGTAGCTGTGCGTTAATCTTGTGAAAGGTAGCGCTTAGCCATCACAAGCCAATGTCAGATCGGTGATGGTTCTGAGAGATAAGCACATGTTATCTGTTGCTTTACCACTTCCTGTGGCTGCTGTCTAAAGTGACACAGATGCAGATACAAAAGCACAGGTCCTGCTCCCTCATGCAAATTAACCTCACTAATCCCAGAGTATAAGAGCCGATCGAAGGGGGTTAAAAATGAGTAATAGTATACTTGATTAGTTTCTTAAGCTGACTTTTATCAGACTTAACTTTTCACACCAGTATAATAGAAACCTTTAATTGATTCTATGGTAGTAATCTGTTGAATCTTAGGATATTTCCTGTGTTACTTTTGGGGTAAGATTCAAAACACACATTTTAATCAGTCTTAAATTGTGTTTGTGTCTCGATGTGTCGCTATGTATTATTATTGTTGTTGTTTTAGCTAAAACAAACTGTTTCCTTGTGGCTAATGTGGTATATGAATAACATTAATTATAATGCATTAGATAATTATATCAATGAAATAAGGGAATTATGCTCTGTGTGTGTGTGTGTGTGTGTGTGTGTGTGTGTGTGTGTGTGTGTGTGTGCACCTGCTATGTGTAGGTCGGCAGTGCTGTACAGAATCAGGATTTCACAGTGATAGAGGACTACTGCCTGGGACTAAAAGCTCTGCTTTATCTGAAGAGCATCGAGGAGCTTCAGGACTGGGATGGTCAGTCTCCTCCCACTCTCCGCCACCAGAAAGGCAAACCTGTGTCCACTCTACAAGAGCTTCTGGGGAAGGTAACTAATGGCCATTTTAAAGCTCTCTGCTCCCACCCAACATCCACACTCTAGCCTTTACACCTGTTTTACCATCCTCTCTGCATTATTCTCTTTTATTATAGGCCTTTGACTGGCCATTAGTAGTAACACCAGTAATTCCGGAGCAAACAGTCTAGGCACCCATTAATGTTGTGTTGGCATTATAGCTGTGGACTTGTTCCATTTATGTTACTTTATTACAGGGCAAAAATTCATATAATTGTAGTGCTACTCAAAGTACAAAGTGACCACTTCCATGGTAAAGATATTTTATTTAGTAGCAGAGGAGTTAGGGAAATGATGGAGAGCAGAGGTCAGTTTTTATGGTGCTGTATTGCAGTACATCTCTTTTTTTTTTTTTTTTTTTTTTTTTTTTTTTTTTGGGGGGGTGGACCAGCAGAAGGAAGCCTTTCAGGGAAAATTACCATAATCTTAAACTAATGAAGCACAGGTCACAGCTTGTCAGTTAATAAAAGCAATAATAACAGTGAAGAACCACAAATGTCAAGAGCTATTGGGAAGGGGCACAGCTTGCTATGCAATCTAATCTAAAATCTGAAATAAAAAAAAGAGTTTTCGTTGAGTTGTCAGAAAAATAATTGGTTTACTTTTAAGGATCTAAGGAGCCCTCACCATTCTTTCCATTTTAACTCAACATTTACATAACAATATTATCACAGTAAATGAGAAATGAGTGAAACACTGAAAATGAGATTGGACAAAAGCATCCTTTCTGCACATCCAATGGCTTGTACTTTTATTTTGGATGTTCATTCTACCTTAGGTAATCTGCCATACAATATGACAGCCAAGAAATTTTAGGCTACATGTAAATGAGCAAAACTTCAGGAAACTCCTTTGAAAGCAAAGCATTAGAGGCCTTTATCAGATCACAGCATTCCTTCTAATATACCAGCACAGGGACAGCTTTGAAGCTTGCATGCTTTCAAATGCACCACTAGCATCTTTCACAGTCTCTGATGGCAGGACATCTCACCAAAGCAATGTGCAATAGTTTAAATGCTAATGCCAGGCAAGTGGCAGGGAATGAGGAAATAAATGAGCAAGGAGGTAATATCGGCAGAGTGATAAGTCTAAGTCATTTTCATGCCAAACAGGACATTTTTGCCAGAGTCATTGGCAAGCTGACAACAATAGCGCTGTTTATGAACAGAGGGAGTGGTGTTTCAGATCGAGGCAGCTTGTAGAAACATCAGCACAGACACAGCTTCAGGCAGCAGACAACCGGACCAACTTATATGTTTGAGAATGTAGCGATATACAGAAAAAAAAATAAAAAATACACGGCCTCTTACAGTGTGACTGTAGACCGTGTCATATGCAGACTTTATGTGCAAGTTATGCTAGTATAGCCATTGAGTTGCTAATTCATATTCTTGTGTTATTATAAACTCTTGAGCTACTGGATTGCAACCACAGGTCATAGTACTGGTCTTTCAGATGCCTTCTTTCATTATCCAGGTGGGGCCGGTGGCGTAGTGGCTATGGTGCTGTACTCATGATCGGAAGGTTGTGTGTTCAAATCCCAGTTAGACCCCACTGTGCTAAGACCCCTGGACAAGGTCTAAACCACAAGTGTGCCTCTGTTCACCCATCAGTATAAATGGGTACCAGTAAAATTATACTGGGAAGATAACCTGGGATGGATTTAGCGTCCCATCCAGGAGAAGTTGTACTCTAGTCGCTTCACACTATGGAAACCGGGGATAAGCACCGGCCTGATGAGCCACTATAGCTCAGGTGTAAAAAGCTCAATGGACTTTACCTTTATCCTTTCATTATCCCAGTTGCTATTTTTTTGTGAAGGAATACAAGTAGAGACACACACTTCAGGTTGTCTTTAACTCCAAATTATACAGAGTAGATGTTTTCAATTCAGCTGTGGGGCTTGAGATTGCCTGTCAACTCCTGTCCTATATCAGCCCCTGCTGAAACCTTGACTGTGGATGTGATTGACAGCTAACCTGTGTGAAAGTTTGCAGGTGCTGAGAAAGTAAAGTATCTGCACAGACATACTTCATTTACAGCACCAGACAGGAAAGACAAAAAAATAAATAAATAAATTGACTGCGTCAAACAAAAGCTAAAAGTTGAGAGGGAGGGAAGGACATTGCCATTTTAAGTGCACATGGTGAGAAAAGCTAGAGAATAAGTGAGCCGGTGAGAGAATATGAGGCAGGCTAGCAGAAAAAGGCAGTCTGATAGCTCTATAACTCAAGCTATGAAACGAGAGAACGAGAGGCTGAGTGCATGTCACTGTCATGGCAATTCACAGGAATGGCAGTTGATAAAGGGGAGCCTAAAGCAGAGCTCAGCTAAAGACATATTTTCTCTCTCTTTGTTTAATGTAGGCAGTCAGAGTGCTGTCTCAAGCGGGCAGACTCTATGGCGAACGTTGCTAGCTCAAGGGATGAGCAGAATATCTTTGATGCCTAAGTGAGCCATTCCATTTGGGGGTTTCACACACAGCGGGCCAGCAGTAATGTAGCATGTCCAATAAAAAAGCAACAGATTTCAACTCATTGTACTGCATGTGTAGCAAAGTGGTTCCTGCTATCACTGCAGTATGAACTGTAGGCTACATTCTTGTTCCTTCATAAGTTTCATGTCTGTTGTTCAAGTATTGCTGTCTCCTACAGATGGGGAGGCCAGGAATGTACATTCCCACTTGCTTAAAAGGAACAACGCAGCTCACTAATGTGTAGGAACACAGAGGAACTGACGTTGCCCCAAAGTCTCCATCTAAACTCTACCTCGGCGCTGTTGTCCAAATGTTCCAAATACAGAATGGTAGAATAGACGTGCTGAGAGGCAGTCAGCAGGTGGGGGCATTGAGGCTCTTTAATAGCAGTTTGGCTGGCTGTGTGGGCCCATGCTGCCTGGCAGGCATGTGGTGGTAATGAAGCCTTCAGCCAGCCTGCTTTCCCTGCCTCAGTCAGTAGCCACAGCTTGGCCCTCATGCTTTGTTAGGAATTGAGTAGCTTTCGCATATGGAATAAGTGCATGTGTGTATATGTGTCTGAAGTTATGTACATGTAATATGGGTGGATGTGAAACGTAAGCAACATAACATTTATTTCCATCCGGTTTTGGGTTAATTTTTCATCAATGTCATGAAGTGATGAGGGGAAAAAATTGAAACACTCCAAAAATTTAAACATTAAAATATTATCCAGCACAATACAAAGATTTTCAATACTGATAAAAGCAGGATGCTGGGGTGCCGATACATACATGAAAATGATTCCTCATGCTCCCTGAACCACTGTTTCATTATTTGAGTCCCCATTTTATATCATTGCCATCAGGGAAGAAAACGTTCATTGGTATGATACCCTGCTCATTAATTATATTCAGGTCATCAGCTGTTTCATTTTATTACATTAATGTTGCTGAGCCTTGACCAGACCAATTAAAGCAACAATACTTTGGGTATTACATGGTAAAGGCTCTCCAAGAAAATATTAATGTGTGTGATTTTTTTTTTTTATTATTATTCTTATTTTATTTGAATATTTAAACTTCAGTGTGTCTACTTGATTCTAGATTTTACATTGGATTTTATCATAAACGCGTGACATATTTAAAGAGAGCTACAATATGCATACATTGAAGACTTTTAGAAAAACATGTGCACCTAGCAAATACAAGTCTCTCGTAAATTAGCTTAGCAGAGCAGTCTATGAAATCATGCAGATAAGGGTTAGCAGGTTCAGATAATGGTTGATGTGAATCAATGATCAGAATGGGTAAAAACGTGATCTTACGGATTTTGGCTATTGATCTTGGATGGGCTGGTTTGAGTATTTCTGTAATTGCTGAAAAATCTTTTGATATTTTCACATACAACAGGAAAACCCGAGTTTACTTAGAATGGTGAAATAAAGAAAAAGAGAACATCCAGTGAGCATCTGTTTTGAGGATGAAAATTCCTTGATAAAATGAGAGCTAAATTGAAAATGTCTTCACTGGCAAAAGTAACTCAGATAACCACTCTGTGGTGAACAGAATAGCATATTAAAATGCACAAAATGTTGAACTTCTATGCGAATAGGCTACAAAACCAAATTATGTTATGCTCTTATATCAGCCAAGGACAGAACACTGTGGCTACTGTGGACACAGGCTCAAAATAATGGACAGCTGAGAACTGGCAAAATGTAGACTGATAAATCTTGATTTCTGCTGAGGCACACAGATGGTAAGGTCAGAATTTGGCGTCAATAGCATTGGACACGACCTACCCCGTGTCAGCCGTCTGTCCAGGCTGATGAAGCTGGTGTAATGGTCTGAGTGAGTGCAGCTCTTCATGGGCACAATTTAACTATTTTTAAAACCCTTGCTCATGCACATACTAAAAAAAACAAAAAAAAAACACGTTATATTCCTTTCTGACTGAATTTATGTACTTTTTCTTGCATGTTATCATCTTACAAGAGGAGCAGTAAGTCGAAATGTATAAATGTGGTGTGATGAAATAATTAACCTTTGAAGCCCAGGGGAGGGAACAAAAATATATTTTTAATTTGTGTGGTTACAGGGTCTCAGAGGTGAGAATCTCCTATCTCTCGAGAAGACAATTTAATATGGCACTTTGTTCATTGATTCATCCATTCACTTTCTGACACGCTTAATCATAATTAGGGTCGCGGGGAGGCTCTGTGGCACTTTGTTATTTCCATGAAATTATACTTACTTAAAGTAAACTGGAGCAAGTTCACATTTTATTAATATTGGATCACAAATCTACAAGCCCACCCTTTATAAAACAAGAAAAAAGTTAATATAAACATGCAACCACATGAACTGGCCTGAACTGCACACAGCATGGTTCGTCATATGAACAACTTTACTCACATAAAAACCTTAAATTGTCAATACACACAAATAATATTCATTGTATACTGTAACTTAAATTCTCCAAAATATGGTCAGAACACTGTGTTGCATTAACAGAACTTTCTGTAGTCTTGTGCAGCCCCACATTTGTTTTATTGTTATTGGGCATGAAATGGAGACACTACTTCCAAACCCATAATCCAACATCCAATCTTTTAATCCAAAAGGCCAATTAAAAGTGTTTTATGTGACATATGGAATCAATATTGTGTGTGAAGCTTTGAGTAGGTGAGGTAGGCCTGTAGAAAACTGTTTAGAGAATTGCTTTAGTGCATATGAGATGGGAAAGGAATCTGTCCTATTGACTTTTGTCCTATTAGCCTGACCACAGTGAAGATGTACAGTTATTGTCATCAGTGTGGGCCTGTTGAATGGGATTTGCCATCACAAATCATGCCCCAGAGACGTGTTGAAAATCTCCTACTGTTAGTGTATGAGCCTGGACAGAGTTAGAATTAACTAATGCTGCATTCCCTGCTATATCATGGACCGAAAAGCCCCTTTGATTATCATTTGCCCATGTCTGTTTATTTTTTTTAACCATTTACTCTGCCTAATTTGTAAGTACAACTTGTGTTTTATTCAATTTTTATTTTACAAATTTCCTTTAATATACAGGGTTACAAATGATGACTATTAGGCCAGTCCAAGGGAGATTATTAAGTCACTCTTATATTAAATTGTAATTTAATGGAGGGTTTATAAAAAGCAAAGAATTTAAGAGGTTGCCCCATTTCTCCTCTAGGACTAATTTCCTGTCTGCTAAATGGCACACTGCACTGACAGTTATTCATGTCAACAAATCTCTCTCATTCATTATCACAGATGCACCCAGTGGGTTATTTGTTGTCTTCACCAACTCACACCCTAGATTTACACGTTTGTTTGGGAGGAGGACAGAGAAAAGAACAAAGACAATTCAAACTGATGACGAAGTGTGTGTGTGTGTGTGTGTGTGTGTGTGTGTGTGTGTGTGTGTGTGTGGTTTGACTATGCACGTGCGTGTTGGGAGAACATGGCATCCAATTAGGAGAGTTTGTCTGGTAGCTGAAGGCATGGGCTTGGCAGACAGGGTATTCCATACCACCCAGTACCTTTCATTAAAGCAGACACAGCTCACCGGCTCAGGCAACTTTTAAACAGAGGTTGCTGAATTATTACACAACAAATAGGGGCTATCATGCAGAACATGAGGAAAGCAGAGAGAGACTGCTGTGTCTTAATGAGCCAAAGTGAGTGTCTTCCTACTTTATGCTATGCCTACTACTGAGTTTGACTAGTCGGATGTCTCTCTGGGAATTCCTCTCTCTCTCTCTCTCTCTCTCTCTCTCTCTCTCTCTCTCTCTCTCTGTGTGTGTGTGCGCTCACACGTGTGCGTATAGTTAGTTTGTGCTGATAGGCCTTTGAGCTTAATATACTTTAACGTCTATAATAGTTTCATGCAGAGGGCAGGTGAAAAGGAGGAACAGTCTTCTTCTTCTTTTCCTTTCGGCTTTTCCCTTTTTCCAGGGGTCGCCACAGCGAATCATCTGCCTCCATCTTCATGGAAGTCATATTAATGATTTGCATTTTGATTTGGCATAGGTTTTTGCATCGGATGCCCTTCCTGACACAACCTTTTAGCAGGGGCAAAAACACGCCGACGGCTATGCAGCTACTCTTTACAAAACTCAGCAATGGTTCTTGTACACCTCTCACCATAGACAGTGAGAGATATGGCCGGCCTTTGATAACTCAGTTATATGCACTGGGGGGGGACAGTGACAACCTTGTAGAGGGTGGGATTCGAACCCCCAACCTTGGGATCAGTGATCCAGCACCTTTTACCACCAGGTCCCCACTGCCCCAATATGAAAAGTAGGAACCGTTCTTTATTCGCCACAGCGAATCATCTGATTCACACATTGTGATTTGGCATATGTTTTTACGTCGGAACAGTATTGTGGGTAAATTACGAATCTGTGTCATCTTGCTGAATTAATTAAGACTGAACATTTTAAAAAATCTAGGTTCCTTCATTAATTATTGAGCTCTTACATTCTCTCACAATTATTATGCTTCGGAGTTGTTTAGGGTTTTCTTCCTTAGACTTTCATAACTGGATATTTATTTGCTAATCATAACACAAGCAGACTATTTCATTAACTTTTTGGAACTTTTGTTACAGAACTTCCAAAAGTTTTGTAACAAAGGTTCCCAAAGGTTAATGAAAGAGTCATCATATAACAAAATATGGGACATAGCAGGGCATAGGAAGCTGCAGAAGGGGGATTTTTTTGCATTTTTAAAGGGATGCGACGTATTTCTAAAAATAAAAATACAATGATACTTCTGTTCTCATATTAATTTGTGTTAAACATCAAGGGTTATAATGTGAGAAAGTTATTATATGATTCCAGGGAGGTTTAGTGGAGTAAATGAGATAAAGAGAAGATCTTTACTGTCAATTGTTGCATGCACAAACAAAATCAGTTTATCAGCAATTATATAAAAAGAAAGTGCTAAAAAGACAACTAAGGAACAAAGCAATGCATATGCATATACCTAAATACACATGTACCTATATGTACATATATGGACACATATACATACACATCCTATATACACATACAGTATATCTATTCACATAGAGTATATACTGACTTATACGGCTATTCATACATTCACATATTCAAACCGATTCATATATACACAGCAGGGTGAATGATTTTTCAAAGGTGCATGATATACACTGGGTTAGAGGTAAATTTTTAATTATAAAGTGCTACATGTTACCTGTAGGGGTTACATGTATAACTGCTTGTAGGTAAAAGCTGTTTTTATTGTCCTGTGCCTATTTTTTTTTTTTTAAGGGGGGGGGGGGGGCATGGTGTGTGGTGTTTCTGATAATAATCATAGTACAGTGGTACCTTACCTTACGAAAGACCCAACAAATGAAAAATCCAGGTTATGAAACGCATTTAACTAAAATTTCCGTCTCTGGATATGAAACAAATTCACGTTACGAAACGCGCCATCTCAAAAATTCAAACAATGCTCGAGTTGCTCTCCCATTGGCTATCTCACAACATTCTGCCCCACTGGCCTCCCATTGGCTATCTCCCAACATCAAGTCCCGCTGGCCTCACATTGACTAGGAGGGAGCTGCATCTCCATAAATACCCATGATGCAGCTCCCTCCCATTGGCTATTATGGAGCTGCATCTCCATAATACCCATGATGCTTTTCGTGTGCCTTCGACCCATGGTTTGTCGCAGAGTTCTAACACGCGTAAAGGACAAAGTTACTGTTGTTTCATGAGTTTTTTGAGTGTGCTCATTACGACTTTATTTTTTGGCTCAGGCTTTTAACCTTGCATAAACATTTGTAAGAATATAACTCTACTAAGAAGACATGGTCAACACACACACACACACACACACACACACACACACACACACGCGCGCGCACGTGTGATTCCCAGTGAAAGGGATTCCCGGTGCGAGTGAAAAGAAGAAGCGGGCTCGTGGCATGCAGTTGAGTGATATCGCAAAGGAATATGGCCAAACCTATCTACCAGCGGTACGATATTGAAGCAGAAGGAGGTCTTAAAAGGTATACTTTTATAACTTTTAAAGGGATTAGGGGGTAGTACTTGGGGCCTTGGAACGAATCAGGCCTTACGAAAAAATCAGGTTACGAAACCACTTCTGGAATGGATTAATTTCGTAAGGTGAGGTACCACTGTACTTAATAAATAATAATTCCACTGGCTCTCCTCTGAAGTCTGTCAGTGTAAACGTCACTGAGGGAGGGTTCCAATTACCTGCTCTGCCACCCTTACCACCTGCTGCAATGCCTTCCTGTCCTCTGCAATACATCTGCTAAACCAAACTGTACAGCAGTAGGTCAGGAGGCTTTCTGTGGTGGAGCAGTAAAAGGGTAGAAGGTGGTGTAAGGAATAGTGGAGTATGACATAGCCAAAGAAGAGGGGAAAGCCACACGTAACCAAAATCAGCATCGCAAGCGACTGACTGCAAGACATGGGGACGCACCAGGTCAAGAAAGAAGAGTAACAGGCGATCATTCTATTGGCAGATCTGCTGGTCAATGAACCATTATAGAGAACAATGAAGTGAGCCTCTCCTTTGACATCGACCCTGTCCAGACAAAAGCAAATGAAAAAACTGACGAAAGAACACCTGAACATCAAACTTAACCCATTTTATATCACACGAAGTCACAGAATCATATCAAAACCCAAACCAGGATCGACAACGAGCAATGACAACCCAAAGCCAATCATCATGAAATTCAACACGTACAAGACACGTCAAATCGTGTTTAGTGCCAAATATCGCCTTTGTAGAACAAAATCTTCATCCACGAAGATCTGACCTCACATTGCAGATTGCATGCTCAATGCTGCCAGGCAGAAAGCAACAGTGTAGCGTGTTTGGACAAACAATGGGAAAATCACTGCTTTGGTGTCTGTTCCAGGATTGAATGATAGAGAGGTCACCATCAGAAGTGAGAGCAACACTGAGCAGCTTGACTGATTGTAGGTGAGAAGCGGATTAGTAACAGAATATGATCTGTGAACTAAATGGTAATAAAATATCTTTGTATACTGTGTAAGAAAAAAAAAAAAAAAAAAAACAATCAAAATGCACCACTCTGTGTAAAGTGCAGCAATTGGTGTCACTTGAATCGTTGTAGGGAAAGCAACGGCATCTTCAGGAGTAATGCGGACTGGATTTGTATACAATGTCACGTGGTTGAACTACCTGGATATGATGATGGAACTGAGCAAAACAAACCTGAAATTGAAAGAAAAAAGGTCAATTTAACTTTAAATGAACAAGATAATAAGTTGATTGTTGAATCACAATTACTAACTCTAAAAAGTGAAAAGGGGCCTTGCAATGCCCTGGCGAGCTGTCCAGGGTGTACCCTGCCATCTCCTGGAGTTGGCTGAGATGGGCGGCAGCCTCCCTGCGACCCTAACTATGATTAAGCTGTAAAGAAAATGAATGAATGACTGAATGAATGAATGAATGAGTGAAAAGGGATAGAATTATCACATTTTAATTGTTTGTCATTGACTAAGCATGTTGAGGAAATACGTGAAATTCTAAATATGGGTAACATCGATGTTATGACTATGATAAACACACTTAAATGGTGAAATACATGATTCAGGAATTGAAATTGATTTGTATAGCATTAGGAAGAACAGAAACCGGATGGGTGGAGGGTTGGCAACCTACATCAGAAAATTGATTAATTACAATAAACAATTAGATTTGTGTGAGGGCTCATTAGAAATGATAGCAGTTGAGTTAAAATTGCAAAGTCTAAAACCAATTGTTGTTGTTGTGTGGTACAGACCACCTAAGGCAATGTTCATTTGTTTGATATGTCATTCATTCAATTTCTGAACCGTTTAATCCTAATTAGGGTTGCGTGGAGACTGGCGCCAATCTCAGCCGACTCCAGGTGAGGGCAGGGTACACCCTGAACAGCTCGCCAGGCCATCGCATGGACAACACTCAAACCTTCATACACACATTTAAACCTAGGGGCAATTTGGAACAGCCAATTAACCTACTGTGCATGTTTTTGGACTGTGGGAGGAAACCGGAGTACCCAGAGGAAGCCCACCCAAGCACGGGGGGAACATGCAAACTCCACACAGAAACGCTCAAACTAGGAATTGAACCCAGGACCTTCTTGCTGTGAGGCCGACGTACTAACAATACACCGCCTTGTTTGATGTGATGTGAAATAGTACTACACGAATTAGACGACCTGCAGCAAGACTTTGTTATTTTTAGGTGATTTAAATTGTAAGATGTAAGCAGGTCGTAAAACCTGGCAAACTATGTACCTAAATTATTTGATTGAAGCTTTTATCTTAGACTAAGTTGTTACTACACCAACATGAGTTTCTGCTGATAAGTCTAGTTTGGTTGATGTAATACTTGTTAACAACCTAAACAAAAGTGGGAATGTTCATGTTATTTCAGAGTGATCACTACGTGATATCCTGTACCTGGGGGAAACAAAACATATGTAATGATAATTTGCATAAGTATAAAACTAAAAGGAATGTTGAGAAGGTTAACATGTTGAAATATAGAGAAGATAGTAAAGTCGAACGGCATTGTGTTTACAATGCGCATGTTACACTGGTACACTGCATTTGAGAAGAGACTTTTAAATGTGACAGATAATCATACTCCTCTGAAAAAAAAAACATTAAGAAACAATAATCTCTGAGTTACTGATCTTATACTGCAACTCATTCGTGATTGTAATAAATTAAAACAACATGCTAAACTGACTAAGAAAATTGACGATTAGAAGCAATAGAAAAAAGTCAAGAAATAATGTAACTGCTGAAATATGGAAAGCTGAAAGGAAACACATTACTAACACTGTCAAAACAAATATTGGAATATTGGACTTCAAAAAGAATATTGGAAATTGAAGGAGATGGTAAGCAATACGGTGACAAAAAAAGAAACTGCTGAAAATTGTAATAACTATTACTATTATATTATATACTATATATATACCGTTATAATAACTAGACATGGAGAAAATGCTTCAAAAGGGTATATCTTGTGATAACTCTAATGTTTATACTGCAAACAACCGGAAAACTAGTCAAGATTATCTACATTTAAGGAGATAGAAAAGCATGAAGCCTTGGTGGTAATTGTAAAGATGTCTAAGAAAAAGTCATGCAGAGATGATCATATACCAATGTCTCTTATTAAACCAATAGCTTATATATGTCAATTAAGCAAGCTTCTTTCCGGAAGAGCTTAGTGTCCAGAATTACTCCAATATTTAAAGGTAGGGATTAAGTAGTAATAGGAAATTATAGACCAATACATTTTCCCAGTATTTGCCAAAGTCTTTGAAAACTTGATATTCTACCGGTTGTATGATTATTTAAGTAGAAACCATCTTTCAAATCGTCAGTCAGGTTTCCAACCAAACCACTTGACCACAACTGCTTTGTTAAACGTAACAGAAGAATGGCTTGATAATATTGACCATGGTAATTTGGTTTGGATAGTAACGTTTGATCTGAAAAAGGCTTTTGATACAGTAGATCGCTGCGTTCAATTGTCTAAATTACAAGGATTGAGTGTCGATGAAAATGTCCTTAAATGGATAGAATACTACTTGGCTAATCATGTGCAGTATACTATTGTAAATAGGATGAGATCATCCAAGCAAAGAATTGAGTGTGGTGTTCCACTGGGCCGCACGCTTGGCCCCCTCTTATTTGTCATCTACATAAACAATTTAACCAAATGCCTCTAAAAGTGTATCAGCTATCACCCAGTGGCTCAAGGTTAATAAATTATTACTCAACATGAATAAGCACGAGTTCTTACTACTTGGTACAAAAAGACAAATAAAAGGGGTTCATGATCCGAATGTACTTATTGAATCATGTAAGATTAAATGAATAACTCAAGTACTTGGATTGCAAATGTTGAAATCAAATAAAATCAATCAATTAACAAATCTCTGAACTGGAGTAAACATATTGAATAGATATCTAAAGAAGTGATTAGTAGAACATACAGTCGGCCCCCAACTTACGAAATTAATCCGTTCCAGAGCCCCTTTCATATAGCGGGGATTTCGTAAGTAGGGGTCGCATCTTACATGTTAAACGCCTAATTCGTTCCAAGGCTCCGGTCTTTGGACTGCATAAACCCTTTAAAAATTATAAACGTACACCAATTTTGTATGAAATATGTTATAAGTAAAAGAAAATTATTTATTAAACCATTTAAACATTTTATAACATATTAAACCATTTTATTAACATATTTATAAATTAAAACATGATTAAACATGTTTTTATTAACACACACACACACACACACACACCTCTCTCTCTCTCTCTCTCACACTCTTTTTCTCTCTCTCTTTCTCTATCTCTCTCTATTGCTCTCTCTCGCGCACACGCTGCGGGCCACGCCCACAAGACGTGGACTTCAATGCGCATTACCTGCTTGACAAACTCAATTTTAATTTGATTCCTTGAGGGATCAGAATTCCAGATAAGCTCAAAAGCTCATTTATTAAACATTTACTGAATTAAACAACTTAAAAAACTAGAAACTAAAGCGTTATTCCTTCTCTCTCTCTCTCTCTCTCTCTCTCTCTCTCTCTCTCTCTCGCGCACAACAACTTAAAACAACTTAAAAAACTAAAGAGTGAAGCTTCCTACTGTCTCTATCTGGGAGGCCAGCGGGGCGGGATGTTGAGAGACAGCCAATGAGAGAGCAACTTGCGCGTCGTATGAAATTTTGATTGGTGCGTTTGAATTTTGAATTTCTTTTCGTAAGAAGAGGTTGTTTCGTATCTCGGGGCGGAAACTCAGGAAAATGTTTTTCGTAATCCGGGGATTTCGTACATAGGGGTCTTCGTAAGTTGGGGGCCAACTGTATTTGTTACGGTGGAAACAACCTTATATAATGCAACAAACTGCCTTAGTTTATTATAAAATTTTTATACAAGGAAAATTTGATTACTGTGAAAATTACAAAAGCTGCAAAATCGAGCATTACGCACAGTCTTGAATGTTAACTGGAGGCATCCAACTCAACCTCCCCTTGATCAGATGGGCATTCACAAACTTGCAGTAAGACAAAAACAGGATATTGCATACAATGTGTAAAATAGCACAGAAACGTGATTATAATTGTAATTGGTTTGTTCACCCATTATTGAATCAGTGAATAATATTGCTTAATTAATGTTCACTATACGTTTTGGTATTTATTTTATTGGGTGAATGGTTACTTTTATTTATTTTAATGGTTTAATTTGGCTTTGCTGTTTGTTTGTTTTTCTTATGTATAATGCATCATTGTATTTTTTTTTTCTGTAAATTGTATCATTGTATGGGACATGCAGAATAACAGCCATTGGCTGAGGCAAGTCTTTTATCTGTGTGGAAATATAATTAAAATGAAATGAATGAAAGATGTCAATAATCAGAATGATATTGCCTAAAATTGTTAGGAGTGTAAGTGCCCCCCCCCATTTTCTTTCCTAATTTTAAACATACCAAATTCCCACCCAACAAGTACTGCCTTCTCTACCACATGATTACCAACAACTGTAAGCATGCACGTGCCCCCTTCGTGACATGCTGTCATTCACCTCTTTTTGAATTGCTGCACATTACTGCATATTTGCTGGGTGGCCTAACACACTCAAAGGGAAAGCAATGTCTGACCCTCATATGAATGAGCTAACAGACCCTAGCCCATAATTGACTAGTGATTGCTGTGAAAGAGAAGTGAGAGCATGCTGTCTCTCCCTCTCATGAGAGCTTGGCCAATTAGCATCCATGGAGTCCTAATCGCGGATGTTTGTGGCAATAACCCGGATTCAAGCTTGCGATCTCTTGGTTAATAGTCATGCACCTTGTTGATTTGCTACTCGGGAGCCCAGGAGTGGAACATTTTGTGTGGCAAAGCAATTAGATGCATTATTTTAAATATATTTTTATATTATATTTTAAGCTATCTTTGAGATGGAAAATCTATGTTATTGGTTATAATTAGGGCCTTCAGTGACTTTTATTGTACCAAGAAGTGTGTGACGGACTGGTGCGTATTCCAGAAATATATAGAATAACACCGGATAGGTAAAATATAACAATTTATCAAAGTTGAGATAGTGAACATAGCAATTACATAAGTATCATCGCAGTGAGGATCAGAGAGGGTTGGTGAAGGTTGGCAATGGCTGGTGATATTTAGGATTGCGACAATATCTGTAATGGGCCATGTTTTGGTATTGTTTGTTACAATAACAACAGAGCGCTCTTCTCATTTATATAGCTAGCGTATAGTTGGTATATGTGTCATAGTGGTTCAATACATGTGTCAGCCACATTACTACGGCACATGCCTGTGACATCACAAGTGTAACACACTTTATTAATTCAGCCATAGTTTGGTGTGGTAATGTTGTACCTCCAATATTTCTGGTTACTTTTACTATTGCATGGAAGTAGTCTGCTCCTGACATGAAATCTTTGTTACAAACTTCTACACACCACATACACTGCCCAGCCAAAAAGGTTGCACTCTATTTTTTTTTTTTTTTTTTTTGACTGCCTTTATCCGTGATGACACTGTTCACTTTTTTTAATCCAGAGTTGGGTTCACTTTTAGCCAACATCTCGATTTCATGAATTTTCATTTGTGAAAATGATTCCTGATACTCCCTGAAGCCCTAAGTTTATATCTATGCCAGTGCTTCTCAATTATTTTCTGTCGAGTCCCCCCAGGAAGAGGAAACACCCCCCACACACACACACACACACTATAAATAGTTAAAAATTGTTGTAAGTAATCCTTTGCATAACACTGTATCCTTATTAACATTATGGAATACAAAAAAAGGAAGAAATATAGATCAACTTTCAACAAAGAAAAACTTTATTTATTTATTTTTTTTACCTCAACAAAAAGATTTAAAGTACATCAATTTGCATGAAATTTAAAAAGTATCCTTAATTAAACTGTAAACATTTTTGACCAACAATTTGAACCATTTGACACTGAAAAATAAAATTAAATAAAATCAATAAATAATAATAAATTCAAATTGATCATTAACAGTAACTCAGGAGCACAATATATAAAACACTTTAATCTACAAAACAAAAATGAATAAAACAATTTGTGTTATTTCTTTTTAATAATTAAGTCAGGATTACAGGTCCAATAGGAACATTTCGCAGTGCACAGCTTTTCGAACCCGGGTTTAAAGCACGATACAGTCGGCCCCGAACTTATGAAGATCCCTGTGTAGGAAATCCCGGGTTACGAAAAACATCTTGAGTCTTCGTCCCCGAGATACAAACAACCCCCTCTTACAAAAAGAAATTCAAATGCGCCAATCGACGCGCCAGTTGCTCTCTCATTGGCTGTCTCTCAACATCCCGCCCCGCTAGCCTCCCAGATAGAGACAGAAGGAAGGTTAATTCTTTAGTTTTTAGTTTAGCTGTTTAGCTTTTTTTAAGTTGTTTTTAATTCAGTAAATGTTTAATAAATGTGGGTGCATTTGAGCTCATCTGGAATTCCGATCCCTCAAGGAATCAAATTAAAGTTGAGTTTGTCAAGCAGGGAATGCGCTTTGAATTCATGTCTTGTGGGCGTGGCCCACAGCGAGAGAGAGAGAGAGAGAGAGGAGGAATAACGCTTTAGTTCTTAGTTTTTTAAGTTTTAATTCAGTAAATGGTCAAGCAGGGAATGCGCTTTGAATTCATGTCTTGTGGGCGTGGCCCACAGCGAGAGAGAGAGAGAGAGAGGAGGAATAACGCTTTAGTTTTTAGTTTTTTAAGTTTTAATTCAGTAAATGGTCAAGCAGGGAATGCGCTTTGAATTCACATCTTGTGGGTGTGGCCCACAGCACGCATGAGAGAGAGACAGAGAGAGAGAGAGCAAAAGAGAGAGGGAGAAGGAATAACGCTTTAATTTTTTAAGTTGTTTTAATTCAGTAAATGTTGAATAAATGTGGGTGCATTTGAGCTTATCTGGAATTCCGATCCCTCAAGGAATCAAATTAAAGTTGAGTTTGTCAGGCAGGGAATGCGTCTTGTGGGCGTGGCCCGCAGCGCGCGTGAGAGAGAGAGAGAGAGAGAGAGAGAGAGAGAGAGAGACGGGGGTGTGTGTGTGTGTGTGTGTGTGTCTTAATAAAAAATGTTTAATAATGGTTTAATTATTAAATAGGTTAATAAAATGGTTTTTAAAAATAATTTTATTTTACTTTTAACACATATTTCATTCAAAATTGGTGTACTTTTATCAGTTTTAAAGGGTTTATCCAGTTCAAAGACTGGGGCCTTGGAACGAATTAGGCATTTAACATGTAAGATGCGACCCCTACTTACGAAATCCCCGCTATGCGCAGAGGGCTCTAGAACGGATTAATTTCGTAAATTGAGGGCCGACTGTACTTATTTCCGCAGTAGTGACGTCATCCAGAATGACAGAGACTGTGTCTGCTGCAGGTAGGATCAGTTCCTCTGCTATGCTGTGGGGTTTTTTTTTTACACTGAGCAGTTTGGTATTCCACCTTATCTAATGCTAACGGAGTTCGCTGGTTTGCTGGAGTAGCATTCACAAAGCAGGATGGTCATTGGCAATATTTGACACGTTTTTGCTGAAAAAACTCAAGCGGCTCATCCGCGTGATCGGGATGTGATGTCTTTAAGTGACGCCTTCATTTATTTGGCTTCATGCGGTTCGCTGCCAATGTTTTCAGATATAGTAAACACAGCAGTCTTTCCTCGTTCCTCACCGTCACAGTGAAGCTGAGTGCTACATCCGCTTCATCATACCTCCTCAACTTAACTTTCGGGAAACTTTCGTTTCTCTCACTGTCTCCATCTCTATCTGCCTCTCTTTTCGTCCCTGTTAAATTTTTCATGGTGGGTTTATTAACTTCACTTCATATTTCACTTCATATTTTAGCATTGAGCTAATTCTCTCTGGGCACACTCTGATAGTGAGGAAGCCACTGCCACCTACTGTAGTGGATGTACAATTACACTTTATTCTAGTAAGGCAAAAAAAAAAAAAGCATATTCCCTGGGGTCATATGTGCCCCCCCCCCCCAGGAGGCACGCCCCACTATTTGAGAACCACTGATCTGTGCCAATGGGGGGGGCAGTCCATTGATTGGATAACTTGTTCATTCAGTAAATTGAGGTCATCAGCTAACTTTATAGCTAATTTTACTGCCACATAATGTTGCTGAGACTCCTAAAGTAACACTCTTGTGCCGATTCAACTCTATAATCAAGTCTAAAGGTGGTCCAACAAAATATTAGATTGCATGAGTTATTTGGCCAGGTGGTGTATATTGCCATCTAGGGCGAAACCAGTTTCGATTGTTCGAACACCACAAACCTTATATAGTATGTGGCAGAAACATGCAAGAACTTTTTTAGCAACTTGGAAAACATTACTTTTAAAATTTTCATTGGATCCCTGGAAGTTTTCTCCATGTAATCATGTAAAACTTAAAAAAAAATTAAGTTATATATATTATTTTTAGCCCAATGTCACATTGTTTTTGGTTGTTTGTTTAGTTTTTTTTCCAGTCAAATTGCTAGAATTTATTTAATTTTTATATTCTAACCTCCTTTCTCTCTGCTTAAGTGCTACCGTATTTCCCAATTTTACCCCAAGTGGAAATGTTTTATGTTTATATTCTAAAGCTTATCGCCAAAATATTTAGTGAGGATGGACTAATCTTTAACACTGCAGTACAATGTATTAAGCATTGCTTCCAGTTAAATATTGAAATAATTTGAACTCTGAAACAGCCTTTGTTAGTTTTCTGCATATAGAATGAAGGCCATTTCAGCTGTGTGGCTTCAGATAATGCTCTCATTAGAAGTCGTAGTAACTCACTGTGCCAACTTTATATTTGTCCAGGCTTATGAAGACTCATTCGCTTTAATGGTGACAAGGTTTTCTGGAAGGCAGTTTAGTGATTTTTTTTTTTTCAACAAGAAAGCATTTGCAAATGCAGGAATAAAACAACACAACCTGAATTCATAACTATGTGTTTCAACTAGTTGGTCTGTCCTGCTGTGCCCTCCCACCAGGAATGATGAAATGAAATGGAAGTCTTCAGCCTAGTGCGTATGATTGCGATTTTTTTTTTTAACTCAAGCACAGCACCACATCCTGCAGCTACTTGCCCCTTTTGGCCACTATTTTCATGAAGTGTAGACCATCCTCTGTCCTCAGTAGGCTGAAGATAAACTGCCAGCCAGCCGACCTGTAATTCCTCTATCCTCCATCCTGGGCAACAGTATGTGAAAATAGTCATGAATATATGGTAATCTGGGGAATCACGATGAGCAGGTATATTTGCACATAAGCACACACTAGAAGATGCAGTGCTGCAGTGAAATCTGTCGGTTGCTCTTCAGCTCTGGTTCCTGCCGATGAGCAGCTGTGTGTGACGATAATGGGGTGACTGGGTGAAGCTCAAGTCAAATTACCTCGCCATGAATCGCACAAGATAGAGAGTGGATTGGGAAGAGGGGCTATAGAGGGAGTTAGGGAGGGGAGAATTGGATGAGAGAAAAGCCAGATTGAAAGAGAAGGCATTAATTTCACATTTGCATGGATTCCATTACTGTTGATCTTATTAGGCATGAGGCAGCAGTGCTGTGATCAGTCTTATAAGTTTGGAGGTGCATGGCTGGAGGGGTGGAGGTGGATATCAGGCATTGATCATATAATGTCGAAGGATAAAGCTGAATCTTCTGCTTTTACTTCTCTTGTTTGCTCAAAAATATATGTATTATTTTGTCTATGGGTATACAGACTTCTATGGGGCATTATTAGAAACCTAGTAATCGAATAAAAAGGAAATTTTGCTGTATGTAGTTGGTGCAATTATGTTCCACTGAAAATCCGCTTCTACAGCTCAACATGATAATGAATACCTGTATTAGAGAGTAAGATAAGTGCATATAGTTGCAATATTTATCAATATTCAGAATAACATTAGCCTACAGACACCACTTTGCATGAATCCCTATTGTTTGGGAGGGTTATGTCTTAACTCTGAGTGGCAAACCAATATTTTTGGAAACATTTTCCATGATTTTACAGTACAGGGCTTTTAAAAGACAAAAATGTACAACAGCAAAGAAATTGTCTTGCATGACTATTAATAACATTTTATTTCCTTTTTATATCTAAATAATTTGAAGATAGGGGCAGTGGCAGCTTTGTGGTTATGTGCTGGATTACTGATCCCAAGGTTGGTGGGTTCAACCCCACTATCAATGGGTTGCCACTGCTGCCCTCATCCCCACCCACCACCCCCAGTCCAGCTAACTGGGTTATCAAAGGCCGGCCATGTGAGAAAAAAAATCATTGCTGATTTTTGTTAAGAGTAAGCTGCATAGCCATCAGTGTGTTTTTGCCCTGTGATAGCCTGGCGAGATAGATTTTGGATAGATTTGGCTGATATGAGCACCAGCCTCCCCAAATTAGGTGTAAGCCATTGAATGAATGAATGAATGAATGAATAATTTGTAGATATCATATAGATTAGGGGGTCCCCTAACATTTTCCTACGAGGGCCACATAACTTTTCCCTTTCCTGATGGGAGGGGGTGAGGTCAGTTTGTAACAGAAAAAGTGTGACGATCGCACGGCTGCCTAAAGGTAAACATTTATTGTTTTCCAGTAAACCACGCATAACCAAATATTAGTAACCCTTTCCGGGACCTTCACAAAAAAAGTAAGGAAATTATATTAAAAAAAAAAAAAAAAAAAAAAAAACGCTGCTTGCTATCAGTTGAGCAACCCAAAAGCTGCCCAAACAGACGACTGGTTCAGCCGAGCCTGGTGTACAAATGTATTCTCCTGAGCTAACGGTCCACTTTTTAGTTTTGAGAGTTTGTCTACTTGCTTTTGGCCTTGCAAGCGATCATACTCATGTTTGTGACGGTATTCAGAGTGTCGGCACAAATTGTATTCTTTGAATACCGTCACTGCCTCTTGACAGATGATACAAACAATGTTTTCTTTGCATTGAACAAAAAAAATAATTATTTGTCCACTGCAGGTTAAATACCCTGCACTCTGAATCAATTTTTCTCTTCCATACCCTGGTCACCATTATTCCGTTCTATTTGACAGAGGAGAGTCTAGGATTTTTGTTCCGTGGGGGTGTCAGATAAGGGCACAGACGGCAGAAGGGTGAAATAGAATGTCATGTTCTAGGTGTGTATTAGTCTTGATTGTGTGGCCAGACTAAAAAAAAGTAATCATAATGCATCTCTGGATCGTTCAGGGGGCCGGGCCAAACGTGGAGGTGGGCCGTATCCGGCCCGCGGGCCGTAGTTTGGGGACCACTGCTATAGATAGTTGGTTTTATGGGTTTTTCCCCCCAGCATTAAATTATGCATTATCTCTTTGTATAAAACAAGAAGTTTTTAGATTCATCTCCACATGTCAATAAATTAGTGATGTCTCAATTCACTAGGCCCTTAAATCGTTATGTTGACCAAAGGAAATTGCTGATTTTCAGAGATAAATATGAGAAGCTAGTTCTCAGGAATAAAGGGAACATTGGGACTTTAATGTAGTCAGGCCAGTCATCTTTGAGCTTTTATTCGCTTCTTCCCAGTGTTTGTTTCTCTCTGATCCATTAATGAGGGAAGTTGCACTGATGCTTTATTTTACATGGTACATCTAAAGCCAATGACTCAGTAATTACAAGAAAGTGTGAACAGAGAATGCATAGCACTACATTAAAGTGAGATAAAAAATAAATATTAAATGAAGATGCTGAATGTTTTGCAGAGACTAGAAAATATCGTACTGAATTTCATGGATTAATAATTTGCCAACTCCCAACTATTTACAAGACATTTAAGAATTGCTGGGGAGGAACGAC
>CM045728.1:41889849-42182349 GCA_024760905.1 Plotosus lineatus
CCTCCCGCGACCACAAATTCCGCAAAGTAGGATCAACCCCCGTGACTGGTGTATATGTACATGTATATGTGTATATAATATCAATGAATACATATTCAATGCAATAAATGCTTATAATAACAATTAACATTCAAAAATAATGCATACGATGTAAATAAAATATAAATACGTACACATACAGGCGTGCATGCGCACACACCGATGCGCACCTCACAATGTAAGTCGTTTTGATGGGGAGTTTTGGGTTGATTTTTGTTTTGTGTTTGTTTAGGGTTTTTTTTTTTTTTTTTTTTTTTTTAATTTTGCATAATTGACCTTGTTTTTGCAGCACTTTCCTTAACTTTTTCCCCTATTCCTCCTTAATTTCCTTCTTTTTTTAATTCTATGAATTTTCTTTCTTTCGGCTTTTTCCTTTTCTTGAATCATCTGATTCGCATGTTTTGATTTGGCAGAGGTTTTTACGTCGGATGCCCTTCCTGTCACAACCCTTTTAGCAAGGGACAGGAACACGCTGACGGCTTTGCAGCTACTCTTTACGAAAGTCTCTTTTACATGTCTCTCACCAGAGACAGTGAGAGACATGACCCGCCTTTGATTACCCAGTTAGCCGCACTGGGGGGGGGGGGGACAGTGACAACCCTGTGGGGACTTGAACCCCCAACCTTAGGATCAGTGATCCTGCACCCTATACCACTAGACCACCACTGCCCCCTATATTTTAATTATATGAATATTTAATAATTAAAAAAAATCATCATAATAAACACAATACACTGAAGCCGCATGAATTGAACCGTGAAGTAGCGAGGGATCCCTGTATTTAATTCATTCTAAAGCTAATGTGTGTGTGTGTGTGTGTATCAGAAATGTGATGTTTTTATGAATTTCTGTTAGTTTTACATACTTCATAATGTACTCATGGGTGAAAATATGAAATGCTTGCATAAGGTGCATGTTCTGACTACAGTCTGGTTTGATTGGGTTATCAAAAGATCAGAAGAACTAGATGAGACACAAGCAGCGCTGTCTGGGGTTGGGTGTCTGCATTGGGGGCAACGGGTTAGTGTAAATGTTTACTTTCTCATTGGCTGGTTGGTGAGATAATTAGGATGACATTTACCACAGAACTGGTGCAGGATCTGCAGCCACACTCTGCCTCTGCCTGCATCCTGAGGCAAATCATTAAAAATCAACAAGGCATCAATCTCAAGCTGCTGGTGAACTTGAGGCCAGAATAACCGATCATCACTGGTGCGTTAAGTGGCAGTGGTGCAATGGAGGTGTGTTGTTACAGACGCTTTCCTCTAATGTGTGTAGCTTTGACCTCAGGACAGCTCTCCCTGCCAGCCAAGCGCGTCTGCGTAGGTCCCATCTTGTGCTTGTTAGAATACACACGATTTCACTTGTCTCATTTGAAGTGGACAGGGTAAATTAAAGCATGTCTCAAGCTATTGGCAGAAGCTTCGTGAGAACTTATGACTGAGAATCAACTAGTAACAAGTGAAGTATAAAAATTGCTTTACCGTATAAACAGAGGTTTGTTTCCAGTGGGAAACTCCATTGGGAGCACATGGGTGACTGTGAAAGCGTTCACATTGCAAATAGATCAACACCGATGCGTCCTGTGTACTAACATGATACTCCCAATCAGGGTCACTTAAGTTACAGATGTGCCCATTTGGTGGTGCATGAGAGGCTGCCTCTTAAACATGAGGAACCATAAGGTTTTTGTCATGAACATTTCTCATTATCTGCTGCCTTTAGTCTGGATCCATTATCCTGAGTCTGGAATTTTGCCAAGACTTAGAGCAAGCTGAATTTAAATGACTGCTTCCCTCACAAGCTGCTCTCTCCCAATTCCACCCTATAGAAATGAAATGCTTCAACTTTTTAACTGCAATTTGAGAGAGAGAGAGAGAGAGTGTGTGTGTGTGTGTGTGTGTGTGTGTGTGTGTGTGCGTCCAATCTACACATGCAAAATTTCTTGATGCTTGCAAATCTATGGCTGTGCGTTGTTTCAATCAGTGGATGCTCTCTATGCATTAGTTCACTGAAAAAGATGTGTGTAATACAGAACCGTGCAGTCAAACACAACTAAATATGTTGTGCGTTTCAACTCCCTCTTATTGAATTTCATTTTAGACCTTCATCTTTTTATTACTGCTGCTCAGTCACCATAGCAACAAACCCTTTACAGTTTAAACTCTCTCTCTCTCTCTCTCTCTCTCTCTCTCTCTCTCTCTCTCTCGATTGAAAGCTGAAAGCCACTGCAGCTTCCCAGGTGACCAGGTGAACTGTTCAAACTTTGGTACCAAGTGCCACCGAGTCATTCATCAGGACAGCTGTAATGAACAGAAGCATTAGCTCAATGCTTGGTATTTGTTCTCAGCCACTCCGTTCGATACAATATCTGGCCTCTGTCTATGTGGAACATGAGGCGAAGCTGCTGAAGAATTGTTATGTCTGACATTTGGAACTTCTGGCCTGGAGTGACGAATGAGTGAGACGCTATCCTGAACACCTCAGCATTAATGGACTGAGTCAAAAGACTGCAATCTATTTCTGTTTCTTTCTTTCTTTCCTTTTAGTTTTCAAAGGGGGTTCTCCTGTTACTGTGTGTTTGATGATTATAAAAAGAACCAGCAATCTGCTCTGGAGAGAGACATAGAGAGCGAGAGAGAGAGAGCGAGAGAGAGAGAGAGAGAGAGGGCAGATGTAAGTGCTCAGATGCTGAAGGATTATTTTTCTTACCACTGCCTGCTACTTCTTTGTGAAGATTTGCATAACAGCTTGTTTTAAAGGCGCTCGGTGCTGCTCTGCAGTGTTTGCATTGCAGTCAAAATGGGAGTTGACATGTATTGTGAACTTGCTTTACCTTCTCAAATGAAAGACTTGGCCAATACCAGCAAGGGGAAACAATCTTCGTGATGTTTTTTCCTCAAAAAGACAGCCTGCCTGGGACGTCGAGAAATTCAACACCTCGTCTTCTATATAAGAATCTTTTCCATTTCATTTGGCAATGTGAGCAGAAGTCAACTCGGATTAAAACTCAGATTATTTTCTTTCATTCGTGCACTGTTTTATTATCGACTACATGATGTTGCTTTACAAGTTTGGTGCCATATTTACAATCATTGGTTGGTGCAGACATTGTTCCCAGAAACTGTACTGAGCTAAATTTAGGCCAATTGGTTAATATAGGTGATGAGATATGGTAGCAGTGAAGTGAAGCTGACTACTCAGTCTCCGGGGATATTCAAGAGAAACACTCCCTGACCGTCACTAATCACCATTAGTAAATTAGGAATTTGGAGTTTGGCCAACTGTGTAGAACTTAATTATTCATGAATGTAAATACTGCCACTCTGCCCGGCAATAAAAACAAACATTATTATTACTATTACTGTTATTGTTGTTGCTATTGTTCATCATCAGTTCATTTTCTGTAACCGCTTCGTCCTAATTAGAGTCACGGGGAGGCTGGTGCCCATCCCAGCCAACTCTGCGCAAGGGCAGAGTACACCCTGGACAGCTCGCCAGGCCATCGTAGGGCGGAAACACGCCGACGGCTTTGCAGCTACTCTTGTCAAAAGTCAGCAATGGTTCTTTTACATGCCTCACACCATAGACAGTGAGAGACATGGCCGGCCTTTGATAACCCAGTTAGCTGCACTGCTTGGGGGGACAATCTTGTGGAGAGTGGGACTCGAACCCCCAACCTGTGGATCAGCGATCCAGCGCCCTATACCATTAGACCACCACTTTCCCCTGTTGCTATTGTTAATAATATTAATAATATAAATTATTATCAGTTCAGTTCATTTTCTGTAATCGCTTCATCCTAATTCGGGTCATGGAGAGGGCTGGTGCCCATCCCAGCCAACTCCGGGCAAGGGCAGAGTACACCCTGGACAGTTCGCCAGGCCATCGCAGGGTGGAAACACGCCGACGGCTTTGCAGCTACTCTTGTTGAAAGTCAGCAATGGTTCTTTTACATGCCTCACACCACAGACAGTGAGAGACATGGCCGGCCTTTGATAACCCAGTTAGCTGCACTGGGGAATAAATTATTATTAATAATAATAATAAGTATTATTGTTGTTCTTCTTCATATCACTCTTGTCATTTCATGGCATCATGTCATATTATGCATTTGTGTATTTTAATTTAGATTTTTCTTTCATTTGCAACTGTAGCTCGGATTTATAAATGATTTAGGGCACAACTGTGCTGATGTGTGTCTATGTACCACAGCATACTTTGTAAAGGTCATTTAAAGTAAGTGGAAATACCAGCAAGTAGAACCTAAGATGTCAGGACAGGTTGGTATTTGGTCCGGCTTATTAAGAACTGAGATGCCGCTGCTCTCTAATCAGCACAAATGTCCATCACATTCATCCCTGAGAATATTCTGTACTGTACTGCTCCAACAGAGGGAGCTGCATTTATCCACTAGAAACCAAGTGTCAGAAAACAAAACATCCCCTTCATCATAACAGAACAATTACTGCATGTGAAAGGCACTGTAATGATATTTAATATTAAGGCTCAGTAGAGAACATCACATCCATCAGATGTCTAACTCCGCTGGAGAGCAAATGTTCTCACACTCTGTGGCTAGGAAAGGGCGAGATGTGTGAGCAGGGTGTTATGCATGTGTCAAATGTGATTTTTTTTTTTTTTTTTTATGTATTATTTATATATTTATTTATTTATTTTTGCTGAGCTGTTAAATAGCTTTTGTTTGTTTATTCTTTATTAAAAAATACTGTGGAATTTTTAAGATACATCTGTCATTTTTTTTTTTTTTTTTAAAGATAATCAGCATTTCTGTTTGATAAAAGTACTGCATGTGAATTTAGCTTTTGCAATTAAGCTTATATTTGTCATGCCAGGAAGACGCATGCATTTCAAACCGTTCAGAATAGGGATGTAAGCATGTAGGGGATGTAGGGGCAGTGGTGGTCTAGTGGTATAGGGCGCTGGATCGCTGATCCAAAGGTTGTGGGTTCGAGTCCCACTCTCCACAAGGTTGTCACTGTCCCCCCCAGTGCAGCTAACTGGGTTATCAAAGGCCGGCCATGTCTCTCACTGTCTATGGTGTGAGGCATGTAAAAGAACCATTGCTGACTTTCGTAAAGAGTAGCTGCAAAGTCGTCAGTGTGTTTCTGTCCCTTGCTAAAAGGGTTGTGACAGGAAGGCCATCCGACGTAAAAACCTCTGCCAAATCAAAATGTGCAAATCAGATGATTCGCTGTGTGACTCTTGAGAAAAAGGGAAAAAGCCGAAAGGAAGACAGACAGAATAGGGATGTAAGCGATGTAAACATTACTCATAATGGAAAATCATTTTATTTTATTTTATTTATATGCTACATAAAATTTCAACAAAAAATTTAAGACAATTGATTGACGCTAGCAATGGGATATCACATGATGTTAAAAAAAAAAAAAAAGAAACGATCTCAGGTTATATTTTACCACAGTCTCGGTGGATCAATGTATTATTTTGAACCTCTGTTGTTCCCGGTGTATGTTCTAGGGACAGTTTTTTTAATCAAACAAACCTACCAACAAGAAAAAACAAGTCTGATTTAGGCCACTCCCATATTTGATTTAAATCTAAATACAAGTACAAACATGGATATTTGGAGAACTGAACAGATAGCAGTGAGACTGTTTTAACCTAGAGCACAGAGTAACACTTCTCACTTTTTTTCTTCTGCTTTTATTTTATTTTTTTTTCAGCGTTTCCACTGATTAGTGAATTCTAAGCGACGAACCCCTTGCACCGAAGCCCACTTTGCTGATGCCCTTTGAGCTATCAAAGCTGTGTGTGGACTGCAGGCAATGGGTGACATTTTGATTGAGATATTCTGTCTCTGATAATATGCAAATTCTAGTGCAGTAACACAAGTTGGGCCAGAATAATTTATTTTTTCTCCCTTGTTCTCTGCTCCAGCAGTCAACGATGCGTGATGCTATCTATTACATTACTGTATGTATTTGCATTCTGATTCTGTGGTAGGAATTTCAATGGTGCCACATCACATGTCCTGAAGGGATAGCAATCCCTGTGCAATCAAATCCCACCAGCTCATGGGTACATTGTATATTTGTAGTTTATTTATAGTGCGTCACTATACTGAGTATACTGAATATTCCTTATATCACACAAGCATCAATATATAGAATAACTAAAAGTATAAGAGACTGATTGATATTAATGTCTGGGAACGCCTCGGTATCCCCCAGAAGAGCTGGAGGATGTGACTGGGGAGAGGGACGCCTGGACCTCATTTCTTAGTTTTGTTTTGTGCTGCAAACCTTAATATGAAATGTCCATTCATCCATTTTCTGAATGATTTAAGCCTAATTAGGGTTGTAGGGAGACTGGTGCCCATCTCTGTTGAATTTGGGCGAAAGCAGTGTACACTCTGGACGACTCTCAAGGCCGCCACAGGACAGAAACACACTGACGGTAATGCAGCTTACTCTTTTACCAGCCTCTCACCGAGACATGGCTGGCCTTTAACAACCCAATTGGTTGCACTGAGGGTAATATGAACTGTATGAGGATTATTTTGTCCTTTAACACTAGAACATAAACCAAAATTCCCACATAATGATTTAAAGGTGCGGTTCAAAAAATGAATGAATGTTTTAAAGGAAGGCAGTGATGGCCTGGTGGTAATCTGCTGGGTCACTGATCCCTCTAGTGTCTAACTTGGAAACAGTTAATTTAGACTCTAGGCATTTCCTGATAATTCCGATAGTTGATAATTTAACTATGAATCTCAATCTTTTCCTCTGAATATTGTAATTCTATTTTGTGAAACTTGTAGAGTGAAATGTAAATAAAGTTGTATTGTTTTGTATTGTATTGTCCCACGGTTGGGGGGGTTCCGAGTCCCACTCTCAATGGGTTGTCCCTGCCCCCCCCCCCCCCCCCCCCTAAGTGCAGCTAACTGGCTAATCATAGGCCGGCTATGTCTCTCACTGTCAATGATGTGAGGCATGTGAAAGAACCATTGCTGACTTTCATCAAGAGTAAGCTGTATGGCCTTCAGCATGTTTCTGCCCTGCGATGGCCTGGCGAGCTGTCCAGGGTGTACTCTGCCTTTGCTCAGAATCGGCTGAGATGGGCACCAGCCTCCTCACAACCCTAATTAGGATTAAGCGGTTCAGAAAATAAATGAACAATTTAAAAGGAAAAATGTCTTGGAAACATTGTGAATCAGCCATTCCTGGCAACTGAGACAAGCGCACTTAAATATTATCAAGGTTTGTTCCGGTAGCTGTCCACTCTCATAGACATTGTCTATGTCAATTTTGAGGTCAACACGACACCTTATTGTCATGTTTTTCAAAAGACTAACATTTGTACATCACTTCATAACCAACATGAATGTGAAACACTACTTGAAATACATTGAGTTACAAAGTCCAATATGCATCAATTCCAAAAATGCTATAAAACATTATGTTAGTATGAAGTGTTACTTGATTATAATGTATGCAAGATGTTTTGCATCCTTCAGCTCTTTTCCCACTCTGAGCTCCGAATCAGATTATGTAGCGTCTGTGACTCTGCTTCTTAGATGACTGCTCATGAGAGGACTGCAAGTGGAGGTGAGAGGTAGCACCACTCCATCCACCTGTGTAATTGTCCTGATCACTAGAAGTTATTTTCAGCCCAGAAAAGGTGGTTCTTTCGGTTATCTCACAAAAAATACAACATCCTTCCAACTTCGGTTTGTCGCGTTGAAGAAATAGTGCGGCTGGGTATTTTCTCCACACGGCGTGTGTGTGTGTGTGTGTGTGTGTGTGTGTGTTTGTTTCTTGTTATTCTTGGGCTGAAAGGTTTTGATCAGAGGTGGTCTTTAGTCCAATATCTCTTTTCAGGTCATAAAACTCTCTTGCAACCTTGTCTTAGATATGAACATGGCTGTGGTTGTCATGTAAAATTGTTATAAATGCTCTTTTTCTACTTTTATCTGCCGAAGTGTGTTTAGAGTTTATGTTTAACATACCAGACACACACATACATATACATACACCATCATCCATAATTCTTGGCACCCCCAGTTAAATGTGCTCTTTAGCTTTTAATGAATTCAGTAATTTTGTTTGTTTGTTTGTTTTTCGGTCAAAATAATATGGGTCCTCAAGGAAAACAACAGAAATCTAACTTTTAATTCAAGTGCATTTTTTCAGTGTGTGTGTGTGTGTGTGTGTGTGTGTGGGGTAATCCCACATTAAAAAAATAATTCTTTGACATCAAATCATGTGTGCCACAATTATTCACACCCCTAATGATAATACAATATACAACTATCTTTTGCCAACAAAACAGTACCTTATCTTCTCTTATAATGTTTCACAGGATGGGAGAATACAGAAAGAGGGATCTTCAGCCATTCCTCCATGAACAATCTCTCTAAATCATCCAGCAACCTGGTTCTCTCCTCGGCACTCTCCTCATCAGCTCACTCGAGAGGTTTTCAACAGGGTTGAGGTCTGGGGACTGATGGCCATGGGAGGAGCTTGATTCTGTGTCTGGTGAACCATTTCTGTGTGGATTTGGCCACTTGTTTACAGTCATTATCCTGCTGAAAAACTTGGTGACAACCCATCTTCAGCTTTTTGGCAGAGGCCACCAGATTTTAATTTAAAATATCCTAGTATTTCATAGCGTTCATGATTCCATGCACATGAACAAGGTTCCCAAGGCATCTGGAAGAGAAACAGTCCTGCAGCATCACCGATCCTCTGTCATTCTTCACAATGAGCATGAGGGGCTTTTCTGCATACTCATATTTTGTGTTCCGCCAAACCTACTTAGAGTGTTTGTTGCCAAAAAGCTCTATCTTGGTTTCAACTGACCAAAGCACATGGTCCCAGTTGAAGTTCCAGTACTGCTTAGTGAACTCAAGATGTTTGCGTTTATGATTATGAGAAAAGGTTCCAAGATACTCTGATCAACTTTGTAAACTACGGTAGAAATGCAGAAGTACTTCGATTAAATTTATTTCGTAGGAATTGTTAGGGGTGCCAATAATTGTGGAGTAGATCTTTTATTCATTCATTTTCTGAACCACTTAATCCTAATTAGGGTCATGGGGAGGCTGAGACCTATCTCAGCTGACTCTGGGCGAGGGCAAGGTACACCCTGGACATCTGGCCAGGGCATCACAGGGTCAACACTCACACAACCATTCAAACACTTCCACCTAGGGGCGGGGAGGTTACAGGGAGCAGAGATAAAGAAGATGGAGGATTCAACAGTCCAGAGCAATAGAGAATTTGGAAAAGAGGTGAAGAAGCATGTGCAGGTAGGTTGGAATGGTTGGAAGTGTCCGGTGTGATGTGTGATAGGAAGGTCTCGGCAAGAATGAAAGGAAATGTGTACAAGACGGTGATAAGGCCAGCGATGTTGTATGGTATAAAAACAGTGGTACTGAGGAAAAGACAGGAGGCTGAGCTGGAGGTAACAGAGATGAAAATGTTGAGGTTCTTTTTGGGAGTAACGAGGATGGATAGGATCAGATGGTTTTGGACATGTACAGAGGAGGGATAGTGAATATATTGGTAGTAGGATGCTGAGGTTGGAACTACCAGGCAGAAGGCCTAGAGGAAGACCAAAGAGACAATTTATGGATGTGGTGAAGGAGGACATGAAGGCAGTTGGTGAAAGAGAAGAAGATGCAGAGGATAGGATGAGATGGAGGCAAGTGATTTGCTCTGGCGACCCCTAAAGGGAACAGCCGAAAGGAAAAGAAGAAGAAAGAACTACTGTGCATGTGTTTGGACTGTGGAAAGAAACTAGAGAAACAAAACCCACTGAAACGCAGGGAGAACATGCAAACTCCATACAGAAAACACCCAAGATGGGAATCAAACTTAGGACCTTCTTGCTGTGAGGCAGACGAGCTAATCACTATGCTACCATCAAAACAACTATTTCGATGAAATTTGTTAATCAGGGATTTTTTTTCCGACTTAAATTTCTTGATTTGAACATTACATTGTTCTAGAATTTTCAGTGTGAGAGTATTGCTTTTGCAATAAAAAATGGATTGAATTTAAGGCTTGTAACACATCTTAACCAGGGTTGTCAATAATTGTTATTATATATATATATATATATATCCCCTCCCTGAATCGCCACCTTATCGTGGTGGAGGGGTTTGCGTGACCTAATGATCCTAGAAGCTATGTTGTCGGGGGCAAATGCCCCGGTAGGGTCACCCAAGGCAAACAGGTCCGGGGTGAAGGTCCAGACGAAGTGCGATTCAAAAACCCCTATGACACATGACATCTGAGAGCGAGCACAGGAAGCAGTCTCCCTTGCACGGACGCAGGTCACCGGGGTTCCCTCCTGGAGCCAGGCCCAAGGCGAGCGCCTGGTGGTTGGGCTTATGCCCATGGAGCCTAGCCGGGCCTAGCCCGAAAAGGAGACATGGGTCCGCCCTCCCATGGACCCACCACCCGTGGGAAGAGTTTTAGGGGTCGGGTGCAGTGTGAGTTGGGTGGCAGGCAAAGGCATGGGTTCTGTCGGACTGATCCTCGGCTACTTACTCTGACCCTCGGGACATGGAATGTCACCTCTCTGGCGGGAAAGGAGCCTGATTTGGTGCGTGAGGTGGAGAGATACCGACTAGATATAGTCGGGCTCACCTCAACGCATAGCTTGGGCTCTGGAACCATCCATCTCGAAAGAGGCTGGACCTTCTTCTATTCTGGAGTTGCTCATGGGGAGAGGCGGCGAGCCGGTGTGGGTATTCTTGTTGCCCCCGTCTCGGTGCCCAAATGTTGGGGTTCTCCCCGGTTGACGAAAGGGTAGCTTCCCTCCGTCTTCGGGTGGGGGGACGGGTCCTGACTGTTATTTGTGCTTATGCACCAAATGACAGTTCAGAGTACCCACCCTTTTTGGAGTCTTTGGGGGGGGTGTTGGAGAACGCTCCCTCGGGAGACTCGCTCGTTGTCTTGGGAGACTTCAACGCCCATGTGAGCAACGATAGTGTGACCTGGAAGGGTGTGATCGGTAGGTACGGCCTCTCCAGTCTGAATCCGAATGGTGTTTCGTTGTTGGACTTCTGTGCTCGTCATAGTTTGTCTGTCATGAACACCATGTTCGAACAAAAGGGTGTCCATAAGTGCACTTGGCACCAGGACACCCTAGGTCGCAATTTGATGATTGACTTTGTAGTCGTGTCATTGGACTTGCGACCATATGTTCTGGACACTCGGGTGAAGAGAGGAGCTGAGCTGTCTACCGATCACTACCTGGTGGTGAGTTGGCTTCGGTGGTGTGGGAGGTTGCCTTCCAGACCTGGCAGGCCCAAGCGTGTAATCAGGGTCTGCTGGGAACGTTTGGCTGCCTCCCCTGTCCGAGAGGCCTTTAACTCCCACCTCCGGCAGAGCTACAACCACGTTCCGGAGGAGGCGGGGGACATGGAATCTGAATGGGCCATGTTTCGTGCCTCCATTGCTGAGGTGGCAGCCCATAGCTGTGGCCGTAAGGTCGTTGGTGCTTGTCGTGGCGGTAATCCTCGAACCCGGTGGTGGACACCTGTGGTGAAAGGGGCCGTCCAGCTGAAGAAGGAGGCCTATCGGGTTTTATTAGCCTGTGGGACTCCTGAGGCAGCAAACGGGTACCGGCAGGCCAAACGTGCTGCAGCCGAGGCTGTCGCAGATGCAACATCTCGGGCGTGGGAGGAATTCGGTGAGGGCCTGGAGAGTGATTATCGGTTAGCCTCAAAAAGGTTCTGGGCCACCGTCCGACGCCTCAAGAGGGAGAAGCAGTTCTTCACAAACACTGTTTACAGTTTCGGTGGGGATCTGCTTACCTTGACTGGGGATGTCATCGAGAGGTGGAGGGAATACTTTGAGGACCTCCTCAATCCCACCAACACGCCCTCCGTGGAGGAGGAAGACCCTGGGGGTTCGGGTGAGGGTCCGCCCATCACTGAAGTGGAGGTCACTGAGGTTGTCAAAAAGCTCCTTGGTGGTCGAGCTCCGCCCGGAATATCTCGGGACTCTGGATGTTGTAGGACTGTCTTGGTTGACACGTCTCTGCAACATCACGTGGTCATCAGGGGCTGTACCTCTGGATTGGCAAACTGGGGTGGTGGTCCCAATTTTTAAGAAGGGGGACCGGAGGGTGAGTTCCAATTATCGGGGAATTACACTCCTCAGCCTACCTGGGAAAGTCTATGCAGGGGTACTAGAGAGGAGGATCCAACCGATAGTCGAACCTCGGATTCAGGAGGAACAATGTGGTTTTCGTCCTGGCCGCAGCACTCTTGACCAACTCTATACGCTCCACAGGATTCTGGAGGGGGCATGGGAGTTTGCCCAATCTGTCCACATGTGCTTTGTGGATTTGGAGAAGGCTTTCGACCGTGTCCCTCGAACGATCTTGTGTGGCTTGCTCCGAGAGTACGGCATTCCGGATCCGTTGCTATGAGCTATTCGGTCGCTGTATCACCGGAGCCAGAGTTTGGTCCGTATTGGTAACAGCAGGTCGGATTCGTTTCCAGTGGGAGTCGGAGTCTGCCAAGGCTGTCCTTTGTCACCAATTCTGTTCATAATTTTTATGGACAGAATTTCTAGGCGCAGTCGAGGCGATGAGGGGTTCTGGTTTGGTGGCCATCGGATATCATCTCTGCTTTTTGCGGATGATGTTGTCCTTTTGGCTTCATCAAGTCGGGCCCTCCAGCTCTCAATGGAGTGATTCGCAGCTGAGTGCGAAGCAGCCGGGATGAAGATCAGTACCTCTAAGTCCGAGGCCATGGTTCTCAGTCGGACAATGGTGGAATGCACCCTCCGGGTCGGGAATGAGGTCCTGCCCCAAGTGGAGGAGTTTAAGTATCTTCGGGTCTTGTTTACGAGTGAGGGAAGGATGGAGCGAGAGATCGACAGACGGATCGCTGCAGCCTCTGCTGTTAAGCGGTGCCTGTACTGGTCCGTCGTGGTGAAGAAGGAGCTGAGCCGCAAGGCAAAGCTCTCAATTTACCAGTCGATCTACGTTCCAACCCTCACCTATGGTCACGAGCTTTGGGTAATGACCGAAAGAACAAGATCACGGATACAAGCGGCTGAAATGAGCTTCCTTCGCCGGGTGGCGGGGTTCTCCCTTAGAGATAAGGTGAGAAGCTCCGCCATCCGGGGAGAGCTCGGAGTAGATCCGCTGCTCCTCCGCATTGAGAGGGGGCCAGTTGAGGTGGCTCAGGCATCTGGTCAGAATGCCCCCCGGACGCCTCCCTGGTGTGGTGTTTCGGGCATGTCCAACCGGGAAGAGACCCCAGGGTCGACCTAGAACACGCTGGAGGGACTATGTCTCTCGGCTTGTCTGGGACCGCCTCGGTGTCCCCCCGGGAGAGTTGGAGGAAGTGGCTCGGGAGAGGGACGTCTGGACCTCTCTGCTGAGGTTGCTGCCCCCGCGACCCGACCCTGGACTAAGCTGAAGAAGATGATGATGATGATGACATTATTTATATATATATATATATATATATGAAGGTCTTTTTCTTTCGTTTTTTTCCCTTTTTCAGGGGTCGCCACAGTGAATCATCTGATTCGCATATATATATATATACACACACACACATATACACTAGTCCTCAAAAATGTGCATATTGTGATAAAGTTCATTATTTTCTGTAATGTACTGATAGACATTAGACTTTCATCTATTTTAGATTCATTGCACACCAACTGAAATATTTCAGGTCTTTTATTGTTTTAATACTGATGATTTTGGCATACAGCTCATGAAAACCCAAAATTCCTATCTCAAAAAATTAGCATTAGAACAAAAAAAGAGTTTTACTGGTATTTGTGTTATTCATTTTGTGGTATCAACCAAACTAATTACATGAAAGCTGAAATAAACAGCAAACAGCCTAATTAAAAAAGACCCCTTACTTTTCCGTCCCGGTGCTGTTCCTTTAAACATTTTCCCAGAAGAAAAATCGAGCCAATTAACACGAACATAAGCAAAAGCACATGTCCAGGAATGTCCTTAAATTTATGAAGTTAGTGAGCAGGAAAATCGGGTGAAAAATACTCGTCATCACTTTCTGATATGTCCATATCTGGCTCATCGCTCCACTCATTCAAAGCATCGATAGTTTTGCTGTAGCAGTTTCTAATGGTTCATCAGTTGTTGGACATGTACCAAGAGAACACAGCAAAATATTTTCCTGTTGTTTAAAGCACGGGGAAACAATCAAATGTGTTGTTACTGATGAACATTACAGACATACCCCAGTGGCAGGGGGTCTTGAAATACCGTGTAAACTCACTTTTACAGGCAGTGAACACCTCATTTTACTGTTACAGAGACTGATCGAAAAAAATTGGTAAGTTTGATCTACGATTCTTCCAGTACACATGGGTGGTTATTCGACGTAAGATCGAAAACATTGGGTTCGCACTTATTGGAGCAGGGCACTTATTACATCGAATACGGTGTGTGTATGTGTGTGTGTGTGTGTGTGTGTGTGTGTGTGTGTGTGTGTGTGTATTTATAAATATATATATATATTTGTAAATATATATATATATATATATATATATATATATATATATATATATAGATAGCGTTTTTTTTAAACTATTCATCAAATTAAAAAATAAGAAAATTAAGGAAGAAAAGGGGAAAAGATAAGGAAAATGCATCAAAACAAGGCCAATTATGCAACAAAAACAACAAAACAAACAAACAAAAAAAAACCAAACCCCCCCCCAGCAAAACTTTTTACATTTTTATGTGAGGTGCGCATCTGATTGTGTGCACACGCGCACGTCTGTATGTGTGTATTTATATTTTATTTACATCTTATGCATTATTTTTGAATGTTTAATTGTTATTATAAGCATTTATAGTGTTGAATATGTATTTTTTGATATAACTATTTTGTGATATTTTTGATATTTTTTGATATGCACTCCCTGTGTGCATATATATATATATATATATATATATATATATATATACATAAACAGTCTCTCACTGTCTATGGGGTGCAGCATGTAAAAGAACCATTGCTGACTTTCAACTGTATATCCGTCAGCATGTTTCCGCCTTGAGAAGGCCTGGCGAGCTGTCCAGGGGGTACTCTGCCCTCACCTGGAGTCAACTGGGATGGGCGCCAGCCTCCCCGTGACCTTAATTAGGATTAAGCAGTTACAGACAATGAATCTTCTTCTTCTCCTTTCGGCTGTTCCCTTTAGGGATCGCCACAGCAAATCACTTGCCTCCATCTCACCCTATCCTCTGCATCTTCTGCTCTTACTCCAACTGCCTTAATATCCTCCTTCACCACATCCATAACTCTTCTCTTTGGTCTTCCTCTCGGCCTTCTGCCTGGTAGTTCCAACCTCAGCATCCTACTACCAATATAAGCATGAATGAATATATTATTATTATTATTATTATAATATCAATTGATTTACACAGCAAGACTTAACATAATTATTCATCTCCCCAAAAAAGTCAGCACTTAGTCATGGCACCTTTTGCAGCAATTACAACTGCAAGGCTTTTCAAGTACTTTTGATCTCTATGAGCTTAGTAATTGTAGCTACTGGGATGTTTTTCATATATAAAAAAAAAAAAAAAAATATATATATATATATATATATATATATATATATATATATATATATATATCTTAGCTTTGGGGCAGTGGTGGTCTAGTGGTATAGAGTGCTGGATCACTGACCCTAAGGTTGAGGGTTCGAGTCTCATTCTCCACGCTGTCCCCCAGTGCAGCTAACTAGGTTATCAAAGGCCAGCCATGTCGCTCACTGTCTATGGTAAGAGGCATGTAAAGAAACCATTGTTGACTTTCGACAAGAGCAGGCTGCAAAGCCGTCGGCGTGTTTCTGTCCCTCACTAAAGGGTTGTGTCAGGAAGGGCATCCGACGTAAAAACCTATGCCAAATCAAAACATGCGAATCATTCGCTGTGGCAACCCCTGAAAAAGGGAAAAAGCCGAAAGGAAATCTCATACCTTTGCTCTTTCAAACAATTTTTAATGAAATACACCCCTGCAATATGTTACAGGCACCACCATGTTTCACTTTGTTGATAGTTTTCTTGGGATGATGAGAGATGCCAGATTAGCACCAGACATCGCATTCAAAAAGTTCAATTTTATCTTTCTCTGAGAAGTCAACAACATGTCTTTATGCAAACTGTAAATGCACTTTTTATTTTATTTATATTTTTTTTTTGGCCACCCTTCGGTAAAGTCCAGATGTGTGGAATGTACAGCTTATGAATGGACCTATGCAGAGTCACCAGTTTCTGCTGTAGTACTTTCCAGCCCCTTTAGGATTACCTTTGCCAGCCATATTCTTTCCATTTTGTGATGACTGGTTTGAAATTAAAATATGGAAAAATGTCAGAACACACAGTGTATTGCAGTGTATTGCCTAGCCACCAACCAGTCAGGTGGTGGTAATGTTACGGCTGATCAATGTGTGTCACCAATTAGAATTATAATTTGAATCCAATGATTTCTTTTTTCCCCAAATTGTTTTAATTCTCCATTTGTATGGTTGCTTGAAACAGCCCAGTGAAAATAGGATTTCTGTGACAACCACATGTTCAGCTGCTGATTTTGCCAGTCTGCCACTGGGCACGGTTCGGAATCCTGCCCAGTGCCACCCGGCCTCATAAGAACTGGCATCAGCCTTCCCTGTCAAACATTTGGCAGGGCTACAGCATCATGCATCATTAAAACCTTCTGGAATTTTCCCTACTTTAGCCAAGGGTTTTTTTTATTTTTTTCTTTAGAGAAAGTGACAGCCAAGAAAGGTTATATGGTTATGCATGAAGTGTGTGTGGTATGCCTTCTGCCAATTCCAAGGAAAGCCCTTCAATTGAATTGGTCGAGAATAAAAATATAGGGGAGGAAAAAAGCCCAGAATTGTTTTCCTGAGATGGTCGGTAGGTGTTTTAGCCACCAATGCTTCAGTTTGTCCTAAAAGCTATCAATAAATGGTTGTGTAAAGCTCACTTCTGCCTGCTCTAGCGAGGCAAAGCAGGCCTGCAGGGTGAAAGCTCTGCCTTTTAGAGTGCAGCAGAAAGCAGATGTTCCTAAAGTGGTCCCTAGACTGACACAGTGATAAATGCTAATGGAAGTGATTACCTCAGAAAGCAAATGGACCTCTCTACCACAGAGAATTGGCAGGGCCAGGCACAAGCCCACGGGGGCAGCAATAGTGATGGTGGGGGTAGATCAGAATTGGACCCCGTTGTTCACCTCAGGTGCAGTTGGCAAAACAGCTCTCTAAACACTCACTCAATAACAGTAAGAGCTTAAATTTAAAGTGTAAAGCTTTACAGGGAAGAGGTGGAGATTTTCATTAAACTTGAAATATGAAAGCGAAATTCAAGTTACTACAATATAGCATTACAAAATCATAAATTAAAAGATGCTTTATGTCACATACAGCTTTTTTCAGCAAACCAAATCAGCCATACAAATCCACTTTACAGAACTCAGGATGTATACATATACATACACATATATATATTCTTTTCCTTTCACCTTTTCCCTTTTTTTTCAGGGGTCGCCACAGCGAATCGTCTGATTTGCATGTTTCATTTGGCATAGATTTTTACATTGGATGCCCTTCCTGACACAGCCCTTTAGCAAGGGGCAGAAACACGCTGATGGCTATGCAGCCTACTCTTTACAAAAGTCAGCAAAGGTTCTTTTACATGCCTCTCACCACAGACAGTGACAGACATTACCAACCTTTAATAATTTGGTTAGCTGTACTAGGGGGACAGTGACTACCTTGTGGAGAGTGGGACTCAAACTCCCAACCTTAGTATCTGCGATCCAGTGCCCTTTACCACCAGGTCACCACTGCCCACATCTTATATATATATATATATATATATATATATATATATATATATATATATATATATATATATATATAAAATAAAAATAAAAGGACAGGACAAAGACTTTCTATTGAAGCTCCATTTATCACGTAGTGATAAATGGAGTTTCAATAGAAAGTCATTGCCCTGTCCTTTTATTTTTATTGTTATTTGCTCTACCAAAAAGTATTGAGCACTCTCTTATGGAAGGATCTAATCAGAAAATTCTCTCTCTCTCTCTCTCTCTCTCTCTCTATATATATATATATATATATATATATATATATATATATATATATATATATATATATATATATATATAAACATATATAAACAAAAATAAAAGGACAGGACAAAGACTTTCTATTGGAACTCCATTTATCACTACAGATCTGTTTCGAGGGGTGGTGAAACCACCCTCTCTCTTCAGGTGATTATAGAAGAATCTTAATATAGAATGATCTATAATCACCTGAAGAGAGAGGATGGTTTCACCACCCCTCGAAACAGATCTGTAGTGATAAATGGAGTTCCAATAGAAAGTCTTTCTCCTGTCCTTTTATTTTTGTTATTTGCTCTACCAAAAAGTATTGAGCAGTCTCCTACGGAAGGATCTACTCAGAAAATCCTCTCTCTCTCTCTCTCTCTCTATACATACACACACACACACTAGTCACCAAAGTACCAAAGTTAGTCACAATTTGGTGCAACATACACAACAAAAGAATAGGAATTTTTTGCACAATCTTGAACAATCTTTGAACAATAAAAGAATTTAGCTGCTAGTCTAGTTGTGCCACATATTTTCAATTGAGGACAAACTCAAAAGTCAGCCACATGTGCAGTCTGTCTAACCCCATGCTATTGTATTACAGACTTACATGTCCTGCTGAAATTACTTTGGACATCCCAGGAAGGGACAGTGATATCTAACTTTGACACATAATATTTTATTTTTCCAGAATCTATTTGTAATTTGAACCAAAGTACACGGTTCCACTGTCTTTCAGCCCAGACGGGATGAGCTTGGGACCAGAGAATTCAGCAGGGCTTTTGTATAGAATTAATGCATAGCTTCTTCTTTAAATTACACTGTTCTGAATCTAAAGTACTCCCAACAAGTGGCTAAGTTTGTCAGAGCAGCTTGTTGGTTTGTCAGGTTGTGCTGCCTGAGTGCTCATTCATTCATTTATTTTCTGTAACCAATTAATCCTAATTAGGGTCGTGGGGAGGCTGGCACCCATCCTAGCTGACTTTGGGTGAGGGCAGAGTACACCTTGGACAGCTCGTCAGGCCATCACAGGGTGGAAACATGCTGAAGGCTATGCAATCTACTCTTGTCGAAAGTCAGCAATGGTTCTTTTACAGCCTCACACCATAGACAGTGAGAGACATGGCCGGCCTTTGATAACCCAGTTAGCTGCACTGGGGAACTGCCCTCTCCTGAGCGCTTGAAAGGTCTAATCACAGTCAACATTGTTTTTAAAATTTCCCATACCAAGAAGTAGGGTCATTCCTGAATCTTCTCCTTCCAATAACCATTTTATATATATATATATATATATATATATATATATATATATATATATATATATATATATATATATATGTGTGTGTGTGTGTGTGTGCGTGTGTTTATGTGTGTAACCATTTTCTAAGACCTAAAATCGCTGCAATGTTGCATTGAAAATATTCAGTTTGCGTTAGAAACTCCCCTCCTTGAATCGCCACGTTATCGTGCTGGAGGGGTTCGCGTGTCCTAATGATACTAGGAGCCATGTTGTCAGGGACATTATACCCATGGTGGGGTCACCCAAGGCAAACAGGTCCTAAGTGAAGGTCCAAATGAAGCACGGTACCAAAAGACCCCTATGAAGAAAAACTCAAAAGAAATAGTTTCCCTTGCCCTATTACAGGGTCACCAGTACCCCCCAGGAACCAGGCCTGGGGAACGGACTTGAAACCAAGCACCTAGTGGTAGGGCTTCTGCCCATGGAGCCCGGCCGGGGCCCAGACCAAAGAGGAGACATGTGCAACTCAACTCCTGCTGTGGGGGGTGCACGTGCACCCTGTGCAGCTCCCCAGCCTACGTCCTTGAAATAGAACTGATATTACAGTACATATAATTACAGTACATATACAGTATCATACAGTACAGTACATACATATATTACAGTAGTTTGTATAACGCATTGAATATTTTATAATAAAGTGACCAATTACTAAAGCGAAATCTGAAATAAAAGGCAGGAAATCCCACTGAGACTTTCACTGTGCTAAGACCCCTGGGCAAGGTCTCAACCACAAGTGTGCCTCTGTTCACCCAGCAGTATAAATGGGTACCAGTAAAAATATACTGGGAAGGTAACCTGCGATGGACTAGTGTCCCATCCAGGGGGAGTTGAACTCCTGGTCGCTTCATGCTATGGAAACCGGGAATAAGCACCGGCCTGATGAGCTACAAGGCTCGGGTGTAAAACCCAACAGACTTACCTTACCTTACCATTGGGTCTTATTGGCTTGTGGAACTCTCAAGGGAGCCGACAGATACCGGCAGGCCAAACATGCTGCAGACCAAGCTGTATGCCTATCTCAGGCTTGGGAAGAGCTCGTTGAGGGCCTGGAAAGTGATTATCGGTTGGCCTTAATAAGGTTCTGGACCACCATCTTACCCGTCAGGAGGGGAAAGCAGTTCTCCACAAATATTGTTTATAGTGGAAATGGGGAGCTGCTAACCTCGACTGAGGATGTTGTAGGGAGGTGGAACGAATACTTCAAGGAGCTGCTCAATCCTATCTTCGTGGCGGAAGACCCTGGGGATTTGGGTGGGGGTCCACCCATCATTGGATCTGAGAATGCTGAGGTAGCCAAAAAGCTCCTCAGTGGTTGGGTTCTGGGAGTGGATGAGATTCGCCTCTGGATATTGTAGAACTGTCTTGGTTGACATGTCTCTGCAACATCGCATGGTTATTGGGGCCACACGTCTTAATTGGCAAACCTCTGTATGTCCCTCTTTTTAAAAAGGGTGATCGGAGGGCGTGTTCCAGTGATCATGGAATCACACTCCTCAGCCTACCCGGAAAAGTTTATGCAGGGGTACTGGAGAGGAGAATCCGACCAATAGTTGAACCTCGGACTCAGGAGGAACAATGCGGTTTTCATCCTGGCCACGGCACTCTTAACCAACTCTATATGCTCTACAGGATCCTGGAGAGGGCATAGGAGTTTGCCCAATCTGTCCACATGTGTTTTGTGGATGTGAAGAAGGCTTTCAACCATGTCGCTTGGGTTATCTTGTGGGGCATGTGCGGAGTTCTGGACCTGTTGGATGCGGGCTATTCAGTCTCTGTATCACTGGAGCCAGAGTTTGGTCAGTATTGGGAACAACAGGTCAGATTTGTTTCCAGTGAGGGTTGGAGTCTGCCAAGGCGGTCCTTTGTCACCAATTCTGTTCATAATTTTATGGACAGAATTTCTAGGCGCAGCAAAAGTATTGAGGGGTTCAGGTTGGGTGGCCATAGAATCTCATCTCTGCTTTTTGCAGATGACATTGTCAATTTGGCTTCATCAATCTGAGACCTCCAGCTCTCATTGGAGCGATTCGCAGTAGAGTGCAAAGCGGCCGGGATGAGAATCAGCACCTTCAAGTCCGAGGCCATGGTTCTCAGCCGAAAATGGAATGCACACTCCAGGTCTGGAATGGGGTCCTACCTCAAGTGGAGGAGTTCAAGTACCTCATGGTCTTGTTCACGAGTGAGAGAAGCATAGAGGGGGAGACCGACCCACAGGCAAATTGCTGCAGCCTCTGCTGGAAAGCAGAATGTCATGGTGAAGAGGGAGCTGAACCACAAGGCAAAGCTCTCAATTTACCAGTCGATCTAGAGTCCAACCCTTATCTGCAAGCATGAACAAAAGTTTTGGCAGTGACACAAATTTTGCATTTTTGCAAATTTTGTTACTTCAGTTTTGTGGTGGTGATTCACATCATTTCTAAACTACTATGCAGAGTGATCACAAGTATTTTATTGGATTGCGAAGAGCTTCTATTGCATAAAAAATGACTATCAGAAAAAGCCCATTTTCACTGTATTTGGTCCTGGTGCAAAATGATTAGCTAATATCATTTAAGTATCATATCAGCACAGAAGGAAATGTGAATAAGCACACAGCAATTGAAGTCACACTACCATTTCATTTTATTTTAGCAGCAGACTAATTGCTATAAAAGTCAGAGACATGCTTGAAATTATTATCTTGTGCTAGCAATGGTTACCTCCAAATAAACACGTGCAGCAATCATTGCATTGCATGAAAATGGCCTCACATGCAAGGAAATTGTTTACCATTTTCTGTAGCCGCCCATCCCAGCCGACTCCAGGTGAGGACAGAGTACACCCTGGACAGCTCGCCAGGCCATCACAGGGCGGAAACACGCTGACGGCTTTGAGGTCTACTCTTGTCGAAAGTCAGCAATGGTTCTTTTACATGCCTCTCACCATAGACAGTGAGCGACATGGACGGCCTTTGATAATCCAGTTAGCGGCACGGGTGGGTGACAACATTGTGGAGAGTGGGACTTGAACCCCCAACTTTTGGATCAGTGATCCAGCGTCCTATACCACTAGACCACCACTGCCCTCGCAAGGAAATTGCTGCTAATGAAATAGCACCTGAAAGAACCATTTACCGAATCATAAAAAAACTTCTAGAAGACAGGTTCATCTGCAACAAAAAAGGCTTCAGTACATCCCAAAGTGCCCAGCATGCAGCAGGACCGGCTCCTCTTCAGGGGTCAGCAGTGCAGAGCTTGCTTATGATTGGCAGCAGGCAGGTGTGACTCCATCTACCTGCACAGTGAGGCAAAGACTTTTGAACAAAGGCCTGGTATCAAAAAGGGCAATAAAGAAGCCACTTCGCTCCAAAAAAAACATCAAGGACAGACAGTAATTCTGCAGGAAGTATAGTGAGTAGCAGGCACAAGACTGGTACAAAGTTATTTTCTCTGATGAAACCCCCTTTCGAATATTTCGGATATCTGGAAAAGAGGCTGTCAGGAGAAGAAAAAGTGAACTTTACCATGAGTCCTGTGTCATGCCAACAGTGTAACATCCTGAAAACATCCTTGTTTGGGGTTGCTTCTCATCTAAGGGAGTGGGCACAGTCACAATCCTGCCCAAAACCACTGCCATAAAATAAAGAATGGTGTCAAAACACCCTCCAAGAACAACACCTCCCAACAATCCAGGAGCACTTTGGTGAGGATTTGTGCATTTTTCAGCATGATGGAGCACCATGTCACAAGGCAAAAGTGATCATGAAGTGGCTCAAAGATAATAACATTGATGTTTTGGATACATGGCCAGGAAACTCCCCAGATCTTAATCCAATCGAGAACCTGTGGTCCATCCTCAAGCAGAAGCCGACAAATTGTGAGAAACTTCGAGCACTGATAAGGCAAGAATGGGCCGCAATAAGTAAGGATGTAGTCCACAATCTGAAATCCAGCATGCCAAAGAGAATTGCTGGAGTTTTGAAGAAGGCGGGTCAACACTGTAAATATGGACTCTCGGCAAAAAATAAATGTATTTGTCAATAAAAGTCTTTAAAACTTGTAAAATGTGTGTAATTCGTCCCAGGCATACCATAAAAATGTGTGTGTGTGTGTGGGGGGGGGGGGGGGGTCTCTCACAAAACCAAGCAACAAAATTTGCGAAAACACAAAATTTGCGAAAACATAGAATTTGGATCACTGCAAAAACTTTTGGCAATGGGTGAGAAGCTCAGGCATACGGGGGGAGCTCGGAGTAGAAATACTGCTCCTTCACATTGATAGGAGACTGTTGAGGTGGCTCATGCATCTGGTTATAATGCCTCCCGAACACCTCCTTGATGTGGTGTTTCAGGCATGTCCAACCGGGAAGAGACCATGGGGGTCGACCTAGAACACGTGGCGGAATTGTCTCTTGACTGGTCTGGGAACACCTCGGTGTGTGTGTGTGTGTGTGTGTGTGTGTGTGTGTGTGTTTGTGTGTGTGTGTGTGTGTGTGTGTGTGTGTGTCCGAAAGAACTGGAGGAAGTGGCTTGGGAGAGGGACATCATTGCTTAGGTTTCTGCCCCCGCGACCCGACTCCGGATTAATCGGATAAAAGATGAAGAGTTAGAAATTCCATTACGAATGTTGGCACAAACGGGGTAAGCCACAACATTACTTTACGTTGTAATATGGAGTATTTGGTGGATGGTTTTAGACCCAATCCTCACCTACCAATTACCTGCTTACTATGGGAGCTTAAAAACCAAAGTTAGGTAAATATTTAGAAAACCTTTCAATATTTAAAGCCCACCTTATTTTTTGTTGAATGTGCTGCAGGTGTCAAATTTGAATGTGTTTTATGTTGGTAAATAAAAATTTCAGTCAAGTAAAGTAATGTCAATTAAATACAGATTCAGGTGAATTATTTTTCATTTTTTACTACATTTTGGAAAATCCCAGTATGTATGTTTTTGATAAGTGTATATCTGTAGTTTGTCCACTAAGAAACATGGAAGCTAGTTCAGCAAATACATAATTTACATTTCATCTTGTCTCTCATTCAAATACTGTTAAATTACTGTTATATTTTAGAACTTCCTAAATTTGTGAAGTACAACAATGCCAAGCTTCATAAACTGTATATCAATTAGATTGTGACTGGAACGTGGGGGATATATATATATATATATATATATATATATATATATATATATATATATATATATATATATATATATACAGAAACATATAATTTTAATATTGTTACAGAGAAAAGGCTTTCACTACACCGAGATGTGAAACATAAGCCTCAATTCCATATAAAAGCTGTATAAGAAGCAGTGCGCCATCACAGACCCCAACCATGCCAGCCAAGAGAAGCGATGTAATGTTGTGTGGAATGATATACAGGCAACCAGAGAAAGCTTCCACTGTGCATTCAATGACCCTGTGAAAGAGGAACCAGGAGGAAGACGTAAGAGTTCTGTTTTTCCACCCACATCCCATCCACACCACATTACTGGGTACTGAGCAAGAGGAAGAGATTCTCCATGCCGAGAAATGTATCTTCACTCTGTAGGGGATGAAAAATACCCCTGGGATTATCCCCCCTGTCCAATACTCATACAGCCTGCAAGCCCAAAGTGACTTAGCTGGGAACTCTTTACTATAGGACTACTCTCTCTCTCGCTCTCTCTCTCTCTCTCCCTCTCTCTCTCTCACTCACTCACTCATTCAAATATACACACACAACATACCTCATCACTCTAGAGATCAGAATGCTCATTGGCTTTGCGGTGTCACAGATAGCTGCTCGTGAATGATAAATACTGAATTTTTATTTTTTAAATAATTTTTGTTTTTAAAGAATGTACTGTGCAAGATGTCGTGCTTATGTAAAAATGACACTTGTCATCTTTGCATTCAAATTTAGCATGGTTTTTTTTTTTTAGAGGAATAGCTTATCTTAGAGTTATAAAAACCACTCAACACCAAACTTAAGAACATTATTGCCATTTTAAAGGTAATACCTGGTTACACCAATTATTGCATTTTAATTTTATGATTTAGCTCTCTGTATAAGGTGTTAGTATTTTTGTAAAGCTTCTATATTTTACAGATTAGTTGGCCTGACTTTTGTACACTGTTGTCGAACTTATCACTTGTATTTTATTCAGTAATAATGAACTGTCCATTGTTGTCTGCTCTACATATGAAACTGATCTGCTCTTGAACAGGCTAGACATTTCCAAGTAACAATTTCCATACCAGTCGCCTGTAGAGTATTTATTTCCACTGGCAAGAACCCTAGGGCTTTAGCTGTTTTCATACATGCCATCATTAAATATCTACTAACTCTATCAGACACATGATTCAGTACTCTCTCTCTCTCTCTCTCTCATATATATATATATATATATATATATACAGTGATCCCTCGCTACTTTGTGCTTCAGTTTCTGTGGCTTCAGTGCATCGCAGGTTTTTCAAAAATATTCATCAAAAAAATAAAAAAAAGGAAATTAGGGAAAAAACAGAGGAAAGTTAAGGAAAATACAGCAAAACAAGGGCAATTATACAAAAAAAAAACCCCAAAACTAACACAAACAAAACAACCCAACAAAACTACTTACATTTTTATTTGAGGTGCGCATCTGCGTGTGTGTGTGTGTATTTATATTTTATTTACATCTTATGCATTATTTTTGAATGTTTAATTGTCATTATAAGCATTTATAGCATTGAATATGTATTTATTGATATATATATATATATATATATATATATATATATATATATATATATATATATATATATATATATATATATAAATGCAGCTGTGGGGGTGCAGGTGTAAGGGTGGGGAGGGAAATGCAACTGTGTGTGGGGGGGGGGGGCTCAAGCCAGTTTCTCTCCCTCACGCCGGTCCCAAGCCCGGATAAATTCAAACGATTGTGTCAGGAAGGGCATCCGGCGTAAAACCAATGCCAAATAAAATATGTGAATCAAAACAAAGAATTCCATACTGGATCGGTCGAGGCCCGGGTTAACAACAACCGCCATCAGTGCTGTTAACCAAAATGGTGCTGGTGGAAATCAGACTACTGTTGGTCGAAGACGTCGAAGAACTCGAAGAAGGAGAACCGGGAGGCATGTCAGTAGGCAGGAGTCTAGGACTGAAAGTAGGGACTTTGAATGTTGGAACTATGACAGGAAAAGGTAGCGAGCTGGCTGGCATGATGCAGAGGAGGAAGGTGGACATACTGTGTGTTCAGGAGACCAGGTGGAAAGGTAACAAGGCTTGAAGCTTAGGAGCAGGGTTTAAGCTGTTTTATCATGGTGTGGATGGGAAGAGAAATGGAGTCGGAGTCATCTTGAAGGAGGAGTTTGCCAGGAATGTTCTAGAAGTGAAAAGAGTGTCAGACAGAGTGATGAGTCTCGAGTTAGGAATCGAAGGTATGATGTTCAATGTTGTTAGTGCTTATGGCCCACAGGCTAGAAGCTAGACGAGAAGGAGAGATTCTGGAGTGAGTTAGATGAAGTGATGGAGAGTACCCCCAGTGGTGAAAGAGTGGTCATTGGGGCAGACTTCAATGGACATGTTGGTGCAGGAAACAGAGGGGATGAGGAAGTGATGGGTAGATTTGGTATCCAGGACAGGAACGCAGAAGGACAGATGTTGGTAGATTTTGCAAAAAGGATGGAAATGGCTGTGGTAAATACTTTCTTCGAGAAGAGATAAGAGCATAGGGTGCTTATGAAAGCAGAGGTAGGAGCACACAGGTAGTATACATCTTGTGTAGGAAATGTAATTTGAAGGAAGTCAGTGATTGCAAAGTATTAGTGGGTGAGAGTGTTGTCAAACAGCATAGGATGGTGGTGTGCAGGATGATGCTGATGGTGAGGAAGGTGAAGAAGGCAAAGGCAGAGCAGAAGACAAAGTTGTGGAAGCTGAAAAAGGAAGAGTGTCGTGTTGTCTTCAAGGAGGAGTTGAAACAGGCTTTGGGTGGTCAGGAAGTGCTTCCAGATGACTGGACAACTACAGCTAATGTGATCAGGGAGACAGGTAGGAGAGTACTTGGTGTGTCTTCTGGAAGGAGAGTAGACAAGGAGACTTGGTGATGGAATGAGGAAGTGCAGGAGTGTGTACAAAGAAAGAGGTGGGACATTGAGAGGACCGAAGAGAGTAAACAGGAGTACAGGGGACACAGCGTAAAGCGAAGGTAGCGGTGTCAAACGCCAAACAGAGGGTGTATGATGACTTGTATGCTCGATTGGAAAGTAAAGGGGGAGAAAATGATTTATACAGGTTGGCACGGCAGAGAAATAGAGATGGGAAGGATGTGCAGCAAGTTAGAGTGATTAAGGACAGAGAGGGAAATGTATTGACTGATGACAGAAGTGTGCTGGGAAGATGGAAAGAGTACTTTGAAGAGTTGATGAATGAGGAAAATGCGAGAGATATGTGTGGAAGTGTCTAGGAGTGGTAGCAGTAGATTTCCTGACAAGAACATTCAACAAGGTCTTAGAGAGTGAGAGGATGCCGGAGGAATGGAGAAGTGTAATGGTGCCCAATTTTTAAGAACAAGGGAGATGTGCAGAGTTGTAGCAACTACAGAGGGATAAAGTTGATGAGCCATACGATGAAGTTATGGGAAAGAATAGTGGAAGCTAGAGTAAGGGCAGAGGTCAGCATTTGTGAACAACAGTTTGGTTTCATGCCAATAAAGAGCACCACAGATGCAGTGTTTGCTTTGAGGATGTTAATAGAGAAGTACAGAGAAGGTCAGAAGGAGCTGCATTGTGCCTTTGTGGATCTGGAGAAAACATATGACAGGGTGCCGAGAGAGGAACTGTGGTATTGTATGAGGAAGTCTGGAGTGGCAGAGAAGTATGTTAGAATGGTGCAAGATATGTATGAGAGATGTAAGACAGTGGTGAGGTGTGCTGTCGGTGTGACAGAAGAGTTCAAGGTGGAGGTGATCCCCTTCTTGTTTGCTCTGGTGATGGACAGGCTGACAGGCGAGGTTAGACAAGATTCCCCATCGACTATGATGTTTGCAGATGACATTGTAATCTGTAGTGAGAGCAGAGAACAAGTGGAGGAAAATCTAGAGGGGTGGAGGTATGCCCTGGAAAGGAGAGGAATGAAGGTTGGCCTCAGTAAGACAGAATACATGTGTATGAATGACAAGGACCCAACAGGAACTGTGAGGTTACAAGGAACAGAGATAAAGAAGGTGGAGGATTTTAAGTACTTAGGCTCAACAATCCAGAGCAATGGAGATTGTGGAAAACAGGTGAAGAAGCGTGTGCAGGTAGGTTGGAATGGTTGGAGAAAAGTATCCGATGTGATGTGTGATAGGAAGGTATCGGCAAGAATGAAAGGGAAAGTGTACAAGGTGGTGTTGAGGCCAACGATGTTGTATGGTTTAGAAACAGTGGCACTGAGAAAAAGACAGGAGGCAGAGCTAGAGGTAGTAGAGATGAAAATGTTGAGGTTCTCTTTGGGAATAACCAGGATGGATAGGATCAGGAATGAGCACATCAGCGGGACAGCACATGTAAGAGGTTTTGGAGACAAAGTCAGAGAGGCTTGATGGTTTGGACATGTACAGAGGAGGGATAGTGAGTATATTGGTAGTAGGATGCTGAGGTTGGAACTACCAGGCAGAAGGCCTAGAGGAAGACCAAAGAGACGATTCATGAATGTGGTGAAGGAGGACATGAAAGCAGTTGGTGTAAGAGAAGATGACGACCCCTCTAGGGAACAGCCGAAAGGAAAAGAAGAAATACACATATACATGTACATATACGTCAGTCGGGGGGGTCGATCCTACTTCGCGAAATTCAGCGATCGTGGGGCGGTCTGAGTCCACGGTTAATGGATAATCAGGGATCATACAGTGCAGAGCAAAAGATTTTGCCCCTGACCAATTTCTGATATTTTTGCACCTTTGTCACTGTCATACATTTCAGATTACAGTAAATCTAAATATTATACAAAGATAAAACACAAGTAAACACAAAAATGCAGCTTTCAGTGCCAATTGCATTTATTGAGGGGAGAAAAAACATCAGAACCTACAAGGAACCTACATTCAGAAGTGGATTTGCTGGTGTGCTTTTGATCATTGTCTTGCTGCAGAACCCAGGTGCACTTTAGCTTGAGGTCTTGAATTGATGGACGAACATTCTTTGCCAGGATTTCTTGGTAGTGAGCAGAATTCATGGTTTCATCAATCATGACAAGTCACCCAGGTCCTGAAGCAGCAAATCAGGCCCAGATCATCACACTTCCACCACCATGTTTCACTGTTGGCACAATGTTCTTTTAAATAATAATACTAATTTTGCCTGTGACTGCAATGTCAACTCGGTCAGAATCAAAGATGAAGGACTAAAAATATTAAATTGCATCATTACTGAAAATGAAATATTAAGACACATTGATAAATTAGCAAGTAACAAGTCACCTGGACCTGATGGCATTGCAATTGACTTTATTAAAGCGTCTAAAACTCATATCAAGAATTATTTAACAATGTTGTAAAATAGGATTTTCAATGATGGTAATTTTCTGGTATCATGGGGTAGAAGCATTATTCGTCCTTTTTATAAATCGTTATTTATTCGTCCGAGATATTGATCGTCATTATTCGTCCGTTTTATAAAAGCAATCCAAATAATTATCGCGGTATTGCTCTTATTGACTCTGTCTGTAAAATATTTACTTCTATCCTCAACAGCAGGTTAAAGTTTTGGTACAAGGGGAAAAATATTATTCATGAAGCACAAGCAGGCTTCAGGTCAAATTACTGGACTACTGATCATCTTTTTTCACTATGAGCCTTGATTCAAAAATATGCATGTAAGAAGAAGGGAAGGTTTTACTGCTTGATAATAGATTTCTCTCAGGCATTTGATAGAGGAAATCACAACATTCTTTTGTGAAGTCTTAAAAAAAATTGGTGTTGGTGGCAAATTCTATAATATTGTTTAATCAATGTATGTAGATTATCTGCTTCTGTCTGAACATCCCGTGGTCTTTCAAAGTATTTTGATTATAGTATAGGTACCAGACAGGGATGCATTCTCAGTCCTCAATTATTTATTAGTTTTATTAATCAGCTGATGGAGTATATGAAGAAATGTGGTGGCTGTGGTATACATATATCACCAGACGTTAATAATCTTTATGCTCTTATGTTCAAAGATGATGCTCTCCAATTCCAGAAAAAGATTCAAGGTTCAGAAAAGTTTTGCCAATTTGCCGGAATGAATATTAATACAGTATAGACAAGACTAAAATGATTGTGTTTAGAAATAGTGGACCTCTCAGACATAATGAAAAGTGGTTTATTTTTGATCAAAGGCTGGAAATTGTATCTTATTACAGGTATTTAGGTTTAGTGTTCACAACTAGACTAGAATGGACTGAAGCTCAGATCACTCTTGCCGCTCAAGCCAATGAAGCCCTTATGTCTATTTATATATATCAAACAAGAGTAGGCTATTTATCATGTGTAGATTTTTTTTTTAATATTTAATGCTATGGTTAAACCTATCCTTTGTTATGCCTCAGAAATTTGGGGTGTTACATATTGTAAAATTATCAAACAAATCCAAATAAATACATGCAAACATTTCCTCAAAGTTAGCAAAAGTACATGTAACAGTCTGGTTCTTGGAGAATGTGGCCGATTCTCTCTTCAGCTTACTTGCATGGCTAGGGCAGTAAAATGTTGGTTTAGACTTTTAACTCTTCCCAGCTTTAGAATAGCTCATCAGCTCAATTTAACGTTAAAATCTTTAGATGAATCTGCGCTTAACATGGGCCTCTCATATTAAAAATATTCTATTTCGATTAGGATTCTGATTTGTTTGTATCTCTCAAGATATTGGGGATACAGATTATTTTATTGGTGTATTTAAGCAAAGACTATCTGACAATTTGTCACAGGATTGGTATTCATACTACCAAGTGCTCTAATTATATACTTTTTAAGTCCCTACTAAATGTCGAGACTTTTCTTAGCTTAAATTTAGCCCCGTATCTAAGAAATTGCTTGATAAAATTCAGATGTGGTAATTTCAGATTGAGCATACAAAAAGGCAGACTGTGCCTTCAGTCTTGAGATTTTGTCCTTTCTGACAAAAACATAACCTTAATTTCATTGTAGGTGAAATGCATATACTGCTTTATTGAAAAGCCTACAGTATTATAAAAAATGATCTATTAACTAAACATATGAACTACCCACTATTAAAATATCTTTGTTAATTTAATGTCTCCAACAAATGAATGTGTCATTAAAAAGTTATGCCTATTTTTATATAATGTTTAGAAAATAAGGAATTCTGGTCTGTCTTCCTTTCGGCTTTTTCCCTTTTACTCGGGAGTCGCCACAGCGAATCATCTGATTCGCACGTTTGATTTGGCAGAGGTTTTTACGTCGGATGCCCTTCCTGTCACAACCCTTTTTAGCAAAGGACAGAAACACGCTGACGACATGGAGCCTACTCTTTACGAATGTCAGCAATGGTTCTTTTACATGCCTCTCACCATAGACAGTGAGAGACATGGCCCGCCTTTGATAACCCAGTTAGCCGCACTGGGGGGACAGTGACAACCCTGTGGAGAGTGGGACTCAAACCCCCAACCTTTGGATCAGCGATCCAGCGCCCCATACCACTAGACCACCAGGCCTGGGTGTGGCCATGAAATTGAATTCAGTTTTTCCCAATAATAATATTAATCACAATTACCTCACCTTTTAATAAAGGAGGGGGGTTACTTTTTCACAACGGTTCAGGAAGGTTTGGATAGAATTTTTTTCTTAAGAAATAAAATCACAACAGGAAAACTGTATTCTTTGAATACTTGGGTTATTTTTCTATAATGTTTAAATTTGTTTGATGATCTGAAAAAGTTAAGTGCAGCAAAGGTGCAAAAAAACAAAAACATCAGTAAGGGAGCAAAACTTTTGCTCAGAACAATATATATTGAATTAAAGGTCTCTGTGACTTGTATTTTACTTTGCATGTATTCTACATTTTAAAAATCTTTAAAATTATTTTATATAGAGCAAGGGTGTTAAACTCATTCTACAAAGGGCCATGTCAGTGCAGGTTTTTATTTCAACCAAGCAGCAGCACATTTGACTTGGCTGGCTCATTTAATCAACTGATCTGTGTCCTCAAGCAGCTGATTGGTCAACTCTGTACAGAGCACACACTGTTTGGTTGAAACAAAAAACTTCAGCCACATGGCCCTTTGTGGAATTACTTTCACACCCCTGATCTAGAGCAAATGCACTCACTGAATATGTATATACTGTATTATTTTGTATATTTTAACTTAATATATATTGTATTGGTACGGTCAGTGGTACTATGAGATAGACTTTTTCTGTGACACAGAGAAAACAATATATGTAGACTGTGAGGATTAGTTAGATAAATTTGAAATGGACCCCGGTTTATATAACATTGCACCCTCTTTCATACTACAGGATCATTGAGTTTCTACAGGCAAACATGATATACAATAAATGACCTATAAAGTCAACATTTTGTAGTTATTTCATCATTTGAATACCCAAACAATTCACATAGCAAAATGTCCCCAATCAAGTTCCTAAAATTTGTATCCCATATCAGAAAAAGAAGGCAATGATTCATACTTTAAACTCAAGATCTTCTCGGCCAAGTTAGTTCATTCCCACATTTTAAGTCTGCAACACATTACAAATTCAAGGAAGCCGGAGGAGTTTTGGTGCATAAAGGGAAAGTGCACAAGTCTAAACCGAATACCTGTGATCTTGGATTCTTCAGGCTGCACTGCGTCAAGTCTTTTCATTCTTCTGTTTCTGAAATAACAACATGGGTTTGGGATGAAGAACTGCATACAGAGTTTCATACTACCCTGTCAAGTACTACATAAAGTTCTCTCCCCAAATACCAGTTAATCTCATCAACATGCCAGTTACACTTTACCATGTACATGGAAACTTTGTTAAAGATGTCCAGAAGCAACCCTGACTTCTCTAGGCTCAAAGGAATATGAACCATTACACAGTGGAAACATGAAATGCAAAGACACGTGGTCGAACAGAATTACGAGTCTTATTTCTTTTTGTGTGAACTGGATGCGGTGTGCTCAGGACCAAAAGACAAAAAGTCCTGACTGTTGTCAGCAACTCCAAATGCCCAGGTCTGTCCTGCTATGGAGTTGTGTCAGTGTCCTTATTAATGTTAAAATATACCTCTATGGTGGCAGCATTAATGCAAAAAAAAAAGTACACAGAGTTTTGAGCAACATTTTTCCTAGGGATGCCCATGCATATTTCAACAACACTATGCAAAATCATATTCTGCAGACATTACAAACTCTGACTGAAGGAAGAAGGTACAGCCGCTGGAATGGCCTGACTTGTCCCCAATAGAGAATGTGTGGTGCATTTGGAAAAGAAAACATCTCTGTACCAATAAGAGAATAGAACAGAACACCTGAAAAGCTTGATCACTTGGTGCCTTTAGTCTCTAAATGTTTTATGTAAAAGCATGCATTACAAGAATAAGAATTTCATTAAAGGTTTATTTGGACAAAATAATAAAATTCATGAAGGGAAAACAAAATGTGTTGCTTTGTTCTATGAGGTGCATACTAGTTATTTATTAAGTATGAAGTCAGTACAAGGAAATTCAGGCTCACTATCTCTCGTTTAATACATCAAAGCTTTAGTTTTGCATTCCCTCTGAGCAAATGAACAAGGTTATTTATTGTATAGCACTTTTATAAGAACCCCATAAGTTGATGACTGTGTGATAGTTGAAAGCTCCTCAGAGGGGGAGACCTACACAATGAGTGAGCTCACTGCATTCACACACATAAACAATATAAAGGCACAGACCATGGCCACCAGCATCCTTTCTCCTCTCGAGAACATGCTGCAAAATGGAAAGATGTTAGTTCTTGAGCAAGTATGTACAGAATGTCTATGCTCTTATTTTTGCTCTTTTGGTCTGGGATAAACTTTGGTAACTCTTCCGGACTGTTGCTTTTTTTTTTTTTTTTCCATTTGCAAACCCACTTCACTTTCAAGAGTCACTTTCTCAGTTGAAAGACTCCTCTGCATGCTTGTTGTCACTTCAATTAAAATGCTACCAAAACTAATGTGATACTTTACTTTGAAAAAAGGATCAGAAAAATGAGAAAAGATTGACCTTACTTGATGTTTAGGCCAAGTGCTGGCAGGCCAAGAATAAAGTTACTGGTTTTCAAAACTGGGGGATTAGTACCTTCTCATCAGCCAATCAGATCGCACATGCTACGTTTGCCACATGATCAAAGTTATATATACTTATGATTTCAATATACAGCCCCAATTTTTAGGGGTTCATGGAATTATGTTCCAAATTAGCTGACTTTATTAAAATGCGCAAATGTAACCTGTCTTATTTAAAACGAGAGCTATTTAATTGCTCTCATATTAAAGGTTGTGAATGAGTATGACAGTGGATTTAAAAAGTCTTTAAGTTAATCATACTACTGTCAGGAAAATCATCTACAAGTGGCGCCGACTTGAAATGACTGTCAAGCTTTGTCGAACTGACATAAGTTTCCAAGAACCGCAAAATTCTATGATTGTATTTGCGGGTAACTCTTGTAACTGTTGGTATGAAAGTGCACAATTAGTAAGAGATGGAACCTCTGATGAGACATCTTACCTGCATGGGAAGCATGTTAAGACAAAGTCTTTGCTATCAAAAATAACAGGAAAAATGGAATCATGGACGGCCTCGGCAAAGTTGAGGTTCTGAATGCAAGGAAGCCCTAAGAGGTACAGATTTTAAGCCAATCTTAGAAACTGGTGGATCATTATACAAAACACCTTCAAGAAGTTCTTTTTGCTAAAGGTGGCAATACTAGCCCTAAGACCAAGCACAACCCCACCCCCCAATTATTTCACCATTATCTCTATGCACTGGATAGAAATGGTTGAAACATTTGCTTGTTCAAATATGTTGAAAAAATCACAATATCCATGGGCTGTAATTATTTTTCACATGATTGTCACTTTAATAATCATAATTTGTAAAGATATTGTGCAGCCACATTTATGGATGCACATGAATAAATATAAACATTCTGTTTATTCACCGTTTCACTGTCTTGCATGTGTTTACTGATGCGTTTTAGTTACAGCTACACAACTTTAGATGTGTTCAATTCATTGGCATGCTAATTCATTTAGATATTATCTTTTCTTAAAAAAAAAAAATTTAAATAAAAGAGCATGCATTACTGGTGGTATGTTACCAATATGTGCAGTGGGTATCACTTTGCTTTGATATTGACAAAAAGTAAATAATGAAGATCCCATGTGTCCCATTAAAAAAAAAAAAAAATTACACATAACATGCGATAACAACTTGCACACGTTAGGGGTTTGGTAGAAAGGCAGAATCAGAGATTTGCCAGCATTGTGTGGTGGCTCAGCTTACTGAAACAAAAGACACCATGTTTCCGTATCTCTGGTCATGTCTTTCTATTCTAGACATGAAGTTGAGCCTCATAAATGAAGAGTAAGTAAAAGAAAATGGCATAACTTAAAAGAAAAAGTAATTATAAAATGCAAAAACTACCAAAAAAAAATAATGGACAAGATAGGAAACAAACACGATCCATATTTTCCTTTGCAACATTCTTTTTTTTTTTTTTAACTTGGCAACACAGTGAAGCACCTCCTATGCAAACACCTTTTTTTCGGTAACAAAGTCACAATTTTGCTGGAACACAAAAGTCAGACTAAAAGTGGATTTTATGAAATCAGACAAAACAAAACAAAACAAAAATACAGTAAAGTGTCTCAAGATTTGATCAAATTTGCAAATCCATTTCGGGCTAAAGCCTTTTCTCCCCACCACATCAGGACATAGTGTGTGCTGAGAGAGGCATCTGAAGCCTGTTTTTGCTCTGTAATGTGTCCTTGGGGAAGCTTAGATCACTAATGGTGAGTTCACCTCACGCACTGATGTCATTCACAATGGCAACATGGTCCTTGGAGAGAAGCTAGGCCATCGGTCGTATCTCATTGTGCCAATAATCTGCTCATTAAATCAATCACTTCGTTAAAATCACATACATAATCACCAATTATCCAGTACTGGAGATGTGCCGCCTTCTAACCTTTAGATTTCATTACATTTAGATTTCAGAATCAGGATGACGGTGGCATTCATCATGGAAACATATAGAATGACACAAATGTGCATACATTTCACAGATATGGGGGGGGGGGGCAGTAAACATTTTCTGCAGTAAAACAAGAGTAATGTATACCCTCCCAAATGATACAAATCATGTAAATGCTTTATATTACAGTGGAGTCTACGGTAGAATGCAAAAAAATAAAATAAAATACAGCAGCCTCTCAAGTAAACACAGATGGATAGAAAGTACGCACGATGGTTTGATGCACAACATAAGAGCAGCGGACACGATATTGTGCTAAAATCCTCATTTATGTGGCCTCACCAGAGCACAAGGGCTATAAAAAAACCCGATGTCTTGTAAGAAGACTCATTTTCACCTGCAGAGAACAGCACTTTAACATTCTGGAAATGTGTGTCTCTGAAGTGAAACAAAAATGCAAACATAAAACCACAACTTCAAGAACATACCCAGTCGACCTTTAGAAGAGATCACTGTTGCACCGGATACTGTAATGTAAAAGAGCCTGAGTGTTCTGTAATGTGAGATATCGATGATTTCTTACAAGTAATAATACTGTATGCACTGGGTTCTACTTTGCTCTCTGAAAAAAACTCATCCTAACTCCTGCAGATGTTCTGCCGAAAAAGTGAAACCCCAGAGGAAAGGGCATTAAGAGGAAGAATTCGTTATATTTGGGGACAACCTGAAAGAAAAAGTACAAAAAAGTAGCCTTGCTTGTTGTGCTAATCATTTCTGTAGATTGTGTGTCATCACGGTGTTTAAAAGTACATAATCTTAAAATGTGCATAACCTACAATACTTAAAAAAATAAATAAATAATGAAACAACTTGTGGAAACCAGTGATGAGAACAGGCTGAGAATTAAAAGAAGGAAATGGGCAGGGGTCACAGGTGCCGCCCAGGCTCCTTTGGATTTTTCAGGGAAAACAAGGTGGAACAATGTCCCCGGTAAATAAAATAAAAATATTTAATAAGACGTCAACAGAAGCTTTCAGAATTAGTCTGTTTTAATGTTGGTCGTGACTGGACCAATAGGATGCATCAGCCACCAGTCAGCCAATGAACAATTTACATGCTGCACATCTTTGGCAGTCGTAACTGCGCAAATATGCAAATAAATAAATCCATATATGCAGGTGTGTGCATGTATGTATGTATGTATTGCATAGGTAATAAGCTGTGTCGTGCCAAAACGGTGAAATATTACTCACAGCAGGCAGGAGTAAATAAGAGTGAATGAAGTCCAGGGTACATCACAGTAAGTTATAACTACCATAAGTCATACCCTCCATGTAGCAGCCGGCTCGACCTGCATCACTTAAAAATAAATAAACAAACCAAGATTTCACATCAAATTTGCATCACTCTCACGAATTTTAGTTTTGACTATTGAAAAGTCGGAAATCTGTTGATTGGCAGAAAATTCTCCTCATGGGAAACACATGAAACTTTGTTTATGAAATATGCAACATTTCTTTCAGGTATGCATATACAAGAGTTTGACTATTCAAGTTTATTCACGCTTAATTTTCACTCTGCTTCTGCAATCCATTCGGATCTATTAGAGACTAACCTTAACCCTTCCTCGGCTTTCACTCGCCCACAGCAAAATGATGATGCCTTGGGCAGCATAAGACACAAACCCTTAGATCCATGAAACCCATGCTTCTTAACACCTCAACACAAGATGAAATTATCCATGTCAGAAACATCACAATATGTGACAAATGGCAAGAGGGGAACTTAAGGAATGAACAAGGGTCCGAATATTGACATTATTCATGGAAAGACCCTGAGGCAAAATATTCACCCAGAAACAGTGCAATAAGCCTCACATTGCTTCCCACAATTCAGCCCATGAGGGATCTGCTGGCATAATTGAAATTAACTGAGTGTGTGGGGGGAAGGGGGGACCCGACACACTGAATACTTCTCACCACAGCCTAACCAGGTTATCTCCTACTGTAAAAATAAATCACTTCTCACTTTTGTACCTTGATATAAATTATATAGATAAGTGTAGGAAAGGAGTAATTTTCATAAAGCTCTTCTTCTTCTTTTCCTTCCTTTCGGCTTTTTCCTTCAGGGGTCGCCACAGCGAATCATCTGCCTCCATCTCACCCTATCCTCTGCATCTTCTTCTCTTACACCAACTGCCTTCATGTCCTCCTTCACCACGTCCATGAATCGTCTCTTTGGTCTTCCTCTAGGCCTTCTGCCTGGTAGTTCCAACCTCAGCATCCTACTACCAATATACTCACTATCCCTCCTCTGTACATGTCCAAACCATCAAGCCTCTCTGACTTTGTCTCCAAAACCTCTTACATGTGCTGTCCCGCTGATGTGCTCATTCCTGATCCTATCCATCCTGGTTATTCCCAAAGAGAACCTCAACATTTTCATCTCTGCAACCTCAAGCTCTGCCTCCTGTCTTTTCCCCAGGGCCACTGTCTCTAAACCATACAACATCGCTGGCCTCATCACCATCTTCTACACTTTTCCCTTCATTCTTGCCGATACTCTCCTATCACACATCACACCGGACACTTTTCTCCATCCATTCCAACCTGCCTGCACATGCTTCTTCACCTCTTTTCCACATTCTCCATTGCTCTGGATTGTTGAGCCTAAGTACTTAAAATCCTCCACCTTCTTTATCTCTGCCCCCTGTAACCTCACCGTTCCTCTTGGGTCCTTGTCGTTCACACACATGTATTCTGTCTTACTGAGACTAACCTTCATTCCCCTCCTTTTCAGGGCATACCTCCACCTCTCTAGATTTTCCTGCACTTGGTCTCTGCTCTCACTACAGATCACAATGTCATCTGCAAACATCATAGTCCATGGAGATTCTTGTCTAACCTTGTCTGTCAGCCTGTCCATTACCATAGCAAACAAGAAGGGGCTCAGAGCTGACCCTTGAAGCAGTCCTACTTCCACATTGAACTCTTCTGTCACACAGACAGCACACCTCAACACTGTCTTACATCTCTCATACATGTCCTGCACCAGTCTAACATACTTCTCTGCCACTCCAGACTTCCTCATGCAATACCACAGTTCCTCTCTCGGCACCCTGTCAAATGCCTTCTCCAGATCCACAAAGACACAATGCAGCTCCCTCTGACCTTCTCTGTACTTCTCTATTAACATCCTCAAGGCAAACACTGCATCTGTGGTGCTCTTTCTGGGCATGAAACCAAACTGTTGTTCACAAATGCTGACTTCTGCCCTTAGTCTAGCTTCCACGATTCTTTCCCATAACTTCATTGTATGGCTCATCAACTTTGTCCCTCTGTAGTTGCCACAACTCTGCACGTCTCCCTTGTTCTTAAAAATGGGCATCAGCACACTTCTCCATTCCTCCGGCATCTGCTCACCCTCTAAGTCCTTGTTGAATGTTCTCGTCAGGAAATCTACTGCTCCCTCTCCTAGACACTTCCATACCTCCACTGGTATGTCATCAGGACCAACTGCCTTTCCATTCTTCATCCTCTTTAATGCCCTCCTCACTTCACCCTTACTAATCTTTGCTACTTCCTGGTCCTCAACAGTCACCTCTTCTACTCTTTTTTCTCTCACATTTTCCTCATTCATCAGCTCTTCAAAGTACTCTTTTCATCTTCCCAACACACTTCTGTCATCAGTCAATACATTTCCCTCTCTGTCCTTTATCACTCTAACTTGCTGCACGTCCTTCCTATCTCTATTTCTCTGTTGTGCCAACCTGTATAAATCATTTTTTCCCTCTTTATTTTCCAACCGAGCATACAAGTCATCATTGGAAATCGCTACCTTTGCCTTATGCTGTGTCTCCCTGTACTCCTATTTACTCTCTTCGGTCCTCTCAATGTCCCACTTCTTCTTAGCTAACCTCTTCCTTTGTACACACTCCTGCACTTCCACATTCCATCACCAAGTCTCCTTATCTCCTCTCCTTCCACAGGACACACCAAGTATTCTCCTACCTGTCTCCCTGATCACATTAGCTGTAGTTGCCCAGTAATCCGGAAGCACTTCCTGACCACCCAACGCCGGTTTCAACTTCTCCTTGAAGACAACACGACACGCTTCCTTTTTCAGCTTCCACCACTTTGTCTTCTGCTCTGCCTTTGCCTTCTTCACCTTCCTCACCATCAGCATCATCCTGCACACCACCATCCTATGCTGTTTGGCAACACTCTCACCCTCTACTACTTTGCAGTCGCTGACTTCCTTCAAATTACATCGCCTACACAAGATGTAGTCTACCTGTGTGTTCCTACCTCCGCTTTTATAAGTCACCCTATGCTCCTCTCTCTTCCAGAAGAATTTACCACAGCCATTTCCATCCTTTTTGCAAAATCTACCAACATCTGTCCTTCTGCGTTCCTGACCTGGATACCAAACCTGCCCATCACTTCCTAATCCCCTCTGTTTATTATTATTATTGTGGATGCTTACAGAGTGCAATTTCATACATGCGTATGCTCAATGAATATGCTCCCTGCGCTCCAGGCATCCGTTGCCACTTTACGGCACCAGTTGTTGCATTGTTTATCCTTTTTTGATGCTGAGCGCCAAGCAGGAAGCAACAACTCCCAAATTTTAACGTCTCATGGTATGACGTGGCCGGATTCGAACTCCGACCTTCCGGAGGATAAAGCAGACACTCTACCAACTGAGCTAAATCCCCGGTGTTTCCTGCACCAACATGTCCATTGAAGTTTGCCCCAATAACCACCCTTTCATCTCTGGGGGTATTCTGTATCACTTCATCTAACTCACTCCAGAATCTCTCCTTGATTTCTAGCTCGCATCCTGCCTGTGGGGCATAAGCACTAACAACATTGAACATCACACCTTCAATTTCTCACTTGAGACTCATCAATCTGTCTGACACTCTTTTCACTTCTAGAACATTCCTGACAAACTCCTCCTTCAAGATGACTCCTACTCTATTTCTCTTCCCATCCACGCCATGAAAAATCAGCTTAAACCCTGCTCCAAAGCTTCTAGCCTTGCTACCTTTCCACCTGGTCTCCTGAACACACAGTATGTCCACCTTCCTCCTCTGCATCATGTCAGCCAGCTCTCTACCTTTTCCTGTCATAGTTCCAACATTCAAAGTCCCTACTTTCAGTCCTAGACTCATGCCTTTACTCTTCTCTCTCTGCCTAAAGACACGGCTCCCGGTTCTCCTTCTTTGAGTTCTTTGACGTCTTCGACCAACAGTAGTCCGATTTCCACCAGCACCCTTTTGATTAACAGCACTGATGGCGGTTGTTGTTATCCCGGGCCTCAACCGATCTGGTATGAATTTTTTTGTTGTGACTCGCATATTTTATTTTCCATTTGTTTTACGCCGGATGCCTTTCCTGACACAACCCTTTGTATTTATTCGGGCTTGGGACCGGCATGAGGGAGAGACACTGGCCATGCCCCACCCTTAATAACGCAAATTATCTTTTTATGCAACAATCTAAAGAATTTTACTTTAATCTCAGAATAGACATTTCTGTAGTTTTTCATATAACCTCCACAAGGACATTCAGTATAGGGAACAGCTGTGTGTAGTGATGGGGTTGGGGAGTGGGATTTCGGGAAAGGGATAAAGATATCAGAGAGGTTTTCAATTCATCCTGCACCGCCCCTGTAATTAATAGATTATTTACGCATGCACACTTCTGTCATTCTCTCCCTGGGCATCTCATTAGTGCTCTGACCTCTCTGCCCAGAACGAGAGCTGCTTCCCTGACCGTTGGCAAAACTGCCATCAGCTCACTCGTGGAGAGTGAAGGGACAGTCCAGTGGAGGAGGGGAAGGACAAGCTGTTCCCAGCTGCTGGGGCCTGCTTGGAGTATTAGTATGCACATCATTACTCCCATCTGACATGGCATGGTGAGGTGAGAAAGACAACGACCCCACTGAGAGAAAGAAGGTTCCAGATTATTCAATCAGATTTGATCTATTCATAAAGCAGGACAAATGGAAGGCTTCCATCTGATTGGGGGTTTAATGCATGTGGACATGAAACAGAAACCATTCAGCATGGAGGTAGTGACAATAAGTCATACTGCTCATCGCATGCCCAGGATGTGTACTTCTGTATGTCTTAAATGCTTATGTAATGACATTAAATATGTAGAAAAAATAAAAACCATACATTTATCTCATACACATGTGTGTGTGTGTGCGTGTGTGTGTGTGTGTGTGTATGTGTGTGAGAGAGAGAAAGCGAGAAAGAGAGAGAGAGAGAGAGTGTGTGTGTGTGTATGCAATCGCATACACGCTCCCATCTCTGACAGAGCAACACCACATCCCGAAGGAGACAGAGGACATGGAACCCAAATCGGCCATGTTTCATGCCTCCATCGTTGAGGCAGCAGCCCATAGCTGTGGTCTGAAGGTCATCGGTGCCTGTCGTGTCAGTAAGCACCAAACCCGGTGGTGGACAACTGCAGTGAAGGGGGCTGTCCAGCTGAAAAAGGAGGCCAATTGGGCCTTTATTGGCCTGTGGGACTCCCGAGACAGCAGACAGGTACCAGCAGGCCAAACGTGCTACAGACCAAACTATTGCTGATGCAAAATCTCGGGCATGGGAGATGTTCGATGAGAGCCTGGAAAGCGATTATTGGTTGGCCCCAAAAAGGTTCTGGACCACCATCCAACACCTCAGGAGGGGAAAACAGTTCTCCACAAATACTGTTTACAGTGGAAGTTAGGAGCTGCTTACCTCGAGTGGGGACGTTGTCAGGAAGTGGAAAGAATACATTGAGGACCTCTACAATCCCAACAAGACTTTTTTTTTTTAAGTGGAAGGGTGTGTTCCAATTATCGTGGAATCACAGTCCTCAGCCTCCCCAGTAAAGTCTATGCAGGGTTGCTGGAGAGAAGGTTCCGACCGATGGTTGAACCTTGGACTCAGGAGGAACAATGTGGTTTTCGTCCTGGCCACGGCACTTTTGACCAACTCTATACACTCTACAGGGCCCTGGAAGGGGTGTGGGAGTTTGTCCAATCTGTCCACAAGTGCTTTGTGGATTTAGAGATGGCTTTCAACCGTCTTCCTTGGCCTATCTTGTGGGGTGTGCTCCAGGAGTATGATGTACTGAACCCGTTGCTACAGGTCATTCTGTCTCCATCACTGGAGCCAGAGCTTGGTCCACATTTGAAACAACAGGTTTCATTTCCGGTTAAGGTTGGATGCCCCCAAGACTGTCCTTTGTCACCGATTTTGTTCATGACTTTTATGGACAGAATTTCTAGGTGCCACTGCACTATTGAGGGGTTCTACTTTGGTGGCCATCTCAGCGCTGCTTTTTAAGGATAAAGTCCTTTTGGCTTTGACAATCAAGGACCTCCATCTCTCATTGGAGAAATTTGCAGCCAAGTGCGAAGTGACCAGGATGAGAATCAGCACCTCCATGTCTGAGGTTCTCAGAGGGAAAAAGGTGGAATGCACCCTCCAGTTCTTGAATGAAGTCCTGCCCCACATGGAGAAATTCAAGTATCTCGATGTCTTGTTCACGAGTGAGGGAAGGACGGAGCAGAAGATCAACAGGCAGATCATGGCAGCCTGCGCTTTAGAGCAAAGCTTGTACCGGTCCGTCATGGTGAAGAGGAAGCCGAGCCGTGCCATAAAGCAAAATTTTCAATTTAGCAGTCGATCTATGTTCCAACCCTCACCTATGGTCATGAGATTTGAGTAGTGAACAAAAGAACAAGATCGCGGATACAAGCGGCTGAAATGAGCCTTCTTCGCAGGGTGGTGGGACTCTCCCTTAGAGGGTGAGAAAGCTCAGGCATCCGGGGCAGCCTCGGTGTCCGCCCAGAAGAGCTGGAGGAAATGGCCAGGGAGAGGAATGTCTGGACCTCACTGCTGAAGATGCTGCACCTGGAACCTAATCCCGGATTAATCAGAGAAGGAGGATGACGACGGCGTGGACGTGTGTGTGTGAGTATGCACACACACACACACACACACACACACACACACACAGGTACCTTGTCTAATGAGTGTCTCTTATAACGATTTTTCTATGATATGAGCTTCGAACCAATCAAAAGTCTGACCAACGAGCAAAAATTCACTTTATGAGCACTCCTCAAAATGGCTTTACTGGGCCGATTAGCCTCATATTCTTCCACATATATTCCTGCGCACTCCAAGAACACTTTATGCAGTGCTTCTCAATTTTCTGTAATGCCTCCTCTAGGAAGAATAAAAAAAAAATTCATCCCCCCAGCAATTATAAAGTGTTTACTGCACTTTATATTGTTTGCTCGGTGCTTTTTCCCTACACCATAGCGTGACAATGACAGCACCACTGCAAACTGCTGTAGTGGATGCATAATTACACTTAATTATAGTACAGTATGGCAAAAAAAAATGTTCCTCAGAGAACTATAATATATAGTGATACCTCAATTTACGAAATGAATCTGTTCCAGAAGTGGTTACGTAACCTGGATTTTTCGTAAATTGATCCGCATTTTACATGTAAAACATGTGATTCGTTCCAAAGCCCCCAAAACTACCCCCTAAACCCTTTAAAAATTATAAAAGCATACCTTTTAAGGCCTCCTTCTGCTTCAATATTGTACCGATGGTAGACGGGTTTGGCCATATTCCTTTGCAATAACACTCAACCGCATGCCACGAGCCCGCTTCTTCTTTTCACTCACACTGGGAATCACACGTGCATGTGTGTGTGTGTGTGTGTGTGTGTGTGTGTGTGCGTGCACGCATGTGTTGAGCATGTCTTCTTAACAGAGTTATAATCTTACAAATGTTTATGCAAGGTTAAAAGCCTGAGCCAAAAAATAAAGTTGCAATGAGCAGACTCAAAAAACTCATGAAACAACAGTAAATATGTTCTTTACACGAAAAGCATTATGGGTATTATGGAGCTACAGCTCCATAATAGTCAATGGGAGAGAGCTGCATCATCCCTCCTAGCCAATGGGAGGCCAGTGGGTTGGGATCTGGGAGATAGCCAATGGGAGGGAACTGCGTCATCCCTCCTAGCCAATGGGAGGCCATTGGGTTGGGATGTTGGGAGATAGCCAATGGGAGGGAGCTGCTTTATTTCTCCTAGTCAATGGGAGGCGAGCGGGGCGGAATGTTGGGAGATGGGAGAGCAACTCGTGCATTGTTTGAATTTTTGAGATGGTGCTTTCGTAACGTGAACTTGTTTTGTATCCAGAGACAAAAAATTTTAGGAAAATGTTTTTCGTAACCTGGATTTTTCATTTGTTGTTGGGGCTTTCGTATATATATATATATATATATATATATATATATATATATATATATATATATATATATATATATATGTGTGTGAGCCACTCCATCGAAAGTAGGCTCTTGGGTCCAAAAATGAAAAATGAGATTTTTACACAGTCAGATAGAGAAGGCCCAAAGCTGCAAAATGTTTGTCAATACCTTGAAAACTGAGTGAGCTATGCCATTTCTTGTGTCAGCATTCAACTAAAAATTTCAAAAGACGTTTTAGAGAAAAATGAGCACAAAGATTGCACTTCTTCCAAGATTATTAGTCCTTTGCAACCAAACATTTTTATGCACTTCAGCCATATAAACTTTTAGAAAACACATCTAGGAAGGGTTTTAGGAAGAGATAATAAGAGAAATCATCCTCATTTTAATCTAACAGGCCGTTTTTAAACCCATTAGTCACAGTGGTAAGCCCCAAAAATCAACAAAAAAAAACGACTATTTTTTTTATTTCTGTTTAGTCCAATAAGATCAGTCTGTACTTTTTGACCATTATATAAAGGTTCAAATGCCTTCAAATGATACCGATTGAAAAAAAAAACACTTTCAGGTTCAAACAATCACACTGAAATTAAGAAAACTATATACAAGATAACCATATAACAAAACTCTGATCTCTTTATACAAGTCAGCTTCATCAACTCTGCCCTCAGCATTATCATCTTCATCTACTGGTATATCCTGTTCAGCAGATAAAATCACATCTTCACAAACACAACTCATCACACTTTTATTAACAGATGCCTCTTCTTCATCAACACAGCTGGCATCATCATCATCAGTTTGTTTATATGTAAAAGATATGAAACATTTAAGTATTTTTCAGGTCTTGACCAATTTTCGTACAAAAATAAACAACACACTATCCAGCATGTCTAGTCCAGACAAGATTACAGGTACACACAAATCAAATGATCAAAAATTCCATAATCCAATTTTGCATACAGAGAAAAATACCAATACTCATACAATACTCATATTAAGTTACTAAAGTACATAATACTGAGCATATGGGATTTTCTTTGACTGAATTGCAATGGTATCATGTCTTTTTCTTAATATTCCATCAGACCTGAGGTATCTCACACACACACACACACACACACACACACACGATAGACTGTAAACAGTGGGTGATTTGTGCATCTATCGCACCATTTGCACTCATTTGACCCACTCCCTTCATATACTATATTTTCTTCCATTAAAATTGCACTAGTTCATCTGGATGCTGCTTATTTAACCGTTTGCACACTGTCTACGTGTGTGTGTGTGTGTGTGTGTGTGTGTGTGTGTGTGTGTGTGTGTGTGTGTGTGTGAGACAGAGAGAGAGAGAGAGAGAGAGAGAGAGAGAAAGAGAATCTTCTTCAAAGCCGAAGTCCAGTGTCAAATTTAACATCTATACTAATGCTGCTAGACATCACAGATGATATTTCACTCTCCTTTTCTAGAAACTATGTGTATTCACAATCTTATAAATAAACTTACTTACTGTTATTGAAGTGAAAGTCGGACACAAGTTCCACATGTCAGAGGATTAACTCACATCACGTCCCTTCTTCTTTGTGCTGTATTCTCAAACTCTGTTTTCTGCCGCTCCAGCTGAGGGGCATGGCTGAGCTGCTCGGGCTGAATACAGTTCACACCTGAATTCAGTCCTCTTATCTACTCCCTACAAACAAACCGCATGCTCACCTCTGTTAAAGTGCGCTGCTTAAGTGCTTCCCCTTTGAATAATAAATCCACTCTGCCATCTCACACTGCCTCCTGCATTGGTGTAAGGATAAGTATTTTTAACCATTAATGTATTGTACCTGTATGTTCTTTTATATATACAAATTGTATACACACACATTTTATATATATATATAAAACAAAAATAAAAGGACAGGACAAAGACTTTACATTGAAACTCCATTTATCACTACACATCTGTTTCAAGGGGAAGATTCTTCTATAATCACCTGAAGAGAGAGGATGGTTTCACCACCCCTCGAAACAGATCTGTAGTGGTAAATGGAGTTTACTCTACCAAAAAGTATTGAGCACTCTCCTACGGAAGGATCTACTCAGAAAATCCTCTCTCTCTCTCTCTCTCTCTCTATATATATATATATATATATATATATATATATATATATATATATATATATATATATATATATATATATGCTGTATAATGTTTATATATTTAATTAATAAATATCACAGTATACAGGTAAAAATTTTTTACTTAGTTACGACATTTTACTACATTAATACTGTATCAATGAGTAAGACTCTATAGAATCTGTTTAAGAAGCATATTTTAGAGCATGTAATATGATACATAGGGTTTTACTTCCGGGTATAGAACTCACGGATTATCTTGATTCACGAGAGGAGCCGGAACCGAACCTCGTGAACAACAGGGGCCTACTAATATATATATTTACAGTAGGCCCTTGACATTCGGGGGTGTTCGGTTCCGGGCGCTCCCACGAATCGAGATAATCCGCGAGTTCTGTACCCGGAAATAAAACCTCATGTATGATGTCACATGCGCGAATGAGCAGCTGTAAGTAAAATACTATGTCTCTATTACATGCACTAAAATAGGCTTCTTAAGCACATTCTATAGAAAGTCTATAGACAGTCTTACTCATTAATACAGTATTAATGTAGTAAAATATAGTAATGATTAAGAAAAACTTCAATTTTTACTGTTATATTTATTGATGCTAAAATATAAACATTATACAGCATACGTATAAAACACCTTTCACTGCATTCTCTTTATAAACATACAGCACTGTAGTTTTCAAAAATGCCCACTAGACGAACATACTGTATTGCATTAGGCATGACACGACTGAATCCAGGAATTAACTGCATTAAGTCCCAGCAGCTCAGCCACGCCCCCCAGCTGGAGTGAGTACAAAACCTAATTTTAGAGTGATTTAAGAGTCGTTACAGGAAAATCTAGAGAGGTGGAGGTATGCCCTGGAAAGGAGGTTGAATGAAGGTTAGCCTCAGTAAAACAGAATACATGTGCATGAATGACAAGGACCCAAGAGGAACGGTGAGGTTACAGGGAGCAGAGACAAAGAAGGTGGAGGATTTTAAGTATTTAGGCTCAACAATCCAGAGCAATGGAGAGTATGGAAAAGAGGTGAAGAAGCGTATGCATGCAGGTTGGAATGGTTGGAGAAAAGTGTCCGGTGTGACGTGTGATAGGAGGGTATCGGCAAGAATGAAAGGAAAAGTGTACAAGACGGTGTTGAGGCCAACGATGTATGGTTAAGAAACGGTGGCCTGGGGAAAAGACAGGAGGCTGAGCTGGAGGTAGCAGAGATGAAAATGTTGAGGTTCTCTTTGGGAGTAACGAGGTGGATAGGATTAGGAATGAGCACATCAGAGCGACAGCACATGTAAGACGTTTTGGAGACAAAGTCAGAGAGGCTAGATTGAGATGGTTTGAGATGGTTTGGACATGTACAGAGGAGGGATAGTGAGTATATTGGTAGTAGGATGCTGAGGTTGGAACGACCAGGCAGAAGGCCTAAAGGAAGACCAAAGAGACGATTCATGGATGTGGTGAAGGAGGACATGAAGGTCGTTGGTGTAAGAGAAGAAGATGCAAAGGATAGGGTGAGATGGAGGCAGATGATTCGCTGTGGCGACCCCTGAAGGGAAAAGCCGAAAGGAAAAGAAGAAGAGTAAGAGGCGTTACAAACCAAAGAAGCAGTGACGTTGATGTGAGTTAATCCTCTGGCACAGAGCTGAGTATTCTTTTGTTTATTGGGAGTAAATGAGAATAGTGAATTCAGGCCTGTGTGCTCCAGAGCAGCTCAGCCACGCCCCTCAAGAAGTAAACAGTTAGTTAGAGGCACAGCGCCAAAATTAAATTCCCACAAAACACAGACCATAACAAAAAGGACATAAAAGAACAAGAAATGTAATAAACTGGATAAACAAAACACAATGAGAAACATGCTACACCACAGTAAATAAAATATAACACACAAACATTTTAAACATTACCTGAGGACATGTACTGGAATAATAATTTAAAAAGACTTTAATAGTGGAGTGTTTTACAACAGTTCAAACGATTACTGTATTCGTCTTCAGCAATGATGTGACTTCTGAGGAAACTGTCATTTCTTCTGGAGAAAGTCTTATTTCTTCAGAAGACACATCCAACCTCATTACCTTTTTCTGGTGCTTAAGCAGGTGTTTGAGTCACATCATAGAACTTAACTGGTAATTAAAACACACTAAAAAAGGCTCATTGCCAACTTGTGCGCGAATGAGGAAAAAGAGGCGTTACATCACCTCAACCAATCAGTAGGAAGGAGGACAGCCATTGGCTGAATTTGAATCACGTGCAAGCTGCTCGGCAGTCTGTGAATACTCAAACCGCAAGTGCAAAACCGTGAATAGTCAAGGGCCTACTGTACTAATATGTATATATCTATCTTCTTTTGGTTTTTCCCTTTCTCGGGAGTCGCCACAGCGAATCATCTGGTTCGCACATAGATTTTTACGTCGGATGCCCTTCCTGTCACAACCCTTAACAAGGGACAGAAACACGCTGGCGGCTTTGCAGCCTACTCTTTACGAAAGTCAGCAATGGTTCTTTTACATGCCTCTCACCATAGACATTGAGAGACATGGCTCGCCTTTGATAACCCAGTTAGCCGCACTGGGGGGGACAGTGACAATCTTGTGGGGACTCGAACCCCCAACCTTAGGATCAGCGATCCTGCACCCTATCCACTAGACCACCACTGCCCATACTAATATATATATATATATATATATATATATATATATATATATATATAAAATATAGCGCTGGTCAAAACTGACACACGGAGCTTTTGAGACAAAGCGCGGCTTTTGACTTCCAATTTTTCAAGTAGGCAAGTGCGCTTTGAATACTTGTTTAGTACTCAACATTCACTTGCTTCCTTGAAAGATCGGAAGTCCAGATAAGCCGCGCTTTGTCTCAAAAGCTCCATGTGTCAGTTGCGACAAGTGCCTACATTTGGTGGAGCGCGTCACATATATGCAGACACATGTACGTATATACTGTATATCAGTGCTTCTCAATTATTTTCTGTGGTGTGCCCTCTAGGGAGAAAGAAATATTTCTCAACCACCACCACCCCACCGCTCTGTGAACGACTATAAGTAGTATTTTTGTCTATAAAATTATTAGTACACCTCTGCATAACATTGTAGCTTTATTAACATTAAAAACAAAAAAGAAAGAAATATCGTTCAACTTACAATAAAGAAAAACTTCAATAACATTGTTTTTTAATCTGTAACAAAAAAGATTTAAGTTGGACCAATGTGCCTGAAATAAAAAAAAAGTACACCCTTACTGAAACTCATTTAACTTATTTATGTCTTAAAATCTCTGTCCTTCTCCACCTTTCTCTTTGTTCCTGTTAGAAAAATTTCTGTGTTGTTTCTTGAGGGGTTGTTTACTGCACTTCATATCATTTGCTCTTGTGAAAAACCGCTACACCATAGCGAGACAATGACAGCGCCACTGCCAAATACTGGAGTGGAGGTGCAGTTACACTTAATTCTCCTACACTATTTCAGAAAAGCATTTTCCCCAGAGTCATACACGCTCCCCCTATACACACATACATACTTGTATATACACGCATACAGGTCCTTCTAAAAAAATTAGCATATTGTAATAAAGTTCATTATTTTGTGTAATGTACTGATAAAAATTAAACTTTCATATATTTTAGATTCATTGCACACCAACTGAAATATTTCACATCTTTTATTGTTTTAATACTGATGATTTTGGCATACAGCTCATGAAAACCCAAAATTCCTATCTCAAAAAATTAGCATATCATGAAAAGGTACTCCAAACGAGCTATTAACCTAATCATCTGAATCAACCAATTAACTCTAAACACCTGCCCAGCCTGGTTCATTACTCAAAACCGCAATCAAGGGGTAAGACTGCCGACCTGACTGCTGTCCAGAAGGTCATCACTGTCACCCTCAAGCAAGAGGGTAAGACACAGAAAGAAATCTCTGAGCGAATAGGCTGTTCCCAGAGTGCTGTATCAAGGCACCTCAGTGAGACGTCTGTGGGAAGGAAAAAGTGTGGCAGAAAACACTGCACAACCAGAAGAGGTGACCGGACCCTGAGAAAGATTGTGGAGAAGGGCCGAATCCAGACATTGGGGGACCTGTGGAAGCAGTGGACTGGGCTACAGGTGCCACATTCCCCAGGTCAAGCCACTTTTGAACCAGAAACAGCGGCAGAGGCGCCTGACCTGGGAGGCAGAGAAGCAGCACTGGACTGTTGCTCAGTGGTCCAAAGTACTTTTTTCGGATGAAAGCAAATTTTGCATGTCATTCGGAAATCAAGGTGCCAGAGTCTGGAGGAAGACTGGGGAGAAGGAAATGCCAAAATGCCTGAAGTCCAGTGTCAAGTACCCGCAGTCAGTGATGGTCTGGGGTGTCGTGTCAGCTGCTGGTGTTGGTCCACTGTGTTTTATCAAGGGCAGGGTCAATGCAGCTAGCTATCAGGAGGTTTTGGAGCACTTCATGCTTCCATCTGCTGAAAAGCTTTATGGAGATGATTTTATTTTTTCAGCATGACCTGGCACCTGCTCACAGTGCCAAAACCACTGCTAAATGGTTTACTGACCATGCTATTACTGTGCTCAATTGGCCTGCCAACTCTTCTGACCTGAACCCCATAGAGCATCTGTGGGATATTGTGAAGAGAAAGTTGAGAGACACCAGACCCAACACTGTGGATGAGCTTAAGGCCGCTTTCGAAGCATCCTGGGCCTCCAGAACACCTCAGCAATGCCACAGGCTGATTGCCTCCATGCCACAACACATTGAAGCAGTCATTTTTGCAAAAGGATTCCCAACCAAGTATTCAGTGCATAACTGAACATAATTATTTGAAGGTTGACTTTTTTGTATTAAAAACACTTTTTTTTTTTATTGGATGAAGTATGCTAATTTTTTGAGATAGGAATTTTGGGTTTTCATGAGCTGTATGCCAAAATCATCAGTATTAAAACAATAAAAAACCTGAAATATTTCAGTTGGTGTGCAATTAATCTAAAATATATGTAAGTTTTTAATTTTTATCAGTACATTACAGAAAATAATGAACTTTATCACAATATGCTAATTTTTTCAGAAGGACGTGTATATATGTATGTGTGTGTGTGTGTGTGTGTGTGTGTGTGTGTATATATATATATATATATATATATATATATATATATATATATATATATATAATACCCCCCCCCCACCATTTTTGTCAAATTGGCTTTCATGCATATTTAGCCAAGCAACTCTTTACAATGATGCCAACACTAAGCATCCCAAGTAGGAGCCAAAATGAAAACGCAGCATAAATGACCAGGCAAACTGAGAAGTATTCAATAAGCTTGATGCATCTTGTCATGCATGAAGTCATTACATTGTGTAAAAGCATGAAAACCCAGGCCATTCTTTTCATAAGTGAGATGGTCTCATACTGCGAGTTAATACTTTGCTCGATCAATGTACCAAGGAAAGCATTTCTGGAAAGCTCGCTTTGCCTGCGTAATCTCATCTGCAAACCTTCAATCCCCACAGACTTGATGAATTTTGCTCCAGGGCAAGTGGAAAAAGGGAGCAGAAACCACTGTCAGACACTAACGGTTTTCTCTTCTCCCAGCCCAGTACTGTGGTGACAGCAATCACCATGACAATACCAAAACACACTGCCACGCTGGGCCAAGTACAGGAAAAGCTCAGTGTGAAGCAGCTTCAGCATAAAGAGACATGAAGACAGCTGCTCTAAAAGGAACACAGTCCAAATCAATAGTGCCATTATCAGGGAACCTGAACTGAATTAGATGTCATGGCACACAGGGAAAATGAGGAAGGGAGGTGAGACATATACAATGATTATATTACACTACACATTGTAATCAGAAAACATGGACCTTTAAGAAATGCTACAGGTGCATAGTTGCAGTCATGTTTTAATCTATACACTCGGATACACAGCCTAGTGTTCTAAATACTGTAGTATCTACAAGAGCTGGTATTTGTTTAAAACGGGGTGGAGGTTCCATTCATGACTGCTGGTTTTAGCTTTTGAAAGGAATACAAGTGTAACTCTAATAAGAAACCGGCAAGACCAATTTAAGGGCACTAGAGGAAAACACTTACCTGGAGTACTGTTTGTACCTTCAGCTGAATCCGAGTCTTGGCGACTATTCGGAGTTCTCTTTGGCATTCTTTTAAAGGGTACTTTGCAGAACTACTTGCACATCATTTATATAGCAGGATAAAATGTTGTACACATCATAAGGCAACCTGACCTTCTATCAGCTGGATGCATTCTGTTGTATCAAGTTGTTGCTAGTACAGTCCATGCTGGACACAAGTGAGTTACTATTTGTATGCTGAGCATTGAGGTGAAAGGTAAGATCTGTTGTGGCTCATCGGGCCAGAGCTTTTCCTGGTTTCCATACGGTGAAGCAGCTGGATGATCAACTCGTGTTGGATAGGACCCTAGACCACCATCAAATGTTACCTTCCACGTATTTTTACTGGTACCTGTTTGAACTGCTGGGTGGACAGAGTCATGTGTAGTTAAGACCTTGCCCAGGGATCTTAGCATGGTGGGGGTCTGAGAATCAATCTCACAACCTCTTGATATTGAGCCCAGAATCCTAACCACTGGCCCCAAAAATTTAAAGCAGTGGTCCCCAAACTACAGCCCGGCCCCCTGAACAATACCAGAAACGTATTACGATTTTTTTTTTTTTAAAGTCTGGCCATGCGATCAAGACTAAGACTAATACACATACACACACACACACACCGGGGGGGGGGGGGAGAGACCCTACTGTCCCCTGCCAAATTGAACAGAACAATGGTGAAATGGTTATGGAAGAGAAACATTGATTCAAAATGCAGGGTATTTAACCTGCAGTGGACAATTATTTTTGTTCAATGCAAAGAAAAGATTGTTTGTATCATCTGTCAAGAGGCAGTGGTGGTATTCAAAGAATACAACCTGTGCCCTCACTCTGAATCTTGTCACAAAGAGGAGTATGATCGCTTGCAAGGCCAAGAGACAAACTCTCAAAACTAAAAAGTGGACCGTTAGCTCAGAATACATTTGTACACCAGGCTCGGCTGAACCAGTTGTCTGTTTGGGCAGATTTTGGGTTGCTCAACTGATAGCAGGCAGTATTTCTTTTATTACTATTTCCTGACTTTTTTCTGTGAAGGTCCCAAAAAGAGTTACTAATATTATGTTATGCGTGGCTTACTGTAGAACAATAAATGTTTACATTTAGGCAGCCATGTGATCGTCATACTTTTTCTGTTAGACTGACCCCCCCCCATCAGAGAAGGGAAAAGTTATGTGGCCCTCGCAGGAAAAGGTTTGGGGACCCCTCGTGTATAGAATAAGATGTTACTTACTCACAGTTCTCTGGTCCACATAAAAAAAAAAAACACCATGTTTTTCTGTTTGTGAAATCTTAGTGTTGCCATGTAGCATCCAAACGTGCAATGTACGCAATCATGTGATGTCAATTCTCTGCCTTTATATTTACTTTTATACATGGAGTCATAGTTACCTTGACATGTTCGACACTAACAGAGCACTGCCCTCTATTTATGCAGCGAATTGAAAATTCAGTACAAAATGTATTCATGTGATCTAAGCAGTAATTCAAGTTTTAATGTGCATCTTTTCCTTCACTGAGGAGAGAACAGTAAAGGCAGAGTGGAGACAGAAAGACAGGAGAGAGGAAGAGAGACAGAGTTTATACAGAGCTACAGAACTATTTATTGAGCATGCTACAGCAGTAAAAGCAGAGTACAGGACCAAGAGGGGTAGAGCAGCAAAAACAAACCACAAAAAAAGACAATCGTTTCCAACGTTAGGAAAAAAACTATTTTAATTGTGCCAAATCCAAACTGCACTCCTGTGTTTCTAAAGATGTTTTTTTTTTTTTTTTTTTTGTTTTGTTTTTTTTTAATGAAGGAAACTATACATTTTTAAGATGGTAGTTAAGAAAATATGTACAGTCCAGTCATCAGAGAAATAACAGTTGGCAGCAATTGGATTATACTGCATGTATTGAAACTGTTACAGTTTTCCATACCAGATCAATATCAGCATGTTTGTGGGATTTGCTTCTGGGAAGTAGAAAACAGGGAGCTTTCTAAAAATCTGAATGCTCAGTAAATTAAAACTAAAGGCACACACTTTGGTCCCACCAGGTTGGCGCTACTCTACATACTGCTCATCTCGTCTTCGGGCCCATGTTTGCCATGTTTAAAATTCATGCAACAGCTGTTCTCTAAACAAAGATTCTCAAAGCATACCTAGACATGCACCCCCCCCCCCCCCCAAAAAAAAAAAAAAAAAAAAAAAAAACATGGCCAGTGCCTGCTATGCAAAATATGAGACGTGGCATATAACGTTTTGAAAATTCACTAGGATACAAGCTAGCACTCAAGTTGTAGTGACCATTAAGCACTAGAATAGTCCATTATATACACACCATGTGATCTTGCACCAAGATCCACAATCCCAACTTGATCAATGAACCAAAACAAGACAAATGGTCAAAAAAGCAAACACATGGACTTGAACAAAAAGAATTTCACACACTGTACAGTTCACACAAGGGGGAAAAACAGAACACTTCTGACTTTTCTTCAGATAATTAATACCTTCACAACAGAATAAGCTTGTGTCACTGTGTGGTGGATGTCTTGCATTTCTGAAAACTTGTGAAAATGGTCATGATAGCTTGTGGAGTAAGGCACATTCTTCATCAACTAATTAAACTAATGTAATGAACTGAGGAGAGGTAACACAAAAGGGGCCTAACTAAACAGGTTAAGAATTATTTTCTGTCCCCAGATCACACCATTATCACTTTTACTCATTTTCATAAGGAATGGCTAATAAAAGAAAACAAAAAGTGTCATAATGTGGTCCCCAGTGTACCAAACAGTCAGCGGATAACATTAGAAAACATTAAACACGCCTCTGTTTCTTTTAAATTGTTGATTTGGAGAAGGAGACCCTCAGATGATGATTGTTACCCATGTTGTAGTTGTGTAGGTCAATCAAGCACTGAATAGACTCTTCCACTGTTGATAACTGAATTAGAGCCATTTTGCGATCTCTGTGTATTTAGAAACAGATGGTTAATCACAGAATTAAATTTATGAATAAATTTCCATTGAGGCTAAACACACAAATAGGACTTACTGGAAGAATTTGAAAGCCTTCACGGTGCCTCCGGAGTTAGTGAACAGTACTCTGAGATCATCTTCAGTTATGTCTTGCCTGTAAAATGGTCAAGAAGCTGGGTAAGCATTTCTAAAATTGCAAATAAGCACACCAAGCAAGAAAACGGCACTCACGGGATGTTTGACAGATGCAGGGTGGCGGAGGGAGGGAAAATATTCTGGAAGTTTTTGGAACCAGGCTTTTTGAAACGATGGAGAGGAGAATTGGTGAAATCCTTGGTGAGGCCTTGATCATCCAAACCATCCCTCGGTAACTGAACTGTTTGATGCTTGGACAAGGTCACACGGATGATTTTTGAATACATCTTTTGACCATTAAGATGGCTCATTGCTAGAAATATACAAAACAATCATGAGACCAACTTGCCAGTATAAACATGTAATAATATCATAAATGGGGAGAAGACAATGGTGTGCCATAGAGATTTTAAACTATTTAATTAGCATATACTAGTCCTTCTCAAAAAAATTAGCATATTGTGATAAAGTTCATTATTTTCTGTAATGGACTGATAAAAATTAAACTTTCATATATTTTAGATTCATTGCACACCAGCTGAAATATTTCAGGTCTTTTATTGTTTTAATACTGATGATTTTAGCATACAGCTCATGAAAACCCAAAATTCCTATCTCAAAAAATTAGCATATTTCATCCGACCAATTTAAAAAAAAAGGTGTTTTCAATACAAAAAAAGTCAACCTTCAAATAATTATGTTCAGTTATGCGCTCAATACTTGGTCGGGAATCCTTTTGCAGAAATGACTGCTTCAATGTGTTGTGGCATGGAGGCAATCAGCCTGTGGCACTGCTGAGGTGTTATGGAGGCCCAAGATGCCTCGATAGCGGCCTTAAGCTCATCCACAGTTTTGGGTCTGGTATCTCAACTTTCTCTTCACAATATCCCACAGATTCTCTATGCGGTTCAGGTCAGGAGAGTTGGCAGGCCAATTGATCACAGTAACACCATGGTCAGTAAACCATTTAGCAGTGGTTTTGGCACTGTGAGCAGGTGCCAGGTCGTGCTGAAAAATGAAATCTTCATGCTTCCATCTGCTGAAAAGCTTTATGGAGATGAAGTGCTCCAAAATCCCCTGATAGCTAGCTGCATTGACCCCGCCCTTGATAAAACACAGTGGACCAACACCAGCAGCTGACATGGCACCCCAGACCATCACTGACTGTGGGTATTTGACACTGGACTTCAGGCATTTCCTTGTCCCCAGTCTTCCTCCAGACTCTGGCACCTTGATTTCTGAATGACATGCAAAATTTGCTTTCATCCAAAAAAAAAGTACTTTGGACCACTTAGCAACAGTCCAGTGCTGCTTCTCTGCAGCCCAGGTCAGGCGCTTCTGCCGCTGTTTCTGGTTCAAAAGTGGCCTGACCTGGGGAATGTGGCACCTATAGCCCATTGCCTGCATTGGATGTTTCTACTCCACACTCAGTCCACTGCTTCCACAGGTCCCCCAAGGTCTGGAATCAGCCCTTCTTTCACCGTTTCCTTCCCACAGACATCCCACTGAGGTGCCTTGATAGAGCACTCTGGGAACAGCCTATTCGCTCAGAGATTTCTTTCTGTCTTACCCTCTTGCTTGAGGGTGTCAATGATGGCCTTCTGACAGCAGTCAGGTCGGCAGTCTTACCCATGATTGCGGTTTTGAGTAATGAACCAGGCTGGGAGTTTTTAAAAGCCTCAGGAATCTTTTGCAGGTGTTTAGAGTTAATTGGTTGATTCAGATGATTAGGTTAATAGCTCGTTTAGACTACCTGAACATGATATGCTAATTTTTTGAGATAGGAATTTTGGGTTTTCATGAGCTGTATGTCAAAACCATCAGTATTAAAACAATAAGACCTGAAAAATATTTAAGTTGGTGTGCAATGAATCTAAAATATATGAAAGTTTAATTTTTATCAGTACATTACACAAAATAATGAACTTTATCACAATATGCTAAATTTTTTTGAGAAGGACTAGTACAAGCAGCAAGTAACATGTACAGCTGTTATCACATGGCCTTCATTTCCTACATTGATTACATGTACATGTGTGTACATTGATACATTGCAACCAATAAACTCTGCAGATGCTCACCAATTTTGCACGTAATTCTCCATTAATAAAATCTATACATTTCAAACACAATGCACTTTATTTTACTGGTGCTGCTCTTGTAGTATTTCTATATGATTCTTTTAGTGTTTTATTGTGTGTACTTATACAGTATCAAACCTAATTATGAGACCACCTGTCACAATAGAATGATTGCTTTTAACTGTTCATACCTCACAAAAAGACAACAATTTGTCTCCATCTATATTGTGTAATGATTATTTGAAAAAGAAGCTGCACCCCAGAACATTAGAACTAAACTTTCTTTAAGATTTCACATTTGAATACTCCCGAAAGTCTTTCGGAAAGTTACAAATAATCTAGAGGACAGTCTACAAAACTTCTAGGGAGGGAAAAAAAAAAAAGCAACAATGCCAACAAGATTTTCTGTTGACTTTTGCGTTTTACATTTCAGGAATTCCATTCCTTAAGGAATTCAAACAATTATGCATTCCCACAAAAGCAGTCTGTTTAATTTAGCCACAGGTTTGGCTATTAACCAATGACGGAATGCACTAGATCACAAAAACAGAGCAATTGACATGCTACAGTGAAAGCCTTAATTAAACCACATTAAACGTGCTTCTTCCCTCTCAAGACTTAACTAAATATTCATTCATTAATTCTTGTGGATGCTCGAAATTAGGAAGAAGGCACATCCATGTTAACATTATAAAAGTATGCTTATTTCACTTCACAATTCTAAACAAGCTGAATTAAATAAGTGCCACCAAAATTACAGAAATCTACTGAAAGCTTTGAAGCAACTTTACACAAAACCTGTCAGTAATGAAGCAGCAATGGCTCAGTGTGAAGTATGACACAGATGTCTGTTGAACTTTCTGTATATTCAAACACACAGACACATAATCTTACCAAGTTGAGCCTGATTCATGTCTGCCATCTGTATCAGTGCACTATCTTTTTTGTTGTAAAGGATCTTCACACGCTGCACATCACCATATACCCCTGGATTATAGCAAAAAGCAGCAAGAGAAGCAGGAGGAGGAGGAGGATGGAGAGGGAGGAACAGTTAGCCTTTAACAGGGTGAAACTTAGAGTGGAGTGCTAGATTTATCATAAAGAGACAGAACATCTTCCTAATGAAGACCACTAATCAAAGATTAAAACAGAAGTAAGAGATTCAGAGAGTTCCTCAAATAAAAATACTTTCAAATATAAGCTCCGAGATGATAGTGCATGCAGAACATGCATGCCTTTAAAAAAAATTAAATTCAAAAATCACTTTAAGGGACAGAGAGTGAAAAAACCTCTCAAAACTAACAGTAAAAGGCAACAAATATCATTGCTAAATAATAAAAAGGGGGAATAATAAATAAAGCCAAGAGAAAGAAAAAAAAAATCAACCAAAATAGACATAGAGTGCTAACAAGAACATACCGAATAGGGTAAACAGACTTTGGGGCGTAACCATCTTTAGAAGGAGAGAAGAGCAAGCAGCGTGAGACAGGTAGAGAGAAGAGTCGAGGAAGAGCGAAGATGAACAGATCATCCATAACGGAGAGTGGTTTCCCGCAGAATGGTGAGGTGGTCATGGATCATGGGTCAAGGCAGTTAATTTTGGGGGGGCAAATTCATCCGAGGAACATATTTGTTCAAGCACAGAACATGAACAGTGAGGTATGGTCAGGGTGGGGCAGAATTGGGAGAGGCAGATAGGAATGAAGAGGAAGGGATTCCAAAGAGAGGGGGAGAGAAGAGAAAATGTTTTGGAAAGGGGGAGGGAGACAAATGCAGAACGAAAAAAGTGGGGGACAAAAAATATACAATACAGGTCAGTACACAGGAAATGCAGGCGTTTGGTCAGAAAATGGTTGCTTTATGCACTTACAGATTATACAAGCAAATCATTGTGCCAATGTAGTTACCCGGCATTAGGGTAGGATACATTACTTGAAACAAAATGTAAAATAATTAAAAATAAATAAATAAATAAAAAGCAACACATCATGATGGAGGGATTAAAACATGCAACAGAATTAACTATAAAGAGAGGCTTAAGAATGCAAGTAAACTGCAAAAGTTCATCATGCATTAGAAAATAAGGGGAAAAAATCTGTGTAACTGCCATGCTGGTATACACTAGATACCACCATTGGAGTTATGGCACAAACTGAAGTCTACGGTTGACCTGGCAAACATACTTGCTCATTACTAAGAAAAAGGTGCCACATTAAAAGTGAAGTTTTTCCCCTCTCCAGAAGACAGGTTAGTTACCACTTTCATATTTTCTACAAGTTTTCAGGTTCCACAGTGAAAAAAGATCAAAAGAGAAATTAACTTGGAGAGATAATGGAAACATTAAATCGGTTTCATAAGGCACAGAGAGAGAGAGAAAGACAGAGAAAGAAAGGGTTAGAGACAAATGACTAATTTTGAGAAACAGCACAATTTAAGGATTAGGCAGGGCCATGAATAAATTCTGGGAGAAAGGGGACTTTCAGAAAAGACGAATGACAGGCAGACACATGCATGCAAAATGTGTTGGCTTAATGTTTTTTTTTTTTTAACTTGTTTATTAAATTTAATATCTAACAATTGAATATTGTTTCAATCTTTTTAATGAACAGTTGAATTTAAAAGCATCTAAATCAAAAGGCACAATAATTTGGTTAATTTAAACTATTGGTAAAATTTGCTATGAACAATTACGAATGTAATGAATACAAAATTTGTTTCATTAAATATCCAACCAAACAGATGCAGTTCCAACCAGTCTTACTGCATTTGCTTCATCCATTGTGCATTACACTGATCAAACATGAACACATAGAACAATGGCATGACTAAAAAGCAAAACAAAGCTACTGTATGTACACTGAAAGGTAATATGGTATATGTACACTGTATGTAATACTGAATGTACACTGAAAGGCAATGAAAGACTCATGAAAAAAACTGACCTCATCGTTCAGATTGCTAACCAGGAGCACCCCGTTACCCGAGTGTCCCGACAGAGCCACTCGGCCTGCTGCTGCTGCAGCTGCTGCCGCTGCACTCAGAGGACTTAGTGCACCTGCAGATGTACAAAAGCATGCAAAACCGTACATTAGACACAATATTTATGCTATTATGAAATAACCGTAAACATTTGAGATCCACTCCAGCATAATATGGATTAATACAGTGGTACCTCACCTTACGAAAGACCCAAACGAAAAACCCAGGTTACAAAACGCATTTACCTAAAATTTCCATCTCTGCATACAAAACAAATTCACATTACGAAACGCGCCATCTCAAAAATTCAAACAATGCGAGAGTTGCTCTCCCATTGGCTTTCTCCCAACATCCCGCCCCGCAGGCCTCCCATGGGCTATCTCCCAACAGCCCCACCCCCCATTGGCTAGGAGGGAGCTGCATCTCCAAAGTACCCATGAGGCAGCTCCCTCCAATTGGCTATTATGGAGCTGCATCTCCATAATACCCATGATGCTTTTCGTGTGCCTTCGACCCATTATTTGTCACGGAGTTCTAAAACGCATAAAGGACAGCGTTACTGTTGTTTTGTGAGTTTTTCCAAGTGTGCTCATTGCAACTTTATTTTTTGGCTCAGGGTTTTAACCTTGCATAAACATTTCTCAGATTATAACTCTGCCAAGAACACATGGTCAACACACGTGCGCGCGCACACACACACACACATGCGTGTGATTCCCGGTGCAAGTGAAAACAAGCAGGCTCGTGGCACGCGGTTGAGTGATATTGCTTTGCGATATGTCCAAACCCGTCTAATATCGGTACGATATTGAAGCAGGCAGCCTTAAAAAGGTATACTTTTATAATTTTTCAAGGCTTTAGGGGGTAGTACTGGGGGCCTTGGAACGAATCAGGCCTTTTACATGTAAAATGCGGCTCAGGTTACGAAACCACTTCTGGAACGGGTTAGTTTCATAAGGTGAGGTACCAGTGTATATTGAAATCCATGATTATAGCACGGAAATTAACTGAGTTACATTACTTCATATATTGGGAATCAGGAAATACTATTTGTGAAAAAATAGCAATTACAGTTACAAAACCATTTTCTACACTAAAATCAGTCATATCTGTTTTGAGGCCTCTTGTTTACTGGTGTATGATTCGTGGAGTACTTCTGGAACCCTTTCATAAATAGTACTTTTAGCATAGATAAGTTATACTTGGTCATATAAAAAATTATGAGCCGAAGGATTTTTATTTTATTTTATTTTTTTTTTGGAAGAACATTTTGGTGATATCACATTTTCATCCAGGTAAGCCAATTTCAACTTTGTCTCTTTCTCAAAAGACTACTTTGCAACTACAAACCGGAATCCAAAAACGTTTGGACACCATGCAAATTGTGAATAAAAACTGAATGCAGTGATGTGGAAGTGCCAAACTGAAATATTTTATTCCAAGTAGAACATAAATGACAGGGTCAAAAGTTTAAACTGAGAAAATGTACAATTTTAAGGGAAAATATGATTTTAAATTTCATGGAGTCAACAAATCTCAAAAAAGTTGGGACATGGCCATTTTCATTTCCTCTTTATGACGAACCAAATGTTCTCTATAGGTGAAAGATGTGGACTGTAGGCTGGCCATTTCAACACCTGGATCCTTTCCTATGCAGCCATGATGTAATTAATGCTGCATGTGGTCTGGCATTGTCATGTTGAAAAATGCAAGGTCTCTGAGAGAGACGACGTCGAGATGGGAGCATATTTGTTGTTCTAGAACAGGGGTCGGCAACCTTTGCCATTCAAAGAGCCATTTGGACCCGTTTTCCACATTAAAGAAAACACTGGGAGCCACAAATCCTTTTTTGACATTTTAAATCAAATCACACTGCATATAATGTTTTTCCCCTTTTTCCTTCATGTTAATATAAAATAACAATATGTTACATTGATTTAAACGACTGCAGAGACCATTAAATTACAATTCTGTTTGCAACAAAAACATTTAGATTAAAAAAATTGCCAGCCTCCCGCGACCGAATTAGAATTAAGCGGTTCAGAAAATGAATGAATGTGTTCGAATGCTTCTTGTGTTTTTATAAATAAAAAGAATATCCATCCCACGAAGCGCGGGACGGGCTGCAGCCAGATGTGTAACGGGTTGGGTTGCCAACCTCACCAATCACGCCCTTCGTGGGATCTTCTTTTCTTTATTCGTTATATTAATGTTGTTTTGTCATCGTTTTAATTTACAAAAATGACACCAACACAGAAAAGTATTTGAAGACTTATTTTAAGAAGGAGCCTGCTCAACATTCTTTTAAATAAATATTAATGCTTAATGCTGCACTGACCGACCCATTCTCAGAGTGGATACTGAACCACAGTGAGGACAGTTATTTAATCTGGAGATTGCTGTGTATAAACAAATCTCATCCACATCTCTTCCTTCAGCTGTGATTTCTGTTCCTGAATTACAAACCCCGGTGGCAGAAAAAAATCTCTCTCTCACCGCACTGCTGCTTGCCATGAGCTCTTTTAGGGCTCTTTTATATTTATTTGGTGTGGGCGGGGTGATTTTGTGTGTGTTCTTGTGTTCTTGTGGACACACACAAAATCACCCCGCCCACACCAAATAAATATCCGCCCACATCTGTGACTCAATTTTCATCTATGTAATTTTCAACCCGAAAAGAGCATTGGAAGGGTACCCAGATCATTCAGGTGAAAAAAAAAACCTAGATTGGACATCACTGTTTCAATTCTGAAGTGGGGCCATCTTGGTGGGATCACATGACTGTTTAAGACTTAAAGCAAGGTGGCTCACGAAGATGGCTCCAATTCAGAATTGAAATAGTAATGTCCACTCTAGGTTTTTTTCTTTTCTTTGATTATCAGTGATTGGTGGGAACAGGTGGAAGGTGTGGCTATTGTTTGGTTGAAGTGAAAACCTGCACCCACACCGGCCCTTTGCTGTGTGAGTAACTAAGCACTTTGTGGTGCACCAGTCAGCCACCGTAAAGCACAACTTTATTTTGAAAAGCCATGGAGCCGCACCAGAAAGGTGAAAGAGCCGCACGCGGCTCCGGAGCCGCGGGTTGCCGACCCCTGTTCTAGAACCTGAGTATACCTTTCTGCATTGACGGTGCCTTTCCAGATGTGCAAGCTGCCCATGCTACACACACTCATGCAATCCCATACCATCAGAGGTGCAGTCTTCTGAACTGAGCGCTGATGACAACTTGGGTTGTGCTTGTCCTCTTTAGTCTGGATGACATTGTGTCCCAGTTTTCCATAAAGAACTTCACATCGTGATTCGTCCGACCACAGAATAGTTTTCCACTTTGCAACACTCCATTTTAAATGACTCCTGGCCCAGAGAAAACACCTGCGCTTCTGGGTCCTGTTTAGAAAAGACTTCTTTGTACTGTAGAGTTTCAGCTGGCAACGGCGGATGGCATGGTGGATTGTGTTCACCAATAATGGTTTCTGGAAGCATTGCAGAGCTCATTCTGTGATTTCCCTTACAGTACCATTCCTGCTTGTGGTGCTGTTGTGCCATTTAATGGCCTGAAGATCACGGGCATCCAGTATTGTTTTTCGGCCTGGAATCTGGAAGGTGTTATGCACCGTAGATGATGATAACTTCAAATTACAGACGCTCCCCGACTTACGTTTGTAATTGGTTCCGGGCGGCCGAACGCAAGTTGAAAGTGAACGCAAGTTGTTACAGTGAAGTATGACTTGTGACGTATGACGTTCATACTGTACTATACCATATGGTATAAATACCATTACCGTATCTCAAAAAAAAAACCACCCCTAAATCAATTATTATAAACATAACATTGTAAAATAATATCAAATATATCAAATAATAGCAACATGAATTTCAAACAAGTTAACGGTCAATAAACGCTTACAATATGTGAAGTGCTCAATACCGAAAGTATTGTACTTGCGAAAGTGGTGTACTTGCTGTGGATTATACAGACTTCCGGTCTTTCAAGTGCGCAAGGGTGCCGTTGAACTCGTTTAAAACACAGCCTGCACGTGAATCCCAGCAAAGCAGAGAGCTCTTTCTTTTGTATTAAGTAAACTTTATTCAAGAGATGCATACAAAAAACAAGTACAAATCCTAATTAATATAAAAATAAGTATACACTCTTAGGATTCTGCGAAAAGATAATAAATATAAAGATTGTGCCGATCTGAGAAGATAGTTAATTCATCTCTGTGTATGAGACTTGCACCCATGCTAGTTGGCTTACACTTCTGACCAACCATATTTACTTAGGGTTACAAAAGTCCGCAAAACAGTGTAAAAGCAAAGATGACGTCTTAACACAAGGGTAACACGCTATATAACAGATATATACATATACATACACACACACACACACATACAGTCTGTAGTTTGTAAACAATGAATGCAGTGTCATTCCGTCAGCGTACCACGTACGTATGTCTAAACTCAAAATTTGACTTTTTCCCCCCTTGGGGGGGGGGGGGGGGTGTTTTACAATCAGAAAAAAAACGTAAAATGGATGAACGCAAGTCGGGGAGCGTCTGTATTTGCATTTTTTTTTTTTTTTGCTGGGAAACACCTTTCTGTTATTGCTCCACTATCTTTCTGCAAAACACTGGGGGAATTGGTGATCCTCTACCGATCTTGGACATAGTTTTAAAAAAGGAAGACATGTATTTTAACACTAATTCTAACATTGACAGCATTTCATTACAGGGCAGTGGAGGCCCGGTGGTAAAAGGTGCTGGATCGCCGATTCTAAGGTTGGGGGTTCGAATCCCACTTTCCACAAGGTTGTCACTGTCCCAGTGCAGCTAACTGGGTTGTCAAAGGCCAGCCATGTCTCTCACTGTCTATGGTGAGAGGTTCGTGTAAAAAGAACCATTGCTTACTTTCGTAAAGAGTTGCTGCAGAGCCGTCAGCGTGTTTTTGCCCCTTGCTAAAGGGTTGTGTCAGGAAGGACTTCCAACGTAAAAACTGATGCCAAATTAAACATGCGAATCAGATGATTCGCTGTGGTGACCCCTTAGAAAGAGAAAAGCCGAAGAGTATTTATCCCTTAAAATGATTCTTTTTCTCAGTTTAAACTTTTGACCCGTCATCTATGTTCTATTTAGAATAAAATATTGAAATTTGGCACTTCAACATCATTGCATTTTTCTTTATAATTTGCATAGTGTGCCAACTTTTTTGGAATCCGGTTTGTAAATCCATATTATGCTATTGTGGGCCACGTTTATTTTTATTGAAATAAATTTCATAAACATATATTTAGCTTGTTGGACATGAAGGATTTTAATGACCATAGCTCCAGAAAATAGACAAACAAGCAAAAAAACCAGACAAATCAAATTTAATCAACTGAATGTTTGTTGGATTTCAATTAGTTTTAAATAACTTGTGTTCACACTAAACTGGATATATCTGATAAGACAGACTATGTAAAAATAAATAAATAAAATTCATAGCATCTATTAAATACTTTGTATGCAAAATAAAATGGTGCCCAGCCTTAGTGCTAGGTGTTGTGCGATTTTTCGGGCAATTTGATTTTGACTGCATGTGTTAACACCTGCCATTTTCTGATGTAACAAGCTGAAGTTAGCAGCTGGTAGTTGGGATCGCCTACTGTTACAGCAGCCCAACAACAACAACAACAAAAAAGATGTCAAGGGAGTGTTTTTAACCACATGTAATGAAGATGAGTTAGACTAACCACTTCAGGACACAAATGAAGGTAAAATAAAAATCTCTAGAAAGCACTGACTGGGAGTATTGCGATAAACATGGGGAAAATAAAAAATAAACTATCCCGGGTAAATTAACAAATATGACAAACAGAGCAGCATGTCAGACTTTTCTGTGTACACATTATAATGAGGAATCTTCACACTGGGGAGAGAAAGCATTTCCAAAATGTATCTTCTTTGGGTGGAGAAAACACAGTGTGTACTGAAGAGCTAAACGAAGAAATTTAATACGAACATTCATAAATTTACCAAAATCAGTGTAAACGTGCAATTTGTCAATAGGGGACTCCTTCTCTAAACAAATAAATCCTAGTATTTTGAAAAACTTTAGGATAATTATGGTGCTATTAAGAGTAGAAGATGCAGAGGATAGGGAGAGATGGAGGCAGATCATTTGCTGTGGCGACCCCTGAAGGGAACAGCCGAAAGGAAAAGAAGAAAGAAGAAGATGGTGCTATTGTACACCTTGCTGGCTAAGTGGTTAGGGGTCTCGATTACTGAGTCAAAAAGATTACACACATTTAATTAAAGGGGGGGGGGCGGTATACTTAGCCTGTGTCCCATAAAATCAGTACAGACGCTATCCAACTTACCAATGAGATACGTTCCGAACGGCCATTCATTAGATGAATTTGTTTGCAAGTCGTTACAGGGCGTTCTTCAGAGGGTAACATATGTTTAAAGATTGTATAAGTAACCTATACGAGTTTGTACTGTATACAATCTCTCTGTCTCTCTCTGCATGATCATCTTATTTCATTCTATTGAATTTATCATTTATTGGTACAAGGTGCAAACCTAAATGCACCATAAGTTATCAAGCGAAAAAACTTATATAAATAATCTCTCTCTCTCTCTGTGTAAAGTGTTGCTATAACAAACGATGGAGTGGGCAGAGGAAAGTGATGCACTACCCAGAATAGGTGCGCAGAATAGGCGCACAATACAAAATTTAACTTTTAGCCACTCTGTTCGCTGTTTGTGCAAACACTTTCGACCTTCAGACAGCCCTGTGTGTGTGTCTGGATGTTCGTAAAATGAATGTTTAAGTAGGGTAGCGTCTGTACATGAATATATTCACTGATGGTGATTTTAAAGCACTTGGGTCAGTGGGTCTGGATAAGAATATCTGCTAAATGCTGTAAGTGTTGGGGGTTCAGGCCACCACCACCAAGCGGTCACTGTTCGGCCCTTGAGCAAGGCCCTTAACCCTCAATTGTTCAGCTGTACCAAAATAATAAATGGAAGTTACCCTGGACCCAGGTGTTTGGCAAATGCCATAAATCTAAGTACATGTATGGCAGACAAGTATCATGTGAAACAAAAAGAGTTTGTTATAACTTAAAACTTTCCACATTACAGTATATTACCACATGCTGTCAAACAGAACAGAACATTACAGACGCTCCCCGGCTTACGTTCATCCGCTTTACGTTTGTCGATTTTACATTTATTTAAAAAAACTAAAATAAAATTAAAGTCAAAATTTGAGTTTAGACGTACCTACGTAGTACGCTGACATAATGACGCTGCATTCATCCCTTACAAACTACAGAACGAGTGAGTGTGTGTCTGTCTGTCTTCCTTTCGGCTTTTTTCCCTTTTACTCGGGAGTCGCCACAGCGAATCATCTGATTCGCACATTCGATTTTGGCAGAGGTTTTTACGTCGGATGCCCTTCCTGTCACAACCCTTTTAGCAAGGGACAGAAACACGCTGACGACTTTGCAGCCTACTCTTTACGAAAGTCAGCAATGGTTCTTTTACATGCCTCCAGTTAGCTGCACTGGGGGGGGGGACGGGACAGTGACAACCTTGTGGAGAGTGGGACTCGAACTCCCAACCTTTGGATCAGCAATCCAGCGCCCTATACCACTAGACCACCACTAGTGTGTATATTATATATATATATATCTCCCTCTCATCATCTTCCGCCAAGTCCAGGGTCAGCAACCTAAGCAAAGAGGTCCAGACGTCCCTCTCTCCAGCCACTTCCTCCAACTCTCCCAGGGGGGACACTGAGGCGGTCCCACAGAGTCTTCCTCTTCCACAGAGGGCGTGTTGGTGGGATTGAGGAGGTCCTCGAAGTATTCCCCCCACCTCTTGACTACATCCCCAGTTGAGGTAAGCAGCTCCCCACCTCCACTGTAAACAGTGTTTGTGGAGAACTGCTTCCCCCCTCCTAAGGCAATGGCGGTCCAGAACCTTTTTGAGGCCAACCGATAATCACTCTCCAGGCCCTCACCGAACTCCTCCCACACCCGAGATTTTGTATCTGCGACAGTGATCGGTAGACAGCTCAGCTCCTCTCTTCACCCGAGTGTCCAGAACATATGGCCGCAAGTCCGGTGACACGACTACAAAGTCAATCATCGAATTGCGACCTAGGGTGTCCTGGTGCCAAGTGCACTTATGGGCACACTTCTGTTCGAATATGGTGTTCGTGATAGACAAACTGTGACGTCATCTCTGTGATCTTTGCGTTTACACTGTTTTGCGGACTTTTGTAACCCGAAGCGAATATGGTTGGTCAAAAGTGTAAGCCCACTAGCATGGGTGCAAGTCTCATACACAGATGAATTCTGCTCAGATCAGCACAATCTACCATGCATACTCAGTCAAGCAAAGAGAGTTGTAATATGAATGAAAACCCGAATACAAATTACAAAACAATTACAGATATTTATTATCTTTTAGCAGAATCCTAAGAGTGTATACTTATTTTTATATTAACATTCATTAGGATTTGTACTTGTTCTTTGTATGCATCTCTTGAATAAAGTTTACTTACTTATTTACACAAAAGAAAGAACTCTCCGCTTTGCTGGGATTCACATCCGTGCAGGCTGTGTTTTAAACGAGTTCAACGCACCCTTGTGCATTTGAAAGACCGGAAGTCTGTATAACTCACAGTAAGTGCACTACTTTCGGTATTGAGCACCTCACATATTGTAAGCGTTGATTGGCTGTTTTAAGCTTCATGTAAAGTAACTCAGTAAATAAGTGACTTATTTGAAATTAATGTTGATATTATTTGATAGAATTGATATAGTTTTACACGGCAGAGCCTGTTTGCTATCTACAGGTGGTCAACATATCATCTAGCATAGACTAATTAGAATATAATTATTTGGAAACATATGTATTTGCAATCTGATATATACACAGAACTGAGAAATAGGTCAACCATGGCGCCACGTGTGTTGTATAAATGAAAAGCTGGGGGGAAAAAAAATACAAATTTTTCCGGTAAACCACTTTATCAAATTTATGAAACATTTTCAACTAACTGTCCCAGCCTGCTAGTTACTAATTAATGTTGAGATACTACTTGGATCAATAACAACAGTGTATTAATTTATATGACAATCATCACTAATGTATTGAGCATTTTCAAATTGAACACGAATTACTTACGTTTGGCTGCAAATTTAAAAAATAAATAAATAAAATGAAAAAATTCCCATACATATTAAACTGTCATTATCAACAATGCAAGTAAGTTTATCACACAATGATTTTACCAATACAGATTATTTTTATTAAGTTACATTTCAATGGGATTTCATGTAATCTAAACGAAATAAATATTTAGTCATTACCTCTGAGTGCGCTTGTCTGTCAACCATAAGTGCAATACATCTTTACATGAAGCTGAGAGGAGTCACTTTACATTAAGCACAAAACAGCCAAACAACATTATGTAAAGCTGACCTATCGCACATGCATTCTACAGATACTGCACAGGAAGTAATATCAGCAGCATGCAGTGCCGATTGTTTTGTCAGTTCTAAATTTAGATATGGTTATTTGCGATCTCGTGAATGTGTTTGATGTTTTTTTGAAATTTCCGATTGACTGTTATGTAAACCATATAATAATATATATAATAAAACTGTAACCGAAGTGGGATCATGAAAACCGTAATCATTACGGCAAAACCGGAGTAGTTGGCAGGTATGACACACATACAAATTGAGGATTAAACTAATGGGGGGAAAGAATACCTGAATAAAGTCTTGCCTTTAAAAAAAGGGGACAATTGTAAAGGAATAAAAAATTTGATGTTTTTTTGTACTGTGTGTGTGTGTATATATATATATATATATATACACACACGATTGTTTTTATCCCATATTTTAATTTAAAAAAATGTAGCTAAGGAAATGCAACCCTTTACGTTTATATTTTGGTGTGCTACAAGCAATTCCATTACGAGAAGCTATGTATTAGTGGATTGGAACAGTATTTTTCTGTCTGATCCAGGTTTTTCTGTTGACATTGCCTCAGGGTTGCTACTGGATAAACTGATCTATGCTATCTCTAATACCAGGTATACCCTTTAATGTCCTTACTTCATCATGATCATGCTTTGAACAAGGCAAAATTCCCAGTGAACAACGTAATCCAGGGGTCCTGCATGTTACATGCAAAAAGCAAATGTGGAACATCTTCACTCCAAGGGCTGTGCAAGACGTAGTTACATATGTAATGATAAATGCACCCCCTTTCATATTATTCTTTATTTCAGTGCATCGCAATTCCCACTTTTGAATCACAGTACTTTCCTGACAATTTATTTGGGATACAGCTGCTGCCACTGTTCTAAGAGCTGCTAGGAACCGTGTCAGTGTTGCTAAAGCAGCATAGACATGGTTATTAGAGCTTGTTTTCACTAAGTAAATAAAAAAATAATAAACTAATCTGCCAACCCAATTACACATAACCTTTTTTGATACAAGCCCATGTGCCAACTCTTCGAAGTAATAATAATAAAAAAAAAAACCCTACTCTATTCACCTCAAACAAGCTTCACCACTTGCAGCTAACCCACCAACACTCAAGAAGAGAAGGGGGGAAAAAAGATGGAGATACCTGGGATCTTACCGAGCAGGGAGTTCGAGTCCTTGCCAAAAGCTGCTGCCACTGAAGGGTCCACAGCAGGCTGCCCATCACCCGCAGGCAGCTCTGGTCTGGTGTAATCCCTGCTCTTATCATTGTTGTACTTCACATTCAAGTTGACAAGCTTCGAGTAGTCTATACGGAGTGTACAGCAAGCATTGTATATGTTCTGCCCATCGAGTGCCTATGAGAGATTACAAGAATGACTTACATTTAAAATAGCGTGTACAACATGATACAACCCTGAGCACTGAGACTACATTTTCCCAGAAATATTTCTAACACCCACCACTTTGGCTTGCTGAGCACTCGCTGCATCATTGTACTGTAGCAAGGCCTGAAACTGATTGTTCTTTGTGAATGTGATGATTTTCATAACTGTGCCAAACTTTGAGAAGATCTATTGACAGAGAAAGGAGAGAATTGAGAAGATCTATCAACAAAAAAAAAAGGGAGAAAGACATACAAAAAAAACAATTATACAAAGACAATATGAGAATGCAAACCACTTCCAACCGTCAAAACGTTTAAATTTGACAAATGAAAATCGAATATGACTGCCATGATTAGAATGCCAACCTGCTGCAGCACATCTAGAGTCACAGGGTAGAACATGTTGTCTATGATAATCCTCAATACTGGGCTGCTGGGTGTTGAGAGTGTTCCATCACCGGAGCCTGATGTGGGGGTCCCAGACTATGCAGCAAACATCGCAGACAACATCCAAATTTCAGCACGAATAACTAAATGCCACTAACAGTTTCATCTATTATATTTTTCATAGTACTGATGGTCAGTTATAGGAGGCTGGTTACCTGGTTTGACTCAGTCTTGAGTTCTTTGTGATTTGAATATTGAATGAAGACAGGAACATTTCGAACATGCGGTGTAACAGCTGAATAGTAGTTCACCATGGTAATAGCGGCTTCTTCTGTGCTAAGCTCTAGGAACGCCTGGTTTTTGCCTTTCAAGGTAAGGATATTAGTGACCTTTCCAAAGGGCAATCCTAAAGCAATGATCTCTGTCTCTGAAACTTCACTGGGTAGTTTTCTGATATGAAGGACACGTGATGGAGGAGCCTCTCCTACCCTCTCTTCGACTCTCAATTTTTTGCTGTCACTACCATTGGATGTGCCATCTAACAAAACAAACCAGGAGAAACATATTACAGTGAAGAGACGACAGGATCAGGTTAAATTTAAGTTTGTTAATTGGACAGACAAAAAGAAAGCAGCACCTTACCACTGATACTGCTCATCCCAGAGTTAGGACTGTTGTACATGCTGCTGGACAGCAGCTCATCTGACCCACGCTGAAACAAAAATGAATAAGTCAAGAGTGCTCTATAATGGCAGTTTGCTCTTGCTACTGCCAAGAACATAAAATACAGCTCTCTGAATGCCACCTTAAATATCAGCACACACAAAACATCAGCCTTCTATTTTTCCTATGGTGACATTTTAATCTTGCAGTTCCTGGGACATCAGACAATCATTTCATACTAAGCCCAATTAGATCCCTAACGACCCAGGATGTTTCAGTAGCAACCAGTGTGTAGCTCAATATACAGCTAAAAACAAATCATTGGGGCTAGGCAGAGACATTCACAATAAGTAATTCAAGACCCAATTACCAGGCCAAGGAAGAAATTAGCATCAATTCTGATAAGCATAGAGAGACCTTATCCTGTATACTTTAAAGAGTGTGGGATAACATGCTTTTCATAAAGATATCGATTATTACAATTTTAGTTGGAATGTGGCATAGCTTAACAACTTTGCACCATCAGTAGGTCCTAATAAAATGTAAATAGGAGAGTATATCCAATAAATTCAAAATCACAAATGCTACTAAAATCAATGCCCCCCCCCTAACTATTTCCACACACAAACAAACAGGTTAATGATATTCTACAAGAAGAAAAATTCTGTTGGTGGAACACAAACCAGGTTAAGAGATCTGCTAGCACAAAGCATTTCTGAGAATGACAATTTTCCGAACCATCTTGGACATAAACAGGCTCCATTCAATTACTGCCAGCCTAATATTATGAAAACCGGAGATGGAAACTTGAAGTAGCCCTAAATCAAATATCCAGGAGACAGTTCTAAATCTTCTCTATTTCGTCAATGACAAATAGCCACAGAATATCAAATAATATTTTAATGGCATTGGCATTTTCTTTTCCATTTCAAAAACACAAGGCTCAAGTTGCCCATGATTTATTCATCTTTCTTTAACATACATCTTGAAGCATTAAATTGAAATACAATTTGGCAAACATGAATGTTCTAGACAAGGGTACACCATTAGGCTAGCCCTTAAATAAAATGGGGTTGAAAATTAACTTCAGTCTTTGTGTGAACAAAGTCCAATTCTGCCATTATCATGTAAAAAAAAAAGTAATTTTCATGAACCACTTGACAGATGAGTGTGTAAATCATAAAAATGGACCTCTGAAAAAAGTTTAAGAAATGAAGATTTTGTACTCTTCCAGTTTTACAACATGGAATGCAATTCAAATCACAGCTTTTTCAAAAAAATAAAATAAAAAAGTGCCTTTCTGACACATCTTTGCTAATTAATGCAGTTTTAAAGAAGTGTTTATTTCAATATTACACGAACACTCAGTCACTTTCATTGTCATACGTGTATCCTTCACTTCATTCAATTCAGTTTTGTGGCTTAAAATCATTCTACTACATATCAAGTACTTCAGTTAGATCTCTTACAAAAAATCTTTGGACTGTTTCTCATGACCACTTCGGTGAGGAGTGTTTGCTCCATGTATACAACTTTCCTGGCCATGGCTTCTAGTTCGTCTGCTTTTTATCTTGTTTTTTTTTTGCCTCTGCCTTCCTCCTAAAAGCTGTTATTACGGCCAAACCTGACCTTGGGGCCAGAGTGGGGTGAGGACCATGTTTCCTTTGGAGATCGAAGGCTTCACCTTCTAGCTTCAACATGGACCTTCTTGTTTTCCGTAAAGCTGGATTAAAGTGGCGTTTAATTTGGTTGTACACAGCAACGATAAACTCCACTTTATGAGCAACACCTAGGCCTGAGAGCTCGGTCATCAGCTCCGATGAGTCCCATTGCCTAGCCACAGCCTTGTACTGCACCTCATGAGGAGTGCAGGATGAGGTCAATGAAAAACAGATCTCATCACTCAGGGCCAGGTTAGGTGACCCAGTATCCTACCTGCCCATTTCTTTCAAGATTTACGCCAGATACATAGATAACAGCATCACTGCATTTGTATATTGAACTGACCGTGTACTATGGAAGATGGTGGCTGTCAGGCACTTAATTTGGCTGAGCAGAGAGATGTTCCCCAAAAAGAGAAAAACACAGAGGGTGAGGGTGAAAAACCACCAAGGGTTCCACCACTGGAGATTTGACAAGTCCTGGTTTCCTCATTCTGTGGATCACCAGCTTAAAGTACACTTTCATAGAGTTTAATCTTAAATGGGCTGGACCAGTAACATCTCATCTTCACGCAGGCTTGTTCAGCTGACGGAAGCTGTTTAGTTCCCAATTAAGCTGAAGGAAACCTCTTGCCATCATGCAAATCTTTTCTGCACCCTCACAATCTTATCCTGCCAGCCATTATGCTTTCAAATTTGGTAGCTGTGTGTTCACAAAGCTCATATAGATTAATGTCCACCTGAGGAAAGGCATTGGATGTGCTTTGGGGTCTGGATGGTTGCAATGAGTCATCCTCTTTATCCGCCATTTAATCAGTGTTGACCAGGTCAGAATTGGCATCCCCATCTGGCTGCTTGCAGTCCGATTCCAGCTCAAGAAGACTTTCGATGAGTGGAGGCATGGCATCCATCATGTTTGCCCAATTGTTGGTGGCTTGCAGCTAATGGTCACTGAATGCGGTGATCCAGGCAGGCATGATGTCTAACTATTGGCCAAAACCACACTCAGTCTCCATTCCAGCATCAACACAACTGAAGACGGAGGGTCTGCAAGCAACACATCGGTGTGTTTAAGGCCCAACACAGCCTATGCAAGTCAGGTACTAGCCTGAAATCTGTGATGACACAGGGCATAGGCAAGATGCAACCTCCATGAATTTCTGAACCTTTAGTGGGAGTGGCCACTAAAGAAAGTTTAAGTGTGCTTGCTGATGCATTAGCACCACTCTTGATATGTGCTTTTATTAGCAAACTACTTATAACTACAACTTACTCATTGTAACATGGTGTTGGGATTAAAAAAGTACCATGTACTCTGATACAATCTGTGATTAAACACAATGACAGAACAGCTCAGCTTGACATGGTCGCTGTTCTGAAATGTGTCAAACTTTGAATGTAATTCTTACAAAAGATTTAAAATAGACTAAAGCCAGGAACTGCATTCAGTGACATATTCCACATAGTGACTGAACAATAAAGTGACTAACCCGCTGACTTTAATGAGTGGAGGGAATTTCATATATTCAAAGCCAGAATGATTTGAGGTGGGCAGGTCAACTGTAGTATCTGATCACTGGTTAACCTAATTCTCACTGACGGACATGGCGTCATTAAAGCTCCAATAACATCACTGATTTCACATAGCGCAGCGTTGAACATTGCCAAAAAAAAAAAAAAAAAAAAAAAGGATCGACAGCCAGCGTGAACAGAAAAATCTCAGAATGTGCAACATTATGAACGTTGAGACAGATGACCCACAATGGCAAAAGACATCAGTTAAACTCCTGTCAACCAACAGGAATCTGATTCTGCGGTGAACGTACAGCAGATGCCCTGGAACAGGACAAAACCTTTTCATACACCAGTCAAATAATCAAAAAACTTGGAGACAAGCTGGCACAATTTGAATAAGAAAATGTAGAGTAATAAGCATTTTTTAAAGTCTACTTGTTAAATATTTCACTCTTGAAAATAGGAAAAGAACACCCCTCATTTTTCCACTTGTCAAAATGGCCGAGTTGACAAAACCGTTGACTTTTGGAATCAGTCACAATTCACTGAATATTGGTTCCATTAGCATCAGGTCTGAACTATTCTACAGTTTAAAACATTCTCTCTTTATCCATTAAATTGAATTAACAATATATTTATTTCATGACTTCTACTAATAAAAGCAAAGTTCTGTCAACTAAATATATGTTTGTTACAGATTTTAAATATTTTATAAAAATAGTAGTTAAGTTTTACTGCATTTTATCAACATCTTAAAATATTACATGACCGTTAGAGGAAAAACATTTCAAACATGTTCAAATGGGGATCTAGTCAGATTTACCAATGAAAAAATGTGTTATCCCTCAGTCGCAGAATGTACAATCAGTGCTGTCAAAACTAAAGTTTTTCGATAATGGATTTCATGAAAGGGAAACAATTCAGTTATTTAGTATATGTACACATACAGAATTCTTTGTATGCTTGATCACAAACCTCTTTCGGCGTTTGTGGCACAAGCTTGCACTATTGTGCCCCGAACCTCCCCTCCAAAAAAAAAAAAAAAAAAAAAAAAAAAAAAAAAAAAAAAAAAACGTCCTCCGAGACATCCACGGGCGGGCGAGTCGACTTCAGTCTAAACATTCACTCGGCGCAGTTTTGCATCAAATTATCTTATCCTTTTTTATTTAATAGACAATATAAACTTTTTTTTTTTAATCTGTCTGAAAATGACATGATCTTGCATTTATTTAACCATTCTGTCTGTCTTCCTTTCGGCTTTTCCCTTTTACTCGGGAGTCGCCACATCGAATCATCTGATTCGCACGTTTGATTTGGCAGAGGTTTTTTTTTTTTTTTTTTTTTTACATCGGATGCCCTTCCTGTCACAACCCTTTTAGCAAGGGACAGAAAGACGCTGACGACTTTGCAGCCTACTCTTTACGAAAGTCAGAAATGGTTCTTTTACATGCCTCTCACCATAGACAGTGAGAGACATGGCCCGCCTTTGATAACCCAGTTAGCTGCACTGGGGGGGACAGTGACAACCTTTGGAGAGTGGGACTCGAACCCCCAACCTTTGGATCAGCGATCCAGCGCCCTATACCACTAGACCACCACTGCCCCTACTTAACCATTCTATAACAACTGAAAATGTTAAACTGATATTTTAACCACTTTCAGCAGAGTGATGGGCATACTTTTTATATGAAGATACAGCTAAAGAAATGAGCTAGGCATCTATCAGTGTTTCAGAGCATTTCTGATGAATGCAAAAGCCAGCTGTCAAAAACCATCATGTTCATCATCTTAATTTAGCGATTCATTTAACAATTGGGAGGACATGCTGTCAGAAGTACAGCTCATATTTAATTGCTGATTATTGATTAAAAATATGACAGTTATACACAGAAGATAAGACATACAGTATGTTAAACACTTTTGCTTTTAGACAAAAATTTAATACTAAAATTTCCATATTTACAATAAATTAATGAAAAAGCACTCATCAGCGCTGGTCAACATTTATACATGCTCACAATGGCAACCCTTGAGGCACCTAATAAAAACTTAAATACAAATAATTTAATAAAACATTAAAAATGTGCATGCAGTTTACACCCAAATCTTTTTTGTGTTTGTTGCACATTGGTATCAGGCTGTGATTGCATGATTGGGACATTATTATAAACAGGATTTCAAACAAGTCAGTTTTGGGCACCCTACTGTTGAATAGAAAGCACAACATGGAGAGTTTTCTAATGCAAAAACCAGAGCCCATCCATTTCACTGTTGTAGACATTGATTTTTATCTAATCACACACACACACAAAAAATCCCCTTAATTTACAGTTTTTTTTTTTTTTTTTTTTTCAATTTTTTTGGAAAACCCAAGAATTTACTTAAATGTTATTTTTAAAAAGTAAAAATGACAAATTAGTACCGTTCTTGTGTTAGCATGACAGGTATTGTAAAGAACCAAACACCTCCACCCCGAAGCCCGCACCCCCACCCCGAAGCTCTGAGGTTGTAAGTATTTCAGAAGGGGGGGAGGAGGCTATTTCATGACACTGAAAGAGCTCTAGAAAGTGTCATTTCTAATCTCCATATGCATACTGTACCTCAACTTGTGGGTTTATCATGTGGGATTCCAACACTAATAAAAGTGTCACAGTGACAAATCAAATAGTCACTCTTATTGATCTGTCCTGCCTCACAACACTATTATCAACAGTCATTGTCTTTAAACCCAATCGAGAAACAAACTATACACACGACGTGCTTTAGCATGGCACTTTCTTGTTTCCTTTTGTGCAGCCTGAACTGTCCTTCTGGAGGCCGCCTTAGAAAGTTTGTTGTCCTTCTGGATGCTGAGGCGTTTCGGTTGAGGTCGATTCATAGTTTTACATTTCCAGTATTAATGAGCTACTTACACGAGCACACACTCCCGCTGCTGTAAATGCCTCTTTATATAAGTTAATTCCGAAAAACTGGCGAGTTAATGCGGCAATAACTTATTTATTCTAACTGCAGAAAAATGGTTCAGTGACCATAGAGTCGGCTCATTTGAATCAGCTCACGGAGTAAACACATCCTACGCCTAAAACATGCATGCATTCACAATAATTTGAAAAATATAACCGGAAACTAGACAACAAAACTCTCAAACATACCTCAAAATTAACTACTCGATCAGCGACAGAAACTGGTTGTTGCACCGGGTCTTTTCTTTGCACAAAAGTTTCTGGTCGAACGACAAACAAAGGGTTAAATCCGTTGGGTTCTGGAATCTTTGCTTGAACATCAAATGTTCCTGCAATTGAATGCTACGGTTCCCTTTTCCATCCATTCCCACTTAGACTTGTTTTTCACAACTTTGTCTATTTATTTGATACAAGCAGAATCTTTTCTCTGGATCACCGACATACTTTCAACAGCTGAACAGATCGGAAGTGGCGCGAATGTCTACGTACATGTTTCAACATCAGCGATTGGCTATTAGAAAGCCATCAGCCAATCCGCAGTAACATTTCAAGAGAGGTCATTTTAGGCAAAACACAGAACGGAATAAAAAGCGGGAAAGGTTATTTTGACATATTCGGCCTGAAAAATTCTTTTTTTTTTTTTTTTAACTGGGCCAATGGAAAAAAAAAAAATTCTAAATTCGTGGAAGAAAAAAAAAAAAAAAAAAAAAAAAAATCACATGCCTGCAGTGATGTGAATGACCATCAGAGCTGCAAGTTATCTTTCTTTTCTGGATTTGATTTTTGAACCTCATTAACTTTGCAACTCTTCACTCTCTCTAATTTCAATAACTGTACAGATGTCTGCAGTTTTTCCTTCAGTTGTTTTAAATACAGCCATAAGATTGGGGGGGGGGGGGGGCACTAACCAGTGTCTCTCCCGCTTATGCCGGTCCCAAACCTGGAAAAATGCAGAGGGCTGTGTCAGGAAAGGGCATCCGACATAAAACTAATGCCAAACTTTACCATGCAAATCACTACCTCCATACCGGATCGGTCGAGGTCCGAGTTAACAATGACTCCCATGAGTGCTGTCAACCAACAAGGTGCTGATGGAAATTGGACCACTGTTGGTTGAAGAAAGAGAGGCGGGAGGCGTGTCCGTAGGCAGAGATAGATGAGGAAAGGCAGGAATCGAGAACTGAGAGTAGGGACTTTGAATGTTGGAACTATGCAAGGAAAAGATAGCTGTGCAAGGAAAAGATAGAGAGCTGGCTGACATGATGCAGAGGAGGAAAGTGGACATACTGTGTGTTCAGGAAACCAGGTGGAAAGGTAGCAAGGCTACAAGCTTTGGAGCAGGGTTTAAGCTGTTTTTTCATGGTGTGGATGGGAAGAGAAATGGAGTAGGGGTCATCTTGAAAGAGTGGTTTGTCAGGAATGTTCTAGAAGTGAAAAGAGTGTCAGACAGAGTGATGAGTCTCAAGTTAGAAATTGAAGGCATGATGTTCAGTGTTGTTATTGCTTATGCCCCACAGGCAGGATGTGACCTAGAAGAGAAGCAGAGATTCTGGAGTGAGTTAGATGAAGTGATGCAGAATACCCCCCAGAGGTGAAAGAGTGGTCATTTGGGCAGACTTCAATGGACATGTTGGTGCAGGAAACAGAGGGGACGAGGAAGTGATGGGCAGGTTTGGTATCCAGGACAGGAACGCAGAAGGACAGATGTTGGTAGATTTTGCAAAGAGGATGGAAATGGCTGTCGTGAATACTTTCTATCAGACAAGACAGGAGCATAGGGTGACTTATAAAAGTGGAGGTAGGAGCACACAGGAAGACTACATCTTGTGTAGGCGATGTAATTTGAAGTAAGTCAGTGACTGCAAAGTAGTAGCAGCGGGTGAGAGTGTTGCCAAACAGCATAGGATAGTGGTATGCAGGATGATGCTGATGGTGAGGAAGATGAAGAAGGCAAAAGCAGAGCAGAAGACAAAGTGGTGGAAGTTGAAAAAGGAAGAGGGTCGTGTTGTCTTCAAGGAGGAGTTGAAACCGGCTTTGGGTGGTCAGGAAGTGCTTCCAGATGACTGGACAACCACAGCAAATGTGACAAGTCACGCATTTAAATCAGGGACACAGGTAGGACAGTGCTTGGTGTGTCCTCTGGAAGGTAAGTAGACAAGGAGACTTGGTGGTGGAATGAGGAAGTGCAGGAGTGTGTACAAAAGAAGAAGGACATTGAGAGGACCGAAGAGAGTAAACAAGAGTACAGGGAGACACAGCGTAAGGCAAAAGTAGCAGTGGCAACGGCCAAACAGAGGGCGTATGATGACTTGTATGATAGGTTGGACAGAAAAGAGGGAGAAAATGATCTATACAGGTTGGCACAGCAGAGAGATAGAGATGGGACGGACGTGCAGCAAGTGTGAGTGATTAAGGACAGAAAGGGAAATGTATTGACTGATGACAGAAGTGTGCTGGGAAGATGGAAAGAGTACTTTGAAGAGCTGATGAATGAGGAAAAGGAGACAGAAGAGTCTACTGTTGAGGACCAGGAAGTACCAAAGATTAGTAAGGGTGAAGTGAGGAGGGCATTGAAGAGGATGAAGAATGGAAAGGCAGTTGGTGCTGATGACGTACCAGTGGAGGTATGGAAGTGTCTAGGAGAGGTAGCAGTAGATTTTCTGACAAGAACATTCAACAAGGTACTAGAGAGTGAGCAGATGCCAGAGGAATGGAGGAGAAGTGTGCTGGTGCCCATTTTTAAGAACAAGGGAGACGTGCAGAGTTGTGGCAACTACAGAGGGATAAAGTCGATGAGCCATACGATGAAGTTATGGGAAAGAATAGTGGAAGCTAGACTAAGGGCAGAGGTCAGCATTTGTGAACAACAGTTTGGTTTCATGCCAAGAAAGAGCACCACAGATGCAGTGTTTGCCTTGAGGATGTTAATGGAGAAGTACAGAGAAGGTCAGAGGGAGCTGCATTGTGCCTTTGGAGATCTGGAGAAAGCATATGACAGGGTGCCAAGAGAAGAACTGTGGTATTGCATGAGGAAGTCTGGAGTGGCAGAGAATTATGTTAGAGTGGTGCAGGACATGTATGAGAGATGCAAGACAGTGGTGAGGTGTGCTGTCGGCATGACCGACGAATTCAAGGTGGAGGTGGAACTGCATCAAGGGTCAGCTCTGAGCCCCTTCTTGTTTGCAATGGTGATGGACAGGCTGACAGACGAGGTTAGGCAAGAATCTCCATGGACTATGATGTTTGCAGATGACATTGTGATCTGTAGTGAGAGCAGAGTACAAGTGGAGGAAAATCTAGAGAGGTGGAGGTATGCCCTGGAAAGGAGAGGAATGAAGGTGAGCCTCAGAAAATCAGAATACACGTGTGTGAATGACAAGGACCCAAGAGGAACGGTGAGGTTACAGGGAGCAGAGATAACGAAGGTGGAGGATTTTAAGTACTTATGCTTAACAGTCCAGAGCAATGGAAAAGTCACCTGTTGTCTGTGCAGATGTTGTGAAATTGTAGCCTTGGTCCAGTTCACACTAAGCCATAACTTTGCAGCAATGTTCCAGAAGAAGGTTGCCACTAATTTTTGCTGAGAATTTTGTCTGTCAGTTTTGCACGGATTGCTAGGGACAAATTTAAATGTAATGTACATGGAATGCACCATGCAAAATTAAATATACTAGGGTAATACATGGGTGTACGTTTTCTGGCATGTGTCGGAAGCTCTGGTTTTTCAGGACTAAGTTTAATCATTTTTCCAAATCATGTAAATCCGTTAAGATTTCTTTGGAGGGGGATCCCAGCCATTCAAACCTACCTGCACATGCTTCTTCACCTCTTTTCCACACTCTCCATTGCTCTGGACTACTGAGTCCAAGTACTTAAATTTCTCCACCTTCTTTATCTCTGCTCCCTATAACCTCACTGTTCCTCTTATGTCCTTCTCGTTCACACACATGAATTTTGTCTTACTGAGTCTAACCTTCATCCCTCTCCTTTCCAGGGCATATCTCCACCTCTCTAGATTTTCCTCCACTTGTACTCTGCTCTTACTACAGATCACAATGTCATCTGCAAACATCATAGTCCATGGAGATTCTTGTCTATCCTCATCTATGAACCTGTCCATCACCATAGCAAACAAGAAGGGGCTCAGAGCTGATCCTTGATGCAGTGACACCATCACCTTGAACTCTTCTGTATCGCCAACAGCACACCTCACCACTGTCTTACATCTCTCATACATGTCCTGCATCACTCTAACCTACTTCTCTGCCACTCCAGACTTCCTCATGCAATACCACAGTTCCTCTCTCGGCACGCTGTCATGTTCTTTCTCCAGATCCAAAAAGGCAAAAATGCAGCTCCCTCTGAGCCATCATATGGCTCGTCAACTTTAGCCCTCTGTAGTTGCCACAACTCTGCATGTCTCCCTTGTTCTTAAAAATGGGCACCAGCACACTTCTCCCCCATTCCTCTGGCATACTCTCACTCTCTAAGACTATGGTGAATGTTCTTGTCAGAAGGTCGACTACTACCTCTCCTCGACACTTTCATGACTCTACAGGTATGTCATCAGGACCAACTGCCTTTCCACTGTTCATCCTCTTCAATACCCTCCTCACGTCACCCTTACTAATCTTTGATATTTTCTGGTCCTCAACAGTCACCTCTTCTCCTCTTTTTCTCTCTCTCTCATTTTCCTCATTCATCTGCTCTTCAAAGTACTCTTTCCATCTTCCCAGCACACTTCAGTCATCAGTCAATACATTTCTATCCCTGTCCTTAATGACCCTAACTTGCTGCATGTCCTTTCCATCTCTATTTCTCTGCTGTGCTAACCTGCATAAATCATTTTCTCCCTTCTTACCGTCCAACCTAGCATACAAGTCATCATACGCCCTCTGTTTGACCTTTGACACCGATACCTTCGCCTTATGCTGCGTCTCCCTGTACTCCTGCTCTTTGGTCCTCTCAATGTCCGACTTCTTAGCTAACCTCTTCCTTTGTACACACTCCTGCACTTCCTCATTCCACCACCAGGTCTCCTTATCTCCTCTCCTTCCAGATGACACACTAAGCACTCTCCTACCTGTTTCCCTGATCACATTAGCTGTAGTTGCCCAGTCATCCGGAAGTACTTCCTGACCACCCAAAGCCTGTTTCAACTCCTCCTTGAAGACAACACGACACTCTTCCTTTTTCAGCTACCACCACTTTGTCTTCTGCTCTGCCTTTGCCTTCTTCACCATCAGCATCATCCTGCACACCACCATCCTATGCTGTTTGGCAACACTCTCACCCACTACTACTTTGCAGTCACTGACTTCCTTCAAATTACATCGCCTACACAAGATGTAGTCTACCTGTGTGCTCCTACCTCCGCTTTCATAAGTCACCCCATGTTCCTTTCTCTTCTGGAAGATAGTATTCACCACAGCCATTTCCATCCTTTTTGCAAAATCTATCAACATCCGTCCTTCTGTGTTCCTCTCCCGGATAACAAACCTGCCCATCACTTCCTCATCCACTCTGTTGCCAGTACCAACATGTCCATTGAAGTCTGCACCAATGACCACTCTTTCACCTCTGGGAGTACTCTGCATCACTTCATCTAACTTAGTCCAGAATCTCTGTCTGTTCTAGCTCACATCCTGCCTGTGGGGCATAAGCACTAAATACATAACCGACATGCATTTTATATATTGGTTTTAGATGCCTAAATATTGGATTTACATGAGTAAACTATATGTTATGAATGGCTCTTGTATTGTCCTTTTCAAAAACTTTTTTTTTTTTTTTTTCGGGCAAAAGGGGCAACTTCTGGTCACATGACCAGAAATCCAAGATGGCCACCATGCTATGGATCATTCGAACTACTCTAGTATGCTTCATCCTGTGCTTAGGGATTCTAAATACAATTCCAGAATTCCAAATCATAAGACTACAAGTTTATTTCGCATGTTGAAAGAACATGCAGGTGAAGAATACACTTCACATGAATTCACAGAGAGTGCTGGGTGGTTTTGGTTTCGTCGTGTTAAATCTCCGACTTACAACTGCTTGGTTGGAACCGATCTAGGTCGTAACTCGAATAGTGAGTGTATTAACACGAAAGTAAATACACTCACTATCCGAGTTACGACCTAGATTTTAAAAAGTGCATGGGAAAGCTGATGAGATTGGCTTTGGCACTGGGAAACTTGGGCACTGAAAGGGTTAATATTTGAGCACCCTTAGATGATAATTAAAATATTCTCTCAAGGGTAATGTTTAGGGAGGTGGGAAAACACAGTGCCTTCAAGTATTTTACCCACTGCAATTAAACATTCCTCCAGTTTATTTAAGACAAAGAAATTTTAAAGAATAATAAGCCAAACGCTTCTATATGCTTTATTGAATTCAGATTTCAGCACGCAGCCCTTCAGACTTTGGTAATACTATCACAGAGCACAGAAGTGAAAAACTCACTGGACTAACAAATTTGACAAACATGCATAAATGTTATTATCTAACGGTCCTTGCAGTGTTGCACTTTATTTCTTCAACCTTCAAATGAAAAATAATTCCTACAAAAGCAGGGCACAATGAAAAAACTTCATAGAGCAGATGTGATCTCGCACTCATACGGCATCACTTAATTTGCAAACCCGGGGTACCTCATTTGTGCCTATTGTCACTTTAATGGAGTTATACTAAACATTATTGGAAATGTATTGTTCATTATCTCATGTCCCACGAGTTTCACATCTGACCACCTGCTCCCACCCACATGAGGAAAAGCCATTTCGTCCCACACCTCTAAACTGCACATCATGAAAGTAGGGCTTTTCAGCCTTAAAATACCATTAAAAATGGCTTCTCCTTTTCATGTTATCACTGAATTAATGTGGACATGGTAAATACCGAACAACTGAACAGTAATTTCTGTATTTAAAAACTAGGCTCTGAAAGGTTTGCTGGATTTTCAAGCAAAATGTACCGTCGCAATTCAATGCTCTACAAAATCTTTTGATGCATCCATACCAATTTATTTTTGTTAATTAAAAATAAAAAAGTGCCATCGGTAACACTTATCTGGACAAATCATAGCCATAGCCTAGTCTACAATTTTTAGTTTTAATTGCTGCTATTGTGAATTCCTGAGCACTGTTTTTACTGACAGCAAGTAATGACACTCTTAGAATTTGAATGACTTCACATGTATGCCTAAAATACAACTGTACAAAATTCCAATGAATCTAAATGACAACCAATTGAGTTTTACTTCCTGCAAAATTCTGTTCTGTCACCCAAGAACACAGACATCAGAAAGATTAAAGGCTATGTTTCACACTAAAATGCTCAATAAAACAGTCACTTGGTTAATTATGGGTTTGGGCAGTAAAAAGATAACAATATGTACTATTAATGATCACATCAATAGCAATATGAAGATTGGTTTCACTTAAATGCAAACTGCCAGGAAGAACACACAAAGTGCATTCATATACCCCAATGGGCTTTCTCTCTGTGGCCTATAACCAACCAGTCGTATCCCTCGAGTTCAAGTGGCACACTTTCAAGTGACACACACAAGCCAATATTTAACAGTTGTATTGTTTGTGGGCATAATGTGGTACATGGCAACAGCAACAAAAATAGCACAGTTAGAGAATGAGTAGGGATAAGAAAAGGGCATAAAAATGTTGCATTGACTTTCATTTCAAGGCTGCCAACCAAGGAAAGTACCAGTTGGTCGTCAACAAACCAAAAATTAGTCTTTTGAGCTGAAAATTAGTATTCGTAATAGACAAACTTAGCACTCAAATTAGGATTCCAAAAAATTACATATCTGGACATACATGTTATCTTTGTCAAATTCGACTGCATTTTGGATTGATGAATCAGCATATTTATAAAAAAAATAAAAAATAAAAAAAAAACCCATTTGTTTTACATACCTCTACTGGTGTTGTCATATAGAATATGTCAAATATTATATATTGCATATTTATTATTATATTATGCATGACCCTGAATGATATTTGATATCGGCATTTATAAATAACAAGTAAGAGTTCAGGACAAGAAAAAAAGTTATGAAATAAGCAAACCGGTCGCTAGCTGGCTATATCTGCCTCCATTTATATGCGCTTTAATATAAAAACCGCCCCAATGCGCAATGCTAAATTTCGCATTTCACATTGTGCAAAAGGCTATGCTCTGTTATGCTTCTTAATAAATGGATAGGTTATTGAATATTCCAATAAAAAGTCTTGCTTTCTTTTCATCGCCATTTTGTGTTTTTCGCAATCGTTCAATGATCAGCTCTGGTTACCACGGAGTGTAGGAGTGTATGCAAGATAGCCGCTGATTCATGTAAATCGACCACCTTGCTGCTGATTAACAAATTGTGTAGTAAAATACAACAGCAACATCCTGTGAGATTGTCAAGTATCTCGAGACTTGGTTTTGCCAGGTAAACACAGATCAGATTTAATGCAATTCAAAATTATGTCCTGAAAATAATCGGTTATGGTGCAGGAGGAAAATGTCACTACCAAACTGAATCTGCTACCTGTTCTCCACACTACATGTCTCAAACAAGCATAGTAGTGCTATGTTAATGTGGATTTGGTCACACTGTAGCACAAAAATGTTCCCTTCTGCAATGCACTACATTATGTATCTATGGCATCAGTGCAATTTAATGAAAATGTATAAAGTTTTTACATATACACCAGTAAAGTTGATTTTAGTTTCATTATAATGGCTCAAGCTTTTTCTGTCAATATCATTTGTTTTTCAATTTAGTCACACCGAAACCTTAGCTTAGTTTTATTTAAATTAGCTTCTGTACAGCCACATGAAAAATGACAGGACATTCAAATTGCATGCATGGGTCCCAGAAAAGAAAATAAGATAAAAGCTTACCTTTACACCAACTGTAACATCACTGATGCTGAAAAGCAAACAAAATAGCATTTAGCAAAATTAAAACAAGGAGACTAACTCAATCAAACCCAATGTACTGTGCAATTTTTGATAATGACTTGAGGCTTTTAATGCATTAATAAGTCACAGAACATTTTCTTAAATTTCATGTATTTCTTAGTCATATCAGCAATAAGTAAAGAAAAACGTCCTCTGCATCTATTTGGTCAGCGGTCACCATCCTACTCCTAAAGATCTACCTCCTTGGGGACTTTGGCTCCAATCAAATCATGTCCACCTGACATTTAAACCTTGCCATCAAGAATATCCTTAAGTGGTTCTTGATCTGCTAAAAAAAGGAGTTAGATTTTAGCTAATGTAAAATAAAACTACAGGGAGGTAGAAAAATATTGATTTTGCTTAGGGGGGGGGGTGTTATGAGGGACAATGCAGAATGATTAACATGTTTGTTTGCACTGGGTCCCAAGAACAGGTGGTTCCCAAAACTGTTTCTGGGGGACCCACTGACTTGCAAAAACCAATTTAGGATCTTCCTTGTTACTAATAACGTCACAACTGATTTACCTAATTAACAGTACTTCCTAACTTAAAATGGATGTGACAGCAGGGACACACGGCAATACCCAGGTCAGGTGTCTGGCAAGATCAGGACTGGGAACCTCTGCCCTAGAGCACAGTGCTGTAATATCTTTACATACACCCGATCAGTAAAGACAAGTAAACTTTAAAGGAATTTTCTTGCAAGTCAAGTGAGTAAATTTATTGGAATAAATAACAGACAACGTTGAAAACACTTGCAAGTTTTACCGATTCGCTCAACTAACCAGAGAACAGCACCAAGCATATAATAAATATTAAGTGCTGGAGATCGGTGACATTTTGGGGAGTTTGGTTATGGAGTACAGTGAGGTGGCTAGCTAGCACTGGCCTTCCGAGTTAACAATACAACAGACCACCGACCTAGCCAGCAATATCGCGGCCTTCAACACGCTAATTAATCCACCAAAATGTTACAGTCCACGCCACTGTAATTTCAGTCAGGTTACATGCAAACACTGAGCATTTTTACACCATCACCAAAACAAAATATTTCCAATTTGATTCTTATATCTTTGCTGCATAAAACAGCGGAACCGTCAAGTTATCATTCAGGCGATACCATGCTAACAGGTTTTAGCTAATTGTGTAGATAGCATCGTCTAGTTAGTAATAAGCCTATAAAACACAACTGGGGTCACATTAATTATTTTCGGTTCAGTCTATATAACTACACACAGACACACCTATAAATGATACTATCAAAATATTTTAAAACTTTAAGCATAAACTAAAAAGCACACACACACATACTTAGCCACTGTGCTAATCACAAGTGTGAGCTAACTGATAAACAGGTTGCTCCCAGCTCCCAGCGACAGTCGACTTAAATAGTCCATTAAAAAATAGTCTCTACATCTAAAGCTGATTTTCAGACTCACACCAACGGTGTGTTAACATTGCTAGCAATCTGTAAGCGCGCGCACATGCACCGTTGCTAACTGCACGCCATGCTAACTGCCTCGTTTTTGCGGCGATTCAATTAGTTAGCCGGCTAAGCTTAGTAGTAAACGGTGCCGTTGTTCAAACAAACAACTACCAACGGTACAGTTAACTCTTTTTTTAGGACATAGCATCAAAACAATATCAAGAAAGATTATCTTACCCGTCCATCCCTGAAAATTCTATCTTCGCGCCGCAAACAACAGCAACAATTCTACTACCTGCATACAAGGCAACAAAATGGAGGCGGAAATAGTTTCCGGAAATACCCGGAAATCCACGAGACGTTGCGTTTCCTTTTTTCTGTTCTTAATACTGTATTAAAATATTCAAGCGGCCGAGATAAAAAAGGGGGAGGTGTAAGTTGTGTATTATATTTAGATATGTTTTAGGTTTGCACCCTTGTTCTAAAATAGATAGTTTTGTGTTTATGCAGAAATAAACGGTTGTGAAAATTTACACTAACGTCCAATTTGTGACAGAGGTTCACCAATTTCATTTCAACCCATAAAGATATACTACAGTACACCTCATATTTTACTGGAGGCCGAGATGAGCAAGTGGTGTCTCATTTGGCTCCGAACTGAATGTTATGAATGACTCTTGAGAAGTGATGTCCCTGATTTCTGATGGGTTGGTAAGGTACAGGGAGACCAGGACTCTAAAGGACTGAGGTTGGTTTTTTTTCTTATCTGTTTTGCTCTGAACACCCCTTTTTCCTTGTCAAGCCGATCTGCTGTCCCAAATGTATAGAAAGATTCCATGATCTACAAAAGACTATAACATTCATGTGTCATAACCAGTGTGTGCCCTACAGTACAATGCAGATTGGTCATTGCATATGATATAATTTTTGGCATTTGTGGTAAATGTCCAGATGCTCACTTGTGATGACACATTTCACAAAATAGCATTAGACCTTCGTGACTAATGTCCATGACACATCTGCTTTTTAAAGGTGATACTCAATTTTAGAACTTTATTTTCCATTTAATTGCCCCCTGATTTTTGAGTGTGCATTCTGGAGTGTCTGTTTGGCTTTCTCCTCTCACTTATGTCCTTTTTTATCTTTGTGCCCCTGCGCTCTGATTCGTCTCCTCGATTAAACCTTGAGCTGAAAACCAGTTCATATTTTTTTCTATTTTGCTAATGCAGCCGTGAGGGGGGGCACAAACCAGTGTCTCTCCCTCACGCCGGTCCCAAGCCCGGATAAATGCAGAGGGTTGTCTCAGGAAGGGCATCCGGCGTAAAACAAATGCCAAATAAAATATGCGAGTCACTACAAAGAATGTCATACCGGATCGGTCGAGGCCCGGGTTAACAACGACCGCCATCAGTGCTGTCAACCAACAGGGTGCTGGTGGAAATTGGACGACTGTGGGTCAAAGGTGTTGAAGAAGGAGAGGCGGGAGGCGTGTCCGTAGGCAGAGAGAGAAGAGGAAAGGCATGAATCTAGGACTGAAAGTATTGACTTTGAATGTTGGAACTATTGCAGGAAAAGGTAGAGAACTGGCTGACATGATGCAGAGGAGGAAGCTGGACATACTGTTTGTTCAGGAGACCAGGTGGAAAGGTAGCAAGGCTAGAAGCTTTGGAGCAGGGTTTAAGCTGTTTTATCATGGTGTGGATGGGAAGAGAAATGGAGTAGGAGTCATCTTGAAGGAGGCGTTTGTCAGGAATGTTCTAGAAGTGAAAAGAGTGTCAGACAGAGTGATGAGTCTCAAGTTAGAAATTGAAGGCGTGATGTTCAATGTTGTTAGTGCTTATGCCCCACAGGCAGGATGTGAGCAAGAAGAGAAGGAGAGATTCTGGAGTGATTTAGATGAAGTGATGCAGAGTACCCCCAGAGGTGAAAGAGTGGTCATTGGTGCAGACTTCAATGGACATGTTGGTGCAGGAAACAGAGGGGAAGAGGAAGTGATGGGCAGGTTTGGTATCCAGGACAGGAACGCAGAAGGACAGATGTTGGTAGATTTTGCAAAAAGGATGGAAATGGCTGTGGTGAATACTTTCTTCCAGAAGAGACAGGAGCATAGGGTGACTTATAAAAGTGGAGGTAGGAGCACACAAGTAGACTACATCTTGTGCAGGTGATGTAATTTGAAGGAAGTCAGTGACTGCAAAGTAGTAGCGGGTGATAGTGTTGCCAAACAGCATAGGATGGTGGTGTGCAGGATGACTCTGATGGTGAGAAAGGTGAAAAAGGCAAAGGCAGAGCAGAAGACAAAGTGGTGGAAGCTGAAAAAGGAAGAGTGTTGTGTTGTCTTCAAGGAGGAGTTGAAACAGGCTTTGGGTGGCCAGAAAGTGCTTCCAGATGACTGGACAACTACAGCATATGTGATCAGGGAGACAGGGAAGAGAGTACTTGGTGTGTCATCTGGAAGGAAAGTAGATAAGGAGACTTGGTGGTGGAATGAGGAAATGCAGGAGTGTGTACAAAGGAAGAGGTTAGCTAAGAAGAAGTGGGACATTGAGAGGACCGAAGAGAGTAAACAGGAGTACAGGGAGACACAGCGTAAGGCAAAGGTAGCGGTGTCAAAGGCCAAACAGAGGGCGTATGATGACTTGTATGCTCGGTTGTAAGGTAAAGAGGGGAAAATGATTTATACAGGTTGGCACGGCAGAGAAATAGAGATGGGAAGGACGTGCAGCAAGTTAGAGTGATTAAGGACAGAGAGGGTAATGTATTGACTGATAACAGAAGTGTGCTGGGAAGATGGAAAGAGTACTTTGAAGAACTGATGAATGAGGAAAATGAGAGAGAAAAAAGAATAGAAGAGATGACCGTTGAGGACCAGGAAGTAGCAAAGATTAGTAAGGGTGAAGTGAGGAGGGCATTGAAGAAGATGAAGAATGGAAAGGCAGTTGGCTCTAATGACATACCGGTGGAGGTATGGAAGTGTCTAGAAGAGGTAGCAGTAGATTTCCTGACAAGAACTTTCAACAAGGTCTTAGAGAGTGAGAGGATGCCAGAGGAATGGAGAAGTGTGATGGTGCCCATTTTTAAGAACAAGGAAGACGTGCAGAGTTGTGGCAACTACAGAGGGATAAAGTTGATGAGCCATACGATGAAGTTATGGGAAAGAATAGTGGAAGCTAGACTAAGGGCAGAGGTCAGCATTTCTGAACAACAGTTTGGTTTAATGCCAAGAAAGTGCACCATAGATGCAATGTTTGCCTTGAGGATGTTAATAGAGATATAATACAGAGAAGGTCAGACGGAGCTGCATTGTGCCTTTGTGGATCTGGAGAAAGCATATGACAGGGTGCCGAGAGAGGAACTGTGGTATTGTATGAGGAAGTCTGGAGTGGCAGAGAAGTATGTTAGAATGGTGCAGGACATGTATAAGAGATGTATGACGGTGGTGAGGTGTGCTGTCGGTGTGACAGAAGAGTTCAAGGTGAAGGTGGGACTGCATCAAGGGTCAGCTCTGAGCCCCTTCTTGTTTGCTATGGTGATGGACAGGCTGACAGACGAGGTTAGACAAGAATCTCCATGGACTATGATGTTTGCAGATGACATTGTGATCTGTAGTGAGAGCAGAGAACAAGTGCAGGAAAATCTAGAGAGGTGGAGGTATGCCCTGGAAAGGAGGGGAATGAAGGTTAGCCTCAGTAAAACAGAATACATGTGTGTGAATGACAAGGACCCAAGAGGAACGGTGAGGTTACAGGGAGAGATGATAAGGAAGGTGGAGGATTTTAAGTACTTAGGGTAAACAATCCAGAGAAGTGGAGAGTGTGGAAAAGAGGTGAAGAAGCGTGTGCAGGCAGGTTGGAATGGTTGGAGAAAAGTGTCCGGAGTGATGTGTGATAGGGGGGTATCGGCAAGAATGAAAGGAAAAGTGTACAAGACGGTGGTAAGGCCAGCGATGTTGTATGGTTCAGAAACAGTGGCCCTGGGGAAAAGACAGGAGGCAGAGCTGGAGGTTGCAGAGATGAAAATGTTGAGGTTCTCTTTGGGAGTAACGAGGATGGATAGGATCAGGAATGAGCACATCAGAGGGACAGCACATGTAAGAGGTTTTGGAGACAAAGTCAGAGAGGCTAGATTGAGATGGTTTGGACATGTACAGAGGAGGGCTAGTGAGTATATTGGTAGTAGGATGCTGAGGTTGGAACTACCAGGCAGAAGGCCTAGAGGAAGACCAAAGAGACGATTCATGGATGTGGTGAAGCAGGACATAAATGTAGCTGGTATAAGAGAAGAAGATGCAAAGGATAGGGTGAGATGGAGGCAGATGATTCGCTGTGGCGACCCCTGAAGGGAAAAGCCGAAAGAAAAAGAAGAAAGAAGAAGATTTTTTTCTATTTTGCTGTAGTCCAGCTTATACACCACCCATAACATGCTGCTCAGAAACAGAGAGCAATTCAGCTCTGAACAGTGGTTTACAAAAATAAAAGCTAGATCACCAATAAAATATTAAATACTCATCACAGCAAACAAAAGTTCTTCTTAGTGATTTATTTATTTAAAATGTCCATCACAGCAAACAACAAAAGCAAGTACTTACAAAACCATTTCCATGGAGAGATGGCATGTAGCACAAAAGTATGGGCCATGCTGCTATGCTGCAGATAGTGATGGCAGATGCAAAGAAGTGTAATTAAAGTGGTTTATTATATAAATTATCAGATGGAGGTATCATACGCAATACCATATCACAATCAGGAAAACGACAATGTCTAGAGATCAGGCAAACAGATTGTCAAAGGCAGGGTGATCTTCTTTTACTTTCGGCTGCTCCCTTCAGGGGTCGCCACAGCAAATCATCCGCCTCCACCTCACCCTGTCCTCCGCATCTTCTTTTCTGACTCCAACGACCTTCATGTCTTCCTTCACCACATCCATAAATCTCTTCTTTGGTCTTCCTCGAGGGCTTCTGCCTGGTAGTTCCAACCTCAGCATCCTACTGCCAATATACTCATTATCCCTCCTCTGTACATGTCCAAACCATCTCAATCTAGCCTCTCTGACTTTGTCTCCAAAACATCTTACGTGGGCTGTCCCTCTGATATACTCATTTCTGATCCTATCCATCCTCGTTACTCCCAGAGAGAACCTCAACATTTTCATCTCCGCTACCTCCAGCTCTGCCTCCTGTCTTTTCCTCAGCGCCACTGTTTCTAAGCCATACAACATTGCTGGCCTCACCACCGTCTTGTACACTTTTCCCTTCATTCTTGCTGACACTCGCCTATCGCACATCACACCAGACACTTTTCTCCAACCATTCCAGCCTGCCTGCACACGCTTCTTCACCTCTTTTCCACACTCTCCATTGCTCTGGATTGTTGAGCCTAAGTACTTAAAATCCTCCACCTTCGTTATCTCTGCTCCCTGTAACATCACCGTTCCTCCTGGGTCCTTCTCATTCACACACATTTATTCTGATTTTCTGAGGCTAACCTTCATTCCTCTCCTTTCCAGGGCATACCTCCACCTCTCTCACTACAGATCACAATGTCATCTGCAAACATCATAGTCCATGGAGATTCTTGTCTCACCTCGTCTGTTAGCCTGTCCATCACCATAGCAAACAAGAAGGGGCTCAGAGCTGACCCTTGATGCAGTCCCACCTCCACCTTGAATTCGTCGGTCACACCGACAGCACACCTCACCACTGTCTTACATCTCTCATACATGTCCTGCACCACTCTAACATACTTCTCTGCCACTCCAGACTTCATCATGCAATACCACAGTTCTTCTCTTGGCACCCTGTCATATGCTTTTTCCAGATCCACAAAGGCACAATGTAGCTCCCTCTGACCTTCTCTGTACTTCTCTATTAATATCCTCAAAGCAAACATTGCATCTGTGGTGCTCTTTCTTGGCATGAAACCAAACTGTTGTTCACAAATGCTGACCTCTGCCCTTAGTCTAGTTTCCACTATTCTTTCCCATAACTTCATCGTATGGCTCATCAACTTTATCCCTCTGTAGTTGCTGCAACTCTGCACGTCTCCCTTGTTCTTAAAAATGGGCACCAGCACACTTCTCCTCCACTCCTCCGGCATCTGCTCACTCTCTAGTACCTTGTTGAATGTTCTTGTCAGAAAATCTACTGCTACCTCTCCTAGACACTTCCATACCTCCACAGGTATATCATCAGGACCAACTGCCTTTCCATTCTTCATTCTCTTCAATGCCCTTCTCACTTCACCCTTACTGATCTTTGCTACATCCTGCTCCTCAATGGTCACCTCTTCTACTCTTTGTTTCTCTCTCATTTTCCTCATTCATCAGCTCTTCAAAGTACTCTTTCCATCTTCTCAGCACACTTCTGTCATCAGTCAATACATTTCCCTCTCTGTCCTTTATCAATCTAACTTGCTGCACGTCCTTCCCATCTCTATTTCTCTGCTGTGCCAACCTGTATAGATCATTTTCTCCCTCTTTACTGTCCAACCTATCATACAAGTCATCATACGCCCTCTGTTTGGCCTTAGCCACTGCTACTTTTGCCTTACGCTGTGTCTCCCTGTACTCCTGTTTACTCTCTTCGGTCCTCTCAATGTCCCACTTCTTCTTAGCTAACCTCTTCCTTTGTACACACTCCTGCACTTCCTCATTCCACCACCAAGTCTCCTTATCTACTTTCCTTCCAGAGGACACACCAAGTACTCTCCTACCTGTGTCCCTGATCACATTTGCTGTGGTTGTCCAGTCATTTGGAAGCACTTCCTGGCCACCCAAAGCCTGTTTCAACTCCTCCTCGAAGACAACACGACACTCTTCCTTTTTCAGCTTCCACCACTTTGTCTTCTGCTCTGCCTTTGCCTTTTTCACCTTTCTCACCATCAGAGTCATCCTGCACACCACCATCCTATGCTGTTTGGCAACACTCTCACCCACTATGACTTTGCAGTCACTGACTTCCTTCAAATTACATCGCCTACACAAGATGGAGTCTACCTGTGTGCTCCTACCTCCACTTTTATAAGTCACCCTATGCTCCTGTTTCTTCTGGAAGAAAGTATTCACCACAGCCATTTCCATCCTTTTTGCAAAATCTATCAACATCTGTCCTTCTGCGTTCCTGTCCTGGATACCAAACCTGCCCATCACTTCCTCGTCCCCTCTGTTGCCTGCACCAACATGTCCATTGAAGTCTGCACCAATTACCACTCTTTCACCTCTGGCGGTACTCTGCATCACTTCATCTAAGTCACTCCAGAATCTCTCCTTCTCTTCTTGCTCACATCCTGCCTGTGGGGCATAAGCACTAACAACATTGAGCATCACGCCTTCAATTTCTAACTTGAGACTCATCACTCTGTCTGACACTCTTTTCACTTTTAGAACATTCCTGACAAACTCCTCCTTCAAGATGACTCCTACTCCATTTCTCTTCCCATCCACACCGTGATAAAATAGCTTAAACCCTGCTCCTAAGCTTTTAGCTTTGCTACCTTTCCACCTGGTCTCCTGAACACACAGTATGTCCACCTTCCTCCTCTGCATCATGTCAGCCAGCTCTCTACCTTTTCTTTGCATAGTTCCAACATTCAAAGTCCCCACTCTCAGTCCTAGGCTCATGCCTTTTCTCTTCTCTATCTGCCTATGGACACGCCTCCCACCTCTCCTTCTTCGACGTCTTCGACCAACAGTAGTCCAATTTCCATCAGCACCCTGTTGATTGACAGCACTGATGGCGGTCGTTGTTAACCCGGGCCTCGACCGATCCTGTATGGGGGTAGTACTTCTGATTTGCATCATAAATGTTTGGCATTGGTTTTACGTTGGATGCCCTTCCTGACACAACCCTCTGCATTTCTCCGGGCTTGGGACCGGCATGAGGGGGAGAGACACTGGTTAGTGCCCCCCCCCCACCTCATGGTTGCATTTAAAGGCAGGGTGATCATGAAAAGTAATAAATAGGTAGAGATCATATATGAACAGGCAATGCAACAGGCAGGCACAGGATGAGAAAACCAACAAGCAGAAACGGGTCATTCACAGGAAAGCCAAAGAGACAGGCAATAAGCTGCTGAACATACCGGTAGAAATGACATAATAACGATGCACAGCCAGCATCTGGTGGAAGCACTCAATTGGAGGCCACCTATCAGACTCTAGAGACAGCACTGGGTTGGTGGCGACCCTGATATACTCTGGCTGGAACGCAGTGTTAGAACCTGCCAGGAAAGAAGCATACTCGAGGCAAGATGCCAAAAACGCACAGATGTCGTCATGTCTTTGTGGCCACCAGTATCTGTTCTCCAGGAGTCCCAGAGTGTACTGAGTGTCAAGGTGGTCCATAGTAAATAAGATGTGTGGTGGAGTGAGGAGATGTCTGTGCCGGTGTGGTGGCACATAGATATGGTTTTGCAGACATTTATCAGCAACATGGCATGCAAAGATTCATTGAGATGGCTGTTATGTGTAATCTTCATGTTTCGTCTGAATGTTTGTCAAGAAAGTTTAAAAATGTGGTGCTTATTTTCAGCAGTGTCCGTGCTTTATGGAGGTCGGCTTTATGAAGCTCAAAACAATGTAAGTCCCTAGTGGAAATTTTGGGACTTTAAAACACATTCAAATCATCAGAATGTAATGAAACTCTATCTTCTTCTTTTCGGCTTTTTCCCTTTTTTCCAGGGGTCACCACAGTAAATCATCTGATTCGCATGCTTGATTTGGCATAGGTTTTTACATCAGATGCCTTTCCTGACACAACCCTTTAGCAAGGGGCAGAAACACACTGACGACTAAGTCAGCAATGGTTATTTTACATGCCTCTCACTCTTAGACAGTGAGAGACACGACCGGCCTTTGATAATCCAGTTAGCTGCATTGGGGGACAGTGACAACCTTGTGGATAGTGGAACTCGAACCCCCAACTTTAGGATCAGCAATCCAGCACCCTTTACCACCGGGCCACCACTGCCTTTTAATGAAACCCTATCAATGTTAGAATTAGTGTTAAAATACATTTCTACCGTCTTTAAAACTATGTCTATACATGGTACTATGCCATGTTCATCGTTATTTAAACCAGTGAACCCTATAACTATCGAAGTAGCATTTTGGCTAGTTCTTGCTGTCGCACCTCTCTAGCATTCATTCATTCATTTTCTGTTCTGCGTAATATTAATTAGTACCACACATCTCAACTAACTCTAGGTGAGGGCAGAGTACACCCTGGACAGCTGTCCAGGCCATTACAGGGCAGAAACATGCTGACGGCTATGCAGCTTACTCCTTACAAAAGTCAGCAATGGTTCTTTTACATGCCTCTCACTCATAGACAGTGAAAGACATGGCCAGCCTTTGATAGCCCAGTTAGCAGCACTGAGGGCCTATCTAGCATTTATGTGTTCGAGTATGTCCAGTGAGCATGACTTAGGATCCATAGCGAAATAGCCAACTGGGACCTTTCTCGGCAGAGTTTACTTTCTCTGCTAGGTTTGCATGTTCTTTATGGGCATGCTACATCACAGTCTCCTCCAACTGTTCAAAGACTGCTGGCTACTCTAATCTGCCTGTAAATGTGAATGTAAGTGTAAATAATTGTCCACCTCCTGTGATATAGATGGGTGGTCCTGGCTACACCCTGCATCTTTCCTTAAGTTATCTTGGATTTGGTTCATATTACTCTACAACCCAGAGGAACATGTACCAAAAAAAAGATGGATGGGTGGCCGCTAGCCGCCAACAGAGGGATTGTTGCTGTGGCTGGTACTACTGATTTATGGAGAGGCACTGCTCACCACGTTTCTTTTTCCATGCATATCCAACAGATCACGTAATATTTAAGTCCTTCATTTAGGCTTCCTAGGCCATCACTATGGAAAATCTTTGCAGTTGTATGTTTTTTGTCTGGCAGCCATTATGACTAAGAATGAGATAATTTTAAAACTTTGTTGCATGCTTGGTGTTACCGTATTGTTACTTTTTAGGCCACGGCCATTCATTGAATACTCTGACTGTTTGATTGTGGAGCATCCTGGTCTAAATTCTGGCTCACTGGATGGTAGGCCCAGTCTGCTGTCTACAGTAGACAGTAAAAAATCCTTCTGTGATTGTTCATCTGTAAGTCTGCTCAGGCGATATTTAGAATTGTGCTATTCTCAGTATTATCCTGCTTCTACAGATTGTCAAGATGCACTTGCTCCAGATTTTACAAGATTAAACCTTAAAATGGTTAGTGCAAATTAGAGCATCTTAATTCATATTGTTGCTTCAGAAATCAGTATTGCGCTCTGGTTACTCTCTGCAGAAATTCAATCCATTCTCCATATCCACTGCTACTCTGACCAGGACAAAGCAGCTACTGAATAAGGTTGAATAAATGGAGCATATGTTAGAGGCATGTACAAAATAAAACAAGATATACTAGTTCATAACACCTATTATTAACTATTTTTAATCAAACACATTAACTCTACTATTAACATAATTTGCTATCACACATACTCTCTGGATCACTGTCATAAATTAGTCTCTTACTTGTGTGCCAAGTAAGCATGCTACAATTGACGTCATTAATTCAAATTATTGTCATGTGACTTTATTGCAACTTCAAGCCTCAGGTAAAATTAATGTGTGCTTACCTTTAAAGGCTTGGCTTTTAATTAAAAATGACATTTCCCCAAATGCAGACATGTAACTTTTCAGACAAGTGTATTTGAATTAACTTCCATGATTCCATTGAGCATAAGGAATATAAGAAAATGTTAGCTGCTCACCAAATGTAAATCATTTACAGCATGTCATATAGCAGACAAGTCTTGTTGTGTTAGAAAGAAAAGTAATCTTACACCTAATCTTACTTAAATACTTTGAGTTGCTTAATTTTAATAGTAACAGGTCAGTTTACTGACAATTAGCACTTACATCAAAGGATTATATGCAACATAAATTTATATGACCTTATATACTAACATAGGTCCAGTCTGTTAACAGACAGCTTTAAGCCTTGAAAGTTTAAGGCAGAAATATTACGATTTATGTATCTAGTCAGGCAGAAATGAGCCAATTATTAAATGAAACATTATTACTGACCAACATTTAAAGTACTATCCGTTCTTACAATGTTTTTCCTTATTCTGGTCCCTTGAGTTCTTGTCAATCTAGCAAATGTTCTATCAATTTTTTTTAATGTACAAATAGCCAACAGGGGAGTACCCTGACTGCCTACACCAGTAGTCTTCCTGAGTCCTGGGGGAGAGTGCACTACACACTGCTGTATTTTCCTCTGTTCATCCAACACATCAACTAATTATTAAGCCCTTCAAATTCAAGTCAAGGCTTTCTAGACCGTCAAACAGACAGAAATAACATTTGTAAAGAGTTTTGTCAAGCAGCCTTCAAGGCTAAGAATGTTGAGTACAAGTGCAGACAATGCTGACAGGGCTCAAGTGTGATGTAATTCTCCTAGTGTTGTCAAAATATTCTAAGTCAGACTGGTCACCGGTCATGTCACTGTAATTTGACCCAGAGCAGACAGATTTTCCAGTGATGTCTATGACACCAAAATAACTAGATATACATATGTAGAAGCTGAGTGTCAGCTTTGTGCATGCTGCTGCTTGTATTTTCCTGAAATCAAGTCACATTAAAATAATTGTAAGTTGAGAAACGGAAGCAAGCTACTCAAGAAAAATAAGAACAGGTTAGTAACATGTAATAATGTGAAAGTTTGTTGTTCTAACGGGATGCTTGTCACATTTTAAGAAGATATTTTAACATTATTATACTAATGGGATAGATAATAGACTGAGCTGCATTGTGCATTTGTGGATCTGGAGAAAGTGTATGACAGGGTGCCAAGAGAAGAACTGTGGTATTGTATGAGGAAGTCTGGAGTGGCAGAGAAGTATGTTAGAATGGTGCAGGACATGTATGAGAGATGTAAGACTGTGGCGAGGTGTGCTGTTGGTGTGACAGAAAAGTTCAAGGTAGAGGTGGGACAGCATCAAGGATCAGCTCTGAGCCCCTTCTTGTTTGCTATAGTGATGGACAGGCTGACAGACGAGGTTTGACAAGAATCTCCATGGATTATGATGTTTGCAGATGACATTGTGATCTGTAGTGAGAGCAGAGAACAAGTGCAGGAAAATCTAGAGAGGTGGAGGCATGCCATGGAAAGGAGAGGAATGAAAGTTAGCCTCAGTAAGACTGAACACGTGTGTGTGAATGACAAGAACCCAAGAGGTTACAGGGAGCTGAGATAAAGAAGGTGGAGGATTTTAAGTACCAGTATTGAGGCTCAACAGTCCAGAGCAATGGAGAATGTGGAAAAGAGATGAAAAAGCGTGTGCATGCAGGTTGGAATGGTTGGAGAAAAGTGTCCGGTATGATGTGTGATAGGAGGGTATTGGCAAGAATGAAAGGAATTGTACAAGACGATGATGAGGCCAGCAATGTTGAATGGTTTACAAACAGTGGCACTGAGGAAAAGGCAGGAGGCAGAGCTGGAGGTAGCAGAGATGAAAATGTTGAGGTTCTCTTTGGGAGTAATGAGGATGGATAGGATCAGGAATGAATACATCAGAGGGACAGTACATGTAAGATGTTTTGGAGACAAGGTCAGAGAGGCTAATTTGAGATGGTTTGGACATGTAAAGAGGAGGGATAGTGAATATACTGGCAGTAGGATGATGAGGTTGGAACTACCAGGCAGAAGGCCAAGAGGAAGACCAAAGAGGAGATTTATGGATGTGATGAACGAGAACATGAAGGTAGTTGGTGTAAGAGAAGAATATGCAGAGGATAGGGTGAAATGGAGGCAGATCATTTGCTGTGGCGACCCCTGAAGGGAACAGCCGAAAGGAAAAGAAGAATATCCATGTTGGCCCACCTAGAGTTGAAAGGCTTGATCTGATTTGAATGGAATTTTCACTTTTCACTTTTTCAATTTTCACCGCTGACAAATTTCACAAGTCGGCAGTTATGACGCATATTTTGAGCGACAAAACAAAAAATAAACACGAGTTTATTTTAATGTTACAAGAGTATCATAATGTTAGAATTTATAATTACATTAAAACACTAACTAGCTAAAATAAAATCAATTTGAATGAAATATTTATTATTTATTATTTATTTTCCAAATCTACAGGGGGCCACATAAGAAGGATGAAAGAGCCACTTGCGGCTTCGGAGCCGCAGGTTGCTGACCCCTGCACTAGGGTCATGAGGAGGGTGGAACCTATCTCAACCAACTGTGGTTGAAGGTGGGCTAGCTCTGAACAGCATGCCAGTCCAGCACAGGGCCAACACACACACACACACACACACACACACACACAGACACACACACACAAAACTAGTCTTGCTCACACCTAGAAGCAATTTAAAACAGCCACTTTGTGCATGTCCTAGGACTGTAGGTAGAAACAAAAATACCTAAAGGAAACCCATACAAGCATGGGGTGGACATTCAAACTCCACACAGAAATACCTTCGATGCATACATCACTAAAACAGCACTTAGCATTCCGTTTGAAGCATGTGGAGTTCACCTGCCCTGCCTCTGTAATGCTGATAATATATAAAACATTCTATGAAAATTTTGTTTCAGTTTGCATTTTACATTCATGTGTAGTACTGTATACTATTCAGGTACATCTACCCCACTTTTGGTGGATAATTTGTAAATAATATAATCATTGTATTTTTTTGAATGATTTATTTTGTCCATGTACCTGTATTCTATATATGGTCTATAGAACTAACTATCTTGACCATTGTGCATTAAATACTCCAATATAAATTATGACAATGCAGTGGACATTCAATTACATTGTCCATTGTCTATCAGCAATATGGAAATGTGGTTTCATTGAGCCAATAATAATTCCAAACCTGTCAAAGTAACAATGTTCATATCTTCTATGTGCTCACTGAAAAACTAATGTTCCCTATTATTCAGAGCAATATGCTGTTGCTTTTAGTTGCTGCCTTTGAGCGAGAATGTTTATGGGGAAATATAGATTAATCCTATATAGACAGCACATACAGTATACACATATTTGAATTGTAAAATCTCTCAGGAAGAGTTATTTTAACCCAAGCTTTTCTCTGTTTAGTGTAGCTTGAAGATGTCACTGCCCCTTATCTCCTTTACCTCAGTTTGTAATAGCCATGCTTAGGACTGCTCGCGTTCAGCCACACTTCACTCGCAGTCCAGTTTCCTCACTAGGTTGTGCCTGCCACACACTCACAAAGGTACAATCCACAGTACTATCTCTGCTCTATCTTTTGGTTGGATTACATTACTGCATGGATCTACTTTTTAGTCTTTTGAACTCCACCATAGCCTATTGTCAGTACATTCAGGATAATTTCCCAATGTCTGTGTTCCTTCTGTTGAGAGCAGGTTTACTATCCTAGCCAGCAGGATCTAATGTTTGAGGATATCGGAAAGATACACTCATTTTACATTTACATAATTTGGGAAGATTTTTCACCATGTGTTATGATGTATATCATCAATAAGAATAAACACTGAGGGGTCAGGCACAAGACATCTTTCAAGAACATCAGTTTGGATTAAGTAGCTTTGGTATTGGTCACTGTGTCTTTGTGATGGAGGTGGTTGGCCACTAGACTGAAGGCAGTTTAAAGCTCTCTTGTTCATGTCATTTTTATAATCATTAGACTGTCTGAAGGTACATCTGTGCCAATATTATGTGGGCTACTTTGGAAGAAACATGATTATATTACTCTATAAGTGCTCAGGCTTGGCCCTTTCTGGTATGGAATACGTCTCTAAGAGGGGTATTGGAGAATTATAGAAATTGGATCAAATTTAGAAAAATGGTTCCATTCCATTTTCTAATTCCTGCCCTGACAATCACCATTCTAGACTTTATACACAAAAGAAATTGCATCTGTAACAGAGACAGCTCCTGTGAAAATGCCTTCACTATCACAAACAAAAATGGAAATAAAATACACATTAATATGTGTCAACAGAACAGAAATGGTGGCATAGTGATTAGCATGTATGCCTCAGAGCAAGAAGGTCCTGGTTTCAAGTGAATATTTGATCATAATCTTGCAATGAAGTCCAATTTGTCAGTTCTCATACACTTCAATTAATGCAAAATTTCATCTTAAAATAATCTTACAAACTCAGTGGCAGAGCAAAGTACAATAAAAGCAAATCCAAATTCTTGCCATCTGTGAGAACTCTTAATTCTGCTTTCATTTCCTCTGTCTAGTTTTACTTTCAGCATACCTCTACGGTGAACTGTACTGTAATTTCAGTGCACACCGAAAGTATTTCAATGAAGGTTAGAAGCGAGATTAATGCTTTATAATATATTTATAATCATACATGTTATCAGTACAATAAAATTACTAATTGTCGAATGCAGTATAATTCTTTATAGTACATAGTGTATTAATTAACCCTGGAGCAATGATAAAAAAAATAAATAAAATAAAGGCAGTATTTATAGATACAACTGCCGTATCTTCCAGGCCATTGGGCGCACCGGATTATAAGGTGCAACATAAATGAATGACGGCCAAACAGTGGCCTTTCACATACAAGGCGCATCGAATTATATGGTGCATTAAGCAAACCAAAAGTCCGATAAGTCAAACTTTATTCAACTTTTTCAGTTCATTATTCTTCCACAAATCCATCAAATTCTTCATCTTCAGTGTCTGAGTTTAACAGGTCTGTGTTTTTTTTTTTTACATAAAGCCTGAATCCCTCTAACTTACTCCCTGTTGACACCACTATCTAGGGTTTGGAGTTCTTTGGTAAATCCACCCGGAATGATGGCAAGCTCTGAATTAGTTTGCTTCACTTGGGTTCTGTCGGTATCAGTGAGATCGGCGCCCATGGAGTCGCAGATCAATAGAGACAGAGATTAGGTGGAAAAAGTCTTCCAGGGTCTTGACATAAACTTCCTCAGCCACTCAAGTATTACTCAGCGAGTCACCTGACCACAGTAGCTGTATTGCAGCGAGTTGAACATAAAGCCTGGATCCCTTTAATTTACGACCTGTTGACACTAATATCTAACGGTCGGAGTTCTTTGGTTAATCCTCCCAGAATGATGGTAAGCTCTGAATTAATTTGCTTCACTTTGGTTTTGACGGTATCAGTGAGATGGAATCATGCGGCTTCATCCACATGTAAGGTGCATTGGATTATAAGGCGCACCGTTAAATTTTTGAACATTAAAGGATTTGAAGTGTGCCTTATGGCCCATATAATACAGTTCTAAAAAACATGTTATAAAATTATATATGAACGACACTACCATAATTTCCCCCTTCAAAGAAATCATCGCAGGATATACAATAAATGAAAAAGCCAAAAGGGTTATGATGTCATTCATTTTCTGAACTGCTTATTCATAATTAGGGTCGCAGGAAGGCTAGCGCCCATCTCATCCGACTCTGGGCGAGGGCAGGGTATACCCAGGACAGCTCGCCAGGCCATCGCAGTATGGGTTATGATGTGTTTATTTCCACGTATTTCATTGGGTAAAGCAAAATATCTGCACAGTATGATCAAATGTTCTGCATCTGCACAGGCAAGGTTTTGTTGTCACATATTTGTACTCATTAGAAAGAGCAGGAAGATAAATGTATAAAATCGAACACTAAAATGGAACTATAGTGAGTAGCATAAGTATCAACACATCAATTCAACACTGTTGAAAACTAATGGCAGGCCAATGTTCTCAATGGCCCTTGAGATGCAGCTCTCTCTCTCTCTCTCTCTCTCTCTTGCTCTCTTGCTCTCTCCCCCTCTCTCTCACTCGCTTATATATATATATATATATATATAAACAAAAATAAAAGGACAGGACAAAGACTTTCTATTGAAACTCCATTTATCACTACAGATCTGTTTCGAGGGGTGGTGAAACCATCCTCTCTCTTCAGGTGAATGTAGAAGAATTCTATAATCACCTGAAGAGAGAGGATGGTTTCACCACCCCGAAACAGATCTGTAGTGATAAATGGAGTTTCAATAGAAAGTCTTTGTCCTGTCCTTTTATTTTTGTTATTTGCTCTACCAAAAAGTATTGAGCACTCTCCTACGGAAGGATCTACTCAGAAAATCCTCTATATATATATATATATATATATATATATATATATATATATATATATATATATATATATATATAAGAACTCCTGGCCAAGATGGCATCCCTACAGATCTGTGGAAGAATGGTAGTCAGTCCTTGAGGCACGAACTACTTTGGTTGTTCAATACTTGTTTGATAAACTCTTGCCTCCCCTCAAGATTTTAAGGATGCAGTCATAGTAACCATCTACAAGAAGAGGGGTCTTAGAAGTGAATGTGGTAACCACCGTGGCATCTCCTTATTGTAAATAGCAGGTAAGATTTTGGCCAAACTTATCCTATATAGCATTAAGAACATCTTGGAGGAAGTGCTTTCAGAGAGCCAGTGTGGTTTCACAGAAAATAGGTCAACAACAAATATGATCTTCACTCTTCGACATCTCCAAGAAAAAGCCATCAAGAACACCAAGCACTGTACATGGTCTTCGTAGATTTCTTGAAGGCCTTCGACACTGTGAATAGAGAGATGCTCTGAAAGGTGCTGAAACTATATGGCTACACAGGTAAAGCTGTAAATATCATTAAATGCTTCCATGAAGGTATGACTGGAAAGGTATTGATTGGTGGAAACATCAGTGATGCTTTTATAATCAATCATGGAGTAAAACAAGGGTATGTTTTAGTGCCAACTCTCTTCACATTATACCTAGCAGCAGTTTTAGAAACTATGGACCACAACACAAACAAAGGGGTTTACTTGAAGACCCGATCAGATGGCAAGCTCTTCAACCTTGGGAGACTGCGAGCCTCCACAAAGACTAGAGAAATATCAGTTCATCAGTTCATTTTCTGTAACCGCTTCATCCTAATTAGGGTTGCGGGGAGGCTGGTGCCCATCCCAGCCAACTCAGGGCGAGGGCAGAGCACACCCTGGACAGCTCGCCAGGCCATTGCAGGGTGGAAACACGCTGACGGCTTTGCAGCCTACTCTTGTCGAAAGTCAGCAATGGTTCTTTTACATGCCTCACACCATAGACAGTGAGAGACATGGCCGGCCTTTGATAACCCAGTTAGCTGCACTGGGGGGGGACAGTGACAACCTTGTGGAGAGTGGGACTCGAACCCCCAACCTTTGGATCAGCGATCCGGCGCCTTATACCACTAGACCACCACTGCCCCTACTAGAGAAATATGTGTGAGAGAATTACTTTATGCCGATGATTCTGCTTTGGTTGCAACGAAAGCACATGACATCCAAGAAATTGTTGACCGCTTCTACGAGGCGTCCCACTTGTTTGGCCTTAAGATCAATGTATTCAAGACAGAACTACTCTATCAACCTAGACCAGATGGCTTGGGAGTATGTCCTGATGTCCTGATGAACACTTCAATTATCTTGAAACTGTGATTTCCAGTTTGAACTCATCTGACTGGGAGGTTGAACGGTGAATTCAAGCGGCCACCAAAGTGTTCGCGGCCTTATATAATCATCTGTGGTCAAGACATGACATCGAGAGAGAAACCAAAGTTAAAGTGTATAATGCCGCAGTCCTGCCAGTGCTTCTCTCCTCAACAGAGTGCATGACTCTCTACCATAAACACATCATAAAAACTGACCATGACACAGCTTCGACATCTGTGCCAAATCATGGAGATTCGCTGGCAGGACAGGGTGTTGGATGTTGATGTGCTGGAAGCAATCAATACAGTTAGCGGAGAGGCATTAATTCAGTAACATCACTGATGATGTGTCCAGTCGCATGAGTAGATATATTTACATAGTGAGTAACCTGAGACATCAGTGACAGACAGCAAAGTCTGGATGACAACCACGAACAGTGTGGTGACTACTGGAGAGACAGTGATGGCTCGGAGAGACGGCAACCGGGGCAGAGCGGGCTGGCAACCCAATCTGTGTTCACCGTGAGGAGGACACCCAAACAAGCTACAATGAACTCAATGGAGAGATACCCCCAGGGGTGCCCGAGAAGGGGGGGGTGAGCACCCCAACCGGACGGACACAATGGTAATAGACCAAGGCAATGGACAAGCGACCATGAGCTCATAGTGCATTTGTGGAAAAGTTTGCAAAAATCAGCATGGCTTGAAAATCCACCAAGCAAAGATGAAGTGTTTGGGAGGAGCAGGAGCAACACAACACACAGGTGTTACACCTGATGAGACGCAGGAGGGGCCTTGCTCGGAGTCACCCCACAGTGTCGGAACCTCCAAGTGTTGTCACTGCGCTCCTCGAGCACCCAGTCAGAGCGGAGGCGGATTAAGTGGCCGGCAGCTACCATGACTTCATTGTGGAAGCAATTTGACAATGACGTGGACCAAATTTTAGAGTCTATGTCAAAGGGAGAGGCGGACCGGAAGCTGAAAGCCATGACAACAATCATTGTTGGGTTAGCAGCAGAGCGGTTTGGCAAAGAGGAGAAGAAAAGTTCGGGAACACCCTATACAAAGAACCACAGAGCAAAGAAGATCCACCTCGTAAGGAGAGAGATGGAAACACTGAAGTCTCAGTATAAACAGGCAGGAGATGAGGAGCATTCTGGCCTTGCCCAGTTGTTGCCCATCCACCGGAAGAGGATAAGGGTCCTCCGCCAGGCAGAGTGGCATCGGAGGCGGCAACGCGAGAGGGCACGCAAACGAGCGGCCTTTATAGCCAACCCCTTCAAGTTCACAAAAGATTTACTTGGCCAGAAACGCAGCGGCAAACTCACCTCCTCAAGGGAAGACATCGATCAACATCGCTCACAGATGTTCAGCGATCCCAGAAGAGAAATGGAGCTGGGAGATTGCAATATCCTCATTGATCCCCCTGAACCTGAGGTGCAGTTTGATATGTCTGAGCTAAAGCTAAGGGAAATCAAAGAGGCTGTCCATAAAGCCAGAGCATGCTCTGCTTCAGGACCAAGTGGTACTTCATACAAAGTGTATAAGACCTACAGCGTCTGTGGAAAATCCTGAGAGTCTTCTGGAGAAAGGGGAAGATCACAGAGCAATGGCAAATGGCTGAAGGGGTGTTGATTCCGAAGGAGGAAGGCTCCACCAGGCTGGACCAGTTCTGAATCATCTCCCTTCTATGCATTGAATCAAAGATCTTCTTCAGTGTCATCTCCACGAGACTGTGCTTATACCGAGCAAGAAATTCTTACATCGACACATCAGTCCAGAAAGGTGGCATTGCAGGGATGCCAGGCTGTGTGGAGCATACAGGTATGGTGACGCAGCTCATTCGAGAGGCCAGAGAAAAGAGAGGCAATCTGGCAGTGTTATGGCTTACCTAGACAATGCATATGGCTCCATCCCCCATAAGTTAGTCCAGCTTACCCTGGCAAAACATCATGTCCCTGGCAGGTGTAGAGACCTCATCGCTGACTACTACAACAACTTCAGGACGAGGTTCTCTTCAGGAGTAACTCTATCCAGTTGGCACAAGGTAGAGATTGGCATCATCATAGGGTGTACCATCTCAGTGTCACTATTCTCCTTGACCATGAATATGCTCACCAAGTCTGTTGAGCCAGAATGCAGAGAACCCCTGATGAGCTCAGGTCAACAACAGCCACCTATTAGGGCATTCATGGATGACCTTACAGTCACCACAGAGTCAGTCCCAGGATGTCGGAGGATCCTCAAGGGGCTGGAGAAGATGATGGTGTGGGCCCAAATGAGCTTTAAACCTGGAAAATCTAGGTCAATGGTGCTGAGGAAAGGAAAGGTAGAGGACAAGTTCTGTTTTAACATCGGAGGCACAGCCATCCCAACAATCTCAGAGAGGCCAGCCAAGAGTCTGGGCAAGGTTTTTGACAGCTCTCTCAAAAGTGCAGCATCCATCCAGACAGCTTGTGGTGAGTTGGCGGGCTGGCTAAAGTCTGTGGACAAGTCCAGTCTACCTGGAAAATTCAAGGCATGGATTTATCAGCACGGTATCCTCCCCAGAATCCTGTGGCCGCTCCTCATCTATGCTGTCCCACTATTCACAGTAGAGATCTTGGAGAGGAAAATCAGTAACCACCTCCGGAGATGGCTTGGGTTACCAAAGAGCCTAAGCAGCATTGCACTCTATGGGCGCAATAACAAATTGCAGCTGCCCTTTAAATCCTTGCAGGAGTTCATGGTAACCAGAGCTAGAGAGGTGGTGCTGTACAGGGACTCCAGCGATCCAAAGGTGGCTAATGCTGGAACCTAAGTGAGGATGGGCAGGAAGTGGAAGGCGGAAGAGGCCGTTCAAATGGCGGAAGCTAGGCTGTGCCACAAGGCTCTGGTGGGAGTGGTTTCACAGGGCTGATCTGGCTTAGGTTCCTTCTCAACTCCCCAAATGAACATCAGGGGGAAGGAGAGGAGGCGCCTGGTCCAAGAGGAGGTGAGAGCTGCTTTGGAGGAAACAAGATCCTGCAAGGTGGTGGGCATAAGACAACAGGGAGCCTGGACAAGATGGGAAAATGCGCTTGAGAGGAAAGTAACCTGGACCGAGATCTGAAAGCTGAGTCTCACCGCATCAAATTTCTCATCCAGGCAGTGTATGATGTACTGCCTAGTCCATCGAACCTGCACACTTGGGGCTTAGCAGAGTCACCAGCTTGCCCATTGTGTTCCAAGAGAGGCACCTTAGAACATGTCCTAAGCTGTTGCACTACAGCATTAGGAGAAGGGCGCTACCGCTGGAGGCATGACCAAGTCCTGAAGACCATCGCCGAGGCCTTCAGCACGGGATTGGCTTGGGCAAAACAATTCCACCCCACTAAGAACATCATTGCCTCTGTGAGGGCTGGGGAGCAGGCTGCCCCAGCTGAAAGACCACCAGCAGGCATTCTGACCTCTGCAAGAGACTTGCAGCTGTTAGTGGATCTTGAACACCAGTTGAAGTTCCCTAGCCATATTGCGGTTACCACCCTCCGTCCTGACATTGTCCTTGTGTCAGAGGCCACCAAGCAAGTGACGCTCCTGGAGTTGACTGTCCCGTGGGAAGACCGCCTGGAAGAAGCCTTTGAGAGGAAGCTTTCCAAGTATACGGGACTGGTGAAAGACTGTCAGCAATCAGGATGGAGGGTGAAGTGCCTTCCAGTAGAGGTTGGCTGCAGAGGCTTTGCGACCCGGTCTGGGTTGTCTAGGCATCGTCGGGCAACAAAAGAGAAGAGCCATCCGCAATACCACCAAAGCGGCAGAGAGGGCCTCAAGATGACTGTGGCTCAAGAGAGGTGAACCATGGAGTTGTGGTAGCTAGTGTGCCAACTGGACACAAGCCGGGATCTGATCAGCCCCAGCAGGGTCACCTGAATGAGGGTGTATGATGTTGAAAGACCCGAAACACCCAATGATTTCAGAAACATCTCTGATGATGTGTCCAGTCGCATGAGTAGATATATTTACATAGTTACAGCATCACAGCTCTGCTGGGCAGGGCATATTTATCGCATGCTGGACACCAGACTCCCAATATCAGTATTTTCTGGACAGCTTGTCCGGGGAGGGAGATCACACGGCAGGCAGAAGCTCCACTTGCTAATGTGCTATGTGGATGTGCTATGTGGATGTGCTAAAGAGGTACATGAAGAGCACTGGAATCAATTACAAGAGTTGGGAACAAGACGCCAGTGACAGAAGTCTCCCGAGAGCAGCCGTAAGGAAATCACTAATAGTTATTGAAGCAAAACACCAAAGAGAATATGAACATAGACATCAAATGAGACATTCCTTGCCAACAACAGGGTTTGGTTGTCGTTACTATGGACGACTTTGCCTTTAGCAGGCTGGCCTGGCGATCCACCTGCGGTTTTGCAGGACAACTCTCCTTGCGTTGCAGTCATCATGGTATCGATGGACAGCCAGAAGATATTCACGGATTCAAATTCAGCCAATGGCTGTTCTCCCTCCTGCTGATTGTTTGAGATGATGTAACACCTCTTTTCCCTCATTAGCACACATTTTATGCCTGTGCTTTGTGTATGTGCTTTTAGTTACAGTTAACCTCCATCATGCCACCCAAACGCTGTGCACCTTCTCAGGCTTCTGGTAAGGCACCAAAGTGCCAGAAAAAAGTAATGACGCTGCATGAGAAAGTAGAACTGATTGATATGATTCAGGAAGATAAACATTTTGCTGCAGAAGTGCTAAGAAGGTGAATTTTGTATGAAACAAGGTCATCATCAGAATTGAATCTGCCTTAGTATTCTGGATACTTCTAGTTCAGGGGTCGGCAACCTTTGCCATTCAAAGAGCCATTTGGACCCGTTTTCCACATTAAAGAAAACACTGGGAGCCACAAATCCTTTTTTTGACATTTAAAATCAAATACCACTGCATATAATGTTTTTCCCCTTTACCCTTCATGTTAATATAAAACAACAATGTGTTGCATTGATTTAAACGACTGCAGAGACAATTAAATTACAATTCTACTTGCAACAAAAACATTTAGATTTAAAAAAATCTCCACCCTCCCCTGACCCTAATTAGGATTAAATGGTTCAGAAAATGATTGAATGTGTTTGAGTCCTTCTTGTGTCTTTATAAAGAAAAAGAATATCTGTCCCACGAAGTGCGGGACGGGGTGCAGCTATATGTGTTAAATGGGTTGGGTAGCCAACCTCACCATCACACCCTTCGTGGGATCTTCTGTTTCTTTATTCGTTATACTGTATTAATGTTGTTTTGTCATAGTTTTAATTTACAAAAACCACAGCAACACAGAAAAGTATATGAAGACTTATTTTAAGAAGGAGCCTGCTCAACTTTTTAAAAATAATATTAATGCTTAATGCTGCACTGACCGACCCATTCTCAGAGTGGAGACTAAACCACACCCAGTTTTTATTTTGTCACTGGGAGGAGAGTTATTTAATTCAGAGATTGCTGTGTATAAACTCACTAATCTACTTCAGCTGTGATTTATGTTTCTGGATTACAAACCTCAGCGGTGGAAAAATCTCTCTTGCTTGCTGCTCTATTGCTGGCTGATGGTGAGAGCACTCCTTGCCATGAGCACAAGAATTTGGAAATCCACCAACACAGCAGATCAAAAACACTGAGACTCTCAATGTAGCTAATTAATATAACAATAGGCATGTCCACAAAATTACTCCGCCCACACCAAATAAATATCTGCTCACACCCATGACTATTTATTTTTATCTATGTAATTTTCATCCCTAAAAGAGCATTTTTGAAAGGGTACCCACTGGGTACCTGTGGGTACCCAACCATTGCAGGACTCTGCCTTAGGCAGATTCCCCAATCATTCAAGTGAAAGCTGGTTTAACTACCCTTAGAAGCCCAAAGTGCTTCCGATGTGAGTAAATAAGCGGCATTTTCTTTTTGCAGTTGAGCTGCGGGTTGCCGACCCCTGATATAATGCAATGCAAAGTAAATACTGTACTAGTATAATGCAATACCTTCCCCTATTGGGCATTTTTGAAAACTACAGTGCTGTATGTTTAATGGAACTTGAATGGATAGTCGGCAGTCTTACCCATGATTGCGGTTTTGAGTAATGAACCAGGCTGGGAGTTTTTAAAAGCCTCAGGAATCTTTTGCAGGTGTTTAGAGTTAATTGGTTGATTCAGATGATTAGGTTAATAGTTCGTTTAGAGTACCTTTTCATGATATGCTAATTTTTTGAGATAGGAATTTTGAGTTTTCATGAGCTGTATGCCAAAACCATCAGTATTAAAACAATAAAAGACCTGGAATATTTCAGTTGGTGTGCAATGAATCTAAAATATATGAAAGTTTGTTTTTTATCAGTACATGACAGAAAATTATGAACTTCATCACAATATGCTAATTTTTTGAGAAGGACTAGTATACTAGTACACCGTATTCGACGTAATAAGCACTCTGCTCCAATAAACCCCCCTCCCCCCAATGTTTTGTATCTTACGTCCAATAACCGCCCATGTATACTGGTCGCAAAATCGTAGATCAAACTTACAAATTTTATTTGATCAGTCTCTGTAACCATAAAATGAGGTGTTCACTGCCTGTAAAAGTGAGTTTACACCGTATTTCAAGACCCCCTGTCACTGGGGAATGTCTATGATGTTTATCAGTAAGAACACATTTGATTGTTCTGCCGTGCTTTAAAAACCAGGAAAATATTTTGCTATGTTCTCCTGGTAAATGTCCAACAACTGATGAACCAGTAGAAACTGCTACAGCAAAACTATCGAAGCCTCTGAATGAATGGAGTCTGTCTGTCTGTCTGTCTTCCTTTCGGCTTTTTCCCTTTTACTCAGGAGTCGCCACAGCGAATCAGCTGATTCGCACGTTTGATTTGGCAGAGGTTTTTACGTCGGATGCCCTTCCTGTCACAACCCTTTTTAGCAAGGGACAGAAACACGCTGACGGCTTTACAGCCTACTCTTTACGAAAGTCAGCAATGGTTCTTTTACATGCCTCTCACCATAGACAGTGAGAGACATGGCCCGCCTTTGATAACCCAGTTAGCTGCACTGGGGGGGGGGGGGGGGGCAGTGACAACCTTGTGGAGAGTGGGACTCGAACCCCCAACTTTTGGATCAGCGATCCAGCGCCCTATACCACTAGACCACCACTGCCCCTCTGAATGAATGGAGTGATCAGCCAGATATGGACCTATCAGAAAGTGATGACGAGTACTTTTCACCCGATTCTCCTGCTTATTAACTTCATAAATTTAAGGACGTTCCTGGACATTTGTTTTTGTTTATGTTCGTATTGATTGGTTCAATATGGCATGTGCTAAAGTTTACATTCGTGTTGATTGATTGGCTTGATTTTACTTCTGGGGAAATGTTTAAGGGAACAGCTGAAAGGAAAAGAAGAAGACCAGGAGGGAAAAGTAGGGGGTCTTTTTTTTTTATTTTTTATGAAAATTATGCTGTTGTCTGTTTATTTTCAGCATTCATGTAAGTAGTTTGGTTGATACCACAAAATGAACAACGCAAATACGAGTAAACTCTTTTATTAGTCTGTTATTATTCATGTTTTCCACCTCGATGGTATAAAGCACTTACCTTTCCACTCCGCTGGTAACATTTTAATAAGTGCCAACCCACTGCAATTTTTAAAGGGCTCTGGGCGCATATCACGTTAAATATATATATATATATATATATATATATATATATATATATATATATATATATATATATATATATATCTTCTTCGTCTTTTCCTTTCGGCTGTTCCCTTCAGGGGTCGCCACAGCAAATGATCTGCCTCCATCTCTCCCTATCCTCTGCATCTTCTACTCTTACTCCAACGACCTTCATGTCCGCCTTCACCACATCCATAAATCTTCTCTTTGGTCTTCCTCTGGGCCTTTTGCCTGGTAGTTCCAACCTCAGCATCCTACTACCAATATACTCACTATCCCTCCTCTGTACATGTCCAAACCATCTCAATCTAGCCTCTCTGACTTTGTCTCCAAAACATCTAACATGTGCTGTCCCTCTGATGTACTCATTTCTGATCCTATCCATCCTCGTTACTCCCAAAGAGAACCTCAACATTTTCATCTCTGCTACCTCCAACTCTGACTCCTGTCTTTTCCCCAGGGCCACTGTCTCTAAACCATACAACATTGCTGGCCTCATCACCGTCTTGTACACTTTTCCCTTCATTCTTTGCCGATACTCTCCTATCACACATCACACTGGACACTTTTCTCCATCCATTCCAACCTGCCTGCACGCGCTTCTTCACCTCTTTTCCACACTCTCCATTGCTCTGGATTGTTGAGCCTAAGTACTTAAAATCCTCCACCTTCTTTATCTCTGCCCCCTGTAACCTCAAAGTTCCTCTTGGGTCCTTGTCGTTCACACACATGTATTCCGTCTTACTGAGACTAACCTTCAATCCCCTCCTTTCCAGGGCATACCTCCACCTCTCTAGATTTTCCTCCACTTGTTCTCTGCTCTCACTACAGATCACAATGTCATCTGCAAGCATCATAGTCCATGGAGATTCTTGTCTAACCTCGTCTGTCAGGCTGTCCATCACCATAGCAAACAAGAAGGGGCTGAGAGCTGACCCTTGATGCAGTCCCACCTCCACCTTGAACTCTTCTGTCACACCGACAGCACACCTCACCACTGTCTTACATCTCTCATACATGTCCTGCACCACTCTAACATACTTCTCTGTCAGTCCAGACTTCCTCATACAATACCACAGTTCTTCTCTCGGCACCCTGTCATATGCTTTCTCCAGATCCACAAAGGCACAATGCAGCTCCTTCTGACCTTCTCTGTACTTCTCTATTAACATCCTCAAAGCAAACACTGCATCTGTGGTGCTCTTTCTTGGCATGAGACCAAACTGTTGTTCACAAATGCTGACCTCTGCCCTTAGTCTTGCTTTCACTATTCATTCCCATAGCTTCATTGTATGGCTCATCAACTTTATCCCTCTGTAGTTGCCACAACTCTGTACATCTCCCTTGTTCTTAAAAATGGACACAAGCACACTTCTCCTCCATTCCTCTGGCATCTGCTCACTTTCTAAGACCTTGTTGAATATTCTTGTCAGAAAATCTACTGCTACCTCCCCTAGACACTTCCATACCTCAACTGGTATGTCATCAGGGCCAACTGCCTTTCCACTCTTCATCCTCTTCAATGCCCTCCTCACTTCACCCTTACTGATCTTTGCTACATCCTGCTCCTCAACGGTCTCCGCTTCTACTCTTTTTTCTCTGTCATTTTCCTCATTCATCAGCTCTTCAAAGTACTCTTTCCATCTTCCCAGCACACTTCTATCATCAGTCAATACATTTCCCTCTCTGTCCTTTATCACTCTAACTTGCTGCACGTCTTTCCCATCTCTATTTCTCTGCTGTGCTAACCCGTATAAATCATTTTCTCCCTCCTTACTGTTCAACTTATCATACAAGTCATCATACGCCCTCTGTTTGGCCTTTGACACCGCTACCTACGCCTTACGCTGTGTCTCCTACTCCTGTTTACTCTCTTCGGTCCTCTCAATGTCCCACTTCTTCTTAGCTAACCTCTTCCTTTGTACACACTCCTGCACTTCCTCATTCCACCACCAAGTTTCCTTATCTACTTTCCTTCCAGAGGACACACCAAGTACTCTCCTACCTGTCTCCCTGATCACATTGTCTGTGGTTGTCCAGTCATCTGGAAGCACTTCCTGACTACCCAAAGCCTGTTTCAACTCCTCCTTGAAGAAAACACAACACTCTTCCTTTTTCAGCTTCCACCACTTTGTCTTCTGCTCTGCCTTTGCCTTTTTCACCTTTCTCACCATCAGTGTCATCCTGCACACCACCATCCTATGCTGTTTGGCAACACTCTCACCCACTACTACTTTGCAGTCACTGACTTCCTTCAAATTACATCGCCTACACAAGATGTAGTCTACCTGTGTGCTCTTACCTCCACTTTCATAAGTCACCCTATGCTCCTGTTTCTTCTTGAAGAAAGTATTCACCACAGCCATTTCCATCCTTTTTGCAAAATCTATCAACATCTGTCCTTCTGTGTTCCTGTCCTGGATACCAAACCTGCCCATCACTTCCTCGTCCCCTCTGTTGCCTGCACCAACATGTCCATTGAAGTCTGCTCCAATGACCACTCTTTCACCTCTGGGGGTACTCTGCATCACTTCATCTAACTCACTCCAGAATCTCTCCTTCTCTTCTAGCTCACATCCTGCCTGTGGCGCATAAGCACTAACAACATTGACCATCACGCCTTCAATTTCTAACTTGAGACTCATCACTCTGTCTGACACTCTTTTCACTTTTAGAACATTCCTGACAAACCCCTCCTTCAAGATGACTCCTACTCCATTTCTCTTCCCATCCACACCATGATAAAACAGCTTAAACCCTGCTCCTAAGCTTCTAGCCTTGCTACCTTTCCACCTGGTCTCCTGAACACACAGTATGTCCACCTTCCTCCTCTGCATCATGTCAGCCAGCTCCCTATCTTTTCCTTGCATAGTTCCAACATTCAAAGTCCCAACTCTCAGTCCTAGGCTCACGCATTTCCTCTTCTCTCTCTGCCTACGGACACGCCTCCCGCCTCTCCTTCTTCGACGTCTTCGACCAACAGTAGTCCAATTTCCATCAGCACCCTATTGGTTGACAGCACTGATGGCGGTCGTTGTTAACCCGGGCCTCGACCAATCCGGTATGAATTTTGTTTTGATCATTTGCATTTTTAAATGTGGCAGAAATTTTACGCCGGATGTCCTTCCTGCCGCAACCCTCTGCATTTATCCGGGCTTGGGACCGGCATAAGGGGGAGAGACACTGGTTAGTGCCCCCCCCACCTCATGGCTGCATTATATATATATATATATATATATATATATATATATATATATATATATATATATATATATTCGCTTCCAAACTTACGTTTTTGTTCAGTTCCAGACGGCCGAATATAAGTTGAAAAAAAAATGTTCCAGTGATGTATGACATTCATACTGTATTATACATCCATAAATACCATTACCGCATCTCATAAAACACCCCAAATCAATTATTATAAACATAACATTGTAAAATAATATCAAATATATCAAATAATATGAACATTAATTTAAAATAAATTAAATTCAAGCAAAATAATTTCAAATAGATAAATTTTAATCTAATTCACTCATCAAATATCAAATACAGTATCAAATATAACCTTTAACATTCTCTATGATGCGATCTTTCTGCTTGTAAATGGTTCCGATGGTCGACGGATGGTCACTTTACATGAAGCTGAGCTGAGTCACTTTACATGAAGCTTAAAACAGCCGAAAATAGTTCACTTGCTTGTGCTTGAGACAAAGCGCGGGTTATCAGGACTTATGGTCTTTCAAGTGAGCCAGGGCGCCGGTGAATACTTGTTTAGTACTCAGCCTGCACTGATGTGAATCACTAGCAGAGTGGAGAGTTCTCTTTCTTTTCTGGATTCGGGTTTTCATTCATTTTACAACTCTCTTTGCTTAACTGAGTATGCATGGTAAATTGCGCCAATCCGAGCAGATAGTTAATTCAGTCTTGGGAAAACCATATGCCAGAAAACTTGTACCCATGCTAGTAGGCTTATGCTTCTGACCAACCATATTGCTAAACTCAAAATTTGACTTTTTAAAAAAAAAAAAAAAGTAAAACGAATAAATGTAGGTCGGGGAGCGTCTGTATGTATATATATATATATATATATATATATATATATATATATATATATATATATATATATATATATATAATGCAGCCATGAGGTGGGGGGGGGGGGCACTAACCAGGGTCTCTCCCCCTCATGCCGGTCCCAAGCCCGGAGAAATGCAGAGGGTTGTGTCAGGAAGGGCATCCGACATAAAACCAATGCCAAACATTTATGATGCAAATCAGAAGTATTACCCATACCGGATCGGTCGAGGCCCGGGTTAACAATGACCGCCATCAGTGCTGTCAATCAACAGGGTGCTGATGGAAATTGGACTACTGTTGGTCGAAGACGTCGAAGAAGGAGAGGTGGGAGGCGTGTCCGTAGGCAAAGAGAGAAGAGGAAAGGCATGAGTCTAGGACTGAGAGTGGGGACTTTGAATGTTGGAACTCTGCAAAGAAAAGGTAGAGAGCTGGCTGACATGATGCAGAGGAGGAAGGTGGACATACTGTGTGTTCAGGAGACCAGGTGGAAAGGTAGCAAAGCTAAAAGCTTAGGAGCAGGGTTTAAGCTGTTTTATCATGGTGTGGATGGGAAGAGAAATGGAGTAGGAGTCATCTTGAAGGAGGAGTTTGTCAGGAATGTTCTAAAAGTGATCTTTATATGGGATTCTATCACTATCTTTATGGGATTATCTACATACTTCTTAAAAATGTTTTTATTGCTTAATATCTCTGTACAAAAAACATTCTACTTAGTATTCACAAGAAAAATTATCATTATCATGTTCATTCATTTTCTGAACCAATTAATCCTAATTAGGTTCATGGTGAGGCTGGCACACTTCTCAGCCAACTCTAGGCTAGGGCAGAGTACACCCTCAACAGCCAGCCAAGCAATTGCAGGGCAGAAACACACTGGCGGCTATGATTCCTTCTCTTGAGGAAAGCCAGAAGTGGTTCTTTACATGCCTCTCACCATAGAAAGGGAGAAACATGACCGGCCTTTGCTAACCTAGTTAGTCGCACTGGGGCAACAGTTGTAACCAGCTGACAGTGGGGTTTGAACTCCCATCCTTTGGGATCAGTAATCCAGCACCCTGTCACTGAGTCACCAATGCCCTCAGTATCATGTTACAAAAATTCATTAATTGATTAATTTTCTGAACTGCTTAATCCTAATTAGGGTCGCGGGGATCTCAGCTGACGTCAGGGGAGGGCGGGATACACCATGGACAGCTCGCTAGGTTAATTCAGGGCAAGCACTCACTCAACCATTCACACAGGAGAGATTTGAAACAGTCAATTAACTTATTATGCATGTTTTTGAACTGTGGGAGGAAAGTGGAGTACCTGGAGGAAACCCACGCAATCATGAGGAGAACATGCAAATTCAAAACAGAAACGAGATTGTTACGAAACTGGGTATAATGAGGAATCGAACCCCAGTTCTGTTCAGTAAGGTTTCTTGCTTATGGTGATTTTACGGCCATTTTTAATTACCTCGGCTATGTAATTCAAATAGCTGTGTTTGTCAGTTTATCCTTTTGCCTTATATTGAATTAATCGTTTGTCCTGTTGTGTGAAATTGAATATCAGCAGTTAGCTTATGTTCAGAACTAACTGACTTGACTTAGTTAAGCCCCTATGAATAACTTCTGGCTTCAGGATAAATTCCTAAAATTCATGAAATACTAATTTTGGGCGGTCTCGCCATAATCTTGTAATTTTCGTGTTTCGTTGCAAAGTTTTCAGTTGATGTAATTGACATTATTGTGTTCTTTAGGTTGTCAGATTAAATTTAGTGGCTAGTTTATGCCACAACAACCTGTAGTTTTTTATATTAAGTCAGTTTATAGGTATTGGAGAAAACATAAATTCACCTTATTCATGAAAATCTCAGAGCTAGGTCACGTAGGGTATCTTCAATCACGTCTGATCTGATGTTATTTAAGCGTAAGCGTGCTTCAGAGCAGCGCTTGCTGGGCTCACTGGACTGGACTGTAACTCATGCTGTAAGGAGGTGCTAGCTAGATCTACTTCCGGCCTGGCAAGACGGTACAACGAAGACTTATGAAGTTGGGTGTTTCCTTAAACTTTCAGTGCCAAGAATACAAGATGGGAAAGTGTGACTGCCATTCTACGCTGATGAACCGACTGTGACATACTGACTAATCAGTGAAAAGGACTTTGTTCTTTCCGTGGAGATATTGAAATTCGAGGATGTTGTATGTCTGAGAACAGATCTAATAATTTAATCTATCGAATAATTTAGGTGGGTTGAGTACCGTTTACCGCCATTTTGAACTGGGTGTTTAGCAGTGTAGGCTATTATTTTTTTTTAATTTATATCTCTTATTAATTGAATGCGTGAACTCCTACTTTGGAATTATAGTAATCCTTAGAGGTGTATTCATTCGCAGAAGATTTAGCACGGTAGACAAGAGACATCTATTCGTGCGTTGTTGTCCTTAAAAATTACTGAGATATGTTAGGTTGTCACTTGTAAAGTCTTAAGTACCGATCCAGGTGTCCACAGTTTTGACCCATTTTGTGTGACTCGTCCGTCTAACTCCAGAAACTGAATTGGAGCGTTGTAGAGTTATCTTTTGAAAATCTCCTGTTCGTCTAAGCTGTTAGACATTTGATTGCACAATATATCATCTACCTTGTTAGTTTACTATATTTGGCGCCTATTTAATGCAGAATTTCTAATCAGAAAGTAGTTCAATTATCATCTCACTTACCTTTGAGATCAACCCTTGTTTATTGTGAATATTGTCAATAGATTAACAGTATATTAGTTTAGGTTGTAATAAACTTCGGATCAAACTGTTAATTGGAGTTATCCTTTAAACACTTAGTATAACCAAATAAATAAGCCGAGTGTTTTATGAACCCGTGGTTAAGGCTATTTATGTGCCTATATGCTTTTGTAAAAGTGTCTGGACTCTTCTGAAGTAGAAAAGTGTCAGCATCATAACAGTGATAAAAAAATGTATATTTTTATTTTCACCTAAATAATGTAGTCACACCTACCACAGGACGTTTTTTACAACAATATTCAGTTCTATGTATTATGCTCAATAATATCATCATCCTGCCATGTATTAATCCAGACTCTGTCTCTGAATTACTGATCTGAAGGTCAAGGGTTTAAGCCCCAGTGCAACTAAGGCGCCACTGTTGGGCCCTTGAGCAAAGCCCTCAACCCTCAATTGATCTGTTGTATAAAAAAGAATAATGTTAGCTTCTCTGGATAAAGGGGTCAGCTAAATGATCAAAATGTAAATGTAAATGTACATATAAACATGAAGCTAAACGTAATCAATTTGTGTAAATGACCTATATTCTTCAGTTTATCTGTATCTCACACTCCAAATTCTCCTTATTCAACCAAGAATTTTACACTATAACCTAACAAAAAAAGATGATCTTGTTATAAGATCAAACGTTTAATGTTGTAACATGATATAAACTGCTTGCATGAATATGTTAAAATAACGTATATCATGTTAAAATAAAATAAATAGCACAATGTTATAAAAAGAAAAGCTTTTTGTTAAAATGTGATAAGTTTGTATGTCATAATAATGTTAAAATTTTTTCTTCTTGCTTCTTTTCCTTTTGGCTGTTCCCTTCAGGGGTCGTCACAGCGAAACATCTGCGTCCATCTCACCCTATCCTCTGCATCTTCTTCTCTTACACCAACTACCTTCATGTCCTCCTTCACCACATCCATAAATCTTCTCTTTGGTCTTCCTCTAGGCCTTTTGCCTGGTAATTTCAACCTCTGCATCCTAATACCAATACATTCACTATCCCTCCTGTATACATGTCCAAACCATTTCAATCTATCCTCTCTGACTTTGTCTCCAAAACAACTTACATGTGCCGTCCCTCTGATGTACTCATTCCTGATCCTATCCATCCTCGTTACTCCCAAAGAGAACCTCAACATTTTCATCTCTGCTACCTCCAGCTCTGCCTCCTGTCTTTTCCCCAGGACCACAGTTTCTAAATCATACAACATCGCTGGCCTCATCACCGTCTTGTACACTTTTCCTTTCATTCTTGCTGATACCCTCCTATCAAGCCGGACACTTTTCTTCAACCACATGCATGCACACGCTTCTTCACCTCTTTTCCACACTCTCCATTAGTCTGTACTGTTCAGCCTAAGTACGTAAAATCCTCCACCTTCTTTATCTCTGCCCCTGTAACCTCACTGTTCCTCTTATGTCCTTCTTCTTCACAGATATGCATTCTTTCTTACTGAGGCTAACCTTCATTCCTCTCCTATCCAGGGAATACCTCCACCTCTCTAGATTTTCCTCCACTTGTTCTCTGCTCTAACTACAGATCACGATGTCATCTGCAAACATCATAGTCCATGGAGATTCTTGTCTAACCTCGTCTGTCAGCCTGTCCATCACCATAGCAAACAAGAAGGGGCTCAGAGCTGATCCTTGATGCAGTCCTACCTCCACCTTGAACTCTTCTGTCACACCGACAGCACACCTCACCACTGTCCTACATTTTTTATGCATGTCCTACACCACTCTAATATACTTCTCTGCCACTAAAGACCTCCTCATGCAATAACACAGTTCTTCTCTTGATACCCTGTCATATGCTTTCTCCAGATCCACAAAGGTACTATGCAGCTTCCTCTGACCTTCTCTGTACTTCTCTATTAACATCCTCAAAGCAAACACTGCATCTGTGGTGCTCTTTCTTGGCATGAAACCAAACTGTTGTTCACAAATGCTGACCTCTGTCCGTAGTCTCGCTTCCACTATTCATAACTTCATCGTATGGCTCATCAACTTTATCCCTCTGTCATCAGGAACAACTGCCTTTCCACTCTTCATCCTCTTCAATAAAAAGTTTTTGTAAAAAACAGAACATTTGATGACATGTGAACAGATTCATTTGGTTTTACTGCTGAGAGTACACTGAGAGTGGCTTCCAAGTATGCCTAATATGTGGTGAAAAAGTTGTAAACAACAAAAAGTCAAATGCAGCCTGACAGTTCTACAATAAACACATGAGCATTGCTGAAAAATATCCGGATGGAGATGAGAGAAAAAAAGCCATTTCGGTACTGTTGTGAAAGATTGATCTAAGTAAAAATTATTTCAAGAAGAGGATGCAGTCTGGAAGTTCACCTACAAACCAGATTCCAAAAAAGTTGTGATACAATACAAATTGTGAATAAAAACTGAATGCAATGATGTGGAAGTGCCAAATTTCAATATTTTATTCCGAATAGATGACAAGTCAAAAGTTTAAACTGAGAAAATATATCATTTTAAGGGGAAATTATGTTGATTTTAAATTTCATGGTGTCACCAAATCTCAAAAAAGTTGGGACAAGGCCATTTTCACCACTGTGAGGCTTCTTCTTCTTCTTACAACAGTCTGCAAACATCTGAGGACAGAGGAGACAAGTTTCTCACCTTAGAAATAGGAATACTCCCATTTTTGTCTATTACATGCCTCTAACTGTTCAACTGTCTTGGGCCTTCTTTGTTGCACCTTTCTCTTTATGATGTGCAAAACGTTCTCTATTGGTGAAAGATCTGGAGTGATCTGGAAAAATCTGGCTATTTCAATACCCGGAATCTTTTCCTAGGCAGCCATGATGTTGTAAGTAATGCTGCACGTGGTCTGGCATTATCATGTTAAAAAATGCAAGGTCTTCTCTGAAAGAGACAACATCTGGATGGGAGCATATATGGTTCTAGAACCTGAATATACCTTTCTGCATCGACGGTGCTTTCCAGGTGTGCAAACTGCCCATGCCACACACACTCATACAACCCAATACCATCAGGCTTCTGAATTGAGCGTTGATAACAACTTGGGGTGCCCTTGTCCTCTTTAGTCCGGATAACATGACGTCCCAGTTTTATATAAACAACTTTGAATCGTGATTTGTCTGACCACAGAACAGTTTTTCGATTTGTCACACTCCATTTTAAATGACCCCTGGCACAGAGAGAACGCCTAAGCTTCTGGGTCCTGTTTAGAGATGGCTTCTTTTTTGTACTGTCGAGTTTCAGCTGGCAACAGCGGATGGCATGTTGGATTGTGTTCACCGACAATGGTTTCTGGAAGTATCGTGGAGCCCATTCTGTGATTTTCCCTTAGTACTGCAGTGTCGTTTAAAGGCCCGAAGATCATGGGCATCCAGTATGGTTTTTTGGCCCTGACCATTATGCACAGAAATTGTTCCAGATTCTCTAAATCTTTGGGTGATGTTATGTACTGTAGATGATGATAACTTCAAACTCTTGCAATTTTTTGCTGGGAAATACCTTTTTTATATTGCTCATTATTTTTCTGCGCAACATTGAGGGAATTGGTGATCTTCTACCCATCTTCGCTTCTGAGAAACACTGCCACTCTGAGAAGCCATTTTTATAGTCAGCCATGTTGCCAATGGACCTCATTCATGGTAACTGGTCTTCCGGCTGTTCGTTATAAGTGCAATTGACTTTTCCAGCCTCTTCTTGCTACCTGCCCCAACTTTGTTGAGATTTGTTGACACCATGAAATTTAAAATCAACATATTTTCCCCATAAAATGATACATTTTCTTAGTTTAACTTTTCACCTGTCATCTATGTTCTATTCGGAATAAAATATTGAAATTTGGTACTTCCAGATCATTGCATTCAGTATTTATTCACCATTTTTATAGTGTCCTAACTTTTTTTGGAATCTGGGTTTTACATATGTTGGTTTTGTGACTGTTCAGGAAATAGTGAGGCATAGGCATAGAAAGCCATTCATAGATGGAGAATATATTAAACAATCATTCATTAAGATTTCAAACATCTATTCACGGACTTTAAAAACAAGAGTGAAATTGTGCAGAAAATGAGAGATATGCTGCTCTCTGCTCAGACTGTCAATGACAGGAGCATAAAATGGCAGAAAACATCACCAGAAAGCAAATAAAAGACATCAATTCAGCTGTGGCATACTCAATCGCCTGTGATGAGTTCAAAGACAAAAGTGGTATTGAACAAATAGCGCTGTTCTGCTGATATGTGATCTCCACTGGACCACAAAAAAATTATGGGAGTTGATACCACTAAAAGGCCAGAAACGGGAGAAGGATGTCCTGGATTGTTTAAAAGTCAAAGAAATAAACACCACCCACTTGGTGTCAGTGGCTACTGATGAGGCATTGAACATGACAGGAGTGCGAAAGAACTTGGTGGCTTTACTACAGAAGGCAATGGATAGAAAGTTGCACCCATCTCACCCTATCCTCTGCATCTTCTTCTCTAACACCAACTACCTTCATGTCCTCCTTCACCACATCCATAAATCTCTTCTTTGGTCTTCCTCTAGGCCTTCTGCCTGGTAGTTCCAACCTCAGCATCCTACTACCAATATACTCACTATCCCTCCTCTGTACATGTCCCAACCATCTCAATCTAGCCTCTCTGACTATTTCTCCAAAACCCTCTTATATGTGTTGTTCCTCTAATGTACTCATTCCTAATCCTATCCACCCTCGTTACTCCCAAAGAGAACCTCAACATTTTCATCTCTGCTACGTCCAGCTCTGCCTCCTGTCTTTTCCCCAGGGCCACAGTTTCTAAACCATACAACATCGCTGGCCTCATCACTGTCTTGTACACTTTTCCTTTCATTCTTACTGATACCTTTTTAATCACACATCACAACGGACACTTTTCTCCAATCATTCCAACCTGCCTGCACACGCTTTTTCATCTCTTTCCACACTCTCCATTGCTCTGGATTGTTGAGCACAAGTACTTAATCCTCCACCTTCTTTGTCTCTACTCCCTTTAAACTCACCGTTCCACGTTAGTCCTTCTTGTTCCCACAAATGTATTCTGTCTTACAGAGGCTAAACTTCATTCCTCTCCTTTCCAGAGCATACCTCCACCTCTCTAGATTTTCCTGCACTTGTTCTCTGCTCTCACTACAGATCACAATGTCATCTGCAAGCATCATCGTCCATGGAGATTCTTGCCTAACCTCGTCTGTCAGCCTGTCCATCACCATAGCAAACAAAAAGAGGCTCAGAGCTGCTGACCCTTGATGCAGTCCAACCTCCACCTTGAACTCTTCTGTCACACCAACAGCACACCTCACCACTGTTTTACATCTTTCATATGTCCTGCACCATTCTAACATACTTCTCTGCCACTCCAGACTTCCTCATACAACACCAGAGTTCCTCTCACCCTATGATATGCTTTCACCAGATCCACAAAGGCACAATGCAGCTCCCTCTGACCTTCTCTGTACTTTTCTGTTAACATTCTCAAAACAAACCCTGTATTTGGGGTGCTCTTTTTTCGCATGGAACCAAACTGTTTGTTCACAAATGCTGACCTTTGCCCTTAGTCTTGCTTCCACTATTCTTTCCCATAACTTCACTGGATTTCTCATCAACTTTGTCCCTCAAGTTTCAACAACTCTGCACGTCTCTCCTGTTCTTAAAAATGGGCTTCAGCACACTTCTCCTCCATTCCTCCGGCATCCTCTCATTCTCTAAGACCTTGCTGAATGTTCTTGTCAGAATATCTACTGCTACCTCTCCTAGACACTTCCATACCTCCACCACTATGTCATCAGGACCAACTGCCTTTTCACTATTCATACTCTTCAATGCCATCCTCACTTCACCCTTACTAATTTTTGCTACTTCCTGGTCCTCAACAGTCACCTCTTCTACTTTTTTCTCTCTGATTTTCCTCATTCATCAGCTCTTCAAAGTGCTCTTTCTATCTTCCCAGCACATTTCTGTCATCAGTCAATTCCCTCTCTGTCCTAAATCACCCTAACTTGTGCCAACTGGTATAAATCATTTTGTCCCTCCTTACCATCCAACCTAGCATACAAGTTATCATACGCCCTCTGTTTGGCCTTTGATACCGCTACCTTCGCCTTATGCTGTGTCTCCCTGTAGTTCTGCTTACTTTCTTCAGTCTTCTCATTTCCCACTTCCTCTTTGCTAACCTCTTCCTTTGTACACACTCATGCACATACTCATTCCACTACCAAGTTTCCTTATCTACTTTCCTTCTAGAGGACACAACAAGTACTCTCTTACCTGTCTCCCTGATCACATTAGCTGTAGTTGTCCAGTCATCTGGAAGCACTTCCTGACCACCCAAAGCCCGTTTCAACTTCACCTTGAAGACAACACGACACTCTTCCTTTTTCAGCTTCCACCACTTTGTTTTCTACTCTTTCTTTGCCTTCTTCACCTTCCTCACTATCATCTTTATCCTGCACACCACCATCCTATGCTGTCTGGCAACACTCTCACCCACTACTACTTTGCAGACACTGATTCCTTCAAATTACATCGCCTACACAAGGCGTAGTCTGCCTGTGTGCTCCTACCTCCGCTTTTATAAGTCACCTTATGCTCCTATCTCTTCAGGAAGAAAGTATTCACCACAGCTATTTCCGTTCTTTTTGCAAAATCTATCAACATCTGTCCTTCTGTGTTCATGTCCTGGATACCAAACCTGCCCATCACTTCCTCATCCGCCCTATTGCCTGCACCAACATGTCCATTAAAGACTTCACCAATGACCACTCTTTCACCCCTGGGGGTACTCTGCATCACTTCATCTAAGTCACTCCAGAATCTCTCCTTCTCTTCTCGCTCACATCCTGCCTGTGGGGCATGAGCACTAACAACATTGAACATCACACCAATTTCTCACTTGAGACTCATCACTCTGTCTGACATTCTTTTCACTTCTAGAACATTGCTGACAAATCCCTCCTTCAAAATGACTCTTACTCCATTTCTCTTCCCATCCACACCATGATAAAACAGCTTAAACCCTGCTCTTAAGCTTCTAGCCTTGCTACCTTTCTACCTGGGCTCCTGTGCACACAGTATGTTTATCTTCATCCTCTGCATCATGTCAGCCTGTTCTCTAGTTTTTCCTGTCAGAGTTCCAACATTCAAAGTTCCTACTCTCAATCCTAGACTCACGTCTTTCCTCTTCTCTCTCCGCCTACGGACATGCCTCCCACTGCTCCTTCTTTGACCAACAGTTGCCCAGTTTCCACCAGCACCCTGTTGGTTAACAGCACTAATGGCAGTCGTTGTTAACCCAGGCCTTGATCGATTCGTCATGACACTTGTACTGATGATCCTCATAACAAGTTTGGCAAATGTTTTAAGTCGGATGCCCTTCCTGACACAATCCTCTGCATTTATCCAGGCTTGGGACTGGTGTGAGGATGAACACTGGCTTGTGCCCGCCTTTATAACTGCATTGGTCGAAAGCCTTTTCTAAACACACAAAATGCATGTGGACAGATTTGGCAAATTCACATGGCCCTTCAGGATCCTGTACCTGTATCAAGTTTGTCAAGAGCGAAACGGCCAGGTCTAATACCGCATTGTACCTCCTGAATCCAAGGCTCAACCATTGGTCACAATCTCCTGCACAGACATTCCCAGGTCTGCTGAGGAGTGTAATTTTAGAATATACACGCTCCCCAGCTTACAAATAAGTTAGGTTCCAGACGGCCGTTTGTTAGATGAACTTGTTAATAAGTTGTTACAGAGCATTCTTTAGAGGGGAAAGTATGTTTAAACCTTGTATAAGTAACCTATATGAGTTTGTACTATATACAATCTCTCTCTCTCTCTCTCTCTCTCTCCCTCTCTCTCTCTCTCTCTCTCTCTCTGTTATTACATAACTGACCGCGTGGTGTAATGATGCTCTTGAGCTCAGTCTCATTGAAAGCATATTCTCTCTCGCTCTCTCTCTCTCTCTCTCTCTCTCTCTCTCTCTCACACACACACACACACACACACACACACACACACACACACACACACACACATTCACGCACACATACACACACACACACAGGCGACACCACAACTGAACAATTGAATCGATCAGCTTCCGGTTGCCCATGAACCGGAGAACTATAATCGAACTTCGACATGAAGATAATCTGATTTATTTATTTATTTACCCAAAGTGTGTGTAATGCTTCCTAGATAATTTTGTTTGATTGGTGGATTATTTGTGAATCATTTCCCAATATGATTCATGGTTTGTGTCTCACTCAGGCACACGTTCACCTGATTCGACTCAACCTGCTGCCTGCACACCTGAAGCTTTAGTCTTTATGGTGTTAAATCCTGGCCATCAGAAATTATTGTTAATGACATCATTCCTCCTGTGACACCGCAGTAAACATCATCTTGCACATCAAAACCACTCAGCATCACCAAGGCACACCATTTAACCCACTGGTCCCAGTCCCTGGTCCCGGATAATGAAGTTATCTGTGTAGGATCTGGAGGTGTGCGGCGGCCATGCGTGTGCTTCAGGCTGCGCGTAGCTGGAACGGTGCAAGACATGCTGACCTCTGAGAACAGCGAGCACACATTACCAGCTCACAGGTGGAAAGTTCATACTAGTGGGGGACATGAAATTAAACACTTAGAGAACTTTTAACCTCTCTCTCTCTCTCTCTCTCTCTCTCTCTCTCTCTCTCTCTCTCTCTCTCTCACACACACTCTCCATAATTATCACATTATCAATATCATTATTTCCTGTATTTAAACCCCTGGTTGCGCTCAAGCACAGCACAGCGGATCTGATCAGATTTACAGAGAGTTTCACCCTTATCCAGTTCATTATAATACTCGAGTCAATTTGTTTCTTCTTTGAAACTTTTGTCAGGAGTTCAGACATATGTCAGTTCTGCTTCTCTTCTAGGACCTCTGGTGTAAAGCACATCTCAGTCACACCCCTCTGCCAGAGCCTAGTATTAATGGTTAATGTTTAATCATATTTCATACTTATATTTATGATATAACTTTCTAGAGATTTTATTCCATTTCTATTACTGCTTGTTCTTCAATTTTATTTCACCTTCACTTTCACTCTCGACCTCAGACCGGATGTTCGTATCTCCAGATGTTTGTAAAACGAATGTTTGTAAGTGGGGGAACGTCTGTAATTGGAACATATCCTCCCGGGCTTTCTGCTCCACAGAGGGTGTGTTGGTGGGAATAAGGAAGTCCTTAAAGTATCCCTTCCACCTCCTGACAATATCCACAGTCGAGGTGAGCAGCTCCGCACTTCCACTGCAAACAATTATTTGTAGAGACAGCTCCCCAAGTCCTGAGGTGTTGGATGGTGGTCCAGAACCTTTTTGAGGACAACCAATTTCCACGCCCTCGCCAAGCTCCTGCCACACCTGAGATTTTGCATCAACGACAGCTCAGGCTGCAGCACGATTGGCTTGCTGGTACCTGACTGCTGCCTCAGGAGTCCCACAGGCCAATAAGACCAGATAGGCCTCCTTTTTCAGTTGGATGGCCCCATTCACCACATTTGTCCATCACCAGGCTTGGGGGTTACCACCACGACAGGCACCGATGACCTTCCAGCTACAGCTATGGGCTGCCATGCCAACAATGGACGCACAAAACGTGGCCCATTCAGAGTCCATATCCCCTGCCCCCTTCGGGACATGGTTGTAACTCTGATGGAGGTGGGAGTTAAAGGTCCCTCTTTCAGGAGAGTATGCCAAATGTTCGCAGGAGATCCTAACTACATGCTTGAGTTTGCCAGGTCTGGAGGGCGGCCTCCCCCACCATCAGTGCCAGTTCATCCACAGGTCATGATCAGTTGACAGCTCAGCCCTTCTCTTCACCTGAGTGTCCAGAACATGTGGCCACAGGTCCGGTGAAATGACTACAATGTCAATCAGCAGACTGCGGCCTAGGGTGTCCTGGTGCCAAGTGCACTTATGGACACCCTTAAGTTCAAACATGGTATTTGTGATGAACAAGTCATGACAAGCACAGAGATCCAACAACGAAACACCATTTGGGTTCAGACAGGCCGTACCAACTGATCACACTCTTCCAGGTCACACAATCATTGCCCACATTGGCGTCGAAGCTTTCCAGTAAAACGAAGGAGTCTCCAGGGAAAGCGTTCCCCAACACACCCCATCAGGACTCCAAGAAGGGTGGGCACTCTGAACTGTCATTTGGTGCATAAGCACAAACAACAGGCAGAACCCATCCTTCGTCCTGAAGGTGAAAGGGAAGCTACCCTTTCATCAACCAGGGAGTCCCTCAATGTGTGGGCACTGGGACAGGGGCAACAAAGATGCCCACACCGATTCACTACCTTTTCCAATGACCAACTCCAGAATGTAATAAAGTCCAGCGCTTCTCAAGATGGGTAGTTCCAGAGCCCAAGCTATGTACTAGGTAAGCCCGGCTATATCTAGTCGATATCGCTCAATCTCATGCACCAGCTCAGGCTCCTTCCCCGCTAGAGAGGTGACATTCCCTGTCAAAAGAGTCAGAGTCAGTAGCCGAGGATCAGTCCGAGAGAACCCATGCCTTCGGCTGCCAGCCAACTCACAATGCACCAGACTCCTATCGCCCTTTCCACAAGTGGTGGGTCCATGGGATAACGGGCCCATGTCTCCTTTTCGGGCTGGGCCCGACTGGGCTTCATGGACAGAACGCAACTGCCAGGTGCTCATTTTCAAGCTCCTTCCCCAGGCCTGGCTCCAGGTTGGGACCCCAGTGAACTACATCTGGGCAAGGGAAACTGTGACCTTATATGATTCTCCATATAGGGGTCTTTTGAGCTGTGCTACATCTGGACCTTTACCTAGGACCTGTTTGCCTTGGATGGCCCTGCCAGGGACATAATATCCCTGACAACAGCGCTCCTAGGATTATTAGGACGCACAAACCCCTCTACAATGATAAGGTGGCAATTCAGGAAGATTCTGTTAAATTTGAAATGTGTAAAGCTACTGTTATTTTTGATTAAGAAGAAAACTCTCTGCCTTCATAGCCATGTGGTATAGTGCATTAAGGTCCTCTTATTTTGGATCTGTCAGTGACAAATTCCCTCAGATGGAATACAGTGGATACAGATCCTATCCAATGAATGCTGAGTGCCAATTGGGATTACTTGCCAGAAGGGATGCTAGTCCAACGCCGAATATATATCCACACATTCTTAGCTAGGATAGTTGGTGTAGAACAGGAGTCAGCAACTCGCAGCTCCTGAGCCGCATGTGGTTCTTTCACCTCTCTGATGTGACTCTGTGGCTTTTATAAATAATGTTGTACTTTACGGTGGCCGACGGGTGCTTCATATACAAAAACCACGACAGAACCAAAAACAACTCAAAAAGAAAATGCCGCTTATTTGCTCACATTGGAAGCACTCCGGGCTCCCTGGGGTAGAGAGTTAAACCAGCTTTCACCTGAATGATGGAAGAATCTGCCTAAGGCAGAGTCCTGCAATGGCCAGGTACCCACGGGTACCCAGTAAGTAACCTTGCAAAAATGTTCTTTTAGGGTTGAAATTACATAGATGAAAATTAACAGTCATCGGTGTGGGTGGATATTTATTAGGTATGGGGGGGGGTGAATTTGTGTGTGTATTCTTGTGGATATGGATAGCGTTATATTAATCAGCTTCATTTAGAGTCTCAGTGGTTTTGATCTGCTGTGTTGGTGGAGTGAGCCACGGTATTTCCAAAGCCTTGTGCTCTTGGCAAGGAGTGTTCTCGCCATGCCAGCAGCAGCATAGTGAGCAAGAAATATTTTTCCACCACCGGGGCTTATAATCCACGAATGTAAATCACAGCTGAAGAAAGAGACGGTAAATGAGATTTGGTTTATGAACAGCAATCTCCGAATTAAATAACTCTCCTCCCAGGGACAAAATAAAAGATTGGGTCTGGTTCAGTCTCCACTCTGAGAATAGGGCGGTCAGTGCAGTATTACGCATTAATATTATTTAAAAGGATGTTGAGCAGGCTCCTTCTTAAAATAAGTCTTCATATACTTTTCTGTCATTTTTGTAAATTAAAACTATGACAAAACAACATTAATATAACAAATAAGGAAAAAGAACATTGCACGAAGGGAGTGATGCTGAGGTAGGCTACCCAATCCATTAACACATCTGGCTGCACCCTAGCTACTCTTTTTCTTTATTAAAATATAAGAAGGACTCAAATGCATTCATTCATTTTCTGAACTGCTTAATTCTAATTAGGGTAGCAGGGAGCCTGGAATTGTAATTTAAGTGTCTCTGCAGTCAGTCAAATCAATGCGACACATTGTTTTTTTATATTAACATAAAGGAAAAAGGGGAAAAACATTATATGGAGTGTTATTTGATTTTAAATGTCAAAAAGTATTTGTGGCTCCCAGTGTTTTCTTTACTGTGAATAACGCTTCCAAATGGCTTTTTGAATGGCAAAGGTTGTTGACCCCTGATACAGCCAATCCATCTACTAGAAAATCTGATCGCCAGTGATTTTTTTTATAGAGTAAACAAACAATTTTAGTATATTTTTGTTAAAGTTTAAAAATTTGTATAAAATTTGAATTTCCCCTCATTAAATCACCACCTTATTGCGGTGGAGAGGTTTGCGTTTCCTAATGATCCAAGGACCTATGTTGTCCAGGGCATTATGCCCCTGGTAGGGTCACCCAAAGCAAACAGGTCTGAAGTAACGGTCCAAACGAAGTGTGGTTCAGAAGACCTCTATAACAAGTAAAAGGAAAACAAGTACACAGTTTCCCTTGCCCAGATATGAATCACCGGGCTCCCCTCTGAAGCCAGGCCTGGGGGCAGGGCTTGAAGGCGAGTGCCTGGTGGTCGGGCTTCTGCCCATGGAGCCCGGCAAGACCAAGCCTGAGAAGGAGTCATGGGTCTGCCCTCGCATGGACCTATTACCTGTGGGAGGGGCTAGAAGGGTTGGGTGCAATGTGAGTTGGGTAGCAGCCAACAGCATGGGTCAGACTGATCCTCGGCTACTGACTCTGACTCTTGGGATAGGGAATGTCATCTCTCAGGCAGGGAAGGAGCCTGAGCTGGTGCGTGAGGTGGAGAGAAACTGAATAGATATAGTTGGACTCACCTCAACACATAGCTTGGGCTCTGGAACCACCCTTCTCAAGAGAGGCTGGACCTTATGCCATTCTGGAGTTGCTCATGGGGAGAGGTGACAAGCAGGTGTGGGCATCCTTGTTGCCCCTGTCTCGGTGCCTACATGTTGGGGTTCTCTCCAGTCGACAAAAGAGTTGCTTCCAATCGCCTTCAGGTGAGGGGACAGGTTTTGACTGTTATCTGTGCTTATACATGACAGCATAATGACAGTTCAGAGTATCCACCCTTCTTGTAGTCTTTAGAGGTGTGTTGGAGAATGCTCCCCCTGAAGACTCACTCGTTGTCCTGGGAGACTTCAATTCCAATCTGGGCAATGATAATGTGACCTGGAAGGGCGTGATCGGTAGGTACGGTCTTTCCAGTCTAAACCCAAATGGCGTTTCATTGTTGAACTGTGCTCGTCACAGATTGTCTATCATGAACACCATGTTTGAGCATAAGGGTGTTCTATAAGTGGGTGGAGTGCAAGGTTCTACTTTGTATTCATGCCACCGGACTTGCGGCTGCATGTTCTGGACACTCAGGTGAAGAGGGGAGCTTGAGCTGTCAACCAATCATCACCTGGTGGTGAGCTGGCTCGAATTGCAGGGGAGGCTACCCTCCAGACCTGGCAGGCCCGATCGTGAAGTTAGAGTCTCCTGGGAATATTTGGTGAAGTCTCCTGTCAGAGAGGCCTTTAACTCCCACCTCTGGCAGAGCTACAAACACGTCCCGAAGGAGGTGGGTGACATGGAATCCAAATGGGCCATGTTTCGTGCCTCCACTTCTGAGGCGGCAGCCCAGAGCTGTGGCTGGAAGGCCCTCGGTGCTTGTCGTGGCGGTCACCCCCAAACCCAGTAGTGGACACCTATGCTGAAGGGGGTCAGCTAGCTGATAAAGGAGGCATTTCAGGTCTTATTGGCCTCTGGGACTCCCGGGGTAGTAGACAGATACCAGCAGTCGAAGCTGTCGCAGATGTAAAATCTTGGGCATGGGAGGAGTTCAGTGAGGAAAGAGAGCGACTATCAGTTGGCCTCTAAAAGGTTCTGGACTACTGAAAAGGGTTTTCAGCGTTGCAGTAATTTATATATCCATTTTTGATATCCTTTAATTATGTATTTGCATTTGCTCATTATTGAAAAGCACAAAGTGTTCTTATAAGTATTGTAAGTAAGATGTTGTTCCTTTTTTCCTCACAAAGCCGTTACTAGATGGTCCATACATGATTTCATTAATTGGCTCCTTGTGCCCACTCTGTACTCTACATCTTGTTTGGTTACCAATTCCCTGTATTGTTTTTTGAAATCACATTGTACACACCTTGGGCAGAACACAACAGTCTTAACAGTCTTGTAACTCCCACCCATAAACAGTGTAACCCACCTAGAATTGTATAAATACTCTTTGTCTCTGTATGCTTCGGCGAGCTTGTGAATAAAGAACTTGACTTTATTGCTTTCTTCACTCTTTATTGCAAGCCACCCCAGAGTTCTCTGGGTGACACAGATGACTGATCCGAGAGATGACTATACCTCCCTCAGAGTCAGCAAGAGAAAGAACTAGACAACGAATTGAAGTCCTGACAACTACCATTCGATGCCTCAGGCAGGGGAAGAATTTCTCAACAAATACTGTTTATAGTGGAAGTGGGGAGTTGCTGACCTCGACTGTGGATGTCATCGGGAGGTGTAAAGAATACTTCGAGGACCTCCTCAATCCCACCAACACGCCCTCTGTGGAGGATGAAGAACCCGTGGGTCTGGGCAGGGGTCCGCCCATCACTGGAGCTGAGGTCACTGAGATAGTCAAAACGCTGCTAGGTGGTCGGGGTAGCTCAGGGCTCTGGATGCTGTAGGACTGTCTTGGTTGACACGTCTCTGCAACATTGCGAGGTCATCGGGGGCCGTACCTCTGGATTGGCAAACCGGAGTGGTCGTCCCCCTTTTTAAAAGGGGGACCGGAGGGTGTGTTCCAATTATCATGGAATCACACGCCTCAGCCTATCCTGGAAAGTCTATGCAGGATACTGGAGAAGAGGATCTGACCGATAGTTGAACCTTGGATTTAGGAGGAACAATGTGGTTTTTGTCCTAGCCCTGGCACTTTTGACCAGCTCTATATACATTCCACAGGATCTTGGAGGGAGCATGGGAGTTTGTCCAACCTGTCCAAATCTGTTTGTGGATTTGGAGAAGGCTTTCGACCGTGTCCCTCGGGCTATCCTGTGGGGTGTGCTCTGGGAATACGGCGTTTCAGACCAGCCTTTCGATCTCTGTATTACCGGAGCCAGAGTCTGGTCTGTATTGGTAACAACAGGTCGAATTCATTTCCAGTTAGGGTTGGCATTCGCCAAGGCTGTCCTTTGTCATCGGTTCTGTTCATAATTTTTTAAGTACAGAAATTTAGGCACAGCCGAGGCATTAAGGAGTTCTGTTTTGGTGACTATCAGATCTCATCTCTGCTTTTTGAGGGTGACGTTGTCCTTGTGGTTTCATCAAGCCGGTAGCTCCAGCTTTTATTGGAGTGATTCACAGTCAAGTGCGAAGCAACGGGTATAAAAATCAGCATCTCCAAGTCTGAGGCCATGGTTCTCAGTCAGACAAGGGTGGAATGCACCCTGCGCGTTGGGAATGAGGTCGTGCCCAAAGTGGAGCAGTTCAAGTATCTTGGGGTCTTGTTCATGAGTGAGGGAAGGATGGAGTGGGAGATCGACAGACGGATCGCTGCAGCCTCTGTTGTAAAGCAGACCTGTGCGGGTCCGTTGTCATGAAGAGGAAGCTGAGCGGCAAGGCAAACCTCTCAATTTAACAGTCAATCTATGTTCCAACCATCACCCATGGTCCAGCTTTGGGTAATGACCAAAAGAACAAGATCATGGATGCAAGCGGCTGAAATGAGCTCCTTTGCTGGGTAGCGGGGCTCTCCCTTAGAGATAAGGTGAGAGGCTCAACCATCCGGGGAGAGCTTGGAGTAGAACCACTACTCCTCCACATTCAGAGGGGCCAGTTGAGGTGGCTCTGACATCTGGTCAGAATGCCTCCCAAGCGCCTCCCTGGTGTGGTGTTTCAGGTATGTCCAACCGGGAAGAGACCTTGGGGCCGACCTGGAACACGCTGGAGGGACTATGTCTCTCAGCTTGTCTGGGAATGCCTTGGCGTCCCCCCTGGAAGAGCTGTAGGAAGTGGCTCAGGAGAGGGACATCTGGACCTCATTGCTTAGGTTTCTGCATCCGCGTTCCAACCCCGGAATAAGCAGAAGGAGATGATGAAGATGATGAAAATTTGAATTTGGTTACCTATCCACAATAACTCGTGAGACACTTCTGAGTAAAGCCATCAGAATTTCATGCTTCATTAATTGCAAACAACATGGCATTTGAGCAATGTAATTAATCAATCAGTTTTAATTAGATCAAACCACACAGATCCTATTGTTAGGGAAGGTGCTTCTTTCCTGAAGTCAGGAAATTACAGTCAGGACCTCTGTTCAACACTAACTGAGGTTAAGTGATTAAGACATTGGAATATACATTTAAATAAATATTTAGTGTTGATGAACTTCCAAGAACAAAATGTATCACTTTGTTATTAGAAATGAAGCAGAAAAATGCAGGAAAAGTAAAAAGAAAGCACTGATGCTCTTAGTGTGTTGTCTGAGTGTGTGATACCAATACATACATGAGTGGAAGAACTATCTCAGTGTAATGGAGTCAAATTATTAAAACTAAGCACAGAGGTATGAGGAATGAATACGTTGTCTAGTCTAGTATACATTATGTATGATTAAAAAGAGAAATAAGAAATAACTCCTGCTCTTTGATGTCTCCGCACATAGGAAACACATATAGGAAACAGACAAAACACTTGCATTGTGCGACTGTTTTGTAGTATTAAATATATTGCCACATTTGATAGACTATAGTTGGCAACTTGCTTTTTTTTAAATTGTAACAAATTAAAACCAATGCAAGTGTTTGTGCTAACAATGGGCTATGTAACATTCTCTACGGGTTATATTCAGTTCTTTGCTATATTTATGAATTTCAGTCCATTGATCAATGGGACATTTCTGCCTTTCTATCCTCCCGATTATATTGTATGGTTTACGAATCACTTAAAGCGTCTGTGGAAAATTCAACTTTGAAGTGACTCTTAATGGTTTTTCAGCTGGTATAAAAAATAAAGCATAGCTGTCCATCTTGTTCCAAGTATCACTTGATTTCTCTGCTTGTCTTTTCACACTTTGCTGTCACTGTTTAATTCAAGTAATAGCATACGTGGTTGTAGTATTACCTTTTAACAGCACAATTTGGATCATTTATTAAAATATCAGCCAGAACATGCATCTAATTGAGCTTATTAAAATAATTGAGAGATAAAGTCAATCATCCACCCATCCATTGTTCCCCCCTAGCTTTTGCCCATGCATTCATCAAACCATCATGTTATGTCAACACGACAGAATATGGAAGCTATTTGATTTTGGCAGTTAGCTGCTACCACACACTATTTATTTGTTTGGTTTTTTAATAATGCTTATGATCACATACACACATACCATAATAACATTTTCAGTTTGCATTCCTTATGGTCCTTCTTGGGGTCTATTTTGATGAAACGGAATACATTTAAGTGCTTTTCGTGGAAACTGAAATAGAATGCCATGTGCCATAAGAAAGAAAGGCTTCTTTTGTACTTTATTTCTTATTCTTTCAGCTGAATATGAATTGCATTTTAAGTGTTATTAAAATCCCTCACACACTTAAGTAACAAGTTCACAAAATAAATCTGATGTTTAATAAATAGCCTTGTATTTAAATTCTTATCCAAACAATCACTTCAGGACCTCCATTTTAGTTAATTTTGTTATCAAAGGCCAGCCATGTCTCTCACTGTCTATGGTGTGAGGCTGTAAAAGAACCATTGCTGATGTTCGACAAGAGGCTGCATAGCCATCAGTGTGCTTCTGCCCTGCGATGGCCTGGCGAACTGTCCAGAGTATACTCTACCCTCGCCTGGAGTCGGCTGAGATGGGAGCCAGTCTGCACGCAATCTTAATTAGGATTATACGGTTACAGAAAATGAATGAATGACTTCAGGATTCATGACAAAATTATAAACCTGATAACAACAATAACAACAACAATGACTTTTGGCTTCAACAGTAATTCATTCACTTTCTAAGCCACTTAATTCTCATTAGAGACATGGGGAGGCTGGCGGCCCTCTCAGCTGAGTCCAGGAAAAAGTGGGGTACACCCTGAACAGCTTGTCAGGATATTCATTTATTTTATGAATCACTTAATCCTTATTAGGATTGTTGGGAGGCTGATACCCATTTCAGCCGACTCAGGGTGAGGGCAAAGTATGCCCTCTTTTAGATGACTCTCAGCACAGGCAGTGAAAGACATGGACAACCTTTGATAGCCCAGTTAGCTGCACTGGGGGAACAACAGTGACAATCATTGACAGTGGAGCTTGAACCACCAACCTTGGGATTGGTAATGCAGCACCTTTCCACCAGGCCACCAGCACCACTGCCCCATCAGGCCACTGTCACCGCCCCACATACAACCTCCTTCTTCTTTTCCTTTCGGCTTTTCCCTTCAGGGGTCGCCACAGCGAATCATCTGCCTCCATCTCACCCTATCCTTTGCATCTTCTTCTCTTACACCAACGACCTTCATGTCCTCCTTCACCACATCCATGAATCGTCTCTTTGGTCTTCCTCTAGGCCTTTTGCCTGGTAGTTCCAGCCTCAGCATCCTATTACCAATATACTCACTATCCCTCCTCTGTACATGTCCAAACCATCTCAATCTAGCCTCTCTGACTTTGTCTCCAAAACGTCTTACATGTGCTGTCCCTCTGATGTACTCATTCCTAATCCTATCCATCCTCGTTACTCCCAAAGAGAACCTCAACATTTTCATCTCTGCTACCTCCAGCTCTGCCTCCTGTCTTTTCCCAAGGGCCACTGTTTCTAAACCATACAACATTGTTGGCCTCAACACCGTCTTGTACACTTTTCCTTTCATTCTTGCCGATACGCTCCTATCGCACATCACACCAGACACTTTTCTCCAACCATTCCAACCTGCCTGCACACGCTTCTTGACCTCTTTTCCACACTCTCCATTGCTCTGGATTGTTGAGCCTAAGTACTTAAAATCCTCCACCTTTCTTATCTCTGCTCCTTGTAATCTCAAAGTTCCTCTTGGGTCCTTGTCATTCATGCACATGTATTCTGTCTTACTGAGGCTAATCTTCATTCCCCTCCTTTCCAGGGCATACCTCCACCTCTGTAGATTTTCTTGCACTTGTTCTCTGCTCTCACTACAGATCACAATGTCATCTGCAAACATCATAGTCCATGGGGAATCTTGTCTAACCTCGTCTGTCAGCCTGTCCATCACCATAGCAAACAAGAAGGGGCTGAGAGCTGACCCTTGATGCAGTCCCACCTCCACCTTGAACTCTTCTGTCACACCGACAGCACACCTCACCACTGTCTTACATCTCTCATACATATCCTGCACCACTCTAAAATACTTCTCTGCCACTCCAGACTTCCTCATGCAATACCACAGTTCTTCTCTCGGCACCCTGTCATATGCTTTCTCCAGATCTCCAAAGGCACAATGCAGCTCCCTCTGACCTTCTCTGTACTTCTCCATTAACATCCTCAAGGCTACATCTGTGGTGCTCTTTCTTGGCATGAAACCAAACTGTTGTTCACAAATGCTGACCTCTGCCCTTAGTCTAACTTCCACTATTCTTTCCCATAACTTCATCATATGGCTCATCAACTTTATCCCTCTTTAGTTGCCACAACTCTGCACGTCTCCCTTGTTCTTAAAAATGGGCACCAGCACACTTCTCCTCCATTCCTCTGGCATCCTCTCACTCTCTAAGACCTTGTTAAACGTTCTTGTCAGAAAATCTACTGCTACCTCTCCTAGACACTTCCATACCTCCACCGGTATGTCATCAGGGCCAACTGCCTTTCCATTCTTCATCCTCTTCAATGTCCTCCTCACTTCACCCTTACTAATCTTTGCTACTTCCTGGTCCTCAAAAGTCACCTCTTCTACTCTTTTTTCTCTCTCATTTTTCTCATTCATCAGCTCTTTAAAGTACTCTTTCCATCTTCCCAGCACACTTCTGTTATCAGTCAATACATTCCCCTCTCTGTCCTTTATCAATCTAACTTGCTGCACGTCCTTCCCATCTCTATTTCTCTGCTGTGCCAACCTGTATAAATCAGTCTCTCCCTCTTTACTTTCCAACCGAGCATACAAGTCATCTGTTTAGCCTTTGACACTGCTACCTTTGCCTTATGCTGTGTCTCCCTGTACTCCTGTCTACTCTCTTTGGTTTTCTCAATGTCCCACTTCTTAGCTAATCTCTTCCTTTGTACACACTCCTGCACTTCCTCATTCCACCACCAAGTCTCCTTATCTACTTTCCTTCCAGATGACATACCAAGTATTCTCCTACCTGTCTCCCTGATCACATCAGCTGTAGTTGTCCAGTCATCTGGAAGCTCTTCGTGACCACCCAAAGCCTGTTTCAACTCCTCCTTGAAGACAACACGACACTCTTCCTTTTTGAACTTCCACCATTTTGTCTTCTGCTCTGCCTTTGCCTTCTTCACCTTCCTCACCATCAGCATCATCCTGCACACCACCATCCTATGCTGTTTGGCAACACTCTCACCCGCTACTACTTTGCAGTCACTGACTTCCTTTAAATTACATCGCCTGCATAAGATGTAGTCTACCTGTGTGCTCCTACCTCTGCTTTTATAAGTCACCCTATGCTCCTCTCTCTTCTGGAAGAAAGTATTCACCACAGCCATTTCCATCCTTTTTGCAAAATTTACCAACATCTGTCCTTCTGCGTTCCTGTCCTGGATACCAAACCTACCCATCACTTCCTCGTCCCCTCTGTTTCCTGCACCAACATGTCCATTGAAGTCTGCTCCAATGACCACTCTTTCACCTCTGGGGGTACTCTGCATCACTTCATCTAACTCCCTCCAGAATCTCTCCTTCTCTTCTCGCTCACATCCTGTCTGTGGGGCATAAGCACTAACAACATTGACCATCACACCTTCAATTTCTAACTTGAGACGCATCACTCTGTCTGACACTCTTTTCACTTCTAGAACATTCCTGACAAACTCCTCCTTCAAGATGACTCCGACTCCATTTCTCTTCCCATCCACACCATGATAAAACAGCTTAAACCCTTCTCCTATGCTTCTAGCCTTGCTACCTTTCCACCTGGTCTCCTGAACACACAGTATGTCCACCTTCTTCCTCTGCATCATGTCAGCCAGCTCTCTACCTTTTCCTGCCATAGTTCCAACATTCAAAGTCCCTACTTTCAGTCCTCGACTCATGCCTTTCCTCTTCTCTCTCTCTGGCAATGAACACGCCTCCCGCTTCTCCTTCTTCGACGTCTTCGACCAACAGTAGTCCAATTTTCCATCAGCACCCTGTTGGTTGACGGCACTGATGGCGGTCGTTGTTAACCCGGGCCTCGACCGATCTGGTATGTCATTCTTTCTTGTGATTCGCATAGTTTATTTGGCATTTGTTTTACGCTGGATGCCCTTCCTGACGCAACCCTCTGCATTTATCCGGGCTTGGGACCGGCGTGAGGGAGAGACACTGGTTTGTGCCCCCCCCCTCACGGCTGCATTACTGCCCCACATACAACCATTTGCACTCAATTCTCTGTTTTGTAGTGTAGTTTTCAATTAATGCAACCCCCAGTTAACCTAATGTGCTTGTTTTTTTTAATTTGGGAGGGAAGAGGAGTACCCGGATAAAACCCACACAAGTATGGGGAAAAACATGCAAACTCCACAAAAAACCCCCGAGCCTTGGGAATTGAACCTGGGACATTCTTGCTGTGAGCCAAATATCTCCCAACACACATACATACATACATACCTAAGCCAAATGACTAGAGTTTGGTAAGCTGTTTGCCTTTTAAAAGGAACACTTCCCAATTGAACGACTTCACAATTTCATAGGGAAGTGATGTCTTTTACAGCCCTGTTATAAGATGGCCTTTCTGCTCCCAGCAATGCTTCTCAAGCACCCTGTCATTTTTCACATGTTGACTTTTAAAAGCGCAATGACGGATTGCTTTGCTTGCGTGGCCCCAAATTAAACTGGAAATGGTATCACTCAAAGTTTCTCATATTACAGAAATCGGTTGGCAGCCTATAAAATGGATTATAGTGCCTCTGTAGCTCTCAGATTGAACCCCAGCCCTTCTGTTGCATATTTAGATTATGCCTCCCATAAATGTATATGGGTTCCTCTTTCTTCCCCAGCTGCTATGCAGCCATTAAGAGATGCTCGACTTCTGGAGATCATGATGCAGAAGGGATAGACAAATTCTAATAATGTTTTTCGTGGTGTTATATTTGTGTTATATTTGCCTTTTCCCCAAATACCAAAAGTTTAAAGAACAAGCTGTCTGCATGTGAAAGCATTTCTCTATTATAGCAGACTGACAGATTTAAGAACGTATGCTTGACCACTGTTCATGACTATAGGATTAAAAAATGAAAAATGCTTGTACAGTTCTAAGAGACACAGCATTGTCACTATAAGTAAATCAGTGCATATTTCTGTTGTCAGTGTAGTAAAACCGAGAGGTGTATTTAAAGTATAGTTTTAATATGACAGCTACATAATTAAAAAGAGTGAGGACCAAAGGAAAAGGAAATAGGTATTGTTCAACTGCTTTGGTACCCACTGATTCAGCAGACTGCAATCATTCACTTTCACCCTCAGCATAGATCTGGCCTGTAGTAATAAACCAAATTTTACAGAGAGCATACAGTATGCTGAATACTGTAACTGTTCATTGCATTAGTAGTATTCTTTTCAGTGTAATCTGGAGTTGCCCTTTGTGGTGGACAAAGTTGTCTTTGCTCACTGCAATACCAAAATTAAACAGCTACAATAAATAAACAGATCTCCTCCCCTCCTTTCACTTCGGCTTTTTGAGGGGTCGCCACAGCGAATCATCTGATCTGCACATTTGATTTGGCATAGGTTTTTACGTCGGATGCCCTTCCTGGCACCCCCCCCCCTTTAGCAAGGGGCTTAAGCCCACTGACGGCTTTGCAGCTACTCTTTGCGAAAGTCAGCAAAGATTCTTTTGCATGCCTCTCACCATAGACAGTGACAGATATGGCCGGCCTTTGATAACCCAGTTAGCTGCACTGGGGGGACAGTCACAACCTTGTGGAGAGTGGGACTCGAACCCTCAACCTTAGGATCAGCGATCCAGCACCCTTTAATACCAGGGCACCACTACCCCACCACCAGGCCACCACTGTCCCCATATACATATATATATATATATACACTAGTCCTTCTCAAAAAATTTGCATATCGTGATGAAGTTCATTATTTTCTGTAATGGACTGATAAAAATTAAATTTTCACATATTTTAGATTCATTGCACACCAACTGAAATATTTCAGGTCTTTTATTGTTTTAATACTGATGATTTTGGCATACAGCTCATGAAAACCCAAAATTCCTATCTCAAAAAAATGAAAAGGTATTCTAAACGAGCTATTAACCTAATCATCTGAATCAACCAATTAACTCTAAACACCTGCAAAAGATTCCTGAGGTTTTTAAAAACTCCCAGCCTGGTTCATTACTCAAAACTGCAATCATGGGTAAGACTGCCGACCTGACTGCTGTCCAGAAGGCCATCATTGACACCCTCAAGCAAGAGGGTAAGACACAGAAAGAAATCTCTGAGCGAATTGGCTGTTCCCAGAGTGCTGTATCAAGCCACCTCAGTGGGACGTCTGTGGGAAGGAAAAAGTGTGGCAGAAAACGCTGCACAACCAGAAGAGGTGACGGGACCCTGAAAAAGATTGTGGAGAAGGGCCGATTCCAGACCTTGGGGGACCTGTGGAAGCAGTGGACTGGGCTACAGGTGCCGCATTCCCCAGGTCAAGCCACTTTTGAACCAGAAACAGTGGCAGAAGCGCCTGACCTGGGCTACAGAGAAGCAGCACTGGACTGTTGCTCAGTGGTCCAAAGTACTTTTTTCGGATGAAAGCAAATTTTGCATGTCATTCGGAAATCAAGGTGCCTAGAGCCTGGAGGAAGACTGGGGAGAAGGAAATGCCAAAATGCCTGAAGTCCAGTGTCAAGTACCCACAGTCAGTGATGGTCTGGGGAGCCATGTCAGCTGCTGGTGTTGGTCCACTGTGTTTTATCAAGGGCAGGGTCAATGCAGCTAGCTATCAGGAGATTTTGGAGCACTTCATGTTTCCATCTGCTGAAAAGTTTTATGGAGATGAAGATTTCATTTTTCAGCACGACCTGGCACCTGCTCACAGTGCCAAAACCACTGGTAAATGGTTTACTGACCATGGTATTACTGTGCTCAATTGGCCTGCCAACTCTCCTGACCTAACCCCATAGAGAATCTTTGGGATATTGTGAAGAGAAAGTTGAGAGACACCAGACCCAACACTGTGGATGAGCTTAAGGCCGCTATCGAAGTATCCTGGGCCTCCATAACACCTCAGCAGTGCCACAGGCTGATTGCCTCCATGCCACGGTGCATTGAAGCAGTCATTTCTGCAAAAGGATTCCCAATACAATACAAAGTATTGAGCGCATAACTAAACATAATTATTTGAAGGTTGACATTTTTGTATTAAAAACACTTTTTTTTTAATTGGTCGAATGAAATATGCTAATTTTTTTAGATAGGAATTTTGGGTTTTCATGAGCTGTGTGCCAAAATCATCAGTATTAAAACAATAAAAGACCTGAAATATTTCATATTTTATAGAAAATAATGAACTTTATCACAATATGCTAATTTTTTGAGAAGGACTAGTGTGTGTCTATATATATATATATATATATATATATATATATATATATATATATATATAATACTATGTATTGTGCAAATATTTTAGGCACTATTTTTTGCATAACCTTTGCTATAGATTTTTATTTTAGAAATTGTATATAAGCAAGTTTGTAAAAAAGCAAACAAACAAACAAACAAACAAAAAAACAAACAAACAAAAAAACACCTTCAAAATGTTAATTTTCCATCAAAAAATGAAATGTAACATAAAAAAACGTGAGTATATTATGTCAATAAAGAAAGCAGCATATTATGTATAAGAGACCACTTTTCATAGAAATATACAATGAAAGATGCTGTGATTTTCATGCAAATAGAATCAAGTGTATCAGTCAACATGAAGACCTGCGGCTGATTCTGGAAAACACCTGGTAGATGCTGTACTTGTAAAACTGCACAAACTAGACCTGATGCTTTTATATTTTTAAACAAAAAAAAAATCATTGCACTTAATATTGATTCAGTTTAATTTTCATTATAGTGTTTACTGTTCTTTATAGGATTTTATATAGAGTGAAGATGTTTAATTTAATGTCATTATTTATATGTAAATTTAAGGCATCTTTGTTGTACACCATTCCTTTCCATGTGCCATCTAGTTTATTCAAAAAGTAGGATGCTTAAAACATTTTCAGAGTAATACACACACACACACACACACACACACACACACACACACACACACACAAACACACACAAAATCTAATGTACATACTATATTCTGCTTGGTGTGTGAAGTCAAGAAAAAAAGAATGACTCAAATTTATTAGAGCAATTTTTCTTGGGCTCTATTAGAACCCTTCACTCAGCTATGGCTGTGTATCAAGACTGGTAAATTCAATCCATCGCAATATACTGTGACAGAATTTCTCAGGCTATTAATTGTGCTGACTGAGTTAACTGACCTGCTATCCAAGTGCCAGAATGTCTCTCTCTCTCTCTCTCTCTCTCTCTCTCTCTCTCTCTCTCTCTCACACACACACACACACACACACACACACACACACACACACACACACACACACACTCACACACACACACACTATCGGCAACAACAAACTTGCCTTCTCTTCATGAAATGCTGCTTTTTGTTGGCGACACTGTGGGAATTGCTTCGGGAGTAGTCGAGGCTCTCTGCAGTCTGCCACCACAGTTTTACAGCACAATTTTTCACTGTAAAAGAAATAAATGAAGTATCAGAACATAGCCCATGTTTCAAAATGGAAGGAAAGAAAAAAATCTCAGATTGTCCACACCAGCAAAGGGAGAGATGACAACCAGAATGGCTGCAGGGCTTAAACTGTCCTTGAGGTGGATCAGCCTTCTCAGTGTTCAAAAAATTCAACATAGAATCCCAGGGCCTTAATTATTCTAAGAGCAGCTCAGGTCTTCTCACCATAGAGTGAAAATGTTGAGAATCAAAATGACTTTTCAAACTACCCTTGCAGAAACAAAATGTCTTTGCGTTTCAGCCAGAAGTATTTTATTGTCAAATATACATGAGATAAAAATAACTTCAAATATTTCAGAGGTGGAACCTTGTACCTTTGACCCCAAAATCTAAGTTCTTATATAAACTGAAAATACACATATTTCTGATTCCGTGTCTTTTTTCAATCAACTCTCGGTTAAAGTACACAGCTGTACAGTGCTTAAGCAGCCATTAAGAGCATCTGCTTCACACTTCACTCCCTAAAGCTCTGATTAGTCATCTGACTCTCTTGCCCTGAAGATGGCTTTTACTTACAGCACATTTAAAATAAGCATCACTTGGTGCTTCATCAAACAGTAGAATGGATCAGACTGATGGCTGAAGACACCAATCATATTGTGCAATGAGCGAGGGAGGGGAAGAGTCATGCTGTTCCTGGCCTATTGTGTGGGTTGAATCAGTTGGACTTTGATGAATGCCACTCTGTTCTCACTATTACTGTATCCTACAAAGCACACTAGTTAATTGCCTCACACACACACACACACACACACACAAACAGATGTATAGAATAACACACTTTTGGATAAAGTAAATGATTTAGTAACTAACCTAATGCCACATAAAACATGCGAGTCAAATATACAAATCCAATACCGGATCGGTCAAGGCCCGGGTTAACAATGACCGCCATCAGTGCTGTTAACCAACAGGGTACTGTTGGAAATTGGACTACTGTTGGTTGAAGAAGGAGAGATCGAAGAATGACAGGTGGGAGGCGTGTCCGTAGGCAGAGAAAGAAGAGGAAAGGTATGAGTCTAGGACTGAGAGCAGAGGGCTGGATGACATGATGCAGAGGAGGAAGGTGGATATGCTGTGTGTTCAGGAGACCAGGTGGAAAGGTAGCAAGGCTAGAAGCTTAGGAGCAGGGTTTAAGCTGTTTTATCATGGTGTGGATGGGAAGAGAAATTGACTAGGAGTCATCTTGAGGGAGGGGTTTGTCAGGAATGTTCTAGAAGTGAAAAGAGTGTCAGACAGAGTGATGAGTATCAAGTTGGAAATTGAAGGCATGATGTTCAATGTTGTTAATGCTTATGCCACACAAGCAGGATGTGAGCTAGAAGAGAAGGAGAGATTCTGGAGTGAGTTAGATGAAGTGATGCAGAGTACCCCCAGAGGTGAAAGAGTGGTCATTAGTGCAGATTTCAATGGACATTGGTGCAGGAAACAGAGGGGTTGAGGAAGTGATGGGCAGGTTTGGTATCCAGGACAGTAACACAGAAGGACAGATGTTGATAGACTATGCAAAAAGGATGGAAATGGCTGAGGTGAATACTTTTGTCCATAAGGGACAGGAGCATAGGATGACTTATAAAAGCAGAGCTAGGAGCACACAGGTAGACTACATCTTGTGTAGGCGATGTAATTAGAAGGAAGTCAGTGACTGCAAAGTAGTAGTGGGTACTGGTGTCCATTTTTAAGAACAAGGGAGATGTACAGAGTTGTGGCAACTACAGAGGGATAAAGTTGATGAGCCATACGATGAAGTTATGGGAAAGAATAGTTGAAGTTAGACTAAGGGCAGAGGTCAGCATTTGTGAACAACAGTTTGGTTTCATGCCAAGAAAGAGCACCACAGATACAGTGTTTGCTTTGAGGATGTTAATAGAGAAGTACAGAGAAGGTCAGAGGGAGCTGCATTGTGCCTTTGTGGATCTGGCCAAAGCATATGACAGGGTGCCGAGAGAGGAACTGTGGTATTGCATGGGGAAGTCTGGAGTGGCAGAGAAGTATGTTAGAGTGGTGCAGGACATGTATGAGCGATGTAAGAAAGACAGTGGTGAGGTGTGCTGTCGGTGTGACAGAAGAGTTCAAGGTGGAGGTGGGACTTCATCAAGGGTCAGCTCTGAGCCCCTTCTTGTTTGCTATGGTAATGGACAGGTTGACAGATGAGGCTAGACAAGATTCCCCATGGACTATGATATTTGCAGATGACATTGTGATCTGTAGTGAGAGCAGAGAACAAGTGAAGGAAAATCTAGAGAGGTGGAGATCTGCCCTGGAAAGGAGAGAAATGAAGATTAGCCTCAGTAAGACAATACATGTATGTGAACAACAAGGACCTAAAAGGAACGGTGAGGTTACAGTAAGCAGAGATAAAGAAGGTGGAGTACTTAAGCTCAACAGTCCAGAGCAATGGAGAGTGTGGAAAAGAAGTGAAGAATTGTGTGCAGGCAGGTTGGAATGGTTGGAGAAAAGTGACCGGTGTGATATGTGATAGGAAGGTATCGACAAGAATGAAAGGAAAAATGTACAAGATGGTGTTGAGGCCAGTAATGGTATATGGTTTAGAAACAGTGGCCCTGGGGAAAAGACAGGAGGCAGAGCTGGAGGTAGCAGAGATGAAAATGTTGAGGTTCTCTTTGGGAGTAATGAGGATGGATAGGATCAGGAATGAGCACATCAGAGGGACAGCACATGTAGGAGGTGACAAAGTCAGAGAGGCTAGATTGAGATGGTTTCGACATGTACAGAGGAGGGGTAGTGAGTATATTGGTAGTAGGATGCTGAGGTTGGAACTACCAGGCAGAAGGCCTAGAGGAAGACCAAAGAGATGATTCATGGACATGGTGAGGGAGGACATGAAGGTAGTTGGTGTAAGAGAAGATGCAAAGGATAGGGTGAGATGGAGGCAGATGATTTGCTGTCACAACCCCTGAAGGGAACAGCCGAAAGGAAACAAAGAAGTAACTAACCTAATAATTGTAATATTTATATAATTATTCAAAAACATACACTGTAATTTTTATTTTCACAGCAACAAAAAATAAAACACAACTTGACTACAACTTATGCATAGTTTTGGTAAAGTCCCACAGTCCAAAAATATGCACAGTAGGCTATTCTGGATTGATCTTCTGGTGTGAGTGTATTAATTGTAGTTTGTCTGTGTCCCTGCAATATACTGTTGAGCTTTCCAGGCTGCTGAGCTTTCACCAGAGTCAGTGGGTAGCTTCAGCTTCCACTGATCATAAAAGAAGTTGGCCTACAGAGTGGTAAACTGGGGAATGATAGCCATACAATGGTGTGTGAGAAACAAAGCAAGAGAGGGAGAGTGCAGAGTCCACATAGAAACACCCATATTGACCATGGTGCTTGATCTCAGGACCTTATTGCTATTTGGAGAGAGTACTAGACTTACGGATTGTGACTCTATTCACTCAGTATTCTGATGCAGACAGCATGCTGTGATAATGCGGTATATTGGTGCTACTTTTTTTTTTTGACTGCAGATGATGGATTCCCTAAAACCTGCTGAGGAGAGTTCCAACTGAACACCCTGAAGAATACACTGAACAAATGGTGATTTTGACTCACTCATGCTTCTGTAGATAATTTCACTTGAACTCTGTAGACATGTACACAAATAACTCTGTTCTAATCATAAACAATCCTTAACACCCATCAATACAGATTCACTTCTGTTTGACTATACTGTATAGTGTAAAACAGAAGGAAAGTAATATTTGCAATCCCTTTATACAGGTATCGTCTCGAAATGGAGAAAGCTGGATTAACCCAAAGCATTACTCATGTAATTTTTGGAATTATTTGCGTCTTGCTACTCTGGTTTCTCAGAGGCTAAATCTACCTTGAGCTGCCTTTTTATTTTTATTTTTAATTTTTTTTGGTAAAACTGCATTATTTCATTTTATTTTATTTTCTGTAACCGCTTAATCCTAATTAGGCTCACAGGGAGGCTGGCGCCCATCCCAGCCAACTCCGGGCAAGGGCAGAGTACACCCTGGACAGCTCGCCAGGCCATCGCAGGGTGGAGACACGCCAACGGCTTTGCAGCCTGCCCTTGTCGAAAGTCAGCAACGGTAAAACTGCATTATGGAAACTTCTCTTGTTAAAAGTGCTATAGAAATACTGTAAAAGTAAGTTGAATTTATCTTCAATCAGAACTTATATTTTAGCTGTATTATATATTCCAGTTTGGAATGAATCCTTAAATTCTCTCAGAACGTGAGCTGACATGGTCATGAAATTTAGATACATAGCAGAGAGCAGCCTGTCACACTGCATGTAGCTTGCAATGGTAAATAATCATAAAAAAAAAATTACAAAGCTATGACTACTGTTGTCATCTGTGACATGCCAATTGTCTGTTTTCACATAGAGGTAATGACACGAGTTGTAAGATGGAAATTCAAAATGTCTTGAGGATTGTGACATATGGGGTGTTTTGCACAAAGACCCTCATCAGCTGTGCAAGCAAGAGGAATTAGAGAAAATTACACCACTGATTCCAATACTTGGAAAAATAACAGGCATATAAGTATGAGGAATGTGCTGAAGAATTTATGTTCTTTGTTACAGCTATTATCTGTCTTCCATAGATCCATATTTCTCCATTGATTTGACTTTTTTCTTTTATGAATGATGACCCAGCCAGCTCACATACATCTGACCATGTATCACTATGGAATAACATTGATGAATTCTTTTGAATGCTGCTGTCAGACCATTGCCACAGATCAACACTGATAAGACCGGATCTCGGCATGGGATGAACCAGAATGCACAGCTTGCTCTATACAGTAAATGCCACATAAACCTTGCATAAGGTTAGTTGCATGTGGTCACTATTTGGTCTAAATTCCAAATGTTGTGGAAATAATCAGTGTGGCAGCTGTTAGCTTGACCAATTTTGGCCAAAAATCCACTCTTTATTGATATTACTGATCTTTCTGTGTCTATACGTGAACCATACTTGGCTATCCTGTTTCACTTTCTTTCTGTTTTTTCCTCATGAATTAAACATTAGGTCAATACAGTATTTCTGCACTGAATACTAACGTTAACTGGGGTCAGCAAGAGCTGGGTATTCAGTATTTATGTACTACCTCATAACACAGTATATGACAAAAGTATTTAGTTGTTGAATTATTTTGTTGAAGCTTTTTGTCAAATTAATGAGGCACAGATAAGATTCCCACTTTAGTATAATAACAAATCAGTCTGCACTTTTTTGTGAGCTTGTCTGACAAACAAAGCTCACGCAGTAGAGGGCTACTGTTCCCCATAGTGAAATAATCCTCTTCACATGATTTAATACACTAACATAACAGCATCTGCTTTTGAAAAACTGTTATTTGAACAGCCGGAAACAAGAGTCAACCATGGGGGTGTGGGGGATGATGTTTCATTTGTCATTAACAACAGTAAATAACAACAAGACTACATTGCACTGCAAATATTTAATGATCTATAAATAGTGGAATAAACAGGCTGTCATGTCTGCTCTCAGGAGACTTATGGTATGCAATGGCCAAAGAGAGGAGAGCCAGATTTTTTTTTTTGGCCGAAGACTCAAAAGGTCTACTGTGCCTGTGTTGCATTCATATCAGACAACAGTTTGTCTAGGAAAATAAGCCCTGGGCTGTAGGTTCCCATCTCCTGTTCTTTGCCTATTTTGCTCTTACAGAGTCCTGATATGCTAATTATTCCTTCCTTCATTTCTTCCTTCCTTCTATCAAACCTTTCTTACTTCCTTCCTCCCTTTCCTTTTGCTTCCTAATTTGATAGCAATATGTTCTGTCACACTTTCATATCAGCACATTTCCTACACTGCCCTGAATGATTCCACTGATTGTTTACAACGGCAAGCAAATTTTCCAGAAATTAGTACATCCCCTGTGATGCATCATCGAATGTGGTGCTCAAGATGAAAGCTTTGGAAACAGCCAGTATAACTAATGGGCTTATTATCATGTACAGCTCTCTCATGTACTCAGAACTGCTGTGACAGAGTGTGTACATTCTAATGGGGGTCCGCAGCCAACAATGACTCCAACAGAACACCACACACAGATCTACTCTACATATTGCCAATCAGCATAACCCAGAGAGATAGCTTCATTTTTTATTGTCTAAGCACAAAGGTCTCACAAATAAACTGTGATGACATTCACTTTTAAATATAAGCTGCATACCTTATTATAATCATCTGAGCCCAGTTATGATGTTAAGTACAAAGAAAGAGAGAGCTCTATACAGTACAAGACATGACATGGAGTGCTAATGGATGATGATATATTTTTATGAAAGAAAGTCTGCCTTTGTTTAGGAAGAGGGGGAAGCACACAGAAATGGAAATGGTCTCCGGCGTGTATCTCTTTTGTGTGCCTTGAGAAGATCTCCTTTGGGCCTGTCATGGCATCTGTCCTGCAGAACATACAGTTGGTCTCATGTCTTGCACTATTGATTTGAAAATTACTGGCCTGCATATTCACACCATCTGTTCTGACTAAACAGTGGGAGAAGAGCTTTAGGCTAATCTTTGCATTAGAGTAAGTGACAAATGACCACAACAAGCAAATGGGATACCTGATTTTACACTACTGAAAAGTTTAAAAGTCAATACACATATACAGACGCTCCCCGACTTACGTTTTTAATTGGTTCCAGACGGCCGAATGTAAGTTGTTACAATGACGTATGACGTATGACGTGTGACATATGACGTATGACACTCATACTGCACTATACATCCATAAATACCATTACCATATCTTATAAAACACCCCTAAATCAATTATTATAAACATAACATTGTAAAATAATATCAAATATATCCAATAATATCAACATTAATTTCAAATAAGTCACTTATTTATACTGAGTCACTTTAAATGAAGCTTAACACAGCCAATCAACGCTTACAATATGTGAGGCGCTCAAAACCGAAAGTAGCATACTTGCGAAAGTAGTGCACTTGCTGTAGATTATATGGACTTCCGGTCTTTCAAGTGAGCAAGGGCGTCGTTGAACTTGTTTAGAACTCAGCCTGCACTGATGTGAATCACCAGCGGAGAGTTATCTTTCTTTTCTGGATTCGGGTTTTCATTCATTTTCCAACTCTCTTTTGATTAACTGAGTATGCATGGTAGATTGCGCCGATCCGAGCAGATAGTTAATTCATCTCTGTGTATGAGACTTCCACCCATGCTAGTAGGCTTACGCTTCTAACCAACCATATTTGCTTAGGGTGAGAGGATAGTCATTTATTCTTAAATGGCATGCTTTAAGGTTTCTTCCATCACTCTTGGTTTTATAGTATTGTTAAAAAATTCCCATTTTTTTTGGGTCACCCTGTATATATATATAAATATATAAATAACTGAACTTGGAAGAAGGAGGGGAACGTTCAGTCTGTCGTTTGTGAACAATGGACGCAGTGTCATTACGTCATTGCGTCATTATGCCAGCGTACTATGTAGGTACATCTAAACTCAAAATTTGACTTTTTTCATTTGAAAAAAACCCCAAAAAACCGTAAAATCGAAAAAACGCAAAACGGATGAACATAAGTCGGGGAGCGTCTGTACTGTGTGTGTGTGTGTGTGTGTGTGTGTGTGTGTGTGTGTGTGTACATATATATTTATGTGTATATATATTAATTCGCAACATTCAGTGTAAAAGAGAGAGAGAGAGAGAGAGAAAGAGAGAGAGAGAGAGAGAGAGAGAAAGAGAGAGAGAAAGAGAAAGAGAGAGAGTGAGAGAGAGAGAGAGAGAGAGAGAGAGAGAGAGAGAGATGCAAGGAACCACATATAAGTACCTATGCTTTTAATGTTATGTCAAAGCAAAAATGCATATCTGTGTGTATGTGTGTTTTCTAAGTTCTTCTTTCTGTGTACCCCTCCTTCCCTTAGCATCAGACTGGCTTGTTATCCATTGGTGTGAGGCAGAGTGTGACAGCGCGATAATCCATGTGGATGTGTGCTGCTGACCCTGTGATGTTCCTGCCTGCTGCGTCTGCTGCAGAATCTTGGCCATTTCTCTCTCTTTCCCTCTCTTTCTCTATTTTTCTCCTTTTGCTACAAATATATCGGCCAGCATATGGTGCTTCAATCAGCCGTACAGCACACAGAGAGGCTGTGTTTGTTAGTCATACCAGCAGAGCCTGTGAGTTTGTGGATGTGATTTGCTCTGCTCCTCTAGCTGCTTCATTACCTGGGACACTGTCTGCTTCCTGCTTGGCTGGATCACGGCCAAGTGTGTGTCACTTTTCAGTGACACACACACACACACACACACACACACACACACAGAGAGAGAGAGAGAGAGAGAGAGAGAGAGAGAGAGAGCTCCCAGTAACTTTGTGTAATGTTAAGGAAATGGGTGCATTTGACATGAAGAAATGTTCTTTTTGTGCCTGGTTTGGTCACTGTGTCAGTCTTGCAAATTTCACAGGTTAAAGGTAAATCACTGTTAATAGATTTACCTGTGGAACCACTTGTGTAAGATTTTCTGCAACATATGTTTAGGAATCACAGAATTGAAATCTTGATGCTATCGACCACGTGTTGGGTTTTGATTGGTAAGAAAAATCAAGAACGTGACAGAATATTGGTATGTGGACAAAGACCATGTTGCACTATGACTGGCATGCAGTGCCACGTGTACCATAAAACATACTGAGTCTTCATCGAAACACTTATTGCCAAATGTACAGGAATAGAAACATACTTATGCCCATCATCGTCATGGAAACTGAGTTGATGGCAGTAGGAAAAAACACACATGCACAGGAATGTGACAAGAAAAAGTTATTTGTAGAATCAGTCAAAAGTGCTGGCTCTTTTCCAAACAAATGAACCCCTGTCCCCTCTAAAACATATGGACACACACACACACACACACACACACACACACACACACACACACACACGCACAAGGTTCTTGCTGTGGACAAACAACCACAGCTCCCTCTTGTGGACTGAAACCTTAATATATGTCAGACACATGCTTTTTCTATTAGCTGTGAAAAGATTAAAATAGAACATTAGCAATCTCAGTACAACTCTTCTAAAATGCCACTGTGAAGCCAGTGCGTATCCGAGTTGCCTGCTACAATAACATTGTTGTGTCCTCAGGCCTCCAGTAGCAGCTGGCCACTAATCACTGACAGACGACAGCACTGTTAATTAAAGATAATCTAATAAACCTCAATCCATATGGCTTTGTCTGATCACAGTGCACTACTTTATTTTAAGCCCATTCGAAAGTATTCGATCAGGTCTGTATGTGATTTGTCCATATGTTTAACCACACACACCAAGCATGTGCACTGAGATTTAACATTAAGAGATGGTTCTTAATTATATTTTTACATGAACACATTAATTAGTACTGGTGGTTCCAAATTGTCCCTATGTGTGAGAGTGATTGTAAATGGTTATACCTTGTTGCCTTGTGATGGCTCATTGGGCTATTCAGGGTGTACTCCGCCTTCATTGAGAGTTGGCTGAAATGGGCCCCAGCACCCTATCACAACCTGAATTTGGATTAAGCAACTTTGAAAATGCATGTAAAATCACCAGTCCTCTCTTTAATTATATTTTGAATGTATGCGATACCTTATCAGTTATTCATTGTAGTTAATTACCTTTTAAGAGTGCATGTTAAATAAACATATTAAAGATTTATATGCCAAATGGTATGGAAGCAAGATTTATAAAATACTTTGTGGGGATGATGTGCACAATTGAATTTCAAATTTATTTTCTTTGTAAGTAAAGGAAACTAGTTGCTCACATATTTGATCTTGGAAAATCTCAATTCTTACACACTTAATCCAGATAATTAAATGCTCCTTGCTGACTCAGTGTAGATGTGGTGGAACAGAGAAAACATTAAAATATATAAGACAGGTTTCAGCATGCAAGTTGGGGAAAGACTTGCATTAGTAAAGCAGTGCCATTCTGAAATGTGTCATTTCAATCATATCTCTTTCATAAACAGATGTTTGGCACAACAATGGCAGCGAGTAGCATTGATTACAAATGGCCCCCAGGTTACAAGCCACTGACTTCTATTCTCTAAGAGGTACATTTTCTCTGGTGTCTTTTTGCAGGCACACATACTCCAAATAGAAAATGCAACGGATCTTTCAAGCATAACCAAGTGAATGAAAGCTGAAAGCAATGAAATGTAATTATGGGTGGAGACCAAAAAAAAAAAAAAAAAAAAAAGCACATCTGTGGTGTATATGTGTGTGCACTCTAATATGAAACTAAAAGAATAGAATTTATGGCAGTGGGAGGTGAAATGGATGAGGCACTGACCAGTAGGCTGTTGAATTGACCGTCCATTTATTGCTGGCAGAAAAATGAGTCCCAGCTTCTGCATGATGGGTCAGACGATTTAAGGTCTCGTCGGGCTTGTAAATGACTGTGTTGCTTGTCATTGTGTCATTACACCATTATGGCACCATTCTGAGCCCCATTATTCTTTGTGCTTTGTGGATTTACACTAAAGAATTGGAGGGGTCTGGTCTTGGAAAGGGGGCAATATGCCAAGAAGACATCACCAGAGCTATCTACATAGCAATTTAACTGAATGTGTGTTCCACTAATATACTAATGGGATCTCTTTCAATTGTTTCATCTCCTTTGTCTATGCTATTATGCTTTTTGCTTGTTTTAAAATGTTGCCTCTTGTTAAAGAAAAGAGCATGTATCTGGCAATATCCAAGCTGCTCTTTAATCAGCTGGATTTGGTACTCTTGAAAATGGAGGATGAAAGATGAATAGGAAAAAACTCCAAGAACTCTTTCGTTCTCTTCCACACTCCTTCCTACTGTAAATTAATGGATCTTCTCTATGAAAGAACTGATTTTCTTGGACAAAAAGATTAATACTCAGAACATCTCACTTAGATAACACCCTGGATGACATAAAGCTGCATCTCTGATACCTATTTATAATATATATATATATATATATATATATATATATATATATATATATATATATATATATATATATATATATATATATATATACTGTATATATAATTACACCCCAGTCTAAAAGATGTGACCTGTAAGGAAAGTATTCCAAGTGGGGAATACATGTGAATTTGTGAGTGGGTTTGTTTATAGAACAATTTACTGTCGATATTTTGATATGCCTTTTCTGTATAGATGCAGTCACAAGGTGGGGAAAAAAGAAAAGACAGGAGATTACAATGGTAGTCTTGTGAAAAGTTTGACAATGAGCATGAACAAAGTTGTGTTGAATATCATGATAAATTAATTACTGACATAGAGAAGCTTCATGATTCATACTGCACATAATAAAAACAGGGAAATTTAATAGGCTGAGGGACTAAATGTAAGTTTTCTGGATATTTACAACAAGCCTTTATCATACAAAACTCTGGAGTTTACACATATGACTCACTAAAATCCTACACGTCTTAGGATGAATATAATTATCACCATTCTGGCCGGGTTCAGGAGCATTTATATCATGGATTTTCATCTGAATCATCAATCTGTTTGGTGAAAGTTAAACAAACCAAAAAGCTAGGATATGTACAGGCACCCTTTGCACATGTGAGGCTCGGCAGATTGAATTAAGTAATTAAAAATGTTAAATGTGCATGCCGTTGCCAGATCTCCATCACTTAGGTATTTAAATGATAAAATACAAATGAAAAGATGACACTCACCTTATGGGATATATGAAACTGGTAAACATTAATCTCTTGGGAAATCTCCCAGGTTCTCCACGGTCACACTATGGATAAGGTAGCTGTTTTTAAAAAATCCCCTGGAAAGCACAATTTAGTAAGTTGTGAAATGTAAGGCTCATTTGGGGATGGCTATTTAAGAGTTCTTAGTCAGTTATTATCTGTTACTATCATTTGGAGATCATTAAAAAATTATGCCTAAATATTTAACAAAAACTTTTGTGTATTCTAACTAACCAACTGAACAGTGAAATCTCTGATGAATGAGTCTACTGGCTGTGCTCACTGATGAAAGAATTGGCACATTGTTTGGCTACAAAAATTTATATTTTTCATTATTTCATGTTTGACTGCCACATTGGGCTAATAACACTTTTTACACATTGTTTAACCAATGGACCAGTACATGAAGAATTATTACTATGTATTCTTTGAGATTTACAACCTTAAAGATTATTTGGAGCAACATGGTGGCACAGTGGTTAGCATGTGTGCCTCACTGCATGAAGACCTGGATTTGATTCCCAGCTTGGCGTTTCTTTTTGGACTTTGAGTGTTCACCCGCTGCTTGGGTGGGTTTCTTCTGGGTACGCCAGTTTCCTCTCAGTCCAGAAACATGCACAGTAAGTTGTTCCAAATCGCCCTTAGGTGGGAGTGTGAGTGGTTGTACGAGTCTTGGCCCTGTGATAGCCTGGCAAGCTGTCAAGGGTGTACCCCCCAGAGTCAGCTGAGATGGCCCCCAGCCTATATGACGCTAATTAGAATTAAGCAGCTGAGAAAATGAATGAAGGGTCCATCTGAATGAACACTTAAAGGCTAGTGCAGTACATAGTGTGTGAATGATTGCATAGTACACAGAACAACAGAATCCAATAGTTTTAATTATGAGAAATTAGAACCATTTTGGGTTTATTCATCAAAACATAAAAAAAAATGAAATAAAAAAAAAATCAAGAACTACTTTTTGTAATCTAGTCAAAACAATTGAATGTATTGTTTAGTTCTTCAAAAGTTGTTGAGAATATTGTGAATTTGGTAAAATCAGGACTAGGGTGTGCATGTGCACACACACACTCACTCACTCACTCTCTCGTTCAATATATATATATATATATATATATATATATATATATATATATATATATATATATATATATATATATATATATATATACATATACACAAACTGTAGGCCCCTGTCATTTGAGGGGGTTTGGTTACAGCCCCTCCAGCGAATCAAGATAATATGCGAGTTGTGTACCCGGAGGTAAAACACTATGTATCATATTAAATGGGTTAATGATCAACCAGAAGTAAAACCCTATGTATCTATTACATGTGCTAAAATATGCTTCTCAAACACATTCTACAGACAGTCTTACTTTTAATGAATACATATTTTTTATTTATTCAATTAATTAAAATTAATACAGTATTAATGTAGTAAAATGTAGTAATTAAGTAAAACATTTGAATGTTGAACTATGATATTTATTGATTTCATATATATATATATATATATATATATATATATATATATATATATATATATATATATATATATATATATAATGTCTAAAATCAATAAATATCACAGTACAAAATTTTTACTTAATCATTACTAAATTATATATACAGTATAATATATATAAAGAACATAAAAGTGTGATGTAATGACTTAATGAAATTTCAGCCAGATCCAGAATGCAGAAGAAAGCGTGAGATGGCACAAAGTAGATTTATTATTCACAGGGGAAGCACTTAGCAGAGTGCACACACTTTAAATACAGTATTGATGATGAAGAAAAACACAAACAACATTAAACACTGGAACCAGGAGCCAGAGAAAACACAGGGAAGTAGGGATGTGATGTGAGACAATCTTGTGGTGCAAAGGTGAGCATGCAGTTTGTATTTATAAGGAGTAGATGAGAGAAGTGAATTCAGGTGTGAACTTCTTTCAGCGTGAACAGCTGAGCCACGCCCCTCAGCTGGAGCTTGGAGAAATCAGAGATAGAGATTACAAAGAAGCAGAGACATGATGTGAGTTAATCCTCTAACGCAAAGGTGAGTGTGCTTGTGTTTATTGTGAGTAGATGAGAGGAGTGAATTCATGTGTGAACTATTGCCATCTGAGCAGGTCAGAAATGCCCCTCAGCCGGAGAGTTAGAGAACACAGCTGCCAAAATCAAAGACCCCCAAAACACAAACCATAACAAAAAGAACATAAAAGAACATGAAGTGTAATAAATTGGATGAACAAAACAAAAGGATAAACATGCTACACCACAGTACATAAAATCTCACACACAAACATTCTAAACATTAACTTAGGTCTTCTTCTTCTTTTCTTTTCAGCTTTTCCCTTCAGGGGTCGCCACAGCGAATCATCTGCCTCCATCTCACCCTATCCTTTGCATCTTCTTCTCTTACACCAACGACCTTCATGTCCTCCTTCACCACATCCATGAATCGTCTGTTTGGTCTTCCTCTAGGCCTTTTGCCTGGTAGTTCCAGCCTCAGCATCCTATTACCAATATACTCACTATCCCTCCTCTGTACATGTCCAAACCATCTCAATCTAGCCTCTCTGACTTTGTCTCCAAAACGTCTTACATCTGCTGTCCCTCTGATGTGCTCATTCCTAATCCTATCCATCCTCGTTACTCCCAAAGAGAACCTCAACATTTTCATCTCTGCTACCTCCAGCTCTGCCTCCTGTCTTTTCCCCAATGCCACTGTTTCTAACCCATACAACATCGTGGGCCTCAACACAGTCTTGTACACTTTTCCTTTCATTCTTGCCGATACCCTCCTATCACACATCACACCGGACACTTTTCTCCAACCATTCCAACCTGCCTGCACACGCTTCTTGACCTCTTTTCCATACTCTCCATTGCTCTTGATTGATTGTTGAGCCTAAGTACTTAAAATCCTCCACCTTTCTTATCTCTGCTCCCTGTAATCTCACCGTTCCTCTTGGGTCCTTGTCATTCATGCACATGTATTTTGTCTTCCTGAGGCTAATCTTCATTCCCCTCCTTTCCAGGGCATACCTCCACCTCTCTAGATTTTCCTGCACTTGCACTTGTTCTCTGCTCTCACTACAGATCACAATGTCATCTGCAAACATCATAGTCCATGGGGAATCTTGTCTAACCTCATCTGTCAGCCTGTCCATCACCATAGCAAACAAGATGGGGCTGAGAGCTGACCCTTGATGCAGTCCCACGTCCACCTTGAACTCTTCTGTCACACCGACAGCACACCTCACCACTGTCTTACATCTCTCATACATGTCCTGCACCACTCTAACATACTTCTCTGCCACTCCAGACTTCCTCATGCAATACCACAGTTCTTCTCTCGGCACCCTGTCATATGCTTTCTCCAGATCCACAAAGGCACAATGCAGCTCCCTCTGACCTTCTCTGTACTTCTCCATTAACATCCTCAAGGCAAACACTGCATCTGTGGTGCTCTTTCTTGGCATGAAACCAACATTAACTTAGGTACTGTGCTGGAATAATGATTGAAAAAGACTTTAATACTACAGTGCTTTACAACAATTCAGATGATTATTCCTCTTCAGGCACTTCAGAGGAAACTGTCGTTTCTTCAGGAGAAAGAATGATTTCTTCAGAGGAGACATCCAACATCATTACCCTTTTCTGGCTTAGCCGGTGTTTAAGTGGTATTATAGAGATTAACTGGTAATTAAATACACTAAAAAAAGGCTCATTGACAACTTGTGCCCGAATGAGAAAAAAAGGGACATAAACATCATCTCAACCAATCAGCAAGAGGGCGAACAGCCACTGGCTGAATTTGAATCACGTGACAGTTACTCAGCAATCCAAGATTATGCATGAGCACGAGTGCAAAAACCAATAGTCAAGGGCCTACTGTATATACATACATACTACACACCTGTCTGATTTCTCTAGGTTCAGCACCCTGTACTCTCTGGACAGCTCCCATTGATAATGGTCCATTTTCAACTTCTGATGCCTACAGTACAGAAATTAGAGGTGACAGGTTGTGTAAAGGTACCTTGTAAAAAATAGAAACAAGAAATTAAAAATAAACACTAATTAGCATATGATGGAAAGCAAAAGATTGACAAAGATTAATTTAGGCAAACTCATATTCTCATTTAAATACTTCTAACAAAACAAAGCTAAAATCTGAAATATCTGAAATATCATAAATATTGATTTTTGATTGACTCATACTGTGTATCATGCTCATTTAATATTTTACACAAAATCTAGCTGCTGTGTGATGCTGAACAAAGGAGAAGAGTAGTGAGGAGAAAAAAGTCACTGGCCAAAGTATTGTGCATGCTGATGAAATATTGAAGTTAAATCAAAGTTTTGAGATATCTTGTGAAGATGATTCAGTAACTAGCTAAAGAGCTATGTTGACACAAAGAGCTATTAGGCATGGCCCTGCACCCCTGCCAGAATGAGGAGCACCCCATACCGTGGCTTCCTCAGAGACCGGTTTTTGTTTTTTTATGTTCCAAGTCGATTAAGAGATGATCAGGGCTGGGGCGCTAATTAAAAAGGAGCAGGTGCCAGGGAGTAAATAGCAGTGGCGCCAGGAGGAGACGAAACAGCTCACAATTACTCATCCCAAACACTCAGCCCTCATAAAGCCAAAAAGGCACAGAGACATTAAACTAATGGAGATTTACTTGCCCTGAGCAGTGCTTCCCTGAGCACATGCACACTCAGTAATAAACAAACCTGCATACACACATACATGCAAAAGCCCAACAGGGTGGGGCTGGGGGTTATGTCAGGAGAGAGGCAAGGCGCCAAATATGACTGGTAGGACTGAGAGAAAAAAAATTGTTCACCTCTCTCTCTCTCTCTCTCTCTCTCACACACACACACACACACACACACACACACACACACACACACACACACATACACACACACACACACACACACACACACACACACACACACACACACACACACGCACACACATATGCACACACACACACACACACACACACACACACACACACGCACACACATATGCGCACACACACACACACACACACACACACACACACACACACACACACACACACACACACACACACACACACACACCTATTGCTCATTCCTATTTCAAGAGCAAGAGCAACAATTTCCATATTCAGGTTGTTGAGCCCAACAAGGATTTGACCTGTTCTTAAACTCTCGTGAAGTTAAAGAGAGAAAGCTAAAAGAGGGCAGTATTATGGCACTGTAGAATTTTAATTTTTATATGTACCATTAAATGTTAGTTGTCTAACATTTATTGTTGCTGTAGCTTGAGACAAAATATCACAGATATTACAATTTCATTGTGATCAGTTCTAAAGAACATCATGAATCAAAAGTCATTCCAAGGGAAAATAATAATGATCCATGGAGTAATAGCAGGACTGGAACATATTCCTGCTTTTTCTCAGCCATCTTTGCTACTGACAGACAGGGTGTACATGAATTTTCATTAAAGTGTAACACAGCAGAACATAAATCACTGCCTTGAATACACACTGGAGAGTGACAGACAGGGAAATAACTCTTGGTGACATGTGAGCTCAGCGCCACAATGCTGTGAATTTCAGCTAGCCATCAAAGACAGTCATGTATTTCAGACTGGTGCATTTTAATGGATCTCACTGACATCATTTTGTAGAATTAGACTTTGAATTTTAAACATGCAATACAAGTTTCTGTCACTCATGTATGGGGCATGCATAAAGGGCAACAAATCTTTATTATATTTAACATAAATTATTAAAGGAGGCATGGTGGCATAGTAGTTAGCACAGCACAGCAGGAAGGCCCTGGGTGAGGGTAATTTTGTATGGAGTTTGCATGGTCTCCCATGTTTGTGTGAGTTTCCTTTGGGGTTTCCTCTCCAATCCAACACCTGAATAAGTGGATGAAGAAGAATGAATGAATATTATAGTATATTACAATACTGTATGGGTCATGGCAAACTAAGTGGGACAATTCCATGCGTGGTACATTTAATTCAAAAAATTTGTCAAACCAATAAAAAACTTTCGGGATTGCTTCCTTTTAATAGTCATCTCAAGATATTCACAGAACAAAATTAGCAGTCAACAGAAATTTTACCGAAAAACAAAAAACAAAACAAGAAACATGTCCAGGAAAAAGGGGTAAAGTTCCATAACATTCATTCACTGTCTGAACTGCTTAATCCTAATTTGGGTTGTGGGGAGGCTAACACCCATCTCAGCTGACTACAGGCAGGGGGTGGGGTACACCCTGGACAGCTCACCAGGCCATCACAGGGTCAACACTCAAACAACCATTCATATTCTCAATCACACCTACTGGCAATTTCGAAGAGTAAATTAACCTACTGTGCATGCTTTTGGACTGTGGGAGGAAACTGGAGTATCCAGAGGAAACCCACACAAGCACGGGGAGAGCATGCAAACTCCTCACAGAAACACCCGCGCTGGGAATCAAACCCAGGTCTTCTTGCTGTGCAGCATATCCAGCACCATAACATGGTGTCTTTAATATTTACTTTTTGGATTTATTTATTTATTTATTCACAGCAGACAAGAACTTTACCTTGTGAGCACAACTACTGGTGTCACTTCAGGTTACACCCACAATGACCATAGTTAACAAATATAGAATCAAGCGAGAACTGTATGGCTCTATTAATCTGTGTGTTGAAGGAAGTCTGTTTGCATCATTAGATTTTCATCAGAGAAAAGATTACATATTCTGATTATGTTAGTGCCTCAGATCATATATTATGCCCACAAAAAGCATAAAGTCATGCAGGAAAAACCCACAATGCATTTGCAGTTAAAAAAAAAAACAAAACATTGCTTGGATATGACATTCTGCAGATCGCTACCATTTCCAGAACCCAATGGAGCTGTGCTGGTTGCAAGTTATGCTCTTGGAATTTTGCATCATGCATTGTTTACCTCATTACAGTGGAGCCTCGGTACTAGAACTTAATTTGTTCCAGACGGATGTTCGGATTCTGATTTGCTTGAATTCCGAATCCGCTTTTCCCATTACAAATAATGTAAATGGTCTTAATCCGTTGTGTCGTCTTTTGAACAGAAGTTAACGGTACCGTGACTCATACCATAGGTCCACAAATTAAGTGAAAAATTATTGAACCCAATACACAATGTTATGGTTTGTGTTGTGAGAGACTCTGGTTTTGGTGGTTCTAACTGTCTCTCTGCGCGTTGTAGTGGGCGTGGGTGCCACACGAGGGTGGAGTGCTAAACAAACACACTTGATTCCACTTAGCAATCACAGGGCTTCTATAACAGTGACTACTATGTCCGCATGCCCTGGTGCCTTCACTGCGAATAACAAAGCTCATCCGTTTTCTGTTTATAGAAGCCCTGTGATTGCTAAGTGGAATGAGGTGTGCGTGTTTAGCACTCCACCCGCGTGTGGCAGCCACACCCCAACAATGCGCAGAAAGCTAGAGAGTTGAGCCACCAAAACCAGAGTCTCTCACAAAAGAGAGCATAACACACTACAATAAAAAACACAGTGCAGTTAAAGCATAAGAACAATAAAGATAATAATTTTCACCTTTGTGGTGGTGAGCAGTTGGCATACATAAATGTTGGAGAGAGAGAGAGAAGAGGAGGATTCCCTTCCATAACAGCTTCAGATAAATCAGCCAAATGTGTTTTGTCCTCTTGCTACCACTTTGCATGGACGACTCTTCTTCAGGATGTTCCTTTCTTTTCTTGAAGAATATTTCTAATGTGGCTTGTTTCTGCCTTCTTTTCAAAACCTTATGGAAGTAACTCATGACCTCATCGTTAAAGGTGTTCACAGCGCTGCTTGTGCTTTAGCTTAGCTTTAGCACTTTAGCTTAGCTTTAGTGCTTTAGTTTTATCAGTATGATACATAGTATCACCAACTTCCGGACTACCCCAGAACAGCGCTAGCTTTATCAGGGTGATACATAGTATCAACAAATTCTGGACTTCCTCAGAACAGTGCTCGGTTTATCAGGGTAATACATAGTAACAACAACTTCAGGAGTTCTGGAAGTTGCGCACTTTTCCTCCCTCTCGGTCTCATGTTTTCTCGCCCGTTTTTCGAGTTCGACTTCCGGGTTTTGTTCAATTTCCGGGACAAAAATTTCTCGGATGTTTTTGTTTGGATTCTGATTTGTTCGACCTCTAGAGCGTTCAGATTATGAGGCATTACTGTACTTCCAAGAATTGGGGAGATTAGTTTCATTGCTCATTTTTAAATTGTTTTATTATTTATTTATTTATTGGATTTACTATATTGATCCCACAAGGGAAATTATTGCCTCTCCATTTAACCCATCCAAATGAGCACATACACTTGGAGCAGTAGGCTGCTACACATACTGGGGTTCCCAGAGAGCATTTGGGGTTAGATGCCTTGTTCAAGGGCACTTCAGTCATAAAGGTGGAGGAAGGGAAAGTGCAGCTCAGTTTCCCCGCTACAACCCATAGTTCCCTGCTTGCTGGCTCTGGAATCAAACATTTTGATCCCAAACCCACACTTTTCACCATTAAGCTATGGCTGTCCTGGTTATTGAGTCCTTATGTAACAGAGTTGTCCAACTTAGCATGGAGTGATCCATATACAATAACGAGTTATAGTATTCTAATACTATAATAACACTATATTATTGTAGAAATGCTATAACATTCTCTCATTTGTTTAGTCTTCTGCAGTTAATTGTATTGTGCATTGATTTATTTTAAACCAAGCCAAAGAAGTTTTAGCATTTCTGTTCTGTCGCTGTTCATGCAATAGAATCCATTATGAATTATTGCAAAGTAGACTCATTCATTTTCTAAGCCACTTAATTTGAATTAGAGTTGCTTATAGGCTGGTATTCATTTAATATGACTCTGGGCGAAGGCAAGGTACACCCTGAAAAGCTCACCAGGCCATTACAGGACTAATACAGCAGTCACAAAAAACAGTCACACTCACTCTCACATCTTGATGCAATTCAGAATCACCAATCAGCCAACTGTGCATGTTTTTAGATTGTGGCAGGGAACTGGAGTACCCAGAGGAAACCCATGCAAGCACTGGAAGAACACTCAAACTCCACACAAAAATGCTCTAAGCTTGGGAATTGAACCTGGGACCATCCTGCTGTGAGACGAGTGTGCTAACCACTGGCCACCATGCAGCCCTTAAAGTAGATTAAGTCAAGTAGAATTGAAAGTATAAAATGTCATGTCAAAATGCATGCAGTGTTTTGCTTTGTTTTTTTGACGAATATGTTGTTCTCAAAATATTTTATCAAAGAAACCTTTTAAATGATACTGAAATGCATACATATTACCAGCATAGTTCTATCTATGATCTTATCATACATAAATATCGTCTAACTTATTCAGCTGAAAAACACTTATGTATGAAGTCGTCTTCCATCCTAATCATCCTAAACACCTGATTTTTCCATAGATGGATACAGCATATTGTCTACAGCACCAGTTCATTATCCTGAAGTCATTATTTCTTAAAGGAAATTGCTGAATAATATTTTCATAGAAAAATACTATTATCCAAGGCCATTCTCTCTAGTTTACAGAGACAGTGGCCTTTAGCAGTCATGTCTGAGTGGAGAAACCCAATTTATTTTATTAAGACATCCCATCTGAATCAGTGGCATGGTGGGCAATTCCGGGTTTTATATATAGTGAAACGGCCCTGTTTTGTATTATCAATCACTGCTATTCAGCTGTATCATATGACACATATTGATAATAATTGTAAATTTGACCTTTACAATGGACAATTAAAACATTATTGAAGATTGACTTGCATAGAGACAACTCATTCACCCACAAACATATAAGCACATCAAGACACCCTAAAAAGACAACCTTAGACTTTATGTTTTCACGGTGCTATGGATTTTTTCTCGTTGTCCTGTTCTGGCTGTTTGAGGCAGATAAAATAGTGTATGGCAGTCAATAATAACCTATGTGACTGATTCCCCTTTGTGTGGTAAGATTGCAGTGCAGTACAGGGTTTACAAAGCAGTCAAACTCACAGAACAACCATTATGTCTGTTTCCAAAGAAAAGCAGATAGGAATGTGTGCTGAGAGCTGCATGCATATCGGTGAGGTTGCCACTCGACTGGAAAGCTTGAAGTCAAGATTTGTATGATAATTGACCTTGTGAGGCACAAAGGCTTTATCAAGGACACATTTTCTCTTTGGATCCAGGTGCAAAAAAATCTTCATTCAGTGCCATCCTGATCACAACCCTCCCAAGTCATCTATTTCTGTCTCCTAGTGCACACACACACACACACACACACACACACACACACACACACACACACACACACACACACACACACACACACACACACCAAGATGGAGGAATTAGAGGGAGTGAGGTGGAATGGAATGCCACTTTCTTGGAGAGCACACATCAACAGCCGCTCATTACTTCATTATTTCATGTGGTTTGAACAGCACTAATTAGGATGTGGGCTAACAAACACTCTATCCAAATATCAGCCTCTTTGATCACAGCAGAGCCATTTTGGTACAACATCTTAGTTTATATCTTTAGAATTAAAAAGAAAACGTACTGATTCATTTGAACAGGAACAAATACAGTATAAGACAATACATTTACCACTAATTTACTTCCTTCACCAATGCTGGAAACAGCTCGAATTTTTTGTTGCTGTTGTTTTTAAATAGGTCATTAGCTTGAAACAAAGACTTTTCAATACATCGGATTTCATGTAAATGACAATCTGTGCTTAACTAAAAGATTTACCACGTAACACAAAGGCCACACAATCCATATGATCATAAATATGATCATAACTTAGACATACGGTATGGGGCACATTAACACTAATCACTTATATGGATGATGGCATTACATGCCTCTCAGAGAGAATCTTTCTATCACAATTAAAACTTCACTGTATCCCTTAATATACTAAGGAAAGAATTAGTTTTGTTGTAAATATCCCGTAGGAGGTATGTAGTGGTAAGTACATCCACCCGACAGAAAAAAATCCTTGCTTTATGTCCCAGAATTGACCATTTCTGTGTCAAATTTGCATGTTATTACATTGCTTGGTTTTCCCCGTTTTTTTTCCCCACAGTGCAAAGACCGCCACATTAGGCTAATTGGCTGTTTCAAATTGCCCATAGGTGTGTGCGTGTGTGTGTGTGTGTGTGTGTGTGTGTGTGTGTGTGTGTGTGTGTGTGTGTGTGTGTATGATAACCTGCGATGGTCTGGGGAACTGTTCAGGGTGTACCCCGCTTTTGCCCAGACTTCAAGCTTGTCCCATATTTTGACACCTACACAGTCAAGCTACTTAAGTAATATTAGTTAATTGTCAACACAAGCTACACTGGCTTTGTAAAATTGAGCTCTGTTGTGTTTGACTCCAACCAACTCACATACAGTAATAACAAAACAATTTAAAATAGATACCAAAATGGCAATTCCCTTCCTTGGTTTATATTTTTGAACTGCATGATACATATACAGTGGTACCTCACTTTACGAAATTAATCTTTCCAGCGCCTTTTTTTTTGTAATCTGCATTTTTCGTAAGTAGAGGTGCATTTTTGTAAAATGCGTGATTCGTTCCAAGGCTCCCAATACTACTCCATAAACCCTTGAAAAATTATAGAAGTACACCAATTTTGTATGAAATATGTATGAAATGTGTTAAAAGTAAAAGAAAATTACCTCCTTCACGAGGTCCTTAAATATGTTGGTTGCTTTTTCTGAAATAATCGCCTCCGTCACCGTATCTACGGCAATTTCTTTCTCCTTTATCCAAAGGAGTAACAGTCTCTCCATCTCGTCGTTCAGTGACAACCTCTTCTTTGCTACAATATTGTCTCGATTGTAGAGGGGTTTTGGCAATACTCCGTTGCGATTTCACTCAACTGCATCCCACTTTCATATTTTTTTATTATCCCCTGTTTTACTTTTATTGATAATGGAGCCCGTTTCTTCTTTTCAGTCTCATCGGGACTCACTTTCTTGGAGCTCATAATTAATAACAAAAAATAACGCTGCAATTAGCACACTCAAAAAACTCACGAAACCCACGAACCAACAGTACAACTCTCCTTCATGCATGTGACAAACAATGGGTCAAAGGCACACGCAAAGCATTATGGGAACAGTACTGTATTATGGAGATTCAGCTCCCTCCTAGCCAATGGGAGGCCAGCGGGGTGGGGTGTTGGGAGACAACCAATGGGAAAGAAACTCGCGCATTGTTTGAATGTTTGAATGGCACTTTTGAATTTTTAAGATGACGCTTTATCCAGAGAGAAAAATTTTAGGAAAATGTGTTTCGTAACCTGAATTTATTGTTTGGTGAGACTTTCGTTAACTGAGGTACCACTGTATATCATTGATCAGAATTACACATGTGCACATAATCTTACCAGAAAATAAAATAACACATATTTTATTTCTACTTTTTTGTTTGATAAAATACTTCCAACGGTATTTACAATGTAAATAATTTAAAATCAAACAATGTTTGCACTTTTCTATAAAAATTGGACGTTAACAGTTAAATTTATTACAGCGCTACTCAATAGCTACTCATTAACACAAACAGGAAGGTAATGCTGTCAGATCATTCTGGCTAATCATTATGGAGGTGAATAGCCATGTTGGGCAAATAAGTAGCTTGTCTTCTCGCAATTAATTTAGATTACATTTAGGATTGATAATGTCCTATTAGCTGGGAATACTTAGAAATCCACTTAATTATTTCAGTTAATCTTTCAGTCACATGAAGAAACGTGAGGAATTCCATCATTCTCATGGCTTAGATATGCCATAATTGTAGTATGTACTTGCCTGTAGTTTTTGAAGCACGTCATTACCTTGTCCTTACCAGCACAATTGGACTAAATGAACTTGGGAAATATGTGGAACTTTTAAGGCTATAAGAGAAACCAAGAACATAGGCCTCATCAGTGAATTCATTTATTGGATAAAGTAGATCATGGGCACTAATTTTACAACTGTAGAAGTACTATTGGTGGTTTGTTTGTTTATCCAAACTATGAACTAAATGCTAACTAAAAACTAAAAACTAAACACCACCAGTTAACAATTAATGATTGGTGGCTGTATAGTACCCAAGTTGGAATCTGGAGGGATACCATTCAGTGACATCCACTGAACCTAAATAACATAAGAGAACCAAAAAAAACCCCTTTCCGAGGTGTATATATATATATAAAAAAGCATGACAGTGGCAATTGAGCTGCAGGCTAATCCGCACAAGCACTGTTTCCTTCCGATTCATTGTAGACTAGTTCCAAAAAAAAGGGAAAAAGAAAGAAATTAACTGTTAAGGAAGGATGCGTTGTTAATTTTCAAGAATTTGACATTTTTCCAACAAACACAATTTTATCTTTTTGTTGCAAGAAGCACATCTCTTCATTTTTTGGGGGGTGGGGGATTGGAGATGGGTAGAGAAGAAATGTAGATAGAAATAGATAGATAGGTTACACTCTACTGGCAGCACTCTGTGGTGAAACCTCAGCTGAAAGTATGGAACTCACATTACCAGTCTGTGTTAGGGACAAAATAATAAAAATTGTAAATTTTAAGCTGTAACAACCCCATTTAAGTTTGCATTGTATTATTTTTTGGCAGAGTACAACAATTCAGAAAATGGTTAAAAGAGATGCCATTACTCAGCTCTTAGACTCTGGGCCTGCATGTGCTGGAAGCTCATCAGCGCCTTTCTTTATTTAAAATAAAATAAAATACTTACTTACTTACTTACTGACTAACTAACTAACGAACTAACTAACTTCTTCTTTTCCTTTCGGCTGCTCCCTTTCCTGTCCTGAAAGACAACACGACACTCTTCCTTTTTCAACTTCCACCACTTTGTCTTCTGCTCTGCTTTTGCCTTCTTCACCTTCCTCACCATCAGCATCATCCTGCATACCACCATCCTATGCTGTTTGGCAACACTCTCACCCTCTACTACTTTTCAGTCACTTCTTCTTCTTCTTTTACTTTCGGCTGCTCCCTTCAGGGGTCACCACAGCAAATCATCCGCCTCCACCTCACCCTGTCCTCCGCATCTTCTTTTCTGACTCCAACGACCTTCATGTCTTCCTTCACCACATCCATGAATCTCTTCTTTGGTCTTCCTCGATGCCTTCTGCCTGGTAGTTCCAACCTCAGCATCCTACTGCCAATATACTCACTATCCCTCCTCTGTACATGTCCAAACCATCTCAATCTAGCCTCTCTGACTTTGTCTCCAAAACATCTTACGTGGGCTGTCCCTCTGATATACTCATTTCTGATCCTATCCATCCTCGTTACTCCCAGGGAGAACCTCAACATTTTCATCTCCGCTACCTCCAGCTCTGCCTCCTGCCTTTTCCTCAGCGCCACTGTTTCTAAGCCATACAACATCGCTGGCCTCACCACCGTCTTGTACACTTTTCCCTTCATTCTTGCTGACAATCTCCTATCGCACATCACACCGGACACTTTTCTCCAACCATTCCAGCCTGCCTGCACACGTTTCTTCACCTCTTTTCCACACTCTCCATTGCTCTGGATTGTTGAGCCTAAGTACTTAAAATCCTCCACCTTCGTTATCTCTGCTCCCTGTAACATCACCGTTCCTCCTGGGTCCTTCTCATTCACACACATTTATTCTGATTTTCTGAGGCTAACCTTCATTCCTCTCCTTTCCAGGGCATACCTCCATCTCTCTAGATTTTCCTCCACTTGTTCTCTGCTCTCACTACAGATCACGATGTCATCTGCAAACAGCCATTTCCATCCTTTTTGCAAAATCTATCAACATCTGTCCATCTGCGTTCCTGTCCTGGATACCAAACCTGCCCATCACTTCCTCGTCCCCTCTGTTGCCTGTACCAACATGTCCATTGAAGTCTGCACCAATGACCACTCTTTCACCTCTGGGGGTACTCTGCATCACTTCATCTAACTCACTCCAGAATCTCTCCTTCTCTTCTAGCTTACATCCTGCCTGTGGAGCATAAGCACTAACAACATTGACCATCACGCCTTCAATGTCTAACTTGAGACTCATCACTCTGTCTGACACTCTTTTCACTTCTAGAACATTCCTGACAAACCCCTCCTTCAAGATGACTCCTACTCCATTTCTCTTCCCATCCACACCATGATAAAATAGCTTAAACCCTGCTCCTAAGCTTTTAGCTTTGCTACCTTTCCACCTGGTCTCCTGAACACACAGTATGTCCACCTTCCTCCTCTGCATCATGTCAGCCAGCTCTCTACCTTTTCTTTGCATAGTTCCAACATTCAAAGTCCCCACTCTCAGTCCTAGACTCATGCCTTTCCTCTGCTCTCTCTGCCTACGGACACGCCTCCCACCTCTCCTTCTTCGACGTCTTCGACCAACAGTAGTCCAATTTCCATCAGCACCCTGTTGATTGACAGCACTGATGGCGGTCGTTGTTAACCCGGGCCTCGACCGATCCGGTATGGGGGTAATACTTCTGATTTGCATCATAAATATTTGGCATTGGTTTTACGTCGGATGCCCTTCCTGACACAACCCTCTGCATTTCTCCGGGCTTGGGACCGGCATGAGGGGGAGAGACACTGGTTAGTGCCCCCCCCCACCTCATGGCTGCATTACTACTTTTCAGTCACTGACTTCCTTCAAATTACATCGCCTACACAAGATGTAGTCTACCTGTGTGCTCCTACCTCTGCTTTTATAAGTCACCCTATGCTCCTCTCTCTTCTGGAAGAAAGTATTCACCACAGCCATTTCCATCCTTTTTGCAAAATCTACCAACATCTGTCCTTCTGTGTTCCTGTCCTGGATACCAAACCTGCCCATCACTTCCTCGTCCCCTCTGTTGCATGCACCAACATGTCCATTGAAGTCTGCACCAATGACCACTCTTTCACCTCTGGGGGTACTCTGCATCACTTCATCTAACTCACTCCAGAATCTCTCCTTCTCTTTTAGCTCACATAACTAACTAAATAAATAAATATCATTCTGGTGTGGTTTTTATTTTTAATTTTTATTTTTTGCTTGTAAAGTATATACTAAAATAGTTACATCAGGCTGGGTAGATGTCAAAAAAATTAATACAGTATTCTATGAAACAGAATACTGAAGGGAATATTCTGTGGCATCCACTTTTCCTTTGGTGATTTATTGTTAATTACCCTGAGACAGTGAAACGGGGGGCAGTGGTGGTCTAGTGGTATAGGGTGCTGGATCGCTGATCCAAAGGTTGGGGGTTCGAGTCCCACTCTCCACAAGGTTGTCACTGTCCTCCCCCCAGTGCAGCTAACTGGGTTATCAAAGGCGGGCCATGTCTCTCACTGTCTATGGTGAGAGGCATGTAAAAGAACCATTGCTGACTTTCGTAAAGAGTAGGCTGCAAAGTCGTCAGCGTGTTTCTGTCCCTTGCTAAAAAGGGTTGTGACAGGAAGGGCATCTGACGTAAAAACCTCTGCCACATCAAACGTGCAAATCAGATGATTCGCTGTTGCGACTCCCGAGTGGGAAAAAGCCGAAAGGAAGACAGATCCTGAGACAGTGAAATGATCGTGCCATTCCTGTGTATTATATATTAATAGCTTTCTTGTCAGAAACCAAATACAGTGATACCTCAGCTCACGAACATAATTGGTTCCCAGAAAGTGTGTGTAAGGCGAAAAGTTCGTCTTCCGAACATTTATTTCCCATAAGAAACCATTAAAATGAGAATAATCTGTTCCCAGGTCCCCATAAAACATAATTTTCTACTAAATAAGCCTTAAAACTACACAAAAATATACCTTATTTTATGTATAATAAATGTGCTATTGTATTGTAATTAAAGAAATAAACTGTACTGTATAATAAAGTCGTTTTATTTACCTTTGTGATGGTAGTTGATGGCTTGATGGAATGGAGTGGGAGGAGGAGGGAGGGAGGGAGGGACTTACTGTTTGGAAGGAGAGTTTGGAAACGCCTACTGTTTGGAAACACCCTTAGCCACACACGCACCCTTAATAGCTTCCTTGTTCTTAAGGATGGGAGCAATGGTAGACTTAGCGTACTGGTACTGGGATGCTGAGTCACACAAACGCACACCTCGTTCGTGTTTTTCAATGATCTCCGCCTGTGGGGGTCTTTTTCGGTCCCATAATAGCAAAAGTACACTCAATATGGTCCAAAATGTCTAGCAAACACAAACCACTTCCGCATTCAAAGAAAAGGGGTGACGAACTGGGACGCCGTGAGCGTGCATCAGCTTCTCGTGGCCGCCACCGTGGCGCTGTTCGACCGCGTGGTTTGGTTCATCCGCCGAAAACTAGTTCGTCAGCAGAGACTATATGCTCGCGAATTTAATGTTCTTGAGGCGAAAAGTTCGTGAGCTTAAGCGTTCGTCAGCGGAGGTTTTACTGTACACCAGAAAACAACAAGTATAGGGAAGCCTACATCTTTGCAGAACTTACTAACTGTACACACTCAGATTCTAATGTACCAACACTAAAAATGTTCATCACTGAAAGCACATAAGGATAAAAAGTAAAAGACTGGTTTACAGTGATAAAGACTATGGTCATGATTAGATCTAGACTGTTCCAATAAATTTCTAGCATATTTTAATTCCTTCCTTTTTATTAAACAATAAACGTGTTTTTGTAATTTATAATTTCAAATAATTATCATTCATTTTCTGAACCGCTTAATCTTAATTAGAGTTGCGAGGAGCACTGCGCCCATCTCAGCCAACTCTGGGCTAGGGTGGGGTATACCCTGGACAGCTCGCTAGGCCATATTTAAAATTCAGTTGTTTAAACAAAAAGATAAACTATAGAATGTTTAGGGTCTATTGACTGAAAGTTTCTATTATTCAATTTAGTGCAGTAATATGTAATTTGCATATTTACAAAAGTCATGATGTTCTTCTAAATTTTCCTTCACTGGAACTATGAAGCCCAAACCTGTCATAACATGACAATACCCCTGTGCACACAATGTCCATGAAGACAACCCCAATGAACCTTTTGTATGAAGTTTAAAGCAATGACATGCCAGGTCTCATCACTGGAAAATAATGCCTGACCTCAATGCTCAATGCTTTTTGTGGCTGAATGGGCAAATCCCCACAGCCACACTCCAAAATATAGTGGAAGGATTTCTGAGAAGAGTGGATGTTATTGTAACAGTGAGAGTAAATCTGAAATAAGATGTTCACAGAAAGTATGTGATAGTCGGTAGACCACATACTTTGGCAAAAAAAAAAAAAACGTATTTCCTGGTGAGCCATCACAAAAGCTAAGTTAATCTTCATGGTGCACTTAGATGATGATTATCATTCTTACAAAACCTGACTGCAGGTTCAGACCAGTTTTATCTGGATTCTCTGTACTGGTGAAAGCTTTTGTTTTGTTTTTCAGCCTGTCAGTCTCAGTTTATGACATAAAATTATACACATGATCACAGACAAAAAAAATTCATACTGACAATAACAAATAGCTATAGCCACCTTAGCATTCACAGTTGGGTGCCAGACAAGAAAACATACAAATATTATACTGTCAGTCAACAAAATTATATACTGTAGATGTTCGTGTGTGAGGGGCTGGTGATGGTTGTTTAAGTAGAAGGTGCCATTAAAGAGCAGGGAGAGGGGCAATGAGAGACCATGGTGATATACTATACTCTCTTCTCGATTCAAAACTCCCATATCATAATTCTCAGAAAGTGCTAGTCACCTGTCCAGAAGCACAGGAAGCCAGTCCATATGGAAAAACTCATTGAATCAGATCCTTTTCTAAATGTTTGTTCTAAGCTTGATCTGAATAAGAAAGTATTTTTGTCTTCCTCATCTGCTCTTCTGTGGGTTTTTTTTTTTTTGCTTGTTCTATAGAACAAGAGTATAGGGAAATGGTGAGATAGTGGTGAATGTGATGGTCTCCTGCTCTGAAGGTCAGTGGTTCAATCCCCACTGTCAGCACTGTTGATCTGTTGAGCAAGGTCCTTAATCCTCAGTTGTGTAAAAAAAAAAAAAAAAAAAATATATATATATATATATATATATATATATATATATATATATATATATATATATATACACAGTGGTATGAAAACGTATCTGAACCTTTTACCTTTTGGAATTTCTCACATTTTTGCATAAAATCACCATCAAATGTGATGTGATCTTTGTCAAAATCACACAGATGAAAAAACAGTGTCTGCTTTAACTAAAACCACCCAAACATTTATAGGTTTTCATATTTTAATGAGGATAGCATGCAAACAATGACAAAAGGGGGAGGAATAAGTAACTGAACCATCACATTTAATATTTTGTGCCCCCCCCCTTTGACAGCAATAACTTCAACCAGACGCTTCCTGTAGCTGCAGATCAGTTTGGCACATCGATCAGGACTAATCTTGGCCCATTCTTCTTTACAAAACTGCTGTAATTCAGTCAGATTCCTGGGGTGTGTGGCATGAATCGCTGTCTTGAGGTCATGCCACAGCATCTCAATGGGGTTCAATTCTGAACATTGACTTGGCCACTCCAGAACGTGTATTTTGTTTTTCTGAAACCATTCTGAAGTTGATTTACTTCTGCGTTTTGGATCATTGTCTTGTTGCAGCATCCATCCTCTTTTTAGCTTCAACTGTCTGACAGATGGCTTCAGATTTTCCTGCAAAACATTCTGATAAACTTTTGAATTCATTTTTCCATTAATAATTGCAAGTTGTCCAGGTCCCGAGGCAGCAAAACAGCCCCAAATCATGATGCACCCTCCACCATGCTTCATGGTGGGGATGAGGTGTTGATGTTGGTGAGCTGTTCCATTTTTCCTCCACACATGATGTCGTGTGTTCCTCCCAAACAATTCAACTTTGGTTTCATCAGTCCACAAAATATTTTGCCAAAACTTCTGTGGAATGTCCAAGTGCCTTTTTGCGAACATTAAACGAGCAACAATGTTTTTTTTAGATGGCAGTGGCTTCCTCCCTGGAGTCCTCCCATGAACACCATTCTTGGCCATTGTTTTACATATAGTTGATGTGTGCACAGAGATATTGGACTGTGCCAGTGATTTCTGTAAGTCTTTAGCAGACACTCTAGGGTTTTTTTTACCTCTCTGAGTATTTTGCGCTGAACTCTTGGTGTCATCTTTGATGGATGGCCACTCCTTGGGAGAGAAGCAACAGTGCCAAACTCTCTCCATTTGTAGACAACTTCTCTGACTGTCGATTGATAAACATCCAGACTTTTAGAGATGGTTTTTTATCCTTTCCCAGCTTTCTTGATCGCAGGTCTTCAGACAGCTCTTTTGAGCGAGCCATGGTGCACATCAGGCAATGCTTCTCATCAAGACAATTCTTACCAGGTGTGTGTTTCATAGTGGGCAGGGCAGCTTTAAGCCACGCATCAGTGATTGGGCACACACCTGACTTAAATTGTTTGGTAAAAATTGGTTTCAATTGCTCTTTAAGTCTCCTTAGGCAGAGGGTTCAGTTACTTATTCCTCCCCTTCTGTCATTGTTTGCATGCTATCCTCATTAAAATATGAAAAACCTATAAATGTTTGGGTGGTTTTAGTTAAAGCAGACACTGTTTTTTCATCCGTGTGATTTTGACAAAGATGAGATCACATTTGATGGTGATTTTATGCAGAAATGTGAGAAATTCCAAAAGATTCAGATACTTTTTCATACCACTGTATATATATATATATATATATATATATCTTCTTTCTTCTTCTTTTCCTTTCGGCTGTTCCCTTCAGGGGTCGCCACAGCAAATGATCTGCCTCCATCTCTCCCTATCCTCTGCATCTTCTACTCCTACTCCAACGACTTTCATGTCCGCCTTCACTGCATCCATAAATCTTCTCTTTGGTCTTCCTCTGGGCCTTTTGCCTGGTAGTTCCAACCTCAGCATCCTACGACCAATATACTCACTATCCCTCCTCTGTACATGTCCAAACCATCTCAATCTAGCCTCTCTGACTTTGTCTCCAAAACATCTAACATGTGCTGTCCCTCTGATGTACTCATTTCTGATCCTATCCATCCTCGTTACTCCCAAAGAGAACCTCAACATTTTCATCTCTGCTACCTCCAACTCTGACTCCTGTCTTTTCCCCAGGGCCACTGTCTCTAAACCATACAACATTGCTGGCCTCATCACCGTCTTGTACACTTTTCCCTTCATTCTTGCCGATACTCTCCTATCACACATCACAATCGGACACTTTTCTCCATCCATTCCAACCTGCCTGCACGCGCTTCTTCACCTCTTTTCCACACTCTCCATTGCTCTGGATTGTTGAGCCTAAGTACTTAAAATCCTCCACCTTCTTTATCTCTGCCCCTGTAACCTCAAAGTTCCTCTTGGGTCCTTGTCGTTCACACACATGTATTCTGTCTTACTAAGACTAACCTTCAATCCCCTCCTTTCCAGGGCATACCTCCACCTCTCTAGATTTTCCTCCACTTGTTCTCTGCTCTCACTACAGATCACAATGTCATCTGCAAACATCATAGTCCATGGAGATTCTTGTCTAACCTCATCTGTTAGCCTGTCCATCACCATAGCAAACAAGAAGGGGCTGAGAGCTGACCCTTGATGTAGTCCCACCTCCACCTTGAACTCTTCTGTCACACCGACAGCACACCTCACCACTGTCTTACATCTCTCATACATGTCCTGCACCACTCTAACATACTTCTCTGTCACTCCAGACTTCCTCATACAATACCACAGTTCTTCTCTCGGCACCCTGTCATATGCTTTCTCCAGATCCACAAAGGCACAATGCAGCTCCTTCTGACCTTCTCTGTACTTCTCTATTAACATCCTCAAAGCAAACACTGCATCTGTGGTGCTCTTTCTTGGCATGAAACCAAACTGTTGTTCACAAATGCTGACCTCTGCCCTTAGTCTTGCTTCCACTATTCTTTCCCATAGCTTCATTGTATGGCTCATCAACTTTATCCCTCTGTAGTTGCCACAACTCTGCACATCGCCCTTGTTCTTAAAAATGGGCACAAGCACACTTCTCCTCCATTCCTCTGGCATCTGCTCACTTTCTAAGACCTTGTTGAATATTCTTGTCAGAAAATCTACTGCTACCTCCCCTAGACACTTCCATACCTCAACTGGTATGTCATCAGGGCCAACTGCCTTTCCACTCTTCATCCTCTTCAATGCCCTCCTCACTTCTCCCTTACTAATCTTTGCTACTTCCTGCTCCTCAACGGTCACCCCTTCTACTCTTTTTTCTCTCTCATTTTCCTCATTCATCAGCTCTTCAAAGTACTCTTTCCATCTTCCCAGCACACTTCTGTCATCAGTCAATACATTTCCCTCTCTGTCCTTTATCACTCTAACTTGCTGCACGTCTTTCCCATCTCTATTTCTCTGCTGTGCTAACCTGTATAGATCATTTTCTCCCTCCTTACTGTTCAACCTATCATACAAGTCATCATACGCCCTCTGTTTGGCCTTTGACACTGCTACCTTCGCCTTACGCTGTGTCTCCCTGTACTCCTGTTTACTCTCTTCGGTCCTCTCAATGTCCCACTTCTTCTTGGCTAACCTCTTCTTTTGTACACACTCCTGCACTTCCTCATTCCACCACCAAGTTTCCTTATCTACTTTCCTTCCAGAGGACACACCAAATACTCTCCTACCGGTCTCCCTGATCACATTGGCTGTGGTTGTCCAGTCCTCTGGAAGCACTTCCTGACTACCCAAAGCCTGTTTCAACTCCTCCTTGAAGACAACACGACACTCTTCCTTTTCAGCTTCCACCACTTTGTCTTCTGCTCTACCTTTGCCTTTTTCACCTTTCTCACCATCAGTGTCATCCTGCACACCACCATCCTATGCTGTTTGGCAACACTCTCACCCACTACTACTTTGCAGTCACTGACTTCCTTCAAATTACATCGCCTACACAAGATGTAGTCTACCTGTGTGCTCTTACCTCCGCTTTCATAAGTCACCCTATGCTTCTGTTTCTTCTGGAAGAAAGTATTCACCACAGCCATTTCCATCCTTTTTGCAAAATCGATCAACATCTGTCCTTCTGTGTTCCTGTCCTGGATACCAAACCTGCCCATCACTTCCTCGTCCCCTCTGTTGCCTGCACCAACATGTCCATTGAAGTCTGCTCCAATGACCACTCTTTCACCTCTGGGGGTACTCTGCATCACTTCATCTAACTCACTCCAGAATCTCTCCTTCTCTTCTAGCTTACATCCTGCCTGTGGGGCATAAGCACTAACAACATTGACTATCACGCCTTCAATTTCTAACTTGAGACTCATCACTCTGTCTGACACTCTTTTCACTTCTAGAACATTCCTGACAAACCCCTCCTTCAAGATGACTCCTACTCCATTTCTCTTCCCATCCACACCATTATAAAACAGTTTAAACCCTGCTCCTAAGCTTTTAGCCTTTCTACCTTTCCACCTTGTCTCCTGAACACACAGTATGTCCACCTTCCTCCTCTGCATCATGTCAGCCAGCTCCCTATCTTTTCCTTGCATAGTTCCAACATTCAAAGTCCCTACTCTCAGTCCGAGGCTCACGCATTTCCTCTTCTCTCTCTGCCTACGGACACGCCTCCCGCCTCTCCTTCTTCGACGTCTTCGACCAACAGTAGTCCAATTTCCATCAGCACCCTGTTGGTTGACAGCACTGATGGCGGTCGTTGTTAACCCGGCCTCGACCGATCCGGTATGAATTTTGTTTTGATCATTTGCATTTTTAAATGTGGCAGAAGTTTTACGCCGGATGCCCTTCCTGTCGCAACCCTCTGCATTTATCCGGGCTTGGGACCGGCATAAGGGGGAGAGACACTGGTTAGTGCCCCCCCCGCCTCATGGCTGCATTATATATATATATATATATATATATATATATATCTTCTTCTTTTCCTTTCGGCTGTTCCCTTCAGGGGTCGCCACAGCAAATGATCTGCCTCCATCTCTCCCTATCCTCTGCATCTTCTACTCTTACTCCAACGACCTTCATGTCCGCCTTCACTGCATCCATAAATCTTCTCTTTGGTCTTCCTCTGGGCCTTTTGCCTGGTAGTTCCAACCTCAGCATCCTACGACCAATATACTCACTATCCCTCCTCTGTACATGTCCAAACCATCTCAATCTAGCCTCTCTGACTTTGTCTCCAAAACATCTAACATGTGCTGTCCCTCTGATGTACTCATTTCTGATCCTATCCATCCTCGTTACTCCCAAAGAGAACCTCAACATTTTCATCTCTGCTACCTCCAACTCTGACTCCTGTCTTTTCCCCAGGGCCACTGTCTCTAAACCATACAACATTGCTGGCCTCATCACCGTCTTGTACACTTTTCCCTTCATTTTTGCCGATACTCTCCTATCACACATCACACCGGACACTTTTCTCCATCCATTCCAACCTGCCTGCACGCGCTTCTTCACCTCTTTTCCACACTCTCCATTGCTCTGGATTGTTGAGCCTAAGTACTTAAAATCCTCCACCTTCTTTATCTCTGCCCCCTGTAACCTCAAAGTTCCTCTTGGGTCCTTGTCGTTCACACACATGTATTCTGTCTTACTAAGACTAACCTTCAATCCCCTCCTTTCCAGGGCATACCTCCACCTCTCTAGATTTTCCTCCACTTGGTCTCTGCTCTCACTACAGATCACAATGTCATCTGCAAACATCATAGTCCATGGAGATTCTTGTCTAACCTCATCTGTTAGCCTGTCCATCACCAGAGCAAACAAGAAGGGGCTGAGAGCTGACCCTTGATACAGTCCCACCTCCACCTTGAACTCTTCTGTCACACCGACAGCACACCTCACCACTATCTTACAGCTATCATACATGTCCTGCACCACTCTAACATACTTCTCTGTCACTCCAGACTTCCTCATACAATACCACAGTTCTTCTCTCGGCACCCTGTCATATGCTTTCTCCAGATCCACAAAGGCACAATGCAGCTCCTTCTGACCTTCTCTGTACTTCTCTATTAACATCCTCAAAGCAAACACTGCATCTGTGGTGCTCTTTCTGGGCATGAAACCAAACTGTTGTTCACAAATGCTGACCTCTGCCCTTAGTCTTGCTTCCACTATTCTTTCCCATAGCTTCATTGTATGGCTCATCAACTTTATCCCTCTGTAGTTGCCACAACTCTGTGCATCGCCCTTGTTCTTAAAAATGGGCACAAGCACACTTCTCCTCCATTCCTCTGGCATCTGCTCACTTTCTAAGACCTTGTTGAATATTCTTGTCAGAAAATCTACTGCTACCTCCCTAGACACTTCCATACCTCAACTGGTATGTCATCAGGGCCAACTGCCTTTCCACTCTTCATCCTCTTCAATGCCCTCCTCACTTCTCCCTTACTAATCTTTGCTACTTCCTGCTCCTCAACGGTCACCCCTTCTACTCTTTTTCTCTCTCATTTTCCTCATTCATCAGCTCTTCAAAGTACTCTTTCCATCTTCCCAGCACACTTCTGTCATCAGTCAATACATTTCCCTCTCTGTCCTTTATCACTCTAACTTGCTGCACGTCTTTCCCATCTCTATTTCTCTGCTGTGCTAACCTGTATAGATCATTTTCTCCCTCCTTACTGTTCAACCTATCATACAAGTCATCATACGCCCTCTGTTTGGCCTTTGACACTGCTACCTTCGCGTTACGCTGTGTCTCCCTGTACTCCTGTTTACTCTCTTCGGTCCTCTCAATGTCCCACTTCTTCTTGGCTAACCTCTTCTTTTGTACACACTCCTGCACTTCCTCATTCCACCACCAAGTTTCCTTATCTACTTTCCTTCAAGAGGACACACCAAATACTCTCCTACCGGTCTCCCTGATCACATTGGCTGTGGTTGTCCAGTCCTCTGGAAGCACTTCCTGACTACCCAAAGCCTGTTTCAACTCCTCCTTGAAGACAACACGACACTCTTCCTTTTTCAGCTTCCACCACTTTGTCTTCTGCTCTACCTTTGCCTTTTTCACCTTTCTCACCATCAGTGTCATCCTGCACACCACCATCCTATGCTGTTTGGCAACACTCTCACCCACTACTACTTTGCAGTCACTGACTTCCTTCAAATTACATCGCCTACACAAGATGTAGTCTACCTGTGTGCTCTTACCTCCGCTTTCATAAGTCACCCTATGCTTCTGTTTCTTCTGGAAGAAAGTATTCACCACAGCCATTTCCATCCTTTTTGCAAAATCGATCAACATCTGTCCTTCTGTGTTCCTGTCCTGGATACATATATATATATGTAGATTTTCTGACAAGAATATTCAACAAGGTCTTAGAAAGTGAGCAGATGCCAGAGGAATGGAGGAGAAGTGTGCTTGTGCCCATTTTTAAGAACAAGGGCAATATATATATATATGGCGGCACGGTGGCGTAGTGGTTAGCACGTCCGCCTCACAGCAAGAAGGCCTGGGTTCGATTCCCGGCCTGGGCGTTTCTGTGTGGAGTTTGCATGTTCTCCCCGTGCTTGTGCGGGTTTCCTCCGGGTGCTCCGGTTTCCTCCCGCAGTCCAAAGACGTGCACTGTAGGTTAATTGGCCGTTCTAAATTGACCGTAGATTCTCTCCTGCAGTGGCACTGGAACCCAGTCGTATCGGCATTTGCCCTTCCATTGGATCCTTCTGGTGGCGCCGAGACGGGGGGGGGGACTTGCTGCTTGGGTAACAGCCTGTCCCTCATTACTCCCTACCCAGGCTTTGCGCACTGGGGTACCAGCCAGAGCGCAGCCATAGTCCTTTGGGACTGACGGAGGCCTACCATATATATATATAATTGTAAGTTACCCTAGATATGGGTGTCTGCCAAATGCTGTAAATACAAGAAATTTGATGTAAAGACTTGCATCTCAGTCATGCTCATCTTTCTAGCAGCACATTACTGTCCTCTCCCTCAGTTTAATTACCCATGTGTGTGAAGGGCAAAAGACTGGCTTTCAGGTGATGGTGTGTGAACAGGCACAGGTTTAGAGGCAGAGAGCTGGCAGATTAAAGCAGTACGAGAGTGAAGTGTTAATCAGTGCCGGCAGAGTTTCCCACCCTCTCTAATGAGCCTGCTCCTCAGAGCGCACAGCTGCCTTTTTCACCTCACACTCAACATATAGATCTTATATAGTTTTTACAGACAGGAGAAGGAGTTATCCTTCACTGTGAGTTTAGTGGAAGTATGAAAGAACAGGTGCATCATTTACTGCCTGCAGCAAAAGCCTCACCTGTTGTTATTATGACAGATGCCTCTGAAAACATCCATTCATCCATTATATGGGTATATTATCCATGAGAGTTGCAGAAAAAGCTGGAACCAATCCCAGTTGACTTAAAGTCAGAGAGAGGCACACCCTGAAAAAGCTGCCAGTCTATTGCCAGGTTCAGTTAAAAACATCATTTAATTCATCAATGATTGATTTGAATGTATTGTGAAATTGAACCATGTGTAAATCTGTTCTAGATTGTTTAATAAAAAAGGACATTTATCACCATCCTCATTATTATTGTCATCATTATTATTATTGTTTAGAATAATAATAGTAATAATAAGTTCATTTTCTGTAACCGCTTAATCCTAATTAGGGTTGCAGGGAGGCTGGCGCCCATCCCATCCAACTCTGGGTGAGGGCAGAGTACACCCTGGACAGCTTGCCAGGCCATCCCAGGGTGGAAACACGCTGATGGCTTTGCAGCCTACTCTTGTCAAAAGTCAGCAACGGTTCTTTTGCATGCCTCACACCATACACAATGAAGACACGGCCGGCCTTTGATAACCCAGTTAGCTGCACTGGGGGGACAGTGACAACCTTGTGGAGAGTGGGACTCGAACCCCAACCTTTGGATCAGAGCTCCAGTGCCCTATACCACCAGACCACCACTGCCCTTGTAATAATAACAATAATAATAATAATGCAGTATTTTTGACTAGACATTTGTATTACTGTACAGTAAACATAGCATTCCATTACATTTCATTTGCCAATAAATCACTTTTAATGTGTCCTTTAAAACTCACCAAATAATCAAACCAATGCTGTTTCAAGCACAACGGAATGAATACCAAAAGCAATAAGTTCTGCTTCTCTGATTCTCTTGAGTGCACAGGAGAAATTGTAATTGTGAATTGTGGCAGGTATTCAGAGGCAGTCTCAGGTGTGGACATGTTAATCGTTGGCCAGCTGGGTCAAGAAGAGATTGCATTAATGTGCTAATGACCAAATGCTGTGCCCCCCCCCCCCCCAAGCAAAATTAACAAGTGTGAACTAAAAGGATACAATGTCTCCTTCATTCTTTCTTTCCAAAGATCTGTACATTTGATAAGACAAGCAAAAACAAGAACTGTGCCAGATTCATTGTCCCTAATTTAATTTGAAGATTACCCAGAAGGATAATTTATCTGTTAGGGTAATAGATCGCAAAGAGGATCAGTCAAAAATGTAAAGGTGATGAAAGGAATAATAAAAAAGAGATCAGTTTGAACAATACATTGCCGCACATAATGGTATATAATTTTCATTAGGAATTAGAGGTCTGTTGAAATAAAGCATCCTTTCCTGTCATGAATGGAAAATAATTTCAAATGTATTATGGCTGACTAATTTAATAATTTCCAGCCTGTTAATGTCAACTAGCGTTGCAATCTTTTATCTTTGTTTATTAATTCCAAGTGTGAGATAACTTTTCTTTTTCATTCAAAATAAAATTTGAATATGTAATTTGTCAACTCCAAGTGAAGGTCCTCGATAAGGTATGCAGTCAGGCATGACAAGCAGGGAACATAGATTGCAATAAGTTTGTGAAACTACCAATAATACAATAAAGGGAAGAAGTTAGTATTCATATACTATAATTTATTTGAATGGGATATTCACTGTACTTAGTGTTTTATAAAGTCTGTTGAAAATATATATTAACGCAGAGTTTACATGTATGCTTTTATCCAAAGAACTTTACAGTAGAAAAACAGCCAACAGATTCTGTTAAAATGACAGGTTTTAATGATCCAGGTGAAAATTACACAAAGCTAAATCAATTTACAATGTTTCACCCTTATTGTCACCTAAAATAAGAATCTTCAAGGATTCCACATGCAGTCTGAATACATACATATGAGGCTAATTGACTGTTCCAAACTGCCCCTAAGTGTAAATGTTTGTACAGGCTTGGTAGGCCCTTTGAGGTCTCAAGCCCGGATAAATGCAGAGGGTTGTGTCAGGAAGAGCATCCAATGTAAAACCTATGTCAAATCAATCATCTTTTTTCTTCTTTTCCTTTTGGCTGCTCCCATCAGGGATCGCCTGGGTAAAGGTACGAGATAAGAAGGTAAAGGTAGAGCAGAAGCCAAAGTGGTGGAAGCTGGAAAAGGAAGAGTGTCATGTTGTCTTCAAGGAGGAGTTGAAAGAGGATTTGGGTGGTCAGGAAGTGCTTCCAGATGATTATAATATAATGTGATCAGGGAGACAGGTAGGAGAGTACTTGGTGTGTTGTCTGGAAGGAAAGTAAATAAGGAGACTTGGTGGTGGAATGAGGACGTGCGCGAGTGTGTACAAAGGAATAGGTTAACCAAAAAGAAATGGAACATTGAGAGGACTGAAGAGAGTAAACAGGAGTACTGGGAGACACAGCGTAGGGCAAAGGTAGCAGTGTCAAAGGCCACACAGATGGCGTATGATGACTTGTATGCTAGGTTGGACAAGTAAGGGGGGAGAAAATGATTTATACAGGTTGGCAAAGCAGAGAAATGGAGATGGAAAGGACGTGCTGCAAGTTAGGGTGATTAAGGACAGAGAGGGAAATGTATTGACTGAGGACAGAAGTGTGCTGGGAAGATGGAAAGAGTACTTTGAAGAGCTGATGAATGAGGAAAATGAGAGAGAGAAAAAAAAGAGTAGAAGAGATGACTGTTAAGAACCAGGAAGTAGCAAATATTAGTAAGGGTGAAGTGAGAAGGGCATTGAAGAGGATGAAGAATGGAAAGGCAGTTGGTCCCGATGAGATACCTGTGGAGGTATGGAAGTGTCCAGCAGAGGTAGCAGTAGACTTTCTAACAAGAACATTCAACAAGGTCTTCACAAGAGAGTGAGAGCATGCTGGAGAAATGGATAAGTGTGCTGGTGCCCATTTTTAAAAACAAGGTAGATGTACAGAGTTGCGGCAACTACAGAGGGATAAAGTTGATGAGCCATACGATGAAGTTATGGGAAAGAATAATGGAGGCGAGCCTAAGGGCAAAGGTCAGCATTTGTGAACAACAGTTTGGTTTCATGCCATGAAAGAGCACCACAGATGCAGTGTTTGCTTAGAGGATGTTAATAGAGAAGTACAGAGAAGGTCAGAGGGAGCTGCATTGTGCTTTTGTGGATCTGGAGAAAGCATATGACAGAGTGCCGAGAGAGGAACTGTGGTATTGCATGAGGAAGTCTGGAGTGGCACAGAGGTATATTAGAGTGGTGCAGGACATGTATGAGAGATGTAAGACAGTGGTGAGGTGTGCTGTCGGTGTGACAGAAGAGTTCAAGGTGAAGGTGGGACTGCATCAAGGGTCAGCTCTGAGCCCCTTCTTGTTTGCTATGGTGATGGACAGGCTGACAGACGATGTTAGACAAGAATCTCCATGGACTATGATGTTTGCAGATGACATTGTGGTCGGTAGTGACAGCAGAGAACAAGTGGAAGAAAATCTAGAGAGGTGGAGGTATGCCCTGGAGAGGAGAGGAATGAAAGTAAGCCTCAGTAAAACATAATACATGTGTGTAAACGAGGAGGACCCAAGAGGAACTGTGGGGTTACAGGGAGCTGAGATAAAGAAGGAGGAGGATTTTATGTACTGAGGCTCAACAGTCCAGAGCAATGGAGAGTGTGGAAAAGAGGTGAAGAAGCGTGTGCAGGCAGGTTGGAATGGTCGGAGAAAAGTGCCTGGTGTGATGTGTGATAGGAGGGTATCGGCAAGAATGAAAAGAAACGTGTACAAGACGGTGTTGTATGGTTTACCAACAGTGGCACTGAGAAAAAGACAGGAGGCAGAGCTGAAGGAAGCAGAGATGGAAATGTTGAGGTTCTCTTTGGGAGCAATGAGTACATCAGAGTACATCAGGAATGAGTACATCAGAGGGACAGCACATGCAAGAGGTTTTTGAGACAAAGTCAGAGAGGGTAGATTGAAATGGTTTGGACATGTTCAAAGGAGGAATAGTGAATATATTGGTTGTAGGATGCTGAGGTTGGAACTGCCAGGTAAAAACCTAGAGGATGACCAAAGAGGAGATTTATGGATGTGGTGAAGGAGAACATGAAGGTAGTTGGTGTAAAAGAAGAAAATGCAGAGGATAGGTTGAGATGGAGGCAGAGGATTCGATGTGGCGACCCCTGAAGGGAACAGCCGAAAGGAAAAGAAGAAGAGTCGGATTAAGTGGTCTTTTGTTTTAAACATATTTTATTCACTGATGAAATGGATTGGGAACAAGTTATCCAACTTAGAGAACCCTCTCCATGATATTTACAAATGATGATACATTACAAATTACAACACAAAGACTAATAAGAAGAATAGGAGAATATACATGACAGGAAAAAAATAAATAGATAAAAGAAAGAAAGAAAAAAAAAGTAAATAAAGATGGGCAGTTTAGGCAAATCTCTTTGTCTTATATAAGATTGAACAGCTTTGAATACAAACTGGTTTTCAATGACAGATAAACATTCATTGTTTCCATTTAATAATATTTCTAAATCTATAGATATTTTATTTGTAACAATTTCTCGCACATTTCTAATTAATGTACATCTTTGTTCTTTACATAATAGAAACTGAATAAAGTAATGATAAGAGTTTTCACCGCATTACCACATTTACAGTCTGGGTTGGATTTAAGACCTATTCTAAAAAAGATCATAACTTAGTTGACTACACCTGTCTCTCATACGTGTATGATACATATTTAATGAAGTGGTTCTACAAATAGAGGATTGGCTCATTTTTTAGTAAGATTTTGCACATTACAGCAATACCCATGGTCCACAAACAGCTTACAAAGCAGCAAAAGGATGTTACTGCTGAAAGTTATCAATCAGAACAAAATCACAAGAGAATTCCATTTACATATGCACTGTGTGAACAGAGTGAAGACAGTAATTAACCATGGAGAAAATATAGAACAATACAAGCTGGATATCCCTACCAAACCTTTTTCTTTTTTATCTTGCACTAGTTTTTAAAATATTACTTACATCACATCGTATTTTAAGAGAAGTATGCGGACTTTTCACACCTACTTGCATATAGAGAAATGATCTGACAAGATTTGGCAAGACTGTATTTTGAAATATAGCAATATAATGCATTATTGAGTTTCAAATTTTCTCATAACATTTAACACAAGTGTGTTTTTTTCTTACTGTGTCTGCATCATCAGCATTTAAAGATGAAATAAATAACTAACTATCTTAAAAATATCTGAAAATGATGTAAACTTTTCAATCTTCATTGTAATGTTCTGGGTTTCCCCATGTCTGGTGTTGTGGAGGAAAATCAGGGGCATCAGGTGCCATTGAGTGTGTTTTGGACCCATGAACTGAGGAAGGCCTGTGGCCTGCTGGTCTGAAATATCTATATGGCATTATCTGTCTAATAATCTTATGCATATGGTTGGACTTCCTATCATGTTCTGGAATTAATTATTGATCATTAACAGCATCATTATGAATATGAATATTATACAGAAACTGTAATGCAGCATCAACATCAATATGAATATGAATACAGAAATTTTAATAGCTTTGGAATGAATGATTACGTTTTAGTTTAAAGACATCTGTAATCCTGAAATGGAGAATTGTCCAATGAAGTCATATCTAATGAAATATATATTTAAATTGTTCATGATTATACCTGTAGAAGAGCAATTCTTAATTTACTGCATTATTTAATTTTAGGATGACTTATGTGAATATTGTATGGCTGCTATATTATTATTATTATTATTATTATTATTATTATTATTATTAATGTATGAGGGATTTAGTGTTATTTGTACTTAAAATCCTATGAATCCGACTTATATCATGCAAATGATAGAATGCCGAGGCACATTTTTTACTTATATGGGATGACTTATCCAGATTACAATTGAACCATGACCTAAGATTTCACACAACTGATTTCTCCTCTACAATTGTGTTCAGTAACATTATTCAAGTTAACTTTCCCTAGTACCTATAAGCATTAGCTCAATCTTATCATCAGTCAACATCAGTCGGTCTTCAATCATCCACTTCAAGTCACGTATGCAGTCGAGCATAGCATTTAACACTGCCTCGTCTTCCCCTTACACAGCAGGACTAAATGCCAAATACAGCTGCATGTTATCTGCATAGCAGTGTACACTTGGTAGATGCCTGTTGATCAGTTTACTGGTGTAGACCATAAACAGAAGAGGCCCAGGACAACTCCCTTGAGGAACTCCTTGTCTAAGTGGAAAAGCAGATGATAAACTATCATTTACAGTAATATGCTGTGTATGATTCGCAAGGTATGACACAAACCGTTTTAGTGCCTTGCCGTCTATACCAAATCTCAACTTTAAACGATTTAAAAGAGTGTCGAGCAGCGGTGGCCTAGTGGTATAGGTGCTGGATCACTGATCCTAAGGTTGGGGGTTCAAGCCCCACTCCCCACAGTTTGCAGCTAACTGGGTTATCAAAGGCCGGCCATGTCTCTCACTGTCTATGGTGTGACACATGTTAAAGAACCATTGCTGACTTTCGAAAAGAATATGTTGCAAAGCAGTTGGATGGGATGGGCGCCAGCCTCCCCACAACCCTAATTATGATTAAGTGGTTACAGAAAATGAACTGAACTAAAAGAGTGTCATGTCAGACAGTGTCAAACTGGCGCTAAGGTCAAGGAGAATTAACGAGGTTACTTTTTGTGGCTCAGTATTCAACAAAATATCGTTCTTGACTTTGAGCGGTGCCAACTCTCTGCTATGGTTTTGCTTATACACGGACTGGAGTGGCATATGCAGATCATTGACTGTCATGTGGTCAATTACCTGATTGGTTTCTACCCTCTCTGACAATTTGGAAATATAAGGGAGATTACTTCCTGGGCAGAGATTATTGAAAGCAATGACAAGTCCACACTTTTTGAGTAACAGTATTAGTAAAGCCTCTTTCCAATCGCTAGCAAATTCACCAGATTCGAATGACAAGTTAATCATGTTCGTGAATAAATTTCTAAAATCATTGGAGAGATCATCTGGGGTATTTCCTTCGGGAACGACAACTCAGACTGTTCACACAACAACGATTTGGTGGTGCGAAACAAGCTCTGTTGATTGGAACTGTTCTCAGCTATGAGAGAAGTATAATACTCACAGCGCGCCATTCATAATCAACATTATACAATTTCGCAAATCTTTGAATGCGCAAAAGTCCTCCTGGGATTTTGTATTTTGCCATTTTCTTTCTTCCTTCCACCTTGTCCTTATAGCAAACTAGCCAAAAACATTGTTAATCCATGGCAAATGCTGTCTACGGACAACCACTTTCTTCCTTATCGGCGCACATTTGTCCAGAAGAGGTGTTAGTGTCGAATTATAACTGGATGTTAGCTCATTTAAGGTTACTGTATTCCCTTGTGCAAAGTACGGATTTTTCCACATCCTGGGGCAAAGCATCAAAATCGGTTGTTTTGAGCTGATGATAACAGATTTCTTTACAACACAACTAGGCTTTGCGCTGTTAAGAGCACACAAAACAGCTGCGTGATCTGAGAGTTATTGGTCGGCCACAGGAACACTAGCGATGATGGGATTATGCGCGTCATCATCAAATTAAACGTATGGCAACTCACATGAGTTGGTACATTCATATGCTGCTTCAGTCCTATTGATGTTAGTAAATCCAGAAATACTCTTTCATCAGGGTCATCCTCAACATCCATATGGAAATTATAATCTCCAGTTAGAGTGAGAGACTCCGGAGATAGAATAATAGTCTCAAGATAAGGGCCAAACTCCTCAAAAAACACACGGGCATGATGGGGTGTGTTTCAGAATACGGTGGGCAATAAACAACAAGTGGTTCAGTCCTTAGTGAGTTAAAACTGACTCTCCACTCTGAAAGCTCAAAAGATGATTTCCCCCCCTGCAGCAGTTTTCTTTACATCAATGGCTTTCTTGAACAATAGTTCAGTTCCACCCCCATGCCGCCCATTCTGGTCTTGCTGAATGAATGAATGAGATTCTGGGGAATAAATCTCAAGTTTTGCTGCAGTATCCTTCTCTGTTAATCAGGTTTCAGTGAGCGATGATGAGATGAGATATCCATATCAGTCGAGTTGATGTATTCCCTTAAACAAGCAGGTTTTGACTTCACAGCTTGCACATTAGCATGGCAAAGAGTTATCATGGGTAAATGGCCCTTTTGAATTGGCAACAACTACATTCAACAACAATGCAGTTAGTAGTTCTGCGAAAGGTGTTATAGTGAGTATGTAATTCACTGACTTCAGAATGCAAATTACCAGTCTCTTTGTTCACATTTTGCTCCAAAGACTCAGAATAACTTCCTATTTGAGTTTATGGTTGCCTTGAATTTGATAGGAGTGTAGATAGAACTTCTTTTCCTTTCGGCTGTTCCCTTCAGGGGTCACCACAGCAAATCATCTACCATCATCTCACCCCATCCTCTGAATCTTCTTCTCTTACACCAACTAATGTCCTCCTTCACCACATCCATTAATCTCCTCTTTGGTCTTCCTCTTGGCCTTCAACCTGGTAGTTCTAACCTCAGCATCCTACAACCAATATATTCACTATTCCTCTTCTGTACATGTCCTCAATCAAGCATCTCTGACTTTGTCTTCAAAACAACTTACATGTGCTGTCCCTCTGATGTACTCATTCCTGATCCGATCCATCTTTGTTTCTCCCAAGGAGAAGCTCAACATTTTCATCTCTGCTACCTCCAGCTCTGCCTCCTGTCTTTTCCTCAGTGCCACTGTTTCTAAACCATACAGCATCGCTAGCCTCATCACCGTCTTGTACACTTTTCCTTTCATTCTTGTCGATACCATCCTATCACACATCACACCGGGCATGGCCTGCACACGCTTCTTCACCTCTTTTCCACACTCTCCATTGCTCTGGATTGTTGAGCCGAAGCAATTAAAAACCCTCCACCTTCTTTATCTCAGCTCAATGTAACCTCATTGTTCCTCTTGGGTTCTTGTCGTTCACACACATGTATTCTGTCTTACTGAGGCTAACCTTCATTCCTCTCCTTTCCAGGGCATACCTCCACCTCTCTAGATTTTCCTGCACTTGTTCTCTGCTCTCACTACAGATCACAATGTCATCTGCAAACATCATAGTCCATTGAGATTTTTGTCTAACCTCGTCTATCAGCCTGTCCATCGCCATAGCAAACAAGTAGGGGCTCAGAGCTGATTCTTACTGCAGTCCCACCCCCACCTTTAACTCTTCTGTCACACCAACAGCACACCTCACCACCCTTACATCTCTCATACATGTCCTGCACCACTCTAACATACTTCTCTGCCACTAAAGAGTTCCTCATGCAATACCACAGTTCCTCTCTCAGCACTCTGTCATATGCATTCTCCAGATCCACAAAGGCACAATGCGGCTCCCTCTGACCTTCTCTGTACTTCTCTATTAACATCCTCAAAGCAAACACTGCATCTGTGGTGCTCTTTCTTGGCATGAAATCATACTGTTGTTCACAAATGCTGACCTCTGCCCTTAGTCTCACCTCCACTATTCTTTCCCATAACTTTATTGTATGGCTAATCAACATTACCCCTCTGTAGTTGCCCCAACTCTGCACATCTCCCTTGTTCTTAAAAATGGGCACAAGCACACTTCTCCTCCATTCCTCTGGCATCCTCTCACTCTCTAAGACCTTGTTGAATGCTCTTGTGAGGAAATCGACTGCTATCTTTCCTAGACACTTCCATACCTCCACCAGTATGTCATCAGGACCAACTGCCTTTCCAGTCTTCATCCCGTTCAATGCCCTCCTCACTTCACCCTCACTAATCTTTGCTACTTCCTGGTCCTCAACAGTCACCTCTTCTACTCTTTTTTCTCTCTCATTTTCCTCATTCATCAGCTCTTCAAAGTACTCTTTCCATCTTCCCAGCACACTTCTGTCATCAGTCAATACATTTCCCTCTCTGTCCTTAATCACTCTAACTTGCTGCACATCCTTCCCATCTCTATTTCTCTGCTGTGCCAACCTGTATAAATCATTTTCTCCTCTTTACTTTCCAACCGAGCATACAAGTCATCAAACGCCCTGTTTGGCCTTTGAGACCACTACCTTCGCCTTACGCTGTGTCTCCCTGTACTCCTGTTTACTCTCTTTGGTCCTCTCTATGTCCCACTTCTTCTTAGCTAACCTCTTCCTTTGTACACACTCCTGCACTTCCTCATTCCACCACCAAGTCTCCTTATCTACTTTCCTTCCAGATGACAGATTCTCCTACCTATCTCCCTGATCACATTAGCTGTAGTTGTCCAGTCATCTGGAAGCACTTCCTGACCACCCAAAGCCATTTTCAACTCTTCCTTAAAGACAACACAACACTCTTCCTTTTTCAGCTTCCACCACTTTGTCTTCTGGTCTGCCTTTGCCTTCTTCACCTTTCTCACCATCAGCATCATCCTGCACACCACTATTCTATGCTGTTTGGCAACACTCTCACCTGCTAGTACTTTGCAGTCACTGACTTCCTTCAAATTACATTGCCTACACAAGATGTAGTCTACCGGTGTGCTCCTACCTCCGCTTTTATAAGTCACCCTATGCTCCTGTCTCTTCTGGAAGAAAGTATTCACCACAGCCATTTCCATCCTTTTTGCAAAATCTACCAACATCTGTCCTTCTGTGTTCCTGTCCTGGATACCAAACCTGCCCATTACTTCCTCATCCCCTGCACCAACATGTCCATTGAGGTCTGCTCCAATGACCACTCTTTCACCTGGGGGTATTCTGCATCACTTCATCTAACTCATTCCAGAATCTCTCCTTCTCTTCTAGCTCACATCCTGCCTATGGGGCATAAGCACTAACAACATTGAACATCACGCCTTCAATTTCTAACTTGAGACTCATCACTCTGTCTGACACTCTTTTCACTTCTAGAACATTCCTGACAAACTCCTCCTTCAAGATGACTCCTACTCCATTTCTCTTCCCCTCCACACCATGAAAAACAGCTTAAACCCTGCTCCTAAGCTTCTAGCCTTGCTACCTTTCCACCTGGTCTCCTGAACACACAGTATGTCTACCTGCCTCCTCTGCATCATGTCAGCTAGCTCTCTAGCTTTATCGTTCATAGTTCCAACATTCAAAGTCCCTACTCTCAGTCCTAGACTTACGCATTTCCTCTTTTCTCTCTGGCTACGTACACTCCTCCTGCATCTCCTTCTTCGACATTTTCGACCAACAGTAGTCCAATTTCCACCAGCACCCTGTTGGTTGACAGCACTGATGGCGGTCGTTGTTAACCCGGGCCTCGACCGATCTGGTATGAATTTCATTTTGATCATTTGCATGAGAAATGTGGCAGAAGTTTTACACCGGATGCCCTTCCTGTCGCAACCCTCTGCATTTATCTGGCTTGTGCCCCCCCCGCCCCTCACGGCTGCATTAGTAAGGAATAAGGACTGATTTCATAAAAAAAAGACTTGTGCAACTGTGTAAATAACATTTATTTCATTTTTACATGTTTTTCTCAGTGACTTTCCTAAATTTTTGGATACGGTGTCTTAGACTATCAAATGCTAATCTCAAAGCCGCTTCTCTAGTCACGAGGCTACGGCTTCCCCCAAAATGATGAAAGGGCGGATGATCATTTTTTTGTTTTTTTGAATAGCAAAGTTAAAGCATTAGAAAGGTCCAGTTATAAAGAAAAGAGCTCTAAAGGGTCTCTCCTCTCATTGACGTTTTGCAGTGTGATTTTGTAAGCACCACATGTAATGTTTTCAAACAATGCCTCAAAAACTTCAACTTCATCTTTCAAACTCCGATCATGATGGATGACCGAGTAAACTAGAATAAGCAAAAATGTATTTGAGGGTGTTTGTCTCATTGATAGACAGTACGGCAGATGTAGCCTAATAATCGCTGGTTCTATTCCAAAACCAGTAGGAAAAATGTGTGGGCATGGGGGAATTAGCAGTAGCGTCTTTTCCTCTACATAAAAATGTCTGAAGCAACCTTGAGCAAGGCACCTAGCCCCCAACTGCTCTCTTGGTGTCCCCAATGTGTGCGGCAGCCCACTTCTCTGAGTGTGTGAGGTCACTGTTCATTTGTGTGGGGCTCACTTTGGTTAAATGCAGAGGAAATAATTTCTCTTATGGGATTACTACATCAAAACGAACAAAAAACAAACAAACAAAAAAACAAACAAAAAAATCCTCTTTGAATGTTTGAACACATTGATTATGTAGTATAGTGGATTACAAGAGTTAAAACCCAGAACACAACTCAGTTTATTACAGTGTCTCCACCATAAAGCAAGCTTTTATTGGTATTAAATTATTTCTTTATTAAATGAGTATGAATGTTCTGTCTTGTTTCCAGGGTTCAATAATTAAAACTCGCTGTGCAATATTTTGACAAAGTTTTACAGAAACTGCTGACCTGACACTGAAACCTAAAATAATTTCTGACTGTAAACAACAAAAATCTTTCTACATTACTGAACAGAATTTCTAAAATACTGGCAATTGTTCACTGACTCTCAACAGGTAACTAGAAAGGAAAAAAAAACCCAACAAAAACAACTGCATGAACCACTAAACAACTTGAAATCGACAAACAAAACACATAACCACTGATATTTCATTTGAGTTATTCTTCCCAGCCATTATTCAGATAACCGAGCTTTTCAAAATGCATCTTTATGCATAATACACAACAGTACTCTCAAATGAAACCCTGCTGATGTTCGGCATTTTAGCCTGCCAATTAACATCTTTTTACCATATCAAATCACAGTCTGTTTACACAAGTACTGTACAGAAAACAATTAAATCTTGTAAACGAATACAGAGATAGACTAAATATATGAATTCAACAGGAATTGAACAGTTCTTTGTCTCTCTTTTATAATTACCAGGGTATTTGTTTATCAATAGTATTTAATATATAGACACAAGAGTAGTGATTGCCAGTGACGGTAGTAAGCTATAGTAGTATGTATTTGTGCCGCACTACTCTCTAATTCAAGAAGTCATATAGGCAGGTTCAGTTCATCATTAGTTCATTTTCTGTAACCGTTTAATCCTAGGGTCGCGGGGCCCCCATGAAAACATCCAAACCAGTGATATTGCAAAAGAAAAGCTTTTATCAACTTCTTCACACCGTTTGGTCTACCAAAGGAAATCCAATCCAACCAAGTATCAAACTTCACATCAGGCATCTTCCAGACTTTGTTGTACGAACTTGGAATTAAACAGATAACATCCATGCAGTTCATCCAGAATCCCAAGGAGCCCTGAGTAGGTTTCACCAAACCTTAAAAAACATGATCAGAAGCTAATTTTTGGAACATTACAAATGGTAGGACCAAGGGGGTTCTACTTCTGTTGTTCGCTGCCAGAGAGTCAGTGCAAGAATCATTGGGGTTTAGCCCTTTCAAGCTTGTGTTTTGGGCACGGTGCGGGGCCCACTAAAGCTTCTCAAAAGAAGACACAAAAGCCACACGATGATGTAAACCTATTGGCTATGTAGCAAATTTCAAGAAAAGGTTATGTCATGTATGCAAACTTTCCCAGGAAAACCTGAAGGGTGCTCAGTAGAAGATGAAATGGCTATTTCACCACCAAAGTGAGCAAAGTTCCAACCCTGGAAATTCAATACAATTCAGTTCAGTTTTATTTCTATAGCGCTTTTTACAACTGCCATTGTCTCAAAGCAGCTTTACACAGTAAAACAGAGAAAGTAGGGGCTTACAAAGTACAAAGGGATTTAAACACTTCCTATTACCCCACATATCCATAATGAGCAAGCTGGCGGCAATGGTGGCAAGAAAAAACTCCCTCAGTAATTTCGAGGAAGAAACCTTGAGAGGAACCAGACCCAAAAGGGGAACACATCCATCCTCATTTGGGTGAATATAATATAATATTATATACATACACACACAAACACACATATGCACATACATACCTACATACATACATATTATATATATATATATATAATTTATAATTATATAAATTAATTGCAGTCCAAAAAGTAGTCCGGTTGGTTATACAACTGTCATCTTTCTTTCGGCTTTTCCCCTTTTACTTGGAATTCGCCACAGTAAATCATCTGATTCGCATGTTTGATTTAGCAGAGGTTTTTACATCGGATGCCCTTCCTGTCACAACCCTTTTTAGCAAGGGACAGAAACACACCTACTCTTTACAAAAGTCAGCAATGGTTCTTTTACATGCCTCTCACCATAGACAGTGAGAGACATGGCCCGCCTTTGATAACCCAGTTAGCTGCACTGGGGGCGGTTGGTTATACAACTATAAGTCCTAAATAATTGTGGGAAAGAGTCCATCTCACCAGCAGTGAAAAGTAATGTTCCCAGTCTGTTAGTGCACATCTGGATCCATCTAGGTCTTCAATAGCAAGAAGGAAGGGCTTTCAAGATGAGGACTCTAGTCAGTATCAGCACACCAGGACAGAGCATAGGACTCAGGAAACAGAAGGATCAGGATTACCGGCATCCCAGAAGGAAAATGTGTACTTCAACAAAAACAGAGAGGGAAAGAGGGAGAGAAAGGGAGAGATGGAGAAAGGTTGTTAGGTGTACTCATAATAGTGTAATGGAAATAGAAGATTTTTATTATTGCTGATTGCAAGCAGGGACTCCAGCATGACTGAGTATGGCAGCGTAACTAAAAGAGAGAGAACCAGAAGGAGGACAGACACGAGGGCACCCTGTGCCGCTGGGCAATCAGCCACCCCACTATCAAACAGACCTGGGTGAGCATGTAGAGTGAGGGCGCGACAGCTTACCAACATCACAGTTTACCAGATCTCTATGCCTGGCACGCCCAGATCTGCTCTTTTACCTCACAGAAGGCTAGTAAAAAAATGCTTGACCACACAAGTAAGTTTTCATCCTTGTCTTAAAAACAGAGACTGTGTCTGAGTCCCAAACATTAGCTGGAAAGTTATCCCATAACTGTGGGGCTTTAAAAAAGAAAGTGTGGTACGAGACCATATAGTTTTTATAGGTTAAAAGTAATATTTTATATTCCATTCGAAATTTAACTGGGAGCCAGTGCAGTCTAAATAAGATCTGGGTGAGATGCTCATGTCTTCTGGTTCTAGTACTCTCGCTGCTGCATTCTGGACTGACTGGAGCTTGTTTATGCTCCTATTAAAACAACCAGACAATTATGCATTACAATAATCTAATCCTGAGGTAACAAAAAGCATGACCAAGTTTTTCCACATCATGCACTGACATCAAGTTTTGTATTTTAGCAATATTCCTGAGATGAAAGAAGGCTACCCAAGTAATATTATCTAAGCGCCTTAAATTCATGTCTGGATTTTTGTACAAGGCTGAGATTATGAGTATAAATAACTGCAATACCTCCTCCTCTGCCAGTTATTTTTTCATTTAAATTATTTCATGTAATTTGTCATTTCATAAATCATTATTTCATTTAAAGCTAAATATTCATTGGGTTCAATCCATGTTTCTGTTAAAAACATTGCACTAAACTCCTGATCCGCAATGATTTCATTAACAAGAAGCGCTTTAGATGTATGAGATCTAACATTTAATAACCCTATCTTTAGATGAAAAGTGCAGGCTGTCGGTCCAGTATGATTTAAATTTATGTTAATAAGGTTATTAAAGCAAACTCTCTGAGAGTTTTTACATTTTTGTTTAGTTCTGGAAACAGACACAGCCTCTATAGCATTGAATTTGATATTGAGTATCGACTCTGTGCAGTTAGCAGACGCTCGGCTTAGCCTGTGCTGGCATTGCTACCTATCCCTAGAGGTCCTTTACAGGCAAAATAACATGGTCCCCATGAGATCATCAGGCAAACTAACAATGTCAACTACATCTTGAAGAAACTGGACCGACACAAGTCGTCTCAGTTGTGCCACATCGACATGGTAAATGGAGTCTTGGTAGGAAATGGCAGCCCCGATACCAACTTGAAGGACCCCTATACCTTAGCCTGTGACCATCCAATCAGGCTGAACAATTCTGACCTCCTGTCAGACCTACCAAAGAAAATGAGCCATCTCCCTCCCAAGCCCAGAAGCCAACTAATTGACCTCTTGTGGGAGTTCAAAGCCCTGTTTGAAGACAAAGTCCTGATGTCCCCACTAAGTCCCACATTGCCCAACACGATGCAAAACCAATAAAGCAGCGCCCATGTCTGATCAACCTCAAAAAGCTGAATTGGTGCAGAGGGGAGGTGTCCTATATGCTGCTGCACGGCATCTTCGAACCAAGCTAGAGTGACTGGGCCTCACTATGCATCTCAGTCCCAAGCCAGATGACTCACTCAGATTCTGCACTGACTATCGGAAAGTGAATGCTCTAACGAAAACCCTTCAGGGGTCACCACAGCAAACCATCCGCCTGTCCTCTGCATCTTCTTCTCTTACTCCAATGACCTTCATGTCTTCCTTCACCACATCCATGAATCTCTTCTTTGGTCTTCCTCTAGGCCTTCTGCCTGGTAGTTCCAACCTCAGCATCCTACTGCCAATATACTCACTATCCCTCCTCTGTACATGTCCAAACCATCTCAATCTAGCCTCTCTGGCTTTGTCTCCAAAACATCTTACATGGGCTGTCCCTCTGATGTACTCATTCCTGATCCTATCTATCCTCGTTACTCCCAGAGAGAACCTCAACATTTTCATCTCTGCTACCTCCAGCTCTGCCTCCTGCCTTTTCCTCAGCGCCACTGTTTCTAGTACATACAACATCGCTGGTCTCACCACCATCTTGTACACTTTTCCTTTCATTCTTGCTGACACTCTCCTATTGCACATCACAGGAGTACAGGGAGACACAGCGTAAGGCAAAAGTAGCAGTGGCAAAAGCCAAACAGAGGACGTATGATAGGCTGGACAGTAAGGAGGGAGAAAATGATCTGTACAGGTTGGCACAACAGAGAGCTAGAGATGGGAAGGACTTGCAGCAAGTTAGATTGATAAAGGACAGAGAGGGAAATGTATTGACTGATGACAGAAGTGTGCTGAGAAGATGGAAAGAGTACTTTGAAGAGCTGATGAATGAGGAAAATGAGAGAGAAAAAAAGTAGAAGAGGTGACCATTGAGGAGCAGGAAGTAGCAAAGATTATAAAGGGTGAAGTGAGGAGGGCACTGAAGAGGATGAAAAATGGAAAGGCAGTTGGTCCTGATGATATACTTGTGGAGGTATGGAAGTGTCTAGGAGAGGTAGCAGTAGATTTTCTGACAAGAACATTCAACAAGGTCTTAGAGAGTGAGCAGATGCCAGAGGAATGGAGAAGTGTGCCGGTGCTCATTTTTAAGAACAAAGGAGACATGCAGAGTTGCGCCAACTACAGAGGGCTAAAGTTGATGAGCCATACGATGAAGTTATGGGAAAGAATAGTGGAAGCTAGACTAAGGGCAGAGGTCAGCATTTGTGAACAACAATTTGGTTTCATGCCAAGAAAGAGCACCACAGATGCAGTGTTTGCTTTGAAGATGTTAATAGAGAAGTACAGAGAAGGTCAGAGGGAACTGCATTGTGCCTTTGTGGATCTGGAGAAAGCATATGACAGGGTGCCAAGAGAAGAACTGTGGTATTGCATGAGGAAGTCTGGAGTGGCAGAGAAGTATGTCAGAGTGGTGGAGGACATGTATGAGAGATGTAAGACAGTGGTGAGGTGTGCTGTCGGCGTGGCCGACAAATTGAAGGTGGAGGTTGGACTGCATCAAGGATCAGCTCGAGTCCCTTCTTGTTTGCGATGGTGATGGACAGGCTGACAGACAAAGTTAGACAAGAATCTCCATGGACTATGATGTTTTCAGATGACATTGTGATCTGTAGTGAGAGCAGAGAACAAGTGCAGGAAAATCTAGAGCGGTATGCCCTGGAAAGGAGAAGAATGAAGCTTAGCCTCAGTAAGACAGAATACATGTGTGTGGACAAGAAGGACCCAAGAGGAACTATGAGGTTACAGGGAGCAGAGATAAAGAAGGTGGGGTACTTAGGTTACTTAGATTAAACAGTCCAGAGCAATGGAGAGTGTGGAAAAGAGGTGAAGAAGGTTGGAATGGTTGGAGAAAAGTGTCCGGTGTGATGTGTGATAGAGTATTGGAAAGAATGAAAAGAAAAGTGTACAAGATGGTGATGAGGCCACTATGTTGTATGGTTTAGAAACAGTGGCATTGAGGGAAAGACAGGAGGCAGAGCTAGAGTTAACAGAGACGAAATTGTTAAGGTTCTCTTTGGGAGTAACGAGGATGGATAGGATCAGGAATGAGTACATCAGAGGGATAGCACATGTAAGAAGTTTTGAAGACAAAGTCAGAGATGCTAGATTGAGATAATTTGGACATGTACAGAGGAGGAATAGTGAATATATTGGTAGTAGGATGCTGAGGTTGGAACTACCAGGTAGAAAGCCTAGAGGAAGACCAAAGAGGAGATTTATGGATGTGGTGAATGAGGACATGAAGGCAGTTGGAGTAAGAGTGGAAGATGCACAGGATAAAGTGAGATAGATTCAGATGATTTGCTGTGGCGACATCTGAAGGGAACAGCCAAAATCAAAAGAAGTAAGAAGAAAAAGAAGCCCTTCAGCATGAAAAACTACCTAGCCACCTTCCAGAAAATGATGAACCAGTGCCTGGCATGCCTTGAAGGCATCGGAGTATACATAGATGACATTGTGTACAGTGACACCTGACAACTAAAAGTCAGTGACACCTAAAAGTCCGTTTGGCCAAGCTAGTATTACCTACCCTGGGCTACGTCATGGACCAAGGGCAAATGACCCCTATCACAGTAAAGGTCCAAAGTATTATGGACTTCCCAGCACCCAAGAATAAATGTGAATTAATGTGATTCACACCAATACAGAAAGTTCTGTAAAAGCTTTGCGGACATCACCACCCAACTGACCAATTTACTAAAGGACCTGGTCTGAAACTTGTCAGAGGGCCTCAATAATGGCAAACCCCTACTATGCGTGCAACCCATTCTTCAGGCCCCAGATTTTGCTAAACCTTTCTGCTTGGCTATAGACACCAGCAATGTGAGCGCAGTCGGTGTCCTGCTGCAGCTAGACAAGGAAGGCCTTGAGCATCCGGTCTGCTTCTTCTCAAAGAAATTCAATACCCACCAGAAAAACTGTTCCATCATCAGAAAGTAGGTCCTCACCCTGATGCTATCCATACAGCACTACGAGGTATACCACCTATCCTCATCCAGCAAATCCATATGAATGTACACTGACAGCAACCCACTGACGTTCCTACATAAGATGAAGGGCAAGAACAAAAGGCTGCTAGCGTGGAGTCTAGTCCTCCAGGTGTATCATCTGGCGCTAACACACACAAGAGGAGCCAAGAACACATGTGCAGATGTGCTCTCCTGTTAGAAACAGCTCTAAGACCTTCATCAAGGAAAGATCATTTATTGTTTCATTTACTCATTTATTTATATTTGTTCTGTATAAAGATTGGTTACAGTAGTTTATATTCACAGAAGGCAGAATTATGTTTTGTTTCATGCTATGTTATCTTCATCAAAGTGGTCAGGACTTCCAACTTTTCTTTTATGGAGGGAGGTGTGATGCAGCAGACAGATGCCACAGTGGTTGTGATGTTAGGCAACTGTGAAATGCGCACTGGCTGTGATAAAGCCACTGTGACACATGTGTCTATTGAGATAGCTGTCTGCTATGAAGTTCATGGTCACTGTGATGCAAAAAAAAGTATATAGAGAGAGGGCCCTGAGCCTCAGGGAGCCCTTATGCGATGCATCCCATACAGCCCAAGACAACCATGACATTACAAGCTATTGCTAACCTCTGTGTATCTATCTGAATAAATTGCTACATTGACAGAATTTTCCTCGTTTGCTATAGCACTCCGGCTATCCATCCGCTGGTTCGTCACACTGCCAACTGAGCATGGATTTTTGGTAGCACTACTGTGTCACATATTCAAGGTATGAGCTTTGCAAGGTACACATTTTATCTGTGTGTGTACAAAGGGGTTTTCATTGGATTCTCTATTATCTATTCAATGCTTCAAAAGATTCAAGTTAGTGAATTTACTGCACTAAGTTACCCATAGGTGTGAATGAACCACTGGATCTAATGATGGGTATGGATTCTTTGTGCAAAAGAATGTCTGACTGCATGAAAAATATGCCCTGTGAGTGATTTCTCCTGCCATGTGCAAAGTATTTTTGAGACTTCTACTTTGACCCTGAGGAGGCAAAAAAGTGTTACTGAAAATGAACAAATAAGCACTTTAGTGCACAGAAGTGACTTGTCTTGATCAATATTTGATCACATTTGGTGCTGGATTCCAAACAATATATACTGATGTGTTTGTCAGCTTGGCTGCATTCTCCGCACGAATCTTTGATTGTTATGTACAAAACTTGCTCACAACTTACATAAGCAGTTTACGCTTCATGCACATGTTAACATGCAAACGGCTCTTCTATCCTTTTTACAAACAAACATTCATGGGAAAATTGCACAGAATTAAAAAATGGAAAAATGGAAATCAGCTGATTAAGTTTTGCTTAATTTACTTGTTACACAAATATTGTAGATGCATCTGGTCATATTTTGGACTACTCATAATTGTCCATCTGGCCCCATTGTTCATTGGGAAATATGAATTTATATTTCCTATTTCTCAATTTAGAAGTTCTAAAAGGAATAAACCATAAACCTTGTTTCTAGGCTCAGTGTCATAAGCTGGCAGACTTTGGTTTACATGTAGACCCAGTGTCATGGTGTCTGCAATCAGGTAATACAGGTTTATTTATATATTTATATATGTGTGTGTGTATATATATATATATATATATATATATATATATATATATATATATATATATATATATATATCTTTAAATTCATAACTAACAGAAAGGTAAAACAAAAGGCTTGAGACCTGTCAGGATCTCACACCTCATAAATTCTTTAGACTGACAGGTTCAAACTAATTTTCTATATAATAGGTTGAACTTACAGACTGGATGCAAGTTTTAGGAAGAAGGATACACAAACAAAATACATGAGAGAAGAATACAATGGGATATGACAGTGAACAGAAGTAAACGTTCAGTCTGGCTTAAGTAAAAGAACAACTAGTTAGGTCAGTCAGTGAAAGTGAAGGGAGTAATGAGAGCTATGAACACAAGTGATAACAGGTGAGCAGGTACGTGCAGGGGAGACGGTGAAGAGTGAGATCTGGAATAGAAGTTCAGGAAGCTGGTGTATTGGAGGCATGGCAGAGGTGGTGGTGGTGTGACATGCAGTAAAGATTCTTTCAGTACAAAAAAAGCAGATGGGATGGCAGCAGAGCAGATCAATATATGAAAGAAATAGTTCAAACTCAGCAACTCTAACTTGTCAAGCTAATGAATTTTCTCTGGCAGATCTCAGTTCAACTTACCAATTGTATTTTGTTCAGAATTGAAGAGATCAGCTCATCAGACCAAAGTTTAGCTATAGGACTAAAGCAAAGAAGGAAGAGTATTTTGTCAACCTTTAAATTTTTTATGTTAGCTCTTATCTGAGGGAAACACTGTGCTATAGAGGTTAGCATGTCTGCCACACAGCAAGAAGGTCCTGGGTTTGATTCCCACCTTGGGCGTTTCTGTGTGGAGTTTACATGTTCTCCCCATGCTTGCATGGGTTTCCTTTGGGTACTCTGGTTTCTTCCCAAAATCCAAAAACATGCACAGTGGCTCTTCCAAATCACCCCTATGTGTGAGTGAGAGAGTGAATGGTTGTGTGACTGCTTGCCCTGCAGTGGCCTGGCCTGCTGTGCAGTGTGTACCCCCCCTTGCCAGAGTCAGCTGAAATGGGCGCCAGCCTACTCGTGACCCTAATTAGGATTAGAGTGGTTCAGAAAATGAATGAATGATCTTTTATCTGAGGACAACGCTGTGGTGTAGTGGTTAGCCTGTCGCCTCACAGCAATATGGTCCTGAATTCAAGTCCTGGCTTATCGAGGGTATGTGGGATGAAGATGTAAACACCCTCGCCAAGCCAGTACTTGAATAAAAAAACTTCTCAAAATATTAGCATATTGTGATTAAAGTTCATTAGTTTCTGTAACGTACAGATAAAAATTAAACTTTCATATATTTTAGATTCATTGCACACCAACTGAAATATTTCAGGTCTTTTATTGTTTTAATACTGATGATTTTGGCATACAGTCATGAAAACCCAAAATTCCTATCTCAAAAAATTAGCATATCATGAAAAGGTAGTCTAAACGAGCTATTAACCTAATCATCTGAATCAACCAATTAACTCTAAACACCTGCAAAAGATTCCTGAGGCTTTTAAAAACTCCCAGCCTGGTTCATTACTCAAAACCGCAATCAAGGGTAAGACTGCTGACCTGACTGCTGTCCAGAGGGCCATCATTGAAACCCTCAAGCAAGAGGGTAAGACACAGAAAGAAATCTCTGAGCGAATAGGCTGTTCCTAGAGTGCTGTATCAAGGCACCTCAGTGGGACGTCTGTAGGAAAGAAAAAGTGAAAGAAAGGCCGATTCCAGACCTTGGGGGACCTGTGGAAGCAGTGGACTGAATCTGGAGTAGAAACACCCAAAGCCACCATGCACAGGCGTGTGCAGGAAATGGGCTACAGGTGTTACATTCCCTAGGTCAAGCCACTTTTGAACCAGAAACAGCGGCAGAAGCGCCTGACCTGGGCTACAGAGAAGCAGCACTGGACTGTTGCTCAGTGGTCCAAAGTACTTTTTTCGGATGAAAGCAAATTTTGCATGTCATTCGGAAATCAAGGTGCCAGAATCTGGAGGAAGACTGGGGAGAAGGAAATGCCTGAAGTCAACTACAGTGTCAACTACCCACAGTCAGTGATGGTCTGGGGTGCTATGTCAGCTGCTGGTGTTGGTCCACTGTGTTTTATCAAGGGCAGGGTCAGTGCAGCTAGCTATCAGGAGATTTTGGAGCACTTCATGCTTCCATCTGCTGAAAAGCTTTATGGAGATGAAGATTTCATTCAGTCTAATAACCGCCCATGTGTACTGGGAGCAGAGCTGTAGACCTGCTCACAGTGCCAAAACCACTGAAAAATGGTTTACTGACCATGGTAGTACTGTGCTCAATTGGCCTGCCAACTCTCCTGACCTGAACCCCATAGAGAATCTGTGGGATATTGTGAAGAGAAAGTTGAGACACCAGACCCAACACTGTGGATGAGCTTTAGGCCGCTATCGAAGCATCCTTGGCCTCCGTAACACCTCAGCAGTGCCACAGGCTGATTGCCTCCATGCCACGCTGCATTGAAGCAGTCATTTCTGCAAAAGGATTCCCGACCAAGTATTGACTGCATAACTGAACATAATTATTTGAAGGTTGACTTTTTTTGTATTAAAAACATTTTATTTTATTTTTTATTTATTTTTTTTTTATTGGATGAAATATGCTAATTTTTTGAGATGGGGATTTTTGGTTTTTCTTTACTTTTTTTTTGCCAAAATTATCAATATTAAAACAATAAAAGGCTTGAACTACTTCAGTTGTGTGTAATGAATCTAAAATATATTAAAGTCTAATGTTTATCAGTCAGTAAAGGTAGGTAAGTCTGTTGGGTTTTTACACCCGAGCCTCATGGCTCATCAGGCCAGTGCTTATCCCCAGTTTCCACAGCATGAAGCGACTAGGAGTTCAACTCACCCTGAATGGGACACTAGTCCATCGCAGGTTACCTTCCCAGTATATTTCCACTGGTTCCCATTTATACTGCTGGGTGAACAGAGACACACTTGTGGTTGAGACCTTGTCCAGGGATCTTAGCACAGTGAGGGTCTCAGTGGGATTCGAACTCACAACCTCCCGATCATGAGCGCATCACCCTAACCACTACGCCACCAGCCCCACAATGTTTATCAGTACATTACATAAAATAATTAACTTTATCACAATATGCTAATTTTTTGAGAAGGACTAGTATGTGTGGGTTTCCTAAGGGCTGTCTTCTTCCCGCACTCCAAGAACACTCAGATTAGGCTAATTGGCTGTTCCAAATTGCCCCCACACCTGGGGATGTGTGGGGCATCTGAGATGGCTCCTGCCTCCCCATGACACACAAGTAGGATTAAGCAGTTTGACAAATAAATGTTTGAATGAATCTCTTCTCTGATATGTATCGTAATAATTCTTATATTAGAGTACACTTGAAAACGAACTTAGTTTCATTTGACGATATTCATTCATTCATTCATTTTCTGAACCACAATTCCTAATCAGAGTCAACTGGCACCCATCGCAGCTGACTTTGGTTAAGGGCAGAGTAAAGCCTGGACAGCTTGTCAATCCATTGCAGGGCAGAAACATGCTGAAGGCTATGCTGCCTACTCTTGTCGAAAGTCAGCAATTGTTCTTTTCCATGCCTCACACCACAGACAGTGAGAGACATGGCCGGCCTTTGATAATCCAGTTAGCTGCACTAGGAGTACAATATTCATCACTTGGCTTGGCACTTTTAGTTTAAAGTTTTCCAACCTCGGACCATGTAGGACAAAAAAAAAGTGTGGATTATAGGTAATCATACACTGAGAACTGGACAATATTTATTGTTACCACTGTTGCTAAGCTGCATACTGTATGGGAAATAAGTCCCCCCCTGCTGGCCTTCCATTGGCTAGGAGGGATGATGCAGCTCCCTCTTATTGGCTATCTCCCAACATCCCGCCCCGCTGGCCTCCCATTGGCTAGGAGGCATGATGCAGCTCCCTCTTATTGGCTATCTCTCAACATCCCACCCCGCTGGCTTCCCATTAGCTAGGAGGGATGACACAGCTCCCTCTTATTGGCTATCTTCCAATTAATTGATTTAACCATGATTAAGGTTTAATGAGTAATGAATTTTTCTGAAGATTTTGTTCTATGTTTATCTTCCAAGGGTTAAATCAAGGCAAGGGCACTTGATAATTATGAAATGAGATGATTTTGGTATGTAGCATGATCATGCACATAGTGAGAGGAATGAAGCAGCTAGTCATTTTGCCCCAGAGGGTTAGTATGCATTATGAGTTCCCTGAATATGGAAACAAGAATAACTGCTAATTGTTTTGCCACCATGAGGGCTGGAAGTGATGAAAGCAGGGAAGTGTTTGAGTGTTTGAATGTTTGAGTCTGAACACCAGGAGATAGATATACAGTAACTGTATTATTCTTACTTTGTACTACACCATGAAGCCAAATATCACTGCTGCCCATAATGCTCCTGCATCTTGCATCTGCTGCACAGATGCTCTTGTGGCACTGGTGCTGTTTTGTTTTAGTTTAGCATGTAAGTCTTCCGTTTTTTTCAGCTTCAGGCGTTTTTAAATTAAGTTATTGCATATGTTTAGAGGTGATGCATTGTCTGCACACCTTTATCAGATTGCAGACTTTTACCAGCCAGTTGAATAAATTGGCTCAGGTACCAGTATTATGTTTGTAGCTAGTTTTGCTTGCAGGACCTCTGACTACCCTCTAAAATATACAGATCTAATCAGTTTTGTTTCACCCACTTGCCATTACTAGTGCAAAAATGGCAAAGCATAATCAGCTGTTGATTATTTACCTTATCCCAGTGCTAAAATACCTCCCCAGCATCTTGTCTAGAAATCAACTGATGACAGACCATATAATTTACTCTCATGAATTTTGTAGGATTGTATTTTCACATACAGCACTGGCTTATACCCCCATTTCACTGGAGCATGGCAGACTCAAAGAAACAAAAATGTCGTCATCCTCCAACATTCCTTAGTCGTTTCGTCATCTTCCGTGTCCTTCTGTATGATTTCGAATGCATTCCTCCGCTTCCAGTAGGCCAAAATTTTTCGCGAACGTGCTTTTGAACATGTTTGAAAAATTTTCCGACAATGTTCCCTTTGGTTCTGCAGTCCTTCCGAAAACGTTCCATCATTTCCTCAAACGTTCCGTGATCATTCCTTTTATTCTGCCAGTGTTCCTTGATCATTCCGCGAGCCTTCCCCCCTCTTCTGGATGGTCAAGAGCGGCCACGGAACATTTGCGTTCATCTACGTATCTCCATGGAATACTCACGGAAGGTTTGCGAAATGGTTGCGAATAACACGGAAGACTTGCGGAACACTCACTGAAGTCACTTCCACTAAAAATATTAAATTATTACTCCAGTTCATTCACTTTATTTTTTCTGTTTTCCTGTTCATGTAATAAAGTTTTAAAATTATAATCACTGTGGTTTAGACTTGTGTGCATGGTTTTTAGTCTAGAATGATTTATTGAGGTGCAAATAAAAGTAACGTATTGGCATTATTGATATTAAACATATTAACACATATTAAATTTAAAATTCATTGTGCATTATAAACATATACAGGGATCCCTCACTACTTCACACTTCAATTAATGCGGCTTCAGTGCATCGCGGTTTTTCAAAAAATAAATAAATATTCATCGAATTAAAAAAAATAAGGAAATTAAGGAAGAATAGGTGGAAAACTTAAGGAAAATGTCACAAAAACAAGACCAATTATGCAAAAAAAAAAAGAAATGCCCCAAAAAACAACAACAACAACAACAACAACAACAACAACAACAAAAAAACCCTAAACCAACAGGGAACAAAAAACAACCCAAAATTTCCTATCAAAACTGGATACGTTGTTGCACCCACGGCCCCCTCTACCAGAGCCTGGTATTAAGTGTACCTCAGGATAATGTTTAATCATATTTCATACTTATATTTATGATCTATCTTTCTGTAGATTTCTATTTCTACTTGTTATTAAATTTCATTTCACTCACTTTCACTTTTGACCTTGGACAGCTTGGTATCTCTGGATTTTTCAAAACGAATGTTGGTAAGTTGGAGAGCATCTGTATTTATATTTTATTTACATCTTATGTTTTTTTTTCAATGTTTAATTATTAATTGTTATTATAACAATTTATAGCTTTGGATATGTATTTATTGATATTAGATACATATATACACATACATATACGTCAGTCGGGGTAGAGATGTGGGGGAGGTGATCCTACTTCGCGGATTTCAATACTTGCGTAGGGATCTTGGTCCCAATTAACCACGGAAAGTGAGGGATCCCTGTAGTACTTTAATAAACATCTTGCAAATTAGAAACGTATTGTACATGACAAACATATGTTAAATTTTAAATTGATTGTACATTATGAACATATTGTAAAATACAAATATAGTGCATAAATGAGAGAATGAGCTTCCCCGGTTGAATCCGTGCATTTATAGGCGGAATCAGGAGCAATTCCTTTGATCTTTGCCTATTTTTCCTCCTTGAAACATGGTTACGCCGAGTAGTCCTCAGTCATTCCACATGAACGTTCCGCCTTCATGCCGCCTGTTCTGCAATCATTCTGTAGCTCTTCCTTCTGAAATGGAGTGCCGTAGTCATTCCTCAAGTGTTCCTTGCTTTCTGTGAACGTTCTATGAATTATCTGAAGGTTTTCCTTTGCAATCCGCAGTGGTTCCAAAGGTACTCCGAATGCTTTTACACATGTATTCCGACATTGTACCGCGGTCTTTCCTTGTCTTTTCTGCACATTCCGTGATCGTTCCGAAGGTGTTCCGAAGGTACAATTTTCCGTAGGTTTTTGATGGCAGGACTCCTTATTTGCCAGTCAGATATAGGTAAGGACATGGCTAATGTGCTGCTTTCATCACAACATGTGTTACATTGGCAAAAATTTGTAGTCATCTGACCCTCATGTACGTACATAATTTTTCCAAAACTGCTGAGAGTTAGATGCACCCTTTTGTTTGGGATACTGCTGCAGTATAATTTCTCCCTTCCATAGGGAAATATTCCAGTATGTGTGGCATGAGGTTTATCAAACATGGCTTATCAAGGCTGACTCTGAAATGGCTTGCCCTGACCTCAACCCAGCAGAACACCTTTTAGATGACCTGGATTCCTGGCTGTCTCCCAGTTCTCATGGGCCAACAGTTGTGTGAGGCCTCCCTAATACTCTTGTGGCTGAATAAAAAAATCCCGATACCCAAATTTGAAAGTATAGTGGATATCCTTGCCAGAACAGTGAAGTCTATTGATTAAACAGCACAACAATTTTTCCACAAATTTTTTGCCAAACATTTACGTGGCTGTGGCAAGTCTATATAAATATTTTGATATCTATGCCATATATTTAATTTTATTTGATTCCTTTTGAAAGTATGATGTCAGATTTGAACAATACAAATTCATTTTACAGCAGAAAGTTTAATCAATTTCACAGCATATTTTCTTTTGAATAATGATGTTATACACTAAACTAACCAAATCCTACAAATGACTCGCCACTTTTTCAGAATGCCGCCCACCGCTTAACTGAAGTCAGTTGTGATTGGCTCTCCAATTTGAACCCGAATGAGTAGAGTTTTGTTGTTCAACTTCTGTGCTCCTCACAATTTGTTCATCACGAACACCATGTTGGAATATAAGGGTGTCCATATGTTCCCTTGGCACTAGATCACCCTAGGCCACAGTTCAATGATCAACTTTGCAGTCATGTCATTGGACTTGCGGTCGCATGTTCTGGACACTAGGGTGAAGAGAGGAGCTGAGCTGTCAACCAATTACCACCTGGTGGTGAGCTGGCTCCGATGGCTGGAAGGCCCAAGTGTGTAGTTAGGGTCTCCTGGGAACTTTTGGCTTGAGTTTCTTGTCAGAGGGGCCTTTAACTCCAACATCTTGCAGAGCTACAACCATGTCCCGAAGGAGGCAGGTGACATATAATCTGAATGGGCCACGTTTCGTGCCTCCATTGCTGAAGCGGGAGCCCGTAACTGTGGCCAGAAGATCATCCCTGCCTGTCATGGCAGTAACCCCCAAACCTGGTGGTGGACACCTGCAGTGAAGGGGGTTGTCCAGCTGAAAAAGGAGGCCTATCGGGTCTTATTGGCCTGTGGGACTACCAAGGCAGCAGACAGGTACCGGCATGCCAAACATGCTGCAGCTCGAGCTGTCGCCAATGCAAAATCTCAGGCATGGGAGGAGTTTAGAGATGGCCTGGAAAGCAATTATCAGTTGGCTTCAAAAAGATTCTGGACCACCATCCAATGCACTAGCAGGGGGAAGCAGTTCTCCACAAATACTGTTTACAGTGGAAGTGTAACCTCGACTGGGAATGTTGTCGGGAGGTGGAAGGAATACTTTGAGGACTTCCTCAATCCCACCAACATGCCCTCTGTGGAGGAAGAAAACTCTGGGAATTCGGGTGGGGGTGCACCCATCACTGGAGCTGAAATCACTGAGGTAGTCAAAAAGCTCGTTGGTGGTCGGGCTCCGGGGTTTGTCAGATCCGACCTGAGTATCTCTGTGTTCTGGATGTTGTAGGACTGTCTTGGTTGACATGTCTCTGCAACATCGCATAGTCATTGAGGTGCATACCTCTGGATTGGAAAACCGGGGTGGTAGTCCCTCTTTAAAAATGGGAACCGGAGGGTGTGTTCCAATTATCGTGGAATCATACTTCTCTGTCTACCTGGGAAAGTCTATGCAGTGATGCTGGAGAAGAGGATCTGACAGACGTAACAGTGTGGTTTTTTGTCCTGGCTGCAGCATTCTCGACTAACTCTATATGTTCTACAGGATCCTGGACCAGGCATGGGAGTTTTCCCAATCTGTCCTCACGTGTTTTGTGGATTTGGAAAAGGCTTTCAACCGTGTCACTCGGGCTATCTTGTGGAGCTTGCTTTGGGAGTACGGCTTTCTGGACCTGTTGCTACTGGCCATTTGGTTGCTGTATCACAGGAGCCAGAGCTTGCTCCGCATTGGAAACAAGAGGTCAAATTTGTTTCTGGTGAGAGTTGGAGTCCATCAAGGCTGTCCGTTGTCACCGATTCTGTTGAGAATTTTTATGGACAGAATTTCTAGGAGCAGCCGAGGCATTGAGGGGTTCTGGATTGGTGGCTATCGGATCTTGTCTCTGTTTTTTGCAAATGACATTGTCCTTTTGGTTTTATCAAGCCGGGACCTTCAGCTCTCATCGGAGCAATTTGCAGTCGAGTGCCAAGTAACTGCGTTAGGAATCAGCACCTCCAAGTCCGAGGCTTTTGTTCATGAATGAGGGAAGGATGGAGCAGGAGATCGACAGGCGGATCGTTGCAGCCTTTGCTCTAAAGCGAAGCCTGTTCCAGTCCGGTGTGGTGTGGAGGATCCTGAGCGGCAAGGCAAAGCTCTCAATTTAATAGTCGATCTACGTTCCAACCATCACCTATGGTCACAAGCTTTGGGTAGTGACCAAAAGTACAAGATCACAGATACAAGCGGCTGAAATGAGCGTCCTTTACTGGGTGGCAACGCCCTCTCTTTGAGACAGGGTGAGAAGCTCAGCCATCCGGGGAGAGCTCAGAGGAGAACCACTGCTCCCTGGTGTGTTGTTTCTGGCTTGTCCAACCGAGAAAAGATCACTGGGTTGACCTATAACATGCTGGAGGGATTATATCTCTTGGCTTTTTGGGGAATGCCTTGGTGTTCCCCCAGAAGAGATGGAACAAGTGGCTAGGGAGATGGACATCTGGACCTCACTGCTTAGGCTGCTGCCCCTGCGACCCGACTCCGGATTTGGAGGAGGAGGAGGAGGAGGAGGAGGATGATGATGATGATGATGATGATGATGATGATGATAGATCTTTGGGATTCTCATTTATAATTGGCTCTATTTTATCAGTAGTTCATTGCCATACATAAATGAATAATTAATGAACAATAATGTACCATACCTTTACATATAAATAAAGTTGAACACACACACTGCAACTATGCTGCACAACTACACCAGATTTTGCCTTCATACTAAGCCAATTATTATTTTATACTTGAAATCTTTTTTTACTGATTTCACCGATTAAAAAAAAAAAAAAAGTTTGATTAAAATAAAGAGTTTAACTTGAAATTCTGATTCCAGTCTAATTTCTGAAATCTCTTCCCCTCCAAATCATTCTTTGCTTTCAGACCTAATTGCTGTAATTAATTTGTATGACCTATAGTCAATATGAGTCCTTGTTAAACCCTGGTCAGGCTATTAATGAAGTGTAAAATCAATTTACTACTATCAATAGAGGGAAAAAGAGCATGAATCAGAAATGTGCCTACACACTGTAGAGCCTTTGTTACGGATGTGCAACAAATCAAGAACAAAAATTCTGCATATAAGATCAGAAAGTTAAGATAATAATGAATGATCTTCCCAAGCCAATTAATAAAACCTAATAAGTCCACTGGGTTTCAGTGGGACATGCACAACAAGGAGCACCCTGGTAAATTGTTTTAGCCAGAACAGAATAAGAATATCAGAATCAGAATACTTTATTGATCCCAGAGGAAATTGTATGTACTATGCATACATAGTTGCTCCATGCAAGTAGAGTGAAAAAGTTTTGATAAAGAAAATTTAAGAACAAGATCTATCTCTCTATCTAGCTATACAGTGTATATATATATATATATATATATATATATATATATATATATATATATATATATATATATATATATATATAAACAATGTTTATAAACAATTGTTATTTGCTCTACCAAAAAGTATTGAGCACTCTCCTACGGAAGGATCTACTCAGAAAATCCTCTCTCTCTCTCTGTCTCTCTCTCTCTCTCTCTCTCTCTCTCTATATATATATATATATATATATATATATATATATATATATATATATATATATATATATATATATATATATATATATATATATATATATATATATATGGAATCTACATAATAAACATATCTATATGTAGGTCTGAAATTAGAAGATACTAATATTTATATTTAAAACAGATACAGAATGAATCCTGTCAGTGAGTGAGATGTAAAATATTATAAATCCGATAATCAGTACAGTATAATGTAAATATATATGTGTGGATGTTGTTGCTATATGGCAGTCTTGTTACAGTTTAATGGTCACAGGTTGGTATGATTTTCTGTGTGGTTTAGTTGAGTTTGGTGGTATCAGTCTCTCACTGAATGTGCGCTTGTTACTTATCTGCAGGTTGTGAAGTGGGTGGGAGGTATTGGTCAATATTGTCTTTATTTTGGACAGCATTCTCCTCTTCAACACTACTGTCAGAGAGTCCAGTTCCATCCCCACAACTTTACTGACCTTGTGGATCAGTTTGATCAGTCTGTTTGCATCTGCGACACTCCGCCTGCAATAGCATGGAGGATAGCGTAGGCCACGACAGACAAATCATCCCGAGTAGTGTCCGACAGATGATAAATGACCTCAACCTCCTCAAAAAATAGAGACGACTCTGGCTCCTCTTGCAAAGTGGGTAGTGTTAACTCAGTCCAGTTTATTGTCAATATGAACTCTGGTGTATTTGTAATCCTCCACAATTTCCACATTGACAGCCTGAATGGAAACGGGCTTGCTGGAGTTTTGTATCTTCTAAAATCCGCAATCAGTTTCTTGTTCTTTGTCATATTACGCTGCAGATGATTTTGCTTACACCATGTGACAAAGGAAACCACCGCAGCCTGATATTCCATCTCATCACCTCCACTGATACACAGAGTCAACACAGAACCTCTGAAGATGTCAGGTCTCTGTACACTAGCTGAAGTCCATTGTGTAGAGGGTGAAGAACTATGAGCTAGCTTATTTGGAAATGCTCTTAGATTGCTGAGCTCTTTAAGCTCTCACAGAGAGAATGCTCAGCTGCCCTACTAAGGAATCACGCTGTTGCCTTTTGTAATCATATTCTTATTTGAATAGTTGGACTAGTAAACAATAAGGTTAGCTGGGTTTTGGTTAACATTCATCATTTGAAAATTAAGATTGCAAACAGAAGTATTCCATAAATCATGTAAAGAGAAATAAATAAAATAAAACATTGCATTTTTTTTCACTTTATAAAGTGGTTTTTCAGACAATTCAATCAGCTTCTACTTTACTTTGGTGGAACGCCAACTCATCCCAAAATGACAAGTTCCCTCCAGACATTATAATCTATCATGACTGTACATATCTTGTCTACTACTTTCAGGTGGGTGTCACATCTCAAAACATCAACATATATGACAGCTTTTCTCCATCTATTTCTATGACCTTTTGTGGGTTTTCATGCCATTAGCTCGTGGGCAATCTCATTGTTGTGCCTGATACAATGGCCTGCCAAGCTCATCCTCCTTGCTGTAACGATAAGTGATAGTTTGGGCAGATTCTGATAGAGGATTTGATTTAGGATTTTCTGCTACCAGCTAACATTTAACACCATGCATACCATGTGTGTAGCAGCTATCAATACACCTTTCAAGTGCTTTATTTACTCTCAAAGTCAGTACCACATCATAATACAGATTTGACAGTGGCTTTGAATAGTCTGATTTGATTTTTTTAGCTCTCTTTTCAAGTTCGATTGCCATATCCTTTTTATTTTATGACAGACAGAGCATGCCAGAGCTTTATGTTTTTCAAAATCTTTGTCTGAGCTCAGCGGGCATTTAAGTACTTGAAATTGTCGATGTTCTTTATGTTGTTCCAGCTGAGAGCCTTGACAGCTACCAGTTCGCTGTGGTGGAATGCCAGGGGTTTCGTTTTCTTGGCATCAAATTGCAGTCTTTCAATCTTGACTCAACTCGGAAGTTCCTGAGCCCGATGGATTTCAACTAATAGAAGGGTGACTTCATCAGCAAATATGAGATTAGTATTAGAATTAGTGTTCTCGAAGGTTGATGGCCATAACTAGCTTATAAGGACCACCATATGCTGTGGGGATTTCTAACATTTAAGCACTCTGTGTGCGCTGTCAAATGTTTTCTTGCAGTCCATAAATTGTGGTTGTAAACTTCATCAGTTATCTATTGACATGCATTTAGGGCAGGCTGAGGAGGCAGATGGCCTTCCCTGTCAATCTTGGGGGGAAAAAGTTAATCATAAAATCTAATAAATGTTAATGTTTGTCAGCTGGTATGTATTGCAAACACTTTTACTGTTCGAATCCAATAGTAAACATTTTTTTTCTTTAAAGAATAGCAGAACTTCCATATGTCACATTTAGGTATAGGGAGGAGCTGCACGGTGAAGCATCGCTTTGCTCTGGTGCTCAGTGGATGGTGGAATCCCTCACAAATCACATTAGTATGCGATGCAAATAGCGTGTCACTGTCCCTCTATATATCACAGATGAGATGCTTTCAAAGACTGATTATGTGCTCTGCCTTTCCGTAATGTGAATAATGTATAAAATGTACTTCTGTAACGTGTTTAGGCTGCATATTAATCCTAAAACCCAGTAAAAAGTTACTCAGTGAGGCGAATAGTACCCCTGCCTCATGGCAGAGGATGCTTGTGAGCCCACAGATTCTTGCAAGACCTACAATCTTCTTTGTTTGTAGTTTATATTTCCTTTACCATCTGCCTTATCAAAATGAAGGATTACATTTCCAAACTGAGAAAATTCTCATATCTGGACTTTCAATCAAAACAAGCTGTAATAACTAAAGGAAGATCATTTGATTGATGAATAATATACTCTTTTGAGTTCGTTTGTATTTGTAAATCTGACTCTGAAAGAGTCAGTGCCTCACTGGTTGTCAACCTAATCACACGTCACTCCAATTATCATATGGGAGGACTAAAATGTGAGCTGTTGTGGTACAGCCAAGCAATTAATCCCCCCATAGAGTTATCACAACTGCAGTATACAAAACAGTTACACCATTTTGCTGCATTTGACCGCATAGCTACTGTTTTTTATAAATAGAGAAAGAAACATTTGCAATATGGCTTGGGAATTTACACTCTGAACCTGCGTTGTACATTCCAGGTTGTCAGAAATTTATTAAATCTTAATATAAATATGGATATGGGTATCTAATAGAGGTTGTTCAGATTGTGGTTAAAATAATAAAAGTCAACTATCCTTTACTGATATTTTGCATAATTGAGTAGGGAAATTGTATAAAGATGGAATTCAGAAAAGGGTTAGATAAGTAGTATAAAGCAATAACTTTATACTATGCAAAGAAAATCAAATCATGAACCAAAAACATTATAATGACAATACACACATACATTTAGAGATTAAATCCCAGGTCAGTCTCTCTCTCTCTCTCTCTCTCTCTCTCTCTCTCTCTGTAAGTGTGTGTGTGTGTGTGTGTGTGTGTGTGCATTTGTAGGATTTTTCACTTAGATTTTGTATGTTGCAGCCTAATGCTGTCTGGATGGCCATGACAAGAAGACCCCCAGCAAAAAATAAAAAAGAAAAAAAAAAAGAAAAGAAGCTTTGTTATGTATATTAGGGCTATTATGTAGTTGTGAAAAATGTTAGATGATGAGAGATCCATAGAGCAAAGACCTTCATGGTATTATTATTCATCTGGCAACAAAGATATTTCACTGGAAGGTCCCCTTTTGGTCACACTGCTATTAGCGTTTTTCTCCATTATCTCGTGCTGTAGTTGATATTAAAACAATAATGGAGGCTGGGGTATTATGTGCAAATGGGAAAAAAAAATTCACACAGTAGAACATGAATGAGGGGAGGAGTATTAAAAGGTAATAGTGAAAGAGGGTATGCTAGGGACTTTCATGACAAAAAAAAGACTAGCTGTGCAAAAAATGCAATTTTATCTTAGGTTAGATTATGAAATATTCCATTAAATCTTACAGTATAACCCTTTTGACCATATGAGAGACCATGCATCTGGACTCTACATTTACAGATTAAATAATGTATAGAATCTTTTTGTCATGCAGTATTAAATGATGTTACACTACATAAAATATAGTCAATAAACAATTGAGGTAGATTGCTGATGTTTCAAAACAATCTAATGAGTTGTCCGTCACAACTTTGTCCCTGATGTGTTTGGAGAGCTCCTTGGTGTTCATGTTTTGCTTCTGTAACACCAGCTTGATATAGCTGTGCTAGATTTTATACTAGGTTCTAGAGGAGTAAAATGAATTGTGGAGATTTAAAGTTGAACAGCCGGCAGATTTATTACAATTAACAATATCACAAGAAACAGTGCAAACAATGCTGTAGAACACTCTTTACAAAACAAAAATAGAATAAAATAAGCTTAAGTCTCTAAGGTTCGATTTGTGTGAATTCGGGAGTCTTTTCCAGGATTGTGATCCGTTTGGGATAAAGGTGTTTTTATTTGTTCTTATCTGGGATCCTGTGATTTGAAGTGGTTGGGTCTGTAGATCTACTCTCGCATCCAGAGAACAGTTGGCCACACTGCGTCTGGATCTACCAAGAGTTCTCACTGGATTTGGCTCGCCATCCGTGTCCGAAACCAGCTTCAAGATCAAATCCAGATCCACTAAAAAACCAGTCTGCACATGCAGTACAGACACAATGAATAAAATATTTAACAACAATAATTCCTAAATAAAATGACAAAAGTGCATGAAAGGCACTGAATGGAATGTAATACAAAACAGCTTATCTGCACTACTTTAGTGCATTAGCAAAAGTGCTTCAACAAAACATTTTAGAAAAATAAAATGTAAGGTTCATTTTGTGCACAGCACAATCTTTGTTATGTACTCCGACTGGTCTTAGCCTTTTAAAGACAAAAATAGTGCACACAGCTTTAAAAGTCACCACGTGTAAAGTTAGCATAGGTTCACCACGTGTAAAGTTAGCATAGGTTCTTAAGCTAGCTTCATATTGCAATGACTCACCGGAGTTTCCAAGAAAACAAACACTCTCCACCCGGTTCGATTGAGAGAGAACAAAACACATACAAGGCTCTGAAAAGCACACAAACTTAGTTAAACTTGTTAAAAGTTCACTTAATCACATTTTTGATCGTTGACTCACTCGTGTCGCTTTTCGAGGGCTCTGTATGCGTCCTGCTCCTCACGCTCTCTGTTGCACTCTCTGCTGGTCGCATGCAGGCGCACGCAGCACGTGCCTATGATGCGTTCAAGGGGACTAGGAAACTATAGTGCTTTCAGGGAGTGTTGGAAATTAGGGTTTTTTCCAATAAAATTAGTAACCATGTGTTTACATGGGTTACACCCTCCCCCCTTGAATAAGCATGAGTCCCGTCATGTACTTAAATGTTTGTTTAAACATCATAGATCTGATGGTTTTCATAGCTACTAAATGACTCTAGGGCTTGGTTAAAGTTATCCAAGAACCGTTGTGCAAAAGATATCAGCGGTTGACCCAATTGAGGGTAATGAAACCGTCCTGGGGCTCGCTTTAATCTTTCAGATTTTCTCACATTGGGAGTTTCATTTGTTGTTTCAATTGTCTGTTCTGTTTGTTGGTCAATCACATCACCATTTTGCTCTGTGTCCACAATATTAACGTCTGGTCCTCCTTGTATTTGGTTTTCATCATCTCCTCCTTCCATGACATCTGAATGTGATTCCTCTTTGAGTAGTTCGGCCTCATTCTGATTTTCCTGTTCATTGTCCATCTCGTCTGTGTCTGTCTCAACTGAAACTGTTGGGTGCAAGGAGGTATCCTTATTGAGTGAGAGTGGTTCATTTGAAATATCCGAGTTTGTTGTCTGGTTTCGTACATTTGATTGGTCTTGATTATTGTCATAAATCTTAATGAATGTCTCTGTTTCGATTGAAGGTTGTCCTGACATGGGTTCATACTCCTCCTCTGATTCTGACAGATCTGTGTCCTGTGGTTCGGAAGGACTTTGTCGAGTTTTGCGTCTACGTGGAGGTTTTGGTCTTGTCTCAACTTCATCCTCAATGTCTGAGAGGTCACCACACGCAAGTAAAAGGTCTCGGTGAAGAGTTCTACTTGGACCATCACCTCTCTCTGGTCGAACCACATACACAGGAACATTTTCCATTTTCTTGACAACACGGTACACCATGCGTTCCCATTTGTCGGCAAGTTTATGTTTATTGCGCAAACGGACATTTTTGACTAAAACTCTATCTCCTGCTTCAAGAGTGGATTCTCTGACTTTCTTATCAATTTATTGCGCTCTGCAACTTTTTTGGAGTTTTCAAGGGCAATTTGGTAACTTTCTTCGAGTTTAGCCTTTAGACTGCGCACATACTGAGAATGGGATGCAGGTGAGTCCCCTGTAACGGGCAACCCAAAGGCAAGGTCAACTGGTAGCTTAGGCTTACGGCCAAACATCAACTCATAAGGACTAAACCCAGTAACCTCACTCTTTGAACAGTTGTAGGCGTGTGTGAGAGGCTTGACAAAATCACGCCAATGAACTTTTTGGTCATCCTTCAGAGTACCTAACATGCTAAGGAGGGTGCGATTGAATCGCTCTACAGGGTTACCCCTCGGGTGATAAGGACTGGTTCTCACTTTTTTGATGCCCGTAATAGCACACAGTTCCTTAATCACATGTGACTCAAAATCTCTCCCCTGGTCACTATGGAGGCGTTCGGGGAACCCGTAGTGAACCAAAAAGTTTTCCCAGAGATTTTTAGCCACAGTGGTTGCCTTTTGATCACGAGTGGGCAAGGCTACCGCATATTTTGTAAAATGATCTGTGATGACTAAAACGTCCTTGGTACTCTTACTATTGGGCTCAATCGAAAGAAAGTCCATGCAGACCAATTCCATTGGTCGCGTGGTTTTAATGTTAACTAAAGGCGCGGCCTTTTCAGGCAAGGACTTTCTTCGAACACAACGACCACAGTTCTTTATTTTGGTCTCAATGTCATGACCCATCTTAGGCCAATAAAATCTTGCTCTCACTAGTTCATGAGTCCTCTCCCACCCCATATGACCCATGTCATCGTGGAGTAACTTTAGAACAGTGGGTCTAAGTGAGACAGGGAGTACAAGCTGGTAAGTTGTATCTGGGTCACATTGTCGTCTCCTGAACAAAAGGTCATCCCTCATTTCAAGACGTTTCCATTCTCGGAGCATCAGTTTTATTTCAAATGTTTCTCTGTTGTTATGTGGAACATCTGCTCCAGCTTCAAGTAACTGAATGACATGATTGATGCTTGGGTCAGATCTTTGTTGTTCTTTAAGCTCATGAGCAGAAAACAAGGGAACAGTTACTTGACCAGATGTTTCAGCATCACTGTATACATCAGGAATTGCATCAGCATTCATAGCCAAGGACTCAACAAGAATGACATGAGGTGAATCTTTGGTTTTCTCATTGAGAAAATGCTTGTGACATACTGCTGCAATAGTATCAGGACATAAATCACTACATCGAGGAGGGATCCGAGAAGACGTGAGGTGAGTTGTTGTATTCGGTTCTCCTCTTCTAATGTCACATAATCCGCAGCTAGTGTTTGGTGGGGCCTTCGTGATAGGCCATCTGCGTCCTGGTTAGCCTTTCCAGCTCTGTATTTGATTTGGAAATTGAAGGTGGATAGCGCTGCTAACCAGCGATAGCTAGCTGCATCAAGCTTTGCAGTGGTCAGAATGTATGTAAGCGGATTATTATCCGTTACAACTGTGAATTCATTACCATAAAGGTAATCATGAAACTTTTCTACAATGGACCATTTCAGAGCTAGAAATTCTAGCTTATGAGCTGGATATCTGGTTTCGCTTGGTGTCAGCCCCCTACTGGCATAGGCTATGACGCGCATTTTACCACCTTGCTCTTGATAAAGAGCGGCACCTAGGCCTGTAGAGCTGGCGTCGGTATGCAGAACATATTGGAGCTTTGGATCTGCAAAGCCCAATACAGGAGAGGATGTTAATTTCTCCTTAATGCATTCAAAGGCTGACTGACAGACAGATGTCCACCTCTCGGCAAAAGGTTCTCGAGGGTTGAAATACTTAGAAGTGTCGGTTCGTTTCTGGACTCTTCTGTAAGGTGGGTAGCCACATGTAAGGTTGTTTAAGGGCCGAACTATCTTTGAATAATCTTTAACAAATCGGCGATAGTAGCCGGTGAACCCTAAAAACGACTTGAGTTGCTTCAAGTTTTGTGGCACTGGCCAGGTCTTAATGGCTGCTACTTTTTCAGGATCTGTTTCTACGCCATTTCTTGAAACAATATGGCCTAAATATTTAACCGATGTCTGAAAAAAGCGACATTTCTGGGGGGACAACTTTAAGCCATATTCACGAAGACGGTCCAAAACATGCTTTAGCCTCTGTTCGTGTTGCTCTAGGGAGTCTGAGAAAACAATCAAATCGTCTAGGAAGACGAGCACCTCCTTAAGATTAATGTCTCCCATGCACCTCTCCATTAACCTCTGAAAGGTGCTGGGAGCATTTGTGATTCCCTGAGGCATTCGATTGAACTCATAAAACCCTAGGGGGCATACAAACGCTGTTTTGGCCTTATCTTCCTCATCCATCTCTATCTGGTAGTAGCCCGACTTTAAGTCCATGACAGAGAACCAGTTTGACCCAGATAGAGCGGAGAAGGTCTCTTCAAGATTTGGTAACAGCGTGGCGTCTTTAACCGTTTGTACGTTAACCTTACGGTAGTCTACACAGAGACGCATTCTCACCCGCTTTTTCTTAACTACAACGATGGGGACGAGAAAGGGGATTCTGATGGTCTTATTACCCGGCATCGAGAAGCATTTTGAGGTGTTTCCTAACAGCTTCGTAGTCATTTGGGTGAATAGGCCTCGATCTCTGTTTTATGGGTGTTTCGTCTTTAAGCTTGATTTTATGCTTAACTCTAGTGGCATGGCCAAAGTCAAGATCGTGGCATGCGAAGACATCACTGTAAGCACTCAGACTCTGTGTGATGCGACTTTTCCACTCCTCAGGCAGAGGTGAATTTTCAAAATCAAAAGTCAACTGGTCCTTCGGTGATGAGGAGTCTGCAGACAAGCGACAACAACCTGCTGAGTTGGTATTGGACAGGTTTTGAGTTTCCAAAACTTGGTCTGCAACATGCAGTTCAGCAAGGACACAGTTGCCAGGAAGCATAATGTCATGATCAGTTTCATTTCTTATCCAAACAGGGTGCTTGTAAGGACTTTGACTTGGCACTGTGATAAGACAGCAGTCAACAAAGATTCCACCTGGAAGGGCTGAGGACATTGGCTGCTCTACTACTGCCCATTTGTCTGTGAGTGGCGAACTTAAGTGGGCACAGCTTTCAAGACAGACCTTCTTGTGAGCTGGAATAACATAAGGTGTGTTGCCCCTCAGTGTCATTAGCCCAAGCTTCCCTGTGCTCTTTGTTTCGTATCTGTGCTCGAGGATTTTTAAAATCTGACTATAGCCATAGACAGCTGGTAGAATGGGAGTGTCTCGACAATGTTCCTCATATAAAACATCGAGGGCATTTGTACCAATTAACACTGGCAAGTCTGTGCTGGAGCGCAAATCAGGTACTATTAGAGCTAATGTAGAAATTTGAGGCTCAGACTCAACAAACTCTTTTGGAAAACCAACTGGAACTTCTACATAGCCTAGATAAGGTACCGCCTGACCGTTTGCACCCTCAACATCTAGGTCACTGATCGGCTGGATTGGAAAATCAACCAGGTGTCTCTGGTAAAAGGAGTGTGAAATAGTCGTAACTTGCGACCCTGAATCTAATAGAGAATTGCAGCTAACGCCAGCTATGTTTATATTAGCAGTGCACTTCTTACCTATTAAGCCCTTGGGAAAGCTAGAATGGTGTTTACTCGTTAGCGTACAACTCTGTTTTGGCTGGGGTTTCTGAGTGGGACTTGTGTCGCTACTAGTTCCAGTTTGTCCCTCAACTGAAACAGGAACTAGTTTAAATCAGTGTTACATTGGTCCTCCCAAGCCTTTTGTTTTGACCTAAGCTCTTTGCGCTTAGCTTCAACAGCTTTGGGGATTGGGTCACTGTCACAAGAGGGGACTATATGGCCATCCTCTCCACAGTTAAAGCAGAACCATGGGCGAGGCTTTTTGTTACCTTTGCCAAAGCTTTCACTTTTCGGCGGTGAGTTCTGTGTTTGTGTCCCTTTCCGCTGTTGTTTCTTTGCAACTTTGGGGGACTTTGTCTGAGGTTTCTTTTCAACTGTCTCTTCCATGGACGCTTTTAAGGAAGTTAACTGTTCTTGCAGTTGAGCAATTTGTTTCTGCAGTTTCTTGGTAGACGTTTTACTAGAATTGTCTGCAGCAGCAGCTTGAAACTCAGTGTCTGCATAAACATTTAAAGGGTTGGACTGTACCTTTACTTTTGAAAGTCCTAAGTGCTGCTTCATGCGAGTGGACTTAGCTGCTTGTTTATCCTCCTCTGTTCGCAGCAACAAAAGAAGTTCAGAAAAGGTAGGTGGGCTGGATTTCTTTTGTTCTAGATGGAGGCTGGCAATTAGGTTATCATCCCAGCACCCCTACAGAACTGTTTTAAAAGCTGTCGATCAAAATCACTGACTGTAACGCCTCCCCTTTAGCAACTTTGCTTAATGTAGTCTGGAGCCGGTGCAAGTATGTTGAAGGTTTTTCTCCGGCATTTTGGTTTGTGCTCAAAAATTTCACAAACAGCTCATCAGTATCATCTACATTCCCATTATGCAGAATCGAGCAAGCTCAAAAAGTCTTTTGGGCTGGACAAGGGGCCCAAATGTTTGACAATATTGGCGGCTGGTGGTAAGAGACTTTCAATAATTTTTCTTACTACCTGTCTTTCAGAAACAGAAGAGTCGGCAAGATAAAACTCAACATGACTGCGCCAAGTGTCATAATCTACTTCCGTATTAGGGCACGGAAATTTTCCAGAGAACAACCTGAACTTGGAAGAGTTCAGATAAGTTTGGGACGTGTCAGCACTTTTGACAATGTGCTCGACAATCACCCTCTGGACTTCAGGGGTGCGCAAGTGTTCGGGATTTAAAATAGGAGTTGGTCTGCTGTTGATTGGAGAACTGGGAATATCAGAGTTTGAGGTAGTTGTGAGAGTTTCCCTATTTGTTTGTGGCACAACAGAATCACCTGTTAAACTTTCAGTTACTGGAGTAGCGTCAGTGGAAGCTATACTTTCACTTTCAGCAGCAGAGGCCTGAAGTTTGTTAAGTTCACCAAGCAACAATTTCTCATAATCTATTCCGCTTGCTTTGGCAATTCCCTTTAAATCAAAGAGAAAAGACTTGGTCAGATCAGCTGTTAACTTATCACTATAAAGTGGGGATAAGAGCTGAATTTTGTGAACAATCTTTGGGTCAGATGTTGCTCTTTGACATGGTAGTTCAGCCTGAATTGACTCAATAGCAGTGCCATACTCAAACTCAACTACGGCTGTATTTTTAAAGTCAGGGTCAGAAGTAGTAAGTTTCACTGTTCGTGTAAGAGAACCATACTTTTCTAAAAACTTAATAACTTCTTCATCAGTCTCAGTACCAGAAAAACCACTAATTAATACAGCATTTGGTACTTTGATACCTTCACGTTCAATGATATCCATATTTCTTTTGTGGGAAAAGTTGTACAAAAACTGTCATAAAACTGCCAAACTGTATGCCAAATTATTAATTTAGAGGCAAAATGTAGCCAAAACTCCTCCTGGCTGGCTCGCCACTTTGATGTAACACCAGCTTGATATAGCTGTGCTAGATTTTATACTAGGTTCTAGAGGAGTAAAATGAATTGTGGAGATTTAAAGTTGAACAGCCGGCAGATTTATTACAATTAACAATATCACAAGAAACAGTGCAAACAATGCTGTAGAACACTCTTTACAAAACAAAAATAAAATAAAATAAGCTTAAGTCTCTAAGGTTCGATTTGTGTGAATTCCGGAGTCTTTTCCTGGATTGTGATCCGTTTGGGATAAAGGTGTTTTTATTTGTTCTTATCTGGGATCCTGTGATTTGAAGTGGTTGGGTCTGTAGATCTACTCTCGCATCCAGAGAACAGTTGGCCACACTGCGTCTGGATCTACCAAGAGTTCTCACTGGATTTGGCTCGCCATCCGTGTCCGAAACCAGCTTCAAGATCAAATCCAGATCCACTAAAAAACCAGTCTGCACATGCAGTACAGACACAATGAATAAAATATTTAACAACAATAATTCCTAAATAAAATGACAAAAGTGCATGAAAGGCACTGAATGGAATGTAATACAAAACAGCTTATCTGCACTACTTTAGTGCATTAGCAAAAGTGCTTCAACAAAACATTTTAGAAAAATAAAATGTAAGGTTCATTTTGTGCACAGCACAATCTTTGTTATGTACTCCGACTGGTCTTAGCCTTTTAAAGACAAAAATAGTGCACACAGCTTTAAAAGTCACCACGTGTAAAGTTAGCATAGGTTCACCACGTGTAAAGTTAGCATAGGTTCTTAAACTAGCTTCATATTGCAATGACTCACCGGAGTTTCCAAGAAAACAAACACTCTCCACCCGGTTTGATTCAGAGAGAACAAAACACATACAAGGCTCTGAAAAGCACACAAACTTAGTTAAACTTGTTAAAAGTTCACTTAATCACATTTTTGATCGTTGACTCACTCGTGTCGCTTTTCGAGGGCTCTGTATGCGTCCTGCTCCTCACGCTCTCTGTTGCACTCTCTGCTGGTCGCATGCAGGCGCACGCAGCACGTGCCTATGATGCGTTCAAGGGGACTAGGAAACTATAGTGCTTTCAGGGAGTGTTGGAAATTAGGGTTTTTTCCAATAAAATTAGTAACCATGTGTTTACATGGGTTACACTTCCTTGGTGGTGTTGCTTGATAAGTCATGTTTCAAACAGTAGAGCTGCTTATGCGGCAAGGTGGCATAGTGGTTAGCATGATCGCCTCATAGCAAGAAAGTCCTGTGTTTGATTTCTAGCTCAGGCATTTCTGTGTGGAATGCATATGTTTTCCCTGTGCTTGCGTAGGTTTTCTCCGGGTACTCCGGTTTACTCCCAGAGTTCAAAACCATGTACAGTAGGTTTACTGACTGTTGACTCCTAGGTGAGAGTGTGAGCATGAATGGTTATGTGAGTGTTGGCCCTGCGATGGCTTGGTGATCTGTCCTGGCCTTGCACAGAGTTGGCTGCCATGGGCGCCAGCCTCCTGGTAACAATAATTAGGATTAAGCCGTTCAGAAAAGTAATGAATGAATGAATACACACACACTCTTCACGGTTTTGCACTCACGGATTGCATATCCGCAGATTGCCGAGCAACTGTCACATCATTCAAATTCAGCCAATGGCTGTCCTTCTTCCTGCTGATTGGTTGAGATCATTTAACGCCCCTTTTCCCTCATTCGTGCACAAGTTGTCAATGAGCCTTTTCTTAGTGTGTTTTAATTATCAGTTAAGCTCTATGATGCCACTCAAAATGCTGTGCGTCTTTTCTGGCTAAGTGATAGAAAAGGTAATGACATTGGATGCCTCTTCTGAAGAAATAAGACAGTTTATTCTGAAGTGCCTGAAGAGGAATAATCATCTGAAACCACTCTAGTATTAAAGTCTTTTTCAATCATTAATCCAGTACAGTACCTAAGTTAATGTTTAGAATGTTTGTGTGTGATTTTATGTACTGTGGTGTAGCATGTTTATCGTTTTGTTTCGTTTATTCAATTTATTACATTTCATGTTCTTTTATGTTTGTGGGGCAGTGGTGGTCTAGTGGATAGGGCTCAGGATCGCTGATCCTAAGGTTGGGGGTTCGAATCCCCTCCGGGTTGTCACTGTCACCCCCAGTGCAGCTAATTGGGTTATCAAAGGCGGGCCATGTCTCTCACTGTCTATGGTGAGAGGCATGTAAAAGAGCCATTGCTGACTTTCATAAAGAGTAGGCTGCAAAGCTGTTAGCGTGTTTGTGTCCCTTGCAAAAAGGGTTGTGACAGGAAGGGCATCCGACGTAAAAACCTCTGCCAAATCAAATGTGTGAATCAGATGATTCGCTGTGGCAACTCCGAGAAAGGGGAAAAAGCTGAAAGAAAGAAAGAAAGAAGTGTTCTTTTATGTTCTTTTTTGTTATGGTCTGTGTTTTTGGGGGACTTTGATTTTGACGGCTGCGTTCTCTAACTCTAACTGTCCACTCCGGCTGAGGGGTGTTACTGAGCTGCTCAGTGGCTCACACCTGAATTTCACTCTTCTCATCTACTCTCAATAAACACAAGCATGCTCACCTCTGCACCAGAGGATTAACTCACATCATGTCCCTGCTTGTTTGTATTGTAACGTTCTCTAACTCTAAAACTCTGTTTTCTGCCCGCTCTGGCTTAGGGGCGTGGCTGAGCTGCACCTTGATTTCCAAACGACATGCAAAGTTTGCTTTCATCCGAAAAAAGTAGTTTGCATCACTGAGCAACAGTCCAGTGCTGCTTCTCTGCAGCACAGGTCAGGCGCTTCTGCCGCTGTTTCTGGTTCAAAAGTGGCTTGACCTGGGGAATGCGGCACCGGTAGCCCAGTCCACTGCTTCCACAGGTCCCCCAAGGTCTGGAATCGGCCCTTCTCCACAATCTTCCTCAGGGTCCGGTCACCTCTTCTGGTTGTGCAGCGTTTTCTGCCACACTTTTTCCTTCCCACAGACGTCCCACTGAGGTGCCTTGATACAGCACTCTGGGAACAGCCTATTCGCTCAGAGATTTCTTTTTGAGTTTTTAAAAGCTTCAGGAATCTTTTGCAGGTGTTTCGAGTTAATTCGTTGATAGCTCGTTTAGAGTACTTTTTCATGATATGCAGTGTTAAAACAATAAAGGACCTGAAATATTTCAGTCGGTGTGCAATGAATTTAAAATATATGAAAGTTTAATTTTTATCAGTACACTACAGAAAATAATGAACTTTATCACAATATGCTAATTTTTTGAGAAGGATTAGTATGATAGATATACATACCTTGTGTGTGTGTGTGTGTGTATTATGTACATATATATATATATATATAATATGTACATACATATGTAAATACATTTTCCAGTTTTTCACACACCTTGTCTCTTAGCAAATAACCATTTCCAACCATTTTTTGAAATGAGCATTCATTTAGACAGGCTGCCATATGAGCCTCTCAGTACAACTTCTGAACTGTGTTTGTCTGCTGCTCTAAACTAAACCTGGCACTGGGCTGTCATTCTCCCCTCTTTGAAACCTTCTCAATGAGGAAAAGGGAACAGCAGTACCACAACACCATGATAGCTACTAATAGGAAAGCCCTTGACACAGTGCACGCAGAATGTGCGTTCAGAGCTGGCAAAGACATGTAGCATGGAAAGTCGTGATGGCTCTGATAAGGTTAGCTCTGGGTTGAGACATTCACACTAGGAATAAGTCTCTGCTTAATGATAGAAAATGTATTTGCTTCAGGTTGTTTTTCAAGCTAAATATGGGGAGAGCACCTCACCCTGCATCCTTAGTCCCCAAGCACTTGCATACCTTCTCCTTTTGACTCGAGTCAACACTGACCCACTAGTTGTTTCATGGACATCATAAAGTGGGGGGAGCGGGGCAGAATACATTTTAAACCCAAACTAAAGCAAATGACTAATTCATTCATTCATTCATATATATATATATATATATATATATATGAATAGTTCTTCACTGCACTACCAAAAATTTCAAGAGATTCAAATGCTGTACATGGTAATCACTCACTCACTCACTCATCACTCATGTGCTGAACCATTTAATCCTAAGAGTTAGGCTGGAGCCTATCTCAGCTCACATTGAGCAAAGGTAGAGTTCAGCTCCCCAGACCACTACAGGGTCAACACACAACCATTTACACTTATACCTAGGGGCAATTTGAAACAATCAACAGGATTAATGTTAATGTATTTGGACTATGGGAGGAAACTGAAGTACCCAGAGTAAGCCCCCACTAGCATGGGAAGAACATGCACAGTCCACACAGAAATTCCCAAGCTCGAGACTCAATCCCAGACCTTGCTGTGTTGTGTATGTCATAAACAACTACACCGCAGTGGCACTCTGGACATGGACATGTTGTCATAAAAATCCTAAAGCAGTGAAAAGTGTCATAAAATCAATTAAAGATATTATATAATCATGCATGCATGATTGTAAAGGAATATGCAGTTAAATGATAAACAAGCATCACTGAACAACATTGAGTACTGAACAATAAAGAACACTGAACTTAACATGCTTATTGAAAGTATTTTGCCTGAAATCAAATTAATTCAAATTAATTCTTTTTTTTCTTTTGCTGGGTTTTGACCCTTATATTGAACATAAAAAGTTTCAGCTCACAAGTCTTATTTAAGTCGACTACATTCTTAAATATTTCCAAACCGACCAAAAGTATTTATAAGAGAGAGAGAGAGAGAGAGAGAGCGAGAGAGAGAGAGAGAGAGAGAGAGAGAGAGAGAGAGAGATGCCATTTAGGAGGTGCAGTCCAGTAGATCCAAAGACAGCCCAGGTTTATTATCCTGACAGAGGCAGCCAGATTTTGATTTACAATTTTCTGGTATTTCATGCAGTCCATGACACCATGATGTCATTTTCCAGAGTATTCAAAGGAAAAAATACAGAATCTCTATACCATATTTCAGTAGAGATAAGGCTTTTTGAATGCCAAAACCACCTTAAATGTTGATTGCCATGAATCTCCATACTTCATCAGATCATAAAATACAGTTCCAGTAAAAGTTGTTGCATGGTTTTACAAAATGCTCTTATACTTGTAGCTAACTGACCATTTTGTAGCGTATCCTTTAAGTAATCTATTAGCATGGAGGAGTTTGATGGTCCCTTTGGCGACCTATCAAAACTATGATTTGAATTTTTCATGTAATTGACCAAGAGTGATCATTTGTCTATAGCCATCCGTGACCACGAGTCCATGGGAGCTAAATGGCTGGGGTCTCACAGGAGGAAGGAGTCACTTCTCTGTCACTCACAGTGATTGTCAGTCAATCATGGGCACATTCGTACGAGGGGCCGATCACGCTGTCCTTCCAGGTGTGCGAGACTGTTCCCAAATATGTATGTGCCACAGGTGGAAAATAGACAGGTGGCTAGCATTGCATGTCATGGAGAGGGCGTGTGCATGCTTTCATACCTTCCTGGTTATTGTTGGTCACGTGATAGGGAAGGCACAACTTCATTGATTGGATACAACTAAATTAGGGGAGAAAATGGGGTGGAAGAGTTATCCTTTTGTGGGTGGCACAATGGCAAATTGGTTAGCACATCTGCCTCATAGGAAGGTTCTTGGTTTGAGTCCTGAGTTTGAAAAGGGCATCTTTGTGTGAAGTTTATGTTATCCAGGTACTGCAGTTTCTTCCGACAGTTCGAAGACATGTACATTGGGCTCATTGGTTGTTCCAAATTTACCTTTAGGTGTGAATGATTTTATGTGTGTGTTGGCCTTTGATTGCTTGGTGAGCTGTTCAGGATGAACAGTGGCCCAGTGTCAGCTGAGATCCTGTCTCCCCAAGGCTCAAGTAGGATTAAACAATTTGATGAATGAATGAATGATCTTTTTGTGATCCTGTATTACTGTCCTCCTCACTGTATGACAGCAAATTAAACTTGGGTCTGCATGAAAGTTTAGACTTTAGTCTGTCTTCCTTTCGGCTTTTTCCCTTTTACCCGGGAGTCGCCACAGCGAATCATCTGATTCGCACGTTTGATTTGGCAGAGGTTTTTACGTCGGATGCCCTTCCTGTCACAACCCTTTTAGCAAGGGACAGAAACACGCTGACGACTTTGCAGCTACTCTTTACGAAAGTCAGCAATGGTTCTTTTACATGCCTCTCGCCATAGACAGTGAGATACATGACCCGCCTTTGATAACCCAGTTAGCAGCACTGGGGGGACAGGACAACCTGGTGAGAGTGGGGCTTGAACCCCCAACCTTAGGATCAGTGATCCAGCACCTTACCACCAGGCCACCACTGCCCTGCTCTAAACTGAAAGTTTAGACTTTAGTAAAACATTAAAACCTAACTTTAAACCTAAATTATAACTTAACATTAAAGTAGTTTTTGAAGTTAATGTGTTGGAATGGGAAAAAAAACATAAACAGAATGATCAGAGCAAATTTGAAAAGATTCAGAGCATTTCTAAAACAAGCCATGGAGCCATCAGGCAAAGCTGAGCTGATTGCATTTTTGCCTGGCATAAAATCACCCAGGCGTAATGTGAACTACTGGTGGAGAGCCTGCCTAGATGAATGAAAGCTGTGATTAAGATGTCAAGGTAATTTCACCAAAAGTTGATTTCTGAGCTCCTCCTTGGTTGAAATATCAGTACTATTCTGTTTAAAATTTGATATGATCTTGATTTCTATACATAATTCAAGGTCTATTGGCATTGACAATATTCCCATGTATAATTTGGAATAAATCTTCTTTTCCTTTCGGCTGTTCCCTTCAGAGATCGCCACAGCGAGTCATCTGTCTCCATCTCACCCTATCCTCTGCATCTTCTTCTCTTACAACAATTACCTTCATGCCCTCCTTCACCACATTCATGAATCTCCTTCCTCTAGGCCTTCTGCGTGGTAGTTCCAACCTCAGCATCCTACTACCAATATATTCACTGTTCCTCCTCTGTACATGTCCACACCATCTCAATCTAGCCTCTCGGACTTTGTCTCCAAAACATCTTACATGTTATAATTTGGAATAAATGTTGTCAGAATTTCATGGAACAAAACGAAACTGGGGAGGCACAGTGGCATAGTAGATCACCTCATCTTTCACCTCACATTCACCTCACAGCAAGAAGGATATGGAGGGTGTGTGACTATTAACCTGGAGATTGCAAGTTTGAATTCAGTTTAATGCCCACAGACGTCCGTGGCTGGAAGTCTGTGGGAGCTAATTGGCCAAGTTTTCACCAGAGGGAGGAACAGCATGCGCTCACTTCAATGTCACTCATTGGCATTGACATCATGATCAGGATGATTGTGAACTCATTCATACGAGGGGCTAAATAGCGCTTTACTTCCAATTGTGTTAGGCCACCCCCAAATATGCATGCACCACAGTTCGAAAAGAAGCAGGTGGTTAGCATCGCATGTGTATGCTTTCAGCCCTCCCTGGTTGGTTGTGGTCATGTGATAGGGAAGGTAATACAGGGATCCCTCACTTTCTGTGGTTGATGGAGACCGAGATCCCCCATGACCACCAATTTCCACGAAGTAGGATCGAGCCCCCCGACTGACGTATATGTACATGTATATTTGTATATAATATCAAAAAGTACATATTCAGCACTATTAATGCTTATAACAATTAAACATTCAAAAATAATGCATAAGATGTACATAACATATAAATATAAAAAGCGCACATACAGACACGCGTGCGTGCACACAGATGCGCGCCTCGCATAAAAATGTAAGTAGTTTTGTTGGGTTGTTTTTTGTTTGCATAATTGGCCTAATTTTCCTAATTTTCCTTAGTTTCCTTATTTTTTTATTTTTCGATGAATATTTTTGAAAAACCCGTGATACACTGAAGCTGCAGAAACTGACGCATGAAGTAGCGAGGGATTACTTTATTTATATATTGAAACTGAAATGTTCTAGCGAGCTGTTTAGGGTGTACCCCACCTTTGTCCACTGCCAACGTAGGCTCCAGCCTCCCCATAACCCTAATAGAATTAAGCTGGTCAATGAATGAGACAGGTTAGGAGAAAACAAAAGTGTTCATATTCTTCAAATGCACATCTATAAATATTAAAACCAGAGAAACTGATATTTTTGCAGCAGTTTTGCAAGCAATGCTGGTTGTAGCTCGGGTAAGGATGTCAAGTGGCTTTGGTCAGGACACTGCAGAACAAAATATTTTAAAAGCTAAAGGCAGCTCCAAAAGCAAACCAGATAAAGGTCACTTTTAGTAGGACAACAAAAAATAAAACGAGAGAGAAAAATTGGCAGGATATACAGGCAGAGTCAAATACGTAACAGCAAACAGAAAGACATTACGACAGCATAGACTGTTATCAACTGAACACGTGGAATATTTTGCTACAAGTCCAACAAAATGTGCCCTTGTTTAACGTACAAAGCAATCAAGTTCAATAAGCCAAAGCTTTGGCATTTCATGGAACATGTGCACATTTTGCCAGGCATGCTTGGAGCTGTTTTTCAGTTTTGTGACACTGGACGATGCCACTCACCCTGAAAGACAATGTGAAATGAGTATGAGGGTATGGAGGGGAATATGATAGGTACCATAATTATTTACTCTCTCTGAGTGTACACACACACACACACACACACACACACACACACACACACACACACACACACACACATGCGCACACACACAGTGGTACCTTGACTTACGAGTGAGTGTACCTTATAACAAATATTCCATGATATGAGCTTCGATCCCACCCAAAATCTGCCCCATCAAAGAAGCAAAATTTTGATTTACGAGCTCTGCTGGGCAAATGGCTTTTCCAGGCCAATTAGCCTCATATTCTTCTACGTGTATTCCTCCACGCGCTGGTCTTAAAAATTGTTTTCCCCTTCCTAATTTATATTATGTCTTTTCACATTATCACACCTAAATGTTTCAGATCAATTTTAATATAAGACAAAGATAAATTTAATGTTTTAATTAAAAAATTTAAATATAAAACAAAGATAACACAAGTAAACACAAAATGCAGCTTTTAAATGAAGGTTTTATTCTTTAGGGAGAAAAAAAAAAAAAAAAATCCAAAAATTAGGTTTAGGCGTTTTTCACACAGGGCCAAGCAGGTTTGAATTTTTTTTTTTGTGTGTGTATATATACATATATATATATATATATATATATATATATATATATATATATATATATATATATATATATATATATATATATTTTTTTTTTTTTTTAATATATATATATATATATATATATATATATATATATATATATATATATATATAAAATGACAGGACAAAGACTTTCTATTGAAACTTCATTTTCACCATGAAGTGCACTCTCTTACGGAAGGATCTACTCAGAAAATTCTCTCTCTCTCATTCTCTCTCTCTCTCTCTCTCTCTCTCGCTCTTTCTCTCTCTCTCTCTCTCTCTCTCTCTCTCTCTCTCTATATATATATATATATATATATATATATATATATATATATATATATATATATATATATATATATACATACACACACAAACAATCTCTCTATATAGATAGATAAATATAATTCTACAGAGTGAGCCCCTATAACCTTCTACTTAAAGATAATGTCAGCTGTCATTGTCTATGCATGCTTGAAAGCAATGTATGAAGGCAGCCATGGCTCGACAGGTCATATCAGGTGGAACAGTGGCTATCTCCTGTTGAATAGCAACCTTTAGGGTTTTATGAGTTTGATGTTGATGAGTGCACGTTCATTATTTAAGGTAGCCACACAGGAAAAAAGATCACAAAGGACAAAGTCAGGGGAATAGGGCAACATCAACACAGCAACGAGCAGATCCTAAACATTTCTTTTAACACTTACAGCATTTGGAGAGACTTACAATTAGTTTCTTTAATATAACTGAGCAATTGAGGTTAAGGGCCTTGCTCAAGGGCCCAACAGTGGTGATAGTGGGGACTGAAGCATTGACACTCAGTTTAGCAGCCCACTTATCCACGAAGTCACCACTGACCACTTACAATGATGTACAAGCTGTGTGTGCTGTAGCTCCATCTAGCAAAAATCACACATTGACTTCATCATGTTCAAGTTGGGGTTTGGCTACCTACAGACCACCTCTCTGGCGTCACTAAGTTTTCATGCGTGCAGAGTGATCTATAAAACTGTACTAAATGAAGTCACATGTGTGCAAATAATTTAATTATACCGGAGTACTCAAAGGAAACACAAACATGAGAAGATGCAAATTCCACACAAAAATGTCCCCACAAGCCTGTGACTTGAACCCAAGACCTTGCTGTGAAACAGACATGCTTACCCTTATATCACAATAATTCCCCCAAATCAACACATTTTAACATTATTTATCAGCACCTCCTACACGTTCATATTAGAGACTGCTGAAACCCATGGATGGTTGGTTCAGCTATCTTCTTCTTCTTCCTGTCTCGTCTCAGAAGTGCTCCCACTGTTCCATAACAGGTTTCAGTTAGAAAGCTACAGAGCAGTGCTGCTCCTTTTCTTATCTTCCTCCTTCAGACACAGTCACTTCTCACAACCTCAACCTGAAATAGAACCACAGCCATAAGAACATGTTTGTCAATTGCCCAGAAAACAGGAAATAACAGGACAGGCCCATCCTACATGCAGAAATAGACCGCATTGTTCCCCTCCCCCAGTGTCATCTAATATCATTATTACCTTTCAAATGCACTGTGCAAACTGCATAATTCATTCATTTTTTTTGAACCGCTTAAGCCTAATTATTGTTCCAGGGAAGCCAGCGCCCATCTCGGCCGACTCAGTGAGGGTGGGGTACATCCTGGACAGCTTGCCAGGCCATTGTAGGGCCAGCACACCCACAACTATTCACACAAACACTCACATGTAAGGGAGATTTGGAACAGCCAATTAGCCGACTAAGCATGTTTTTTGGACTGTGGAAGGAAACTGGTGTACCCGGAGGAAACCCATGCAAGCATGGAGAGAACATGTAAACTCCCCACAGAAATGCCCAAGACCAGGAATCAAACCCAGGCCTTCTTGCTGTGAGGCAGACATGCTAAGCACTACAACACCATGCTGCCCCGCAAATTGCATTATTCTTTTCATTGGGCTTCTAAAATACTTAATCCTAATTAGGGTCACGGGGAGGCAGGAGCCTATCTCAGCAGACTCCAGGAGGGGGCGGTGTACATCCTGGATAGCTCACCAGGACATTGCTGGGACACACTCACACAATCATTCACACTAACACCGAGGGGTGATTTGGCACAGCCAGTTAACTTACTGTGCATGTTTTTGTACTGTGGGAGGAAACTGGAGTACCCAGAGGAAACCCACACAAGTTCAGGGAGAACATGCAAACTTTACACAGAAACACCCAGGCTCCACACAGAATCGAACTCATGTCTTCTTGCTATGAGGTGGACATGCTAACCACTACGCCACTATGCTGCCTCAAATTGCATTATTTTTCAGGAATTTTTCACATAGATGGTGCTGTTCTCTGAATAAGGTGGTGGATTTGACAGATTATGAAGGCATTAAAATTTTTAAAATGAAATACAGTAGGCCCTTGACCATTTGCGGTTCAATGCTCGCGCCCCCGCATACTCATAAATTGGAGACAAACCCGGAAATAACTGGCACGTGATTCAAATTTAGCCAATGGCTGAGAGCTTTTGTTTCTTCCTCCTGCTGATTGGTTGCAGATGATGTGTACACCTCTTTTTTCCCCTTCGCGCACAAGTTGTCAATGTGATTGCCTGAATTGCGAAGTAAATTTTTTTAGCATGTTTTTATTGATTATTTAAGCCCTATGATGCCACTCAAACACTCTGCATCTTCTCTAGCTTCTGGTAAGGAGCCTAAGCGCTTTATTCATTAATAAATATTATCACAGTGAATAACTAAAAAGTTTTTACTTAATCATTACTACATTTTACTGCATTATTACTGTATTAATGAATAAGACTATCTGTAGAATGTGTTTAAGAAACATATTAGCGCATGTAATATCATACATTGGGTTTTAAAACCGAGTCAATAACATTTTCATGATCCGCGGGAAGGGCCGGAATCAAACTATCGCGGAAAATGGGGGCCTACTGTATAGAATACTGTGTTTGATTATTTTTTTCATCTTTTTAATCTATCTATCTATCTATCTATCTATCTATCTATCTATCTATCTATCTATCTATCTATCTGTTTATTCATTTATTTATCTGTTTGTTTATATAATTATTTTAAACAGAAAGACAAATTGAGCTGCAAGTCATCTTACTGATATCCTGTTAGCCTTTAAAAAATATGTATCAATGAATTGAGGGTGTTCCCCAGCAATCATGTTCAATCATGTTAAGAAAGATATATTTGTCTGGAGAGCAGCAGGAGACCCTGCGTTGCCCTCCCTGGCTGGTGCTACATCGAGAGTCCCACTGTGTGACATTAGACTGAAAGCGGGTTGCCAAAGGAGGGGTGGATGGGGAAGTAGGGGACATGAGCAAAACTATCCCACAAATTAATTGTGAGGGTTTTATTCCAGGAATATGGAAGCCGGTAGGTGCGGACCTTTTAAGTGCTATCATAGCTGTCATACCGAGGCACTCACACTGGCATGGCAAATATCACAGGGTCCTGAATCAACACAAGCAGCAAGGAAGAGAAACAGTTTGCATTTAACCTTCCCTGGGCCTCAATTTCCTCTGAAGACAAAGGCTAGCATGGCTACATTTACATCTGAGCTCAGTGACCAAGTTCTCTGACCCTGTCATGAACCAGGCAGAGCAAACAGAATCATGTGGAAATGGGAATTAATAATGTAGACCCTAATGTGCTTATTCAAGTTAGATTATCATTTCAATAAAATATGAACAGTGCAGATCAGGAATATCATAAGATGAGCAGCAATCACTGAGCAAACACTACAGATCAGCAGAGAGGTTATCCAGCATATTACACCACTTTAATTCATCAATCTCAAAGTTTTTAAGCCAGGTCACCAAAACAAGGGCAAATCCAATAACGCCTAAAAGTTTTAAATCTTCAGTTGATATGATCAGTTCAAAGTGCACATAGAGAAGCATGTGGAGATAGATTTGGATAATGTGACCAATATAACATTTAACCAATTTTAAAAGATAAAAGTATGTAAATATGAAAAAATTAATCAGCAGTAAACATTTAGCACATACTGCATATGTAGATATGTGCTGTACACATGAATCGATAGATAGATAGTCATATCAATTGCAATGAAAGCTTTTATTAAATTGTAAAATATTGTAATAATAATAAATAATATATATTTTAATAGTAATTCATTCATTCATTCATTCATTCATTTTGTGACCTGCTTAATTCTAATTTGGGTCACGGGGAGGCTGGTGCCCATCTCAGTCAACTCTGGGTGAGGGTGAGGTACACCCTGGACAGCTCGCCAGGCCATTACAGTGCCAACACTTACACAACCATTCATACTCATACTCACACCTAGGGGTGAATTGGAACAGCAATTAACCTACTGTGCATGTTTTTGGACTGTGGGAGGAAACCGGAGTACCAGGAGGAGACCCACGCAAGCACAGGAGAACATGCAAATGCCACACAGAAATGCCTGAGCTGAGCAGGGCCTTTTTGCTGTGAGGCGGATGTGCTAACCAGTGCGCCACTGTGCCGCTAATAGTTATTTAGTAATAATTAAATAATGTTGGTTTTGAAAAAGTCTGAAAAAGATATTACCCCTGTATTGCAACAAGATCCAGTGCAAGCAAATTGTTTTTACTGTCTTCACTCCCACCTAATTCACAGTTTGATTTCTTATATCGAGAGTCGGCTGTTATGCCGCTAAGAGAACAAATTATTCCTTTGCTATTTGCAAACTTTTTTTGAGTATGTAAGACATCATATTTTTAAAATTCATCAGTAATTGTGAGAAAAATACCTTTCCACTGATTTGCCAGTATAAAGTTTTGTATTAACACAAGCAGTCCGTTCTCTAATTAACAACAGGCCCAGGAATGTTAAAGTGAGTCACTTCCAGATCCAACAAACTAACAAAGAAGGTAAAGAAAGACAGAGGAACAAATCTTGTGGATGAATCCCTACTCGTTTACCTCCTCACTTTCACTTCAGCCAGTGAGAAAATGGAGAATTTGTTAAAAGGTCGCAGTAGATCAAAGTCATGTTGTGTCAGGCTACCTGCCAGGTTGCTGAAGTACTTACACTTGGCAGACCAGAGAGACAAAGAATGTGCCATCTGCACCCAGATCAATGAACATTAGGGAGAGGGCCTAAAAATGGAGTGGGCCTGAGGAGAGAGCACTGCCACCAATCACTGTCACATTACACCCCCAGGTGGCTTCCCTTAATGCCCTCACCAGCCCAACACCCCTCTGCTGCCAACCAAGCCCTGATGATCTGCCCAGATGCTGTGGAAATGAGCTGCACAGAGGAAATGGGGTTTTAGGGAAAACAGCTGTAACCCTTAATGGGAAATGTGGTATGGCTTAAGAAAAATGAAGAACAATATGTCCTTTGGTTTTCATTCATTCATCATCAATAATTGCTTGATCAAAGTCAGAGCCTTTTCTGGTGTTGCACGCCAAATTAAGCCCTGCCCAGATTAAATCCGGGTATAGTAGACCCTAGGGGATAAACTGTCTTCGTTAATTTTATACCCAGGGTGTAAAAGAGTCTTGGCCAGAATATACCCCCATACCACTTTAACCCCTGGTACAGTCTGGCCTGGGGGTATTCTATGGCCTATTACAAAGAGAACACAATGTGTGTGGGAGTACACCTTGAAAATGATATCAGCTGCTTGCAGGAGAGACTGCCAGGGCATCTACTGGGGAACTTTAAGAAATAAGGTGTAACCTTTATAAATCTTATATATCATAGACTGACATCACCACTCATGCGATCTTGTTGATTGAGCCACATTACTGGGATCAAATCAGTAAACTGCACAAATCAGCTTCCTCGATCTCGAGATATATGTTTCAAAACTTTTAGTAGGAGAGTTCATTTCATAAAGCGTGAGTGTATAATTTCTTGTGAACATGTGCAGCTGTCGAAAAGTGTCTGAGATATTGCCCCTCGGAGGATCTGGGTCTGATATTTGTCCATCAGTGATCTTTAACACATACTTACATCTTACTTTACTATGTATTCCAAGGTGGTGTTTTTTCTCACTGAGTGTGTGACTTATGGAGTTCATTACTGAGTTGACTACTGGCACTGATGAGCTCACCTGACAATTCTGTCCGTCTTCCTTTCAGCTTTTTCCCTTTTTTTTTTTTTACTCGGGAGTCGCCACAGCGAATCATCTGATTCGCACATTTTGATTTGGCAGAGGTTTTTACGTCGGATGCGCTTCCTGTCACAATCCTTTTAGCAAGGGACAGAAACACACTGACGACTTTGCAGCTACTCTTTACAAAAGTCAGCAATGGTTCTTTTACATGCCTCTCACCACAGACAGTGAGAGACATGGCCCGCCTTTGATAACCCAGTTAGCCGCACTGGGGGGGGGCAGTGACAACCTTGTGGAGAGTGGGACTTGAACCCCAACCTTTGGATCAGCGATCCAGCGCCCTATACCACTAGACTACCACTGCCCCACGAGCTCACTTGACAATTACAGGTGAATAAAGGTGACATTTATTTATCATTATTCCATGACCTTGAACATGTATGAGCTCAACATCAAAAACTTGAACTCCATATTTGGTTGTTTTTCAATAAATTATGGGTCATCTCAAATGAAGAAACTGGTGCTAGTAGAAGAGCATTCTATGTAGCAAGGGACACGTCTGGCTTAAACTTCAGCATTTGGCTCTACCAAATACTGAAGATTTGTTCCATGCTACAAGCTGATAAAGTAGGTGTGATGGGGGAAAACTCTACATTTTTTTAAAATCAAAAATATGTTTTACCTTTTCTTTCAACTGTTGTTCCTTTTCACAAAATTAGTCTTGAATGAGCAGCAACAAATGGCAGTTAGCATAAGCTTTTAGCCAAGAAGGAGTCAACTCAATTTAGGGTTTTTTTTGTCTGTTTGTTTTCTCTTTTTTCTATAGTAGTTTCAGGTCACAGGATTTTGAGCAGATATCCCAGGAATACATTAACACACACACACACACACACACACACACACGCACACACGCACGCACGCACGCACGCACTCACGCACACACGCACGCACGCACGCACGCACACACACACACACACACAAACACACACACACACACACACACAAACTGGACACACAAAAAAGCCTTCACTGAGCCCAGAACTCAGAACTCGAATCCAGGTTTATATATATCTGATTGAAAAAAAAATAATGTCAACGTGACAGCTGAGCTTTTGTGTGTCAAGCAAGTATGAAATAGCCTGAGAGAGTTTGCAATCAGAGCAGCTCTGGTTTTCCAACTGCTGTATTTCCCTGCGTACTTCCATGGGTTCTCTCAGCCAATTCCTGCAGGAGCTCCGTGAACTAAAGGGCAGTTTGACCTATTCACTTGTTTCTTTACTTGTCTCCTTTTCAGGCTGGTTTCAGGCTAACCTCCCTCTCTAGGAACCAGGCCTGAAGTGAATATATTACTTTATGGTTAATAGACTTGACAATGCCCCTCTCAGCTCGCCATCACTGAGAGACTACCTGCTAAATGCCATGGTGGTCTGACAAGAAAGAAGGAAGACTACAGCGTGCCTACTGAATCCCAGCTGAAGCCTGACTTAAAGAGCAATACAGGCAAGATGAAAGCATATGCTTGGTCTGTATACCTTAAGAGGGATACTGAAGGGAGAAAGCGGCACATTTTCCCTATTCCACACTTCTTTCTCCAAGAATGGAGATGAGGCTTGTCAAAGAGAGAAGTGCTGCTCTTTTCTGAATGAGTCTAGTTACACAGTTCTTCTCCCATCCCTATGATGCCCAGACTGGTAGCGCCAGGACTTATATCTCAGGTAAGAGCAGGGAGCAATAAGCAACCACACAAAGTAAATGAAGACGAGCAAAATGAGGGTTGAGAAGAAAAACTTTCTTATGTGACAGCAAGTATGGTGTTCAACTAAGCTGAACTTTCACAAGATTCCATTTGAAAGATTATCACTGAGAGCTTAAACATACCTCTGATTGAGAGATGCTGATAAACACTGAGTTCCCCAAAATATTTTCTGTAGTGAAACAGTGAACATGAATTTTAATAATTGTGTCTATATCGACATATAAGAGCAACGCATTATTTCTGTGCGCATTGCAACTGCACACAAACATTTAACAAAGACAATAGCCAGAAACGTAATGCTTGGAACCATGTTTACAAAACGGTTGGCAGTTCCCACAAATATATATATATATATATATATATATATATATATATATATATATATATATATATATATATATATATATATATGTATATATATATATATAGAGAGTGATGCCTCAGCTCACGAACATAATTGCTTCCCAGAAAGTGTGTGTAAGGCGAAAAGTTCGTCTTCCGATCATTTATTTCCCATAAGAAACTATTAAAATGAGAATAATCCGTTCCCAGGTCCCCATATAACATAAATTTCTACTAAATAAGCCTTAAAACTACACAAAATATGCCTTATTTTATGTATAATAAATGTGCTATTGTATTGTAATTAAAGAAATAAACTGTACTGTATAATAAAGTCGTTTTATTTACCTTTGTGATGGTAGTTGATGGCTTGATGGAATGGAGTGGGAGGAGGAGGGAGGAAGGGACTTACTGTTTGGAAGGAGAGTCACCTTCCATAAGGACTGTAGGTAACTCAACCTCCAGTGTGGCTCCTCTTCTTTGCTTCTTAGAAGGAGACTCTTTATCCTTTTTGCTGACTAAAAACCTCTTAATTGACACCTGTTGCTTTCTGAGTTGTAAGTTCTTACGAAACTGAGGCATCACATTATCATTCATTATGTTGATGATTCTCATAGCCACAGTCTTTTCTGAATGGTACTGTTCGATAAAAGCCTGCACATCACTCCACTTAGCTAACATGGTCTTGATGCTCTCACTTGATGCTGCAGCCATCTCCTCCTCCTCGTCCTCAGATGACAACTCCTGAATGGCTTCCTTCTGCTTGACCACTCAATATGGTCCAAAATGTCTATCAAACACAAACCACGTCCGCACTCAAAGAAAGGGGGTGACGAACTGGGACGCTGTGAGCGTGCGTCAGCTTCTCATGACCGCCACCGTGGCGCTGTTCGACCACGTGGTTTGGTTCGTCCGCCGAAAACTGGTTCGTCAGCAGAGACTATGCTCACGAATTTAATGTTCTTGAGGCGAAAAGTTCGTGAGTTTAAGCGTTCGTCAGCGGAGGTTTTACTGTATATATATATATATATATATATATATATATATATATATATATATATATATATATATATATATATATATTCTTCTCGGTTCATGATGCCCTAGTCTCTGTTCTGTACTTTCTGTGTGAAAAAATAATGATAATAATAATAAACTACTTTTTATAACAATATAAGTTATTATGAGCTAATGATAATACAAGCTATTTAATAGTGAACTTGCTAGTGGATCTACATTTCATGTAGGGAACTAGCCGTTCACTGCTCCTGGTCTCACTCTGAAACATTTGCAAGCAGAAAACATGTAAGGGGTTAGCTAGACAGCCCAATCTGGTCACAAGGGATTTGCTAAGCAATCTGTGCCACGAAGCACTGCATGTTACTCATATAGCTTATTGCTCAATGTGTCCTGTGTGGATGCAACCTTAGAAGTTTATGTTTATTATATTTATATCTAATTCAAATATAATTTGAAACAAAATGTACGATGGACTTAAAAAGGGATTGTCAAAAAACTGTTTCAATTCAAAACTTATGCAATGTCTCACTTTATGTTCTTCTGCTTCGAGACAAAAGATTGTATTCTATCTATTCTCAGAGACCACAAACCAAAACTGTTATCCTAGGCTTCACTGTGCTTGATCTAACATCAAGAATTTTAATTTACAGCTAAGGTCCAGAACTTTCGTCACAGAGTGACACATAATGTCCAACAGGAGAGATCATAGACATTTTAATAAAGCGGGGTGAAATAAGGAGACCTGATAAATTGGATCTGGGGAAATCTAAGGCTGACTGGTGCTGACATTGGCTTCTGAGGCTCAGGTCCTACCTGGAAAAGCAATTAGACTAAAAAAGTGGGAGGAGGATTCTGCCGGTTATATTTAGAATAACGTTTTAATTGCCCAGATAAAATCAATTTAACTGCAAGGATGATGTTTACAGGCCACACATATCTGAGCATACATAATTTGTTCATTAAACTTTAATATGTCATAAACTATACATAGTCATTGAAATACACTTTAAAACCAAGTAGCAGGAAAAAACAGGAAAAGAACATTTTCATTAAATCAGGAGAGTTTTTATCACTGTAACTGAATGAAGTCTTTAAGAATGGTTAATTAAACTTATAGTGTTGAAACATCTGGTTTATCAATGCACCAATATGTTTTCTGCAAGTGCAGGATTACCAATCTAGCATCAGTATTGACAAATCCTATTTTCTACCTTTAAGACTGCACTTATATAAAGATCTTGTCATTTGGCATAGCAACAAGCAAGAGGTCTCAGTCAATTTTGTTATCCTATACTTTCTTGACATCAGCTATCTTGAGATCTAATCCCTCTGCCCAGGCAGGATAGTGAATGTTCTCTTCCTGCCAAGGCTGAAAGTACTCAGAATCACTATCAAAACCCTAATAGTGTGGGTTGCAGCTCTATTACCCATGGTTTTATTCCAACATTTACAAACCTGACAGCAAATTTCAAACACGTCATGCACATTCTGTGTGCAAATGAAAATAAATTCCAAATTGACTAATCTCTTCCAAAAGGAAATGGAAATATTCTTGATACATATTCATTCATTCATTCATTCATTCATTCATTTTCTCCCTGCTCCCTCATTCCAAGGCATTTAGGCAGCTCCATTCATTCATTCATTCATTTATATTCACTTAATCCTATACACAGTCACGGTGAGGCTGGTGCCCATGTTAGCCAACTCTGGGTGAAGGCACAGTACATACTGGACAGATTGCCAGGCCATCGTAGGGCTTCATACATACCTGTAATGACTAAAATAATAAAGTAAACCTTCAGTTCTCGCAGATAAACATATAGCTGCAATTATATAGAGTGGGTATACAAAATAATACCACACTGGAAAATATTTACATTTTGCTGCTTTGTAGCCTGAAATAAAGACAGATTTTTTTCTAGCTGTATTTTTCTCAAGACAACTTATAACAGCCAGATGAAGTATAGAATAGCAACATTTCAGATAAACAAACAGGCAAACAAACAAATACCATATTCAAAGTAATAAGCACCCTGCTCTAATAAGAGCCCTCCCAATGTTTTTGATCTTATGTCTAATAACCGGCCATGTGTGCTGGGAGCATATGTCGATCAGACTTACCAATTTTATTCGATCAGTCTCTGTAATCGTAAAATGAGGTGTTCACTGCCTGTAAAAGTGAGTTTATACGGTATTTCAAGACCCCCTGCCACTCGGGAATGTCTATAATGTTCATCAGTAACAACACATTTGATTGTTCCACCGTGCTTTAAAAAATAGGAAAATATTTTGCTGTTCTCTTGGTAAATGTCCAACAACCGATGAATCATTACAAACTGCTACAGCAAAACTATCGGATGCTCTGAATGAATGGAGCGATGAGCCAGATATGGACCCATCAGAAAGTGATAACGAGCATTTTTCACCCTCACTAACTTCATACATTTAAGGATGTTCCTAGACATGTGCTTTTGTTTATGTTCGTGCTGATTGGTTCAAGGTGGCATGTGCTAAAGTTGACATTCGTGTTGTTTGGCTCGATTTTACTCCCTGGAAAATGTTTCAGGGTACAGCCAAAATGAAAGGAAGAAGAAGACCAGGAGGGAAAAGTAAGGGGTCTTTTATTAAAAATTTATGCGGTTTTCTGTTTATTTTCAGCTTTCATGTGAGTAGTTTGGTTGATACCACAAAATGAAAACACAAATACCAGTAACACTCTTTTATTGTTCTGTTATTATTCATGTTTTCCACCTCGATGGTAATAAGCACTTACCATTCCACTCCGCAACTAATATATTAATAAGCGCCCATCCACTCCAATTTGTAAAGCACCCTGGGTGCTTATCACATAGCACACGGTAAATAAATAAGCATAATCACTAAAATGTAATAGATGATCAAAAAAACCTCAGTTACAATTCATCATATCCACTGCACCTCAAGCTAATTCCATTCCATCTCCAATCAACCGTCATTATTCTGATTATTTTGGCATAAGAACGGCTGTTCCAAGAGCAATGCTTGGAAGTGTAACTGAAAGAAAATGATCAAGTATGGGTTGCAAGGTCTTTTAATTCAACCAAAAAATTGTAGACAGGCACAAGTCAGGAGATCTTCTTTTCCTTTCAGCTGTTCCCTTCAGGGGTCGCAACACCAAATCATCTGCCTCCATCTCACTTTGTCCTCTACATCTTCTTCTCTTACGCCAACGACCTTCATGTTTTCCTTCACCACATCCAGAAATCTCTTTTTTGGTGTTCCTCGAGGCCTTCTGCCTGGTAGTCCAACCTCAGCATCCTACTACCAATATATTCACTATCCCTTCTTTGAACATGTCTAAACCATCTCAATCTAGCCTCTCTAACTTTGTCTCCAATACCTTTAACATGTTCTGTCCCTCTCATGTACTCATTCCTGATCCTATCCATCTTCATTACTCCCAAAGATAACCTCAACATTTTCATCTCTGCTGCCTCCAGCTCTGCCTCCTGTCTTTTCCCCAGGGCCACTGTTTCTAAACCATACAACATCGCTGGCCTCATCACAGACTTGTACACTTTTCCTTTCATTCTTGTCGATACTTTCCTATCACACACCACACCGGACACTTTTCTCCAACTATTCCAACCTGCTGTCACACGTTTCTTCACCTCTTTTCCACACTTTCCATTGCTCTGGACAATTGAGCCTAAGTATTTAAAATCCTCCACCTTCTTTATCTCTGTTCTCTTTAACATGATCATTCCTCTTGGGTCCTTCTCATTCACACACATGTATTCTGTCTTACTGAGGCTAACCTTCATTCCTCTCCTTTCCAGGACATAGCTCCACCTCTCTAGATTTTCCTCCACTTCTTTTCTGCCCTCACTACAGATCACAATGTCATCTGCAAACATCATAGTCCATGAAGATTTTGTCAAACATTGCCTATCAGCCTGTCCTTCACCATAGCAAACAAGAAGTGGCTCAGAGCTGATCCTTGATGCAGTCCCACCTCCACCTTGAATTCTTCGGTCACACTGACAGCACATCTCACCACTGTGTTGCATCTCTCATACATGTCCTGCACCACTCTAACATACTCCTCTGCCACTCCAGACTTCCTCATCCAATACCACAGTTCTTCTCTTGGCACCCTGTCATATTGTTTCTCCAGATCCACAAAGGCACAATGCGGCTCCCTCTGACCTGTTCTGTACTTCTCTATTAACATCCTCAAAGCAAACACTGCATCTGTGGCCCTCTTTCTTGGGATGAATCCAAACTGTTTTTCACAAATGCTGACCTCTGCCCTTAGTCTAGCTTCCACTATTCTCTCCCATAACTTCATCGTATGGCTCATCAACTTTATCCCTCTGTAGTTGCTACAACTCTGCATGTCTTTCTTGTTCTTAAAAATGGGCAGAAGCACACTTCTCCTTCATTCCTCTGGCATCCTCTCAGTCTCTAAGACCTTGTTGAATGTTGTTGTCAAAATATCTACTGCTTCCTCTCCTAGACACTTGCATACCTCCACAGATATGTCATCAGGACCAACTGCCTTTCCACTCTTCATCCTCTTCAATGCCCTCCACACTTCACCCTTACTAATCTTTGCTACTTCCTAGTTCTCAACAGTCAACTCTTCTACTCTTTTTTCTCTCTCATTTTCCTCATTCATCAGCCCTTCAAAGTACTCTTTCCATCTTCCCAGCACACTTCTGTCATCAGTCAATACATTTCCCTCTCTGTTCTTAATCACTCTAACTTGCTGCATGTCCTTCCCATCTCTATTTCTCTGCTTTGCCAACCTGAATAAATCATTTTCTCCCTCCTTACCGTCCAACCTAGCATACAAGTCATCATACACCCTCTGTTTGGCGTTTGACATCGCAACCTTCACCTTACACTGTGTCTCCCTGTACTCCTGTTTACTTTCTTTGGTCCTCTCAATGTCCCACTGCTTCTTAACTAACCTCTTCCATTGTACACACTCCTGCACTTCCTCATTCCACCACCAAGTCTCCTTATCTACTTTCCTTCCAGAGGACACACCAAGTAATCTCCTACCTGTTTCCCTGATCACATTTGCTGTGGTTGCCCAGTCATCTGGAATCACTTCCTGACAACCCAAAGCCTGTTTCAACTCCTCCTTGAAGACAACATGACACTCTTCTTTGTTCAGTTTCCACCACTTTGTCTTCAGCTCTGCCTTTGCCTCCTTTACCTTCCTCATCATCAGCATCATCCTGCACACCACCATCGCATGCTGTTTGGCAACACTCTCACCCATGACTATTTTGCAGTCACTGACTTCCTTCAAATTGCATCGTCTACACAAGATGTAGCCGACCTGTGTGCTCCTACCTCCGCTTTTATAAGTCATCCTATGCTCCTGTTTCTTTTGAAAGAAATTATTCACCACAGCCATTTCCATCCTTTTTGCAAAATCTATCAACATCTGTCCTTCTGTGTTCCTGTCCTGGATACCAAACCTGCCCATCACTTCCTCGTCCCCTCTGTTGCCTGCACCAACATGCCCATTGAAGTCTGCACCAATGACCACTCTTTCAGCTCTGGGGGTACTCTGCATCACTTCATCAAACTCACTCCAGAATCTCTCCTGTTCTAGCTCACATCCTGCCTGTGGGGCATAAACACTAACAACATTGAACATCATGCCTTCAATTTCTAACTTGAGACTCATCACTCTGTCTGACACTTCACTTCTAGAACATTCCTGACCAACCCCTCTTTCAAGATGACTCCTACACCATTTCTCTCCCCATCTACACCTTGAAAAAAACAGCCTGAACACTGCTCCTAAGCTTTTAGCCTTGCTATCTTTCCACCTGGTCTCCTGAACACAGTATGACCACCTTCCTCCTCTGCATCACATCAGCCAGCTCTCCACCTTTTTCTGTCATAGCTCCAACATTCAAAGTCCCTACTCTCAGTCCTATGCTCATGCTTTTCCTCTTCTTTCTCTGCCTATGGACACGCCTCCCACCTCTCCTTCTTCGACGTCCAACTTTTCGTCCAATTTTTATCAGCACCCTGTTGGTTAACAGCACTGATAGCGGTCATTGTTAACCTGGGCCTTGACCAATCCGATATGGAGGTAATATTTGTGATTTGCATATTTGACCTGACTCAGGTTTTACGCTGGATGCCCTTCCTAACATATATAAACTTCCTATATATATATATACTAGTCCTTCTCAAAAAATTTGCATATTGTGATAAAGTTCATTATTTTCTGTAATGTACTGATAAAAATTAAACTTTCATATATTTTAGATTCATTGCACACCAACTGAAATATTTCAGGTCTTTTATTGTTTTAATTCTGATGATTTTGGCATACAGCTCATGAAAACCCAAAATTCCTATCTCAAAAAATTAGCATATCATGTTCAGGTACTCTAAACGAGCTATTAACCTAATCATCTGAATCAACCAATTAACTCTAAACACCTGCAAAAGATTCCTGAGGCTTTTAAAAACTCCCAGCCTGGTTCATTACTCAGAACCGCAATCATGGGTAAGACTGCCGACCTGACTGCTGTCCAGAAGGCCATCATTGACACCCTCAAGCAAGAGGGTAAGACACAGAAAGAAATCTCTGAGCGAATAGGCTGTTCCCAGAGTGCTGTATCAAGGCACCTCAGTGGGACGTCTGTGGGAAGGAAAAAGTGTGGCAGAAAACGCTGCACAACCAGAAGAGGTGACCGGACCCTGAGGAAGATTATGGAGAAGGGCCGATTCCAGACCTTGGGGGACCTGTGGAAGCAGTGGACTGGGCTACAGGTGCCGCATTCCCCAGGTCAAGCCACTTTTGAACCAGAAACAGTGGCAGAAGCGCCTGACCTGGGCTACAGAGAAGCAGCACTGGACTGTTGCTCAATGGTCCAAAGTACTCTTTTCAGATGAAAGCAAATTTTGCATGTCATTCGGAAATCAAGGTGCCAGAGTCTGGAGGAAGACTGGGGAGAAGGAAATGCCAAAATGCCTGAAGTCCAGTGTCAAGTACCCACAGTCAGTGATGGTCTGGGGAGCCATGTCAGCTGCTGGTGTTGGTCCACTGTGTTTTATCAAGGGCGGGGTCAGTGCAGCTAGCTATCAGGAGATTTTGGAGCACTTCATGCTTCCATCTGCTGAAAAGCTTTATGGAGATGAAGATTTCATTTTTCAGCACCACCTGGCACCTGCTCACAGTGCCAAAACCACTGGTAAATGGTTTACTAATCATGGTATTACTGGGCTCAATTGGCCTGCCAACTCTCCTGACCTGAACCCCATAGAGAATCTGTGGGATATTGTGAAGAGAAAGTTGAGAGACACCAGACCCAACACTGTGGATGAGCTTAAGGCCGCTATCAAAGCATCCTGGGCCTCCGTAACACCTCAGCAGTGCCACAGCCTGATTGCCTCCATGCCACGCCACATTGAAGCTGTCATTTCTGCAAAAGGATTCCCGACCAAGTATTGAGTGCATAACTGAACATAATTATTTGAAGGTTGACTTTTTTGTATTAAAAACACTTTTTTCTTATTGGTCAGATGAAATATGCTAAATTTTTGAGATAGGAATTTTGGGTTTTCATGAGCTGTATGCCAAAATCATCAGAATTAAAACAATAAAAGACCTGAAATATTTCAGTTGGTGTGCAATGAATCTAAAATATATGAAAGTTTAATTTTTATCAGTACATTACAGAAAATAATGAACTTTATCACAATATGCTAATTTTTTGAGAAGGACTAGTATATATATATATATATATATATATATATATATATATATATATAGAGAGAGAGAGAGAGAGAGAGAGAGAGAGAGAGAGAGAGAGAGACATAATAGTGGAATGGAAATAGAAGAATATATTATTGCTGAGTGCAAGCAGGGACTCTGGCAATACTAGCTATGGCAGTACAACTAAAAGATATCTGCTCCTTTACCTAAGAAAACGCTATTAAGAAAGAGCTTGACTGAACAGTAATTCTCAGGACATCCTTCCAAACTGGAAAAAAGAGGGAGAAGGAAATTGGTCAGTGATGCTTACAAGAGGCAAATAATGATCGTTGTGTGCATGTGACAATATCAGAAATGCTTCATAGCAATGGAATAAATTGGAAGGTTACAAGAATAAAGTAAAATCTTTATTGAGCAATTCAAAGACAACTTGATTATTATGAAGCCAAATGGGAAAAAGGTATTATGAATTATTTGGCCTCAATTTAAAACAGCATATCTGATAGAAAGTGATTACAACTTGTCATCCAAAGAACACCATATCTATAGTAAAGCATGGCAGTTGTAGCATTGGGCTTTGGGGTGTTTTTCTGTAAAAGGGACTGGAACACTTGTCAAGTTAGAAGGAACTATGAACATATTCTAAAATACTGTCAAATTCTTAAGGAAAACCTGGTGCCCTCAGCCAGAAAGTCAAAATTCAAATACATTTAGTTGTATTTGTACAGCTCTTTTTTTTTTCTTTTTTTTTTTTTTTTACAATGGAGATTGGTGAAAAGCAGCTTTACATAGTAACCAAATTTGGCAAAGAAATTAAACTTGTGATTTAAAACTTTTATTTGAAGGAGATCTAAACACCCAAGTTTACCAGAACTCTCAGATCTGCTGCTTTACCTAATAAAACACTACGTATTTTTAAAAAATAAAATAAATACCTGACTAAACAAATAAGGCTTTAGTCTTCACTTAAACACTTAGGCTGTGTCTGAGTAACAAACTTTACTTGGAAATCTGTTCCATGCTTGTGGGGCTTTGAAAGAGAAAGCTGTGCCACTGCTGTAGTCTTAATTATTCAAGTTCCCTATAAGTACACCCTTTGTGGGGCAGTGGTGGTCTAGTGGTATAGGGCGCTGGATCGCTGATCCAAAGGTTGAGGGTTCGAGTCCCACTCTCCACAGGGTTGTCACTGTCCCCCCCCCCCAGTGCGGCTAACTGGGTTATCAAAGGCGGGCCATGTCTCTCACTGTCTATGGTGAGAGGCATGTAAAAGAACCATTGCTGACTTTCGTAAAGAGTAGGCTGCAAAGTCGTCAGCGTGTTTCTGTCCCTTGCTAAAAGGGTTGTGACAGGAAGGGCATCCGACGTAAAAACCTCTACCAAATCAAATGTGCGAATCAGATGATTTGCTGTGGCGACTCCCGAGTGAAAGGGAAAAAGCCGAAAGGAAGACAGACCTATAAGTACACCCTTTGATTGAAGAAGGCAAGGTGGATGACAAGAAGTTTTGAAAGATAATGTGGTTTGAGACTATTCAGAACTTTATAGGAGAACTCTTTCTACTGCATTCTGGACTAACTGGAGCTTGTTTATGTACTTATTACAATATCCAGACAAAGACTGAAGTCAATCATTACACCAAAATATTTTACTGCTGAACATAATGAAACTGAAAGACCATCCAGAGTTACTACATAAAAAAAATAACCTCACCTGTGGTCTGAGTACAAGTGCTTCTGTCTTATCAGAAGCATCCTTTTGCATCTACAAAATTATATTAGTTAAATAAGACCGGTTTGTTGAAGTGAATAAGGAGCTGAGCTAGAAGGAAAAGCTCTCAATTTACAAGTCAGATTGCGTTCCTCCCCTCACTTATGGTCACGAGATTTGCGTAGTGACCAAAACAACAAGATCATAAACACAAGTGGATGAAATAAGCTTTCTTCACAGGCTGGTGGGCGCTCCCTTAAAGATAGGGTGAGGAGCTCAGCCATTCAGGAGGAGCTCAGAGTAGAACACGTTAGGAGGAGCCAGTTGAAGTTGCTAGGGAATCTTTGCAAGAATGCCTCCCAAACACTTCCCTGGTGTGGTGTTTTGGGCATATGCAACTATGAAGAGACCCCAGGGTCGACCCACAACACACCAAGGAATTATGTCTATTGGCTGGTCTGGGAATGCCTAGGTGTCTGGAGGAAGTGGCTGGGGAAAGGGATGTCTGAACCTCACTGCTTAGACTACTGCCCCCGTGTCCCAATCCCAGATCAAGTGGAAAAAGATAATGATAAATAAGATCGACATCAGAAAAGAGCCAATGTCCTGTAACAATGAGCTGAAGTTGACTGCACAGTGGTAGAAATTGAAAGACTTCATCCTAGCCCAGACATAATCCCTATTGAAAATCTTTCAAATGACTTGAAGATCAAAATCCACCAATGGTAACCATCCAATCTGACTAAGTTATAAATGGTGTAAAGAAGAGTAGTCACCTATTGCACACTCTTGATGCACAATGCTGGGAGAGATGTGTCCCAACAGACTCATGCCTGTAATCAAAGAAAAATGTGGTTACACAAAGTACTGACATGGGGAATCCTGGTAATTTCGAACTGTTGCTCTTATATCATTAGTTGGCTGTTATAAGTTATATTTGGAACACTAGAAAAAATATTTTCATGTGTGTCTTTATTTCAGGCTGCAAAGCAATAAAAGGTTAATATTCTAAGGGTTGTGACAGGAAAGGCATCCGACGTAAAAAAAAAAAATCTCTGCCAAATCAAATGTGCGAATCAGATGATGTTCGCTGTGGCGACTCCCGAGAAAAAGGGAAAAAGCCGAAAGGAAGACAGAATTCTAAAGGGTATGATTTTCTGTACCCATTGTAAATGAGGGTAACTTTGACAACAATACAACACCAAATAATATGTAAACGTCTGTGATTACACTGCATCAGTGCAATTTACATTCTGTAAGGTGTTTGACAGAGCATTGTCATCATAGTTCACTGTGTTCCTCTGCATACAAACAAGTACAACAATACGATGATTTGTGTGTATTTTATATTTGCTATGTTTGTTTGTGCACTACCAATCGAAGTTGCATTGTTTATTCTCAGTCATCACTACAGAATTCAGACCCACACAATAAGCTACAATTTGCTGAATAAAGCATAAGCTTTACGATGAGGATCTAATCTGTCTTCATCTTGCAAGTTTGATTTATGGGCTATTTACAATTTTAAAAATTTACTTGAAACAAATGCAAGCACAGCACTCTGCAATAGGATATCAGTATGTAAGTTGTACCAGTTTAATAATGCATAGCTTCAAATTAACAACAGTAAATGATACAGAAATTAAGTACAGGCTAAATTAAAAGAAATGAATGTGGACTTAATTTCAAAGAGAACCCAATTATTAGACAGTGTAAAATCTCTTGTACTCAATTATATTGCCACCATATCTGTCTATTACAGAACCATATTTTAAAGGGCTGATACACACAATTTAGAATGCAGGACAAATACTGCCAATTTGAAATTCTGGCAGGAAAATTATCATGGAATGAATCTACTTTTTAAAAGTCTATCCATCATAATTCATCATTTTCAGCAACAGATAATAAACAAAACAGAGCCAAGTGGAAATTTAGGGCTATAATTGGATAAAGCTGTAGTCTGGAGGCAGACATCACTCGTTTACAGTTCAATAGGAAACCTGTCATAATTGTTTGTCCACATCAGACCCTGGATGTCAATGCAAATGCTAAGCACAGGCGGTGGGACAAATTGGTCTCCTGCATAAATAGTCAGAGGACTGTGGGGAGATTCCTAGGCTCTGTAGTGAGAGATAATGAACCAAGACCAGATAATGATGAAAGGTGTTCTCTATGCTAGACATACGTTTAATGCCTATGTATTCTTGCTGCATATGTGTTTTGTTTTATTTATTTTCATATATTTTTATATAAATAGACAGACTGAACACACACACACACACACACACACACACACATACATACATATATATATATATATATATATATATATATATATATATATATATATATATATATATATATATATATATATATTTATTTTTATATATATATATATACACACACACATGTACATGTCTAAAATATTTAACCATGCAATTTGTTCTCATCAATGTTTTTTATTTATTTTTTTATATCATGTTTTGAGGTTTCATATGTACAAGATCACTGCCACAAAATCTGCATGATTTTGTGAAGTTGCCTGCTAATCAGTGGGCACACTTGATAGAAGCAAAGAAAAGAGTTAAGAGTTCACCACTCAGCCACCTGCTCCCCAACTGCAAATTTGTTCTGATTATTGTTGTTTTTCTTTAAACAGAGTCCTCTTTTTTTTTACGCATTAAATCATGGCAGTGCATGAGTCAGGAATGCTTACACTGAAATCCTTAAGTTATACAGCCAAGTAAAAAGAGCCAAGAACCAGTCAATGAATGCCATGATATAGTGAAACAATCAACAACAATTTTATTTCTGTCACCAGGCCTGAAGGAGTCAGCTGTATGCTGAGGTGATGAAATAATAATAATAAAAAAAACATCTGAATGAGCAGTCTAGGATTTGTGGCGGTAGATTCTAGAAGTGGAGAATATTGGCAGGTGTCAGACAGATTAGAAGTGCTGAGAATAAGAATGAGTGATGGTTTGGCAGCAATTATAGAAGGGACTAATCACAAAAGCACTTAATCTCATGCTTCAGGAAGAGACTCCAAGCTGGGATTCTCATCATCATCATCTCCAGATATGTCCACGCGCACACACACACACACACACACACACACACACACACACACACACACACACACACACACACACACTTATATACCTTATAAGAAAGATAAACTCTGGTCACCCAAGATGCCCATCAACTTTTCATTTGTGTCCCCTCTTATAACACAGAGCCACTGTCTTTAATCCCACACAAACAATAACACAGGCCCTCAGAGGGGTTACATGGATTCTTTCCATTCCTCCCCTGATTTGAAGAGATGCTGACAGATAACTAGGCAATATTTGGGAGCTCGCTGTGACAGATAAACAAATAATAACATCCAGAGAAGAGCAGGTTTGAAAAAACATATACTGCTAAAAAAAACCTCCTACTGCTCAAAGAAAAAAGGACAACTTTTCTACCTAAAAGTGGTTTTCATTTAGTTTGAGAATGTTTTTGGTGCAGTTATGCTGCCATATTTTTTTTCTCTTTGCTAACAATAGTAGAATTCAATGAGAGGAATAAAGTACAGACAACAAATATAGAATTATTATTTTAGTCTCTGAGGAATCTCTGAGGCAGAGGTTCTCACCCCTAATCATGTCCTGTACATTTACTAGTTTCCTTGTTTGTTATAGGGAGAAAAAAAAACCTCACCTTGCACAACACATTTTCAACAAAGTTTTTTGTCAGTGCAATCATTAAGAAATATTAAAATCATACAAAATCACAAAAAATACTCAAGATGCCATTCATTTTATCAACCATTCACCTCCAATAATTTACCTCTCCATTGACACCTTATTTAAGCCAACAACTGTGTTAAAGTGAATGGCTGCTTTTGCCTGAGCATTATAAACTTCTCTTCTTACTTCCATTCATAGCATTTGGCAGAGTTATGTGTGAAGGCAAGACTCTGATTATTACTCCCTTCACATCTGACAGTGTCATTATCCATGTGTTCCCATTTGATGACTCCCAGTAAGGTCCTTTCAAAGGCTCATGGGCACCTGGAGTTGGAGCATTTAATGAACAATGTTTCAAACAAGGATATATGAAGGCAGCTATGGTGAGGAACAGGGCTCTGGCGGAAAAGGTATGATTGTAATTACTACTCTGGACCTGTCTCAGAAGGCACTGAATAAAGATGGCAGCCAGCGGCGACAAATGGTGTGTAGCTTTCCACTGTGAACTCTGAGTGGGTTGTGCATATTTTGTTGCCTATACATAATTGAGTACTTGAATGTAGTTAAATCTTTTTAGCTTTTGATCTCACTCTCTCTAGTCAGCATTTGTAGGGCTAATCCAACAACCTTGGTCTAACCTGTTTGCTTGTCAAAAAGGGAAATGGGGTTTACAAAACAAAATCAATTCGATAGTGTATATCAAGCTTACTGTGTTAGTTTTACTGAAAATTATTATTGGTGAAAAGTGAGTGAACATAATGTAGCTTGAGAAAGGGATATCGTAATTGAAATGGTGATTATATAGCTGTAGAAATGTGACGTGTTAGAAAGCTAATGGTTTCCAAGAAGACTTTATTGCTTCTGAGTGTTTGTTTATAACGAAATATCTCCTCTATCACTCCTGTATAAACTTTGCACATGAGCAGCACAGCATGGCAAAGCCGTTTCAGTTCCATAAATGGATAGTCTCTGTCAAAAAGGGAAGTCTGGTTAACTCATTAAGAGCCACCGAATGTTTAATTGATGCACAATTATGCAAATGTTATTGCATTTCCATATTCTATCCCAAGAAGCATTAAATACATCTAATTGAAAATTTAATTATTTACAACTATAAAGGGGAAATTCCTTTTTTCCAAAGAGATGAAGAAAAGCACTACCTTCTTCAGATATCTGAATCAAGTATTTAAAGCATGCAACAAATTCTTCTCTTGCTGTTTTTGAACAAAATATTAGCAGAAGTCCATGCAGTTCACGCTTGCTTGTATCTTCATTCCCGCTCAAGATGACATTTCCTTTTGTGTTTTCATGAAAGACTGATGCTTCTAATCAAATATTCAGGAAAATAGATAACAGCAATTTTATATATATATATATATATATATATATATATATATATATATATATATATATATATATATATATATATATATATATATATATATATATATATATTAGCAAGTGGAAAGACATACCCTGTTGCCTGTGCAAACTCTTCTGCATGTGAATGTGAATTTTCTTTTCATCAATGAAGGTTGCTGGGCAGTCAGCGCTACCTGGGTCCAGCGGTAACACATGGAAGAAACAGCATTCACAGACAGACAACAGAGACACCTGAGGTCTGTCATCCTAGCAACCCCATCATATTCCCATCCTGAGGGCTAGGTCCAGAGCATAAAATCATCCTTATTCTTATCTTCAGTAAATTAGATATTCGGTTTGATACAGCTGGTGAGGATAGAAATGCAGTATAGCAGCTCTGCTATCAGCGGCTGATGAGGGGCTGAGGCAAGGGCAGTGGATGCAGCTCCACATCGTCAGAAGCCTCCAGGCAAAACATTGCCCATGGAGCTGCCCAGGATCTCAAAGAGTTCTGCACTTTAGCTTAAGAGGAATGTAATTTTTGGTACCTCAGTGTGCAAGAGAGAAAAAGAGAAGGGCATGTTAATGAAATAACTTCACCACTCTGTACTGTTAGCAGAAGTATACTATAATTTTGTAGTCACCAAATATGCAGATCATTATAAATAAACTAACGTGCAAATTAAATTCAGCTACATTACCATATGCTGTAGTTTTACAACGCTAGAGCACATCATTAGAGAGGATCCATATATAAAACTACTAATGTAGTAATAGTACCAGTTCAATAATCTGACCTTATGGTTCGAGCTGGTCAATTTGGAAGTCTGATTTAAACTGCTAATTATTGATTTGTATGTTTGTATATTTTGCTTAATTATTATTGATAGCATATCTAGATTTCAAGCAAATTGCTTTAATCTAGTTACTATAACAAGCACCACTGGCAGCCATTTCACATTTAATCCTCACAGCATACGTTTGTTATACCCTGCCGGATGCATTTGGAATTTGACCTTCATAAAGGCAAATAACAGTGTTTGGGATTAAATGTACAATTTATTAAGAGTTCAAGAAAAGAATGCGTACTGTGTCAGTAAGTGCAGAAAACTCTCCATAGTTTTCAAGGAAAATAAAAATCCTTGGTTTCACAAACTTGATGCCAAGAATAAAAATAAATGCAGGATACTAGAAATCACCATGACAACCAAAATAGATTAGAGGGGTTAATGTGATCTCTGATGTGATTATCTCAGATGATATATGATTAGATGAGATTAAAATAGATGATATTACACATTTATTAGATTTATTTATGGCATCATCGCTATCGTTTACTTTGGTTCTTAATGAGGGGGAGACAATTTGAAAAAATAGAATTACATGAAATAAAATCAGTTCTAATAATTAGAAGGCACACTCATCCATCAACATCAATCAATGTAAAAATAATGAAAATGTGAAAATTCTTACCAACTCCCCCCACCACCACCACTTGCATTAAAATCATATCATATAATCTATAGTCGTGCCTTTCAGGTAATATACAGTTTCAAACAGTTATCTACACACTGAAGGTATATCTGTGACACATTCGGATCTGGATACATAGATAATATTAATAATTCCAATGTCAGCCTGAAGATAAAAAAAAATCCATCTTGACTAAATTGTCCATTAGGTTTTCAAGTTTAAACATGCAAAGGACCATGAGACCCAGTCTGTAATAATGGAGGAGTAGGACTATTAGTGATCACTGTCCACAATGGCAGCAATAACAAGGTGACAAAATTTTTGACACTGAATATCTCTGGTGTAAAAAAGTACGGATCAACATTATTTACTTTCTCTCCATTACATATCCTGTGACTGAAGCAGTATGAATATTACTTTATGCAAGATTTTGTATCTGTCTTAAAGAATTTAGCCATAAAAATTAATCACATGGTTAATATCATTACTTATCAAGCCCTATATTAATGAGAGGGGAGGGGGCACAAGGCTGTGTCTCTCCCTCACACCGGTCCCATGCCCGGATAAATGCACAGGGTTTTGACAGGAAGGCCATCCGACGTAAAACCAATGCCAAACTTGTTATGCAAATCACAAATATCACCTCCATACCAGATTGGTCGAGGCCTGGGTTAACAACGACCACCGTCAGTGCTGTTAACCAATAGGGTGCTGGTGGAAATTGGACTACTGTTGGTCAAAGAAGGAGAGGCAGGAGGCGTGTCCGTAGGTGGAGAGAGAAGAGGAAAAGCACGAGTCTAGGACTGAGAATAGCGACTTTGAATGTTGGAACTATGAAAGGAAAAGGTAGAGAGCTGACTGACATGATGCAGAGGAGGAAGGTTGACATACTGTGTGTTCAGGAGACCAGGTGGAAAGGTAGCAGGGCTAAAAACTTAGGAGCAGGGTTTAAGCTGTTCTATCATGGTGTGGATGGGAAGAGAAATGGAGTAGTAGTCATCTTGAAGGAGGGTTTGGTCAGGAATGTTCTAGAAATGAAAAGAGTGTCAGACAGAGTGATGAGTCTCAAGTTAGAAATTGAAGGCGTAATGCTCAATGTTGTTAGCATTTATGCCCCACAAGCAGGATGTGAGCTAGAAAAGAAGGAGAGATTCTGGAGTGAGTTTGATGAAGTGATGCAGAGTACCCCCAGTGGTCATTGGTGCAGACTTCAATGGACATGTTGGTGCAGGCAACAGATGGGACGAGGAAGTGATGGGCAGGTTTGGTATCCAGGACAGGAACACAGAAGCACATATGCTAATAGATTTTGCAAAAAGGATGGAAATGGCTGTGGTGAATACTTTCTTCCAGAAGATACAGAAGCATAGGGTGACTTATAAAAAGGTTCGCGTCGTGCAGAAGGCCATGGCAAACCACTGCACTATCCTTGCCAAGAAAACCTCTATGAAGATGAGCATGGAGCAATGTGGTGTAATGGTTAGCTTGCTGGCCTATCATCGCAAGGGCCTGGGTTTGAATCCAGGTGGAGAAACTAAAAAATTTTGTGACCTGGGTCTGAAGCTGTGTTGTGTCCCCACTCAGTCCACCTAGCTGTGATACATGAATAACAGGATGTGTGGTCGCGCTTGGCGCTTAGTAGCAGCCATGAAGTAAATTCCTGCAGGGTAATAATGTACAGTCAGTGAGCAGCTCTAAGCTGGATACAAGGCTTTAAAAATTGTCATTGTCTTCAAAGAGGAGTTGAAACAGGCTTTGGATGGTCAGGAAGTGCTTCCAGACGACTGGAGAACCACAGCAAATGTGATCAGGGAGGCAGGTAGGAGAGTACTTGGTGTGTCCTCTGGAAGGAAAGTAGACAAGGAGACTTGGTAGTGGAATGAGGAAGTACAGGTGTGTGTACAAAGGAAGAGGTTAGCTAAGAAGCAGTGAGACATAGAGAGGACTGAAGAGAGTAAACAGGAGTACAGGGAGACACAGCATAAGGTGAAGGTAGCGGTGTAAAAGGCCAAAAAGAGGGTGTATGATGACTTGTATGCTAAGCTGGCCAGTAAGGAGGGAAAAATGTTTTATACAGGTTGGCAGAGCGGAGAGATAGAGATGGGAAGGACATGCACATGCAGCAAGTTAGAGTGATTAAGGACAGAGAGGGAAATGTATTGACTGATGACAGAAGTGTGCTGGGAAGATGGAAAGAGGAAAATGAGAGAGAAAAAAGAGTAGAGGAGTTGACCGTTGAGGAGCAGAAAGTAGCGAAGATTAGTAAGGGTGAAGTGAGGAGGGCACTGAAGAGGATGAAGAGTGGAAAGGGAGTTGGTCCTGATGATATACCTGTGGAGGTATGGAAGTGTCTAGGGGAGGGAGCAGTAGATTTTCTGACAAGAACATTCAACAAGGTCTTAGAGAGTGAGCAGATACCAGAGGAATGGAGGAGAAGTGTGCTGGTGCCCATTTTTAAGAACAAGGGAGACATGCAGAGTTGTGGCAACTACAGAATGAAAGTTGATGAGCCATACGATGAAGTTATGGGAAAGAATAGTGGAAGCTAGACTAAGGGCAGAGGTCAGCAGTTGTGAACAAGTTTGGTTTCATGCCCAGAAAGAGCACCACAGATGCAGTGTTTGCTTTGAGGATGTTAATAGAGAAGTACAGAAAAGGTCAGAGGGAGCCACATTGTGCCTTTGTGGATCTGGAGAACGCATATGACAGGGTGCCGAGAGAAGAACTGTGGTATTGCATGAGGAAGTCTGGAGTGGCAGAGGAGTATGTTAGAGTGGTGCAGGACATGTATGAGAGATGTAAAACAGTGGTGAGGTGTGCTGTCGGCGTGACCAAAGAATTTAAGGTGGAGGTGGGACTGCATCAAGGATCAGCTCTGAGCCCCTTCTTGTTTGCTATGGTGATGGACAGGCTGACAGATGAGGTTAGACAAGAATCTCAATGGACTATGATGCTTGCAGATGACATTTTGATCTGAAGTTTGATCTAAAGGGAGCAGAGATAAGGGAGGTGGAGGATTTTAAGTACCTAGGCTCAACAATCCAGAGCAATGGAGAGTATGGAAAAGAGGTGAAGAAGCGTGTGCAGGCAGTTTGGAATGGTTTGAGAAAAGTGCTCCGTGTGATGTGTGATAGAAGGGTATTGGCAAGAATAAAAAGAAAAGTGTACAAGACGGTGTTGAGGCCAGCAATGTTGTATGGTTTAGAAACAGTGGCACTGAGGAAAAGGCAGGAGGCAGAGCTGGAGGTAGCAGAGATGAAAATGTTGAGGTTCTCTCTGGGAGTAATGAGGATGGATAGGATCAGGATTGAATACATCAGAGGGACAGCCCATGTAAAATGTTTTGGAGACAAAATTAGAGAGGCTAGATTGAGATGGTTTGGACATGTACAGAGGAGGGATCGTGAATATATTGGCAGTAGGATGCTGAGGTTGGAACTACTCGGCAGAAGACCTAGAGGAAGACCAAAGAAGAAATTTATGGATGTGGTGAAGGAAGACATGAAGGTCGTTGGAGTAAGAGAAGAAGATGCAGAGGACAGGGTGAGATAGAGGCAGATGATTTGCTTCACAATTTGCATCACAATTTTGGCAAATGTTTTACGCCGGATGCCCTTCCTGTTGCACAACCCTCTGCATTCATCTGGGCTTGGGACCGGCGTGAGGGTGAACACTGGCTTGACTGGCTCTCTCTTTCTCTCTCTCTCTCTCTCTCTCTCTCTCTCTATATATATATATATATATATATATATATATATATATATATATATATATATATATATATAAGAACACTAACTGAGTGTTCTGTAATCTGTTTTATTAAACATACAGCACTGTAGTTTCCAAAAATGCCCATTAGCCCATTAGGGGGAGCTATTGCACTATATTTACTTTGCATTGCATAATTTCAGGGGTCTGCAACCCACGGCTCAACTGAAAAAAGAAAATTCCACTTATTTCCTCACATCGGAAGCACTTCGGGCTTCCAGGGGTAGTTAAACCAGCATTCCTCTGAATGATGGGAGAATCTGCCTAAGGCAGAGTCCTGCAATGGTCGGGTACCCACAGGTACCCAGGGTACACTTTCAAAAATGTTTTAGGGTTGAAAATGACATCGATGAAAATTAACAGTCACGGGTGTGGGCGGATATTTATTTGGTGTGGACGAGGTGATTTTGTGTGTATGTTCTTGTGGACATTTATATTAATCAACTACATTGAGAGTCGATTTCCAAATTCTTGTGCTCATTGCAAGGAGTGCACTCACCATCAGCCATCAGCAGAGCAGCAAGCGAGAGAGATTTTTCCATTGACGGGGTTTGTAATCCAGGAATGGAAATCACAGCTGAAGTAAAGACGGTTGATGAGGTTTGTACAGAGTAATCTCCGAATTAAATAACTCTCCTCCCAGTGACAAAATAAAAGACTGGGTGTCGAACACATTCATTCATTTTCTGAACCACTTAATCCTAATTAGGGTCGCGGGGAGGCTGGCGATTTTTTTTTTTATCTAAATGTTTTTGTTGCAAGCAGAATTGTAATTTAATTGCCTCTGCAGTCATTTAAATCAATGCAACACATTATTGTTTTATATTAACATGAAGGGTAAAGGGGAAAAAGATTACAGTATATGCAGTGTTATTTGATTTTAAAAGTCAAAAAAGGATTTGTGGCGCCCAGTGTTTTCTTTAATGTGGAAAACAGGTCCAAATGGCTCTTTGAATGGCAAAGGTGGCCAACCCCTGAACTAGAAGTATCCAGAATACTAAGGCAGGTTCCATCTGATGATGACCTTGTTTCATACAACATTCAACTACTTAGCACTTCTGCAGCGAAATGTTTTCCTTCCTGAATCATATCAAGCAGTTCTACTTTTTCATGCAGCGTCATTACCTTTTTCTGGTGCTTCGGCACCTTACCAGAAGCCTGAGAAGGTGCGCAGCATTTGGGTGGCATGATGGAGCTTAACTGTAATGAAAAACATACACACTAAAAAAGCACAGGCACAAAGTGTGCATGAATGAGGGAAAAGGGCCGTTACATCATCTCAACCAATCAGCAGGAGGGAGAACAGCCACTGGCTGAATTTGAATCACGTGACAGTTGCTCGGCAATCCGCGAATATGCGGACCCGCGAGTGCAAAACTGCAAATAGTCAAGGGCCTACTGTACTTCCTATATTAGTGTATGTGAATCAACATGAAATTTATGTCAAAAAGCAGGGTTAAGCATGTTTCATTCCAAAAGTTGGCACAAAATTAAAATCAGTAATATTACTAGAATTTTAAATTATGTCTAAAAATGTGTTCTATATTTGTCTGTGAGACAAGGCGTTCAGGTCAAAATATAAACGTGTTACTTTTTTATTGTATTCTTTTTAGCCTATTCATGTATTGCATTATTTTATAACTTAAAAATTCATTCATTCATTTTCGGAACTGTGTACTACTTAGGGTTGCTGGGAGGCTGGTACCCATCTCAGCTGACTTGAGGCGAGGGCAGACTACACCCTGGACAGCTTGAAATCACAGGCAGAAACACGCTGACGGCTATGCAGATCCTCTCGTCGAAAGTCAGCAATGGTTCTTTTACATGCCTCACACCATAGACAGGCCAGCCTTTGATAACCCAGTTAGCTGAACTGGGGGGGGGGGGGGGGGGGGGGTCTACAACCGTTGACAGTAGGTCTTGAACCCCCCAACCTTGTGATCGGTTATCCAACACCTTACCACCTACTACCTATAACTTAAAAAAATCATATAAATTAATTTCTAGCTTTCATATCCTAGAACGTATTGTAGGTTGAAAACGTGGTTGAAATGGAATCTTATTTTACAACGGTTTGCACACACACACACACACACACACACACACACACACACACACACACACACACACACACACACACACACACATGACCTTATATGAAAGATAAACCCTGGTCTTCTTGATGTAGTTAATTAGTTTTGTCTGTTCATGTTGTTTGTTATTAGCCTGATCTTTTTATTTATTTATTTATTTTAGCCTGACATTTTGAACTGGTCTGCTTGAGTAATAGTAAAATTTCTAATTAAAACTACATCTGTCCACTGTCTGTATTCCTGGCAGCTAATGCTACCGGTCGATTCAGAGGTGACTTTTGACTAGAGAGACAAATATCCTGGCAAGAGAAATCTTTCTATTCAACACCAAACACTTCAGGCCAAATGGCATTTTGGCACACATTAATCAGTACGTATCCGGGTGTAGCATTTTATCCTAAGTTAAGGTGCCCCTGAAACTCTCTGCTGCTGAAATCTTTTTGCTACCTTCTTCCCAATGACAATGGTGCCATTTATTTCATCACTGACACTCAAAATTTCCAAAGTAAACACAAATCATTTGGAAGATTCTTCAAATTGTTCTGCCTCAATCTCCTGTCTGGACCAACCACAGCCTCTGAAACTGTAGAAGTAATTTTCAACAATGTGTTTAGATATATCTTTGAAATACTACAAGACATTTTCGGTTACTATGACATATGGGCAGTGGTGGCCTGGTAGTAAAGGGCACAGGATCGCTGATCCTAAGGTTGGGGGTTCGAATCCCACTGTCCACAAGATTGTGTCCCCCCAGTGCGGCTAACTGGGTTATCAAAGGCCGGCCATGTCTTTCACTGTCTATGGTAAGAGGCATGTAAAAGAAACATTGCTGACTTTCGTAAAGAGTAAGTTGCATAGCTGTCAGCGTGTTTCTGTCCTTTGCTAAAAGGGTTGTGTCAGGAAGGGCATCTGACATAAAAGCCTATGCCAAATCAAACATGCGAATCAGATGATTTGCTGTGGCAACTGCTGAAAAAAGGGAAAGGCTGAAAGGAAAAGCAGGAGAAAATTTTCAGTGACTATGACATCCTGTTCACATCAGATTACAGATTCCCCAACTTACGTTTTTAATTGGTTCCGGATAGCTGAACGTAAGTTGAAAGTGAATGTAAGTTGTTACAACGACGTATGACGTGTGACGTATGACGCTTATACTGTACTATACATCCATAAATACCATTACTGTATCTCATAAAACACCCCTAAATCAATTATTATAAACATAACATTGTAAAATAATATCAAATATATAAAATAATATCAACATTAATTTCAAATAAGTCACTTATTTATACCGAGTTACTTTACATGAAGCTTAAAACAGCCAATCAATGCTTACAATATGTGAGGCGCTCAATACCGAAAGTAGTGTACTTGCAAAAGTAGTGTACTTGCTGTGGGTTATACAGACTTTCGGTCTTTCAAGTGCACAAGGGTGATGTTGAACTCATTTAAAACACAGCGTGTACTGATGTGAATCCCAGCAAAGCGGAGAGTTCGTTCTTTTGTGTAAGTAAGTCAGTAAACTTTATTCAAGAGATGCATACAGAGAATAAGTACAAATCCTAATGAATATTAATATAAAAATAAGAATACACTCTTAGGATTCTGCTCAAAGATAATAAATATCTGTAATTGTTCTGTAATTTGTGCATTCGGGTTTTCATTCATATTACAACTCTCTTTGCTTAACTGAGTATGCATTAGATTGAGCCGATCTGAGCAGATAGTTAATTCATCTCTGTGTATGAGACTTGCACCCATGCTAGTAGGCTTACACTTCTGACCAACCATATTTGCTTCGGGTTACAAAAGTCGGCAAAACAGTGTAAACACAAAGATCACAGAGACGACGTCTTAACACAAGGGTAACATGCTATATAAGTGATATATATATATATATATATATATATATATATATATATATATATATATATATATATATATATATATATATATATATATTCTTCTTCTTTGACTTTCGGCTGCTCCCTTCAGGGGTCGCCACAGCAAATCATCCGCCTCCACCTCACCCTGTCCTCCGCATCTTCTTTTCTGACTCCAACGACCTTCATGTCTTCCTTCACCACATCCATAAATCTCTTATTTGGTCTTCCTCGAGGCCTTCTGCCTGGTAGTTCCAACCTCAGCATCCTACTGCCAATATACTCACTATCCCTCCTCTGTACATGTCCAAACCATCTCAATCTAGCCTCTCTGACTTGGTCTTACATGTGCTATCCCTCTGATGTACTCATTCCTGATTCTGTCCATCCTCGTTACTCCCAAACAGAACCTCAACATTTTTATCTCTGCTACCTCCAACTCTGACTCCTGTCTTTTCCCCAGTGCCACAGTCTCTAAACCACACAACATCGCTGGCCTCACCACCGTCTTGTACACTTTTCCCGTCATTCTTGCTGACACTCTCCTATCGCACATCACACCGGACACTTTTCTCCAACCATTCCAGCCTGCCTGCACACGCTTCTTCACCTCTTTTACACACTCTCCATTGCTCTGGATTGTTGAGCCTAAGTACTTAAAATCCTCCACCTTCGTTATCTCTGCTCCCTGTAACATCACCGTTCCTCCTGGGTCCTTCTCATTCACACACATGTATTCTGATTTTCTGAGGCTCAGCTTCATTCCTCTCCTTTCCAGGGCATACCTCCACCTCTCTAGATTTTCCTGCACTTGTTCTCTGCTCTCACTACAGATCACAATGTCATCTGCAAACATCATAGTCCATGGAGATTCTTGTCTCACCTCGTCTGTCAGCCTGTCCATCACCATAGCAAACAAGAAGGGGCTCAGAACTGACCCTTGATGCAGTCCCACCTCCACCTTGAATTCGTCGGTCACACCGACAGCACACCTCACCACTGTCTTACATCTATATATATATATATATATATATATATATATATATATATATATATATATATATACATCTATATATATATATATATGTACTCATTCTGTAGTTTGTAAACAATGAATGCAGTGTCATTGCATCATTACGTCAGCGTACTACGTAGGTATGTCTAAACTCAAAATGTGACTTTTTTTTAATGTAAAATTAAACAAACAAACAAAAAAAAAACATAAAACGGATGAATGTCAGTCAGGGAGCATCTGTATTGAGTTTTTTCCAGTTATACTTACTTAATGCTTATAAAGCCTGTTGCTGCCATTGGAGTATAAGTCACTGATAAGTCACTTGCATAGCTCATATTAATTGCTAATTGCATGATGCTTACCTGATTTTGGATGTAGATATTGTCTCATGTTCTGGATAGGTCTGTCTGAATTTTACTTAAACCTTTTACTGCATTCCACTTACAGTCTATGGCAGAGAGCCTTCTGACGTACTGCTGTAAAGTTTGGTTTAGGCGATGTAGTAGTACAGGAAGGCCTTGCAGCAGGTGGTGAGGATGGCAGAGCAGGTAATTGGAACTACACTATCCTCTCTCAGTGACGTCTACACTGACAGGCTTCAGAGGAGAGCAAGTGGAATTATCAGGAACACCACACACCATGGACACCCTTCTCCCCTCTCCCCTATAGAAAAAGGCACAGGACTATTAAAACAAAAATTAACAGATTCAAGAACAGCTTTTACCCGCAAGCTGTTAAACAGGTAACCCCAATACTGTCAAACACAATGACTGAATAAATATCATTCAGACATTCTTCCTGAACAGTGCGATTTTCATGCTTACGTTTCAAGTGCAATACTCATACTTAGAGCAGATCTCGAACATCAGAACATTTTAGCAGCATGCACCTTACAATTAAAATTTCTACCTTTCCTGGTGTATATAATGCACCTTTGACATATCATGCACCCTTCTGTGTATGTGTGAATATGTGGATAGATATATAGGTGCATATAGTATATACAGTATATATGTATATGTGTCTATGTGTACGTATAGGTATATGTATACAGGTCCTTCTCAAAAAATTAGCATATTGTGATAAAGTTCATTATTATCTGTAATGTACTGATAAAAATTAAACTTTCATATATTTTAGATTCATTACAGACAACTGAAGTAGTTCAAGCCTTTTATTGTTTTAATATTGATAATTTTGGCAAAAAAGTAAAGAAAAAACAAAAATCCCTATCTCAAAAAATTAGCATATTTCATCCGACCAATAAAAAAAGTGCTTTTAATACAAAAAAAGTCAATCTTCAAATAATTATGTTCAGTTATGCATTCAATACTTGGTCGGGAATCCTTTTGCAGAAATGACTGCTTCAATGCGGCGTGGCATGGAGGCAATCAGCCTGTGGCACTGCTGAGGTGTTATGGAGGCCAAGGATGCTTCAATAGCGGCCTTAAGCTCATCCACAGTGTTGGGTCTGGTGTCTCTCAACTTTCTCTTCACAATATCCCACAGATTCTCTATGGTGTTCAGGTCAGGAGAGTTGGCAGGCCAATTGAGCACAGTAATACCATGGTCAGTAAACCATTTACCAGTGGGTTTGGCACTGTGAGCAGGTGCCAGGTCGTGCTGAAAAATGAAATCTTCATCTCCATAAAGCTTTTCAGCAGATGGAAACATGAAATGCTCCAAAATCTCCTGATAGCCAGCTGCATCGACCCTGCCTGCCCTTTATAAAACACAGTGGACCAACACAAGGTTGTCACTGTCCCCCCCAGTGCAGCTAACTGGGTTATCAAAGGCCGGCCATGTCTCTGACTGTCTATGGTGTGAGGCATGTAAAAGAACCATTGCTGACTTTCGACAAGAGTAGGGTGCAAAGCCGTCAGCGTGTTTCCTCCCTGCGATGGCCTGGCGAGCTGTCCAGGGTGTATTCTGCCCTCGCCCTGAGTTGGCTGGGATGGGCACCAGCCTCCCCGCGACCCTAATTAGGATGAAGCAGTTACAGAAAATGATGATGAACTGAACAAAATTAAATTACACTATACCATTTGCCACATTATGTTATTTACTGTATGTCCCATTACAGGTGTAAAAAGTTCTGGAATTGTTTATTGTGGTCTCATTTTTTAACATAACAAATTGTCATTTTAACTGAGGTGTGTTGGCATTTTATATCCACTGTGTGAATTATTGTTTGTTTAAAGCGATGGCTGAAGTCCGCCAAGGCTGTCTTTTGTCACCGATTCAATTCATAATTGTTATGGACAGAATTTCTAGACGCAGGGTTGAGGGGTTTTGGTTTGCTGGTCATAAGATCTCATCTCTGCTTTTTGCAGATTGGCTTCACCAGTTTTGGACCTCCAGGTCTCATTGGAGTAATTTGTAGCCCTGGGAATGAAAATCAGCACCGCCATGGTTCTAGAAAGGAAAGGTGTGCAATGCACTCTCCTGGTTTGGAATGAGGCCCTTCCCCAAGTCGAGGAATTCATGTGTTTCGAGGTCTTGTTCGTGAGTGATTAAAGAGCTTATATTGGTCCATCGTGGTGAAGAGTGAGCTGAGTCAAAAGGCAAAGCTCTCAATTTACCAGTTGATCTAAGTTCCAACCCTCATCTATGGTCACAAGTTTTGGGTAGTGACAAGATTGAGAATGCAAGAGGCTGAAATGAGCTTACTTTGCAGGGTGGCAGGGCTCTTTCTTAGAGATCGGGTGAGAAGCTCGTGCCATCTGGGAGTGGTTCGGAGTAGAACCACTGCTCCTCTGCATTGAGAAGAGCCAGTTGAGGTGGCATCTGGTTCGATGGTGCCTCTCAAATGCCTCCCTGGTGACGTCTAAAAGGGAAGAGACCTCAGGGTCAACCCAGAACATGCTGGAGGGACTATGTCTCTCGGCTGGTCTGGGAACGCCTTAGTGTCCATCTGGAAGAGCTGGAGGAAGTGGCTGGGGAGAGGGACATATTATTTTCACTGCTTAGGCTGCTGTCCAAGCGACTCAACCCCGAATCAAGGTCAAGAAGATGATGACAAAATATGATTATTCAAATATAAATAATAATAATAAAAAAAAAACGGAGGTACAAATCCCAAAAACACTGCTGTTGTGCTGTTAATTGAACAATTAAAAAATAACAGTATGGTTTTTTATTTTGATATACTGTATTAATCCCATAAGGGAAATTATTTCCTCTGCATTTAACCCATTCAAAGAGAGTACACACATGTAAACAGTAAGCACATACACACTCAGAGAAGTGGGTTGCCACACATTTCGGGTGCCAGGAAACTGGCATTATCAGGAAGGGAATGTGAGCTCACCTATCCACCACACATTTTCCCTGAAGGTTCAGGAATCGAACCAGCAACGTTTCACTCTCAAAGCATCTTCTCTGACCATTAGGCTATAGTATTAAAATAGCAATAAAAATTACTGTGGAGAATTTCAGCTGTACGTGTCTGGAGTTTAGTACAGTTTGGTTATGTACTAAAGCAAGAAATTACTTAGTGTGCTAAGGAAAAATTCAATGAAATCAGCAAACTGTGCTTAGTCTTGACCAAATCATTACAGAGTAATTGATGTCAGGAACAATGGACTAAACTCATTTACTTTAATGCATATCACCTTGATTTTAAAACTGCTGTATTCTTATGTTAAAGCTAACATCCGAGTTTTGTTTCTTTTCTTAACAACTTTGTAACTTTATTGCAGACCAAGGTGGCAGATCATTTGGAAGGAATATTGACAGTGCATTGTTTCACCGATGTAGTATTTAGACCCACTTGTAATTTGTAACTATAATCTTCACGCATGACTTTCATGTAGGATTTGACAGCTGGTTAATTAGCTGTACCAGGTGTACAGTGCACAGTTTCCTCTTTTTTCCAGGGGTCACCAGAGCAAATCATCTGATTTGCATGTTTGATTTGACATAGGTTTTTGGCATAGGCCCTTCCTGACACAACCTTTTAGCAGGGGACAGAAACACACTGGCGGCTTTGCAGCCTATTCTTTACAAAGCCAGAAATGGTTCTTTTACATGCCTCTCACCATAGACAGTGCCCATAACCCAGTTAGCTGCACTGGGGGAACAGTGACAACCTTGTGGAGAGTGGGCTTTAACACCCAACCTTAGGATCAGCAATCCAGCACCTTTTACAACCAAGCTACCACTGCTCCACAATATACATACATCATGTACTATTTTTTATTGTTTTTTTGTTTGTTTGGTTGTTTTTTTGTTTGTTTGTTTTTTTGGCGGGGTGGGGGTGGATGGGGGTGGTTTCTACTTTGCATTAGGCAAACTTAGCCTGCAGCGGCTGATAATTATATAAATATTTTTTTGTTTGTTTTCATTCATATTCACTGCTCTACTAATTTGAGACTCTAGGCAAGCAGAAAAAGCCAAAAGAAGCATGTAGGTGATTGTGTGGAAGCAGTGTGTAGAAGCTTATACATTACTTAATTCCTTTATTCATTCATTTTCTCATCATCCTCTTCTTCTTCTTCTTCTTCTTCTTCTACTACTTCTTCTTCTTCTTCTTCTTCCTCCTCGTCTTCTTCCGCTTAATCCAGGGTCCGGTCACGGTGGCAGCAGCCTAAGCAGTGAGGTCCAGACGTCCCTCCCCCCTTCCCAGCCACTTCCTCCAGCTCTTCCGAGGCACACCAAGGGGTTTCCAGACCAGCTGAGAAACATAGTCCCTCCAGCATGTTCTGGGTCAACCCCATGGCCTCTTCCAGGTTGGACATGCCTGAAACACCACAATAGGGAGACGCTCGAGAGGCATTCTAACCAGAGGCCCAAGGCACCACAACCAACCCCTCTCAATGTGAGCAAGCAGCAGTTCTGTGTGAGCAGTGTGAGCTTCTCATCCTATCGCTCAGGGATAGGCCTGTCCCCCTGCAAAGGAAGTTCATTTCAGCCACTTGTATCCCTAATCTTGTTCTTTAGGTCACTACCCAAAGCTCATGACCATAGGTGAGAGTTGTAACAAAAACCAAATGGTAAATTGAGAGCTTAGCCTTGCGGCTCACCTCACTCTTCACGAACGATGGACTGGTACAGGCTCCACTTTACAGCAGAGGCTGCAGTGATCCACCTGTTAATCTCCTGCCCCATTCATGCCTCACTCGGAACAAGACCCCAAGACACTTGGTTCAAGACCTCATTGTAGACCCAGACGGTGCATTCCACCCTTTTCCTTCTGATAACCACGGCTTTGGACTCGGAGGTGCTGATTCTCATTCCAGCCACTTCGCACTCAGCTGCAAATCACTCCAATGAGAGCTGGAGGTCCCGGATTGATGAAGTGAAAAGTACAAGATTATCTGCAGAAGATGATAAAAATCAGAGACAAGATCCTATGGCACCAATCAGAACCCCTCAATGATTCGGCTGCACCTAAAAATACTGTCCATAAAAACTATGGACAGAATCGGTGACAAAGGACAGCTTTGCCAGAGTTCAACCCTCACCAGAAATGAATTCGACCTGTTCTTACCAATGTGGACCAAGTGCTGGTTCCAGTGATACAGAGACCAAATCGTCCAGAAAATGGGTCCTGAACACTCATTGTACTCCCGGAGAATACTCCACAAGATAGGCTGAGGGGCATGGTCAAAATCCTTCTCTACACCCACAAAACATATATGGACAAATTGGGCTAAATCCCATCCCCCCCTCCATGATTCTATGAAGTCTGTCCTGTGGCCAGGATGAAATCCGCATTGTTCCTCCTGAATTCAAGGATCAACTTCCTTTCCAGTACTCCATAGACTTTCATGGGTAGGCTGAGTAAAAAAGGGGAACTACCACTCTGGTTTGCCAATCCAGAGGTAAAGATGATGAACACACAATGTTGCAGAGACATGCCAACCAACACAGTCCTGAGTTATCCAGAGCCCTTCAGGATGGATCTCATCCACCCCTGGAGCCCGACCACCAAGAAGCTTTTTGACTACCTCAGGATCCTTTACTCCAGCAATGGGCGAGCCCCCTCATAAACCCCCATTAGCAGCCCCACTAATTGCAATTTTTTTTACATGATAGATTTACAAACAGCATGGCACACAATTGAAATGTCCAGTTAGACTTGGTGGTACATCTGCAAATATACTACCACTCTGAATCATACAGAACGTTAAGAAATATCCAGCATACAGTTAATACATTGTATGGACTATGATGCCAGGGGTAGATACATTAGGTAGGGTCCCAGTGTGATTCCAGTGGGAGAATGCGATTATCTTCAGTCCAGATAACATGGTCCAAGGTACATCGTTTTCTGTGACACCTCAAATATAATATGGATTTAGAGAACAAGTGAATATTTGTAGTTTGTCGCACCATTTCCATGTTCTTCTATAAAAGTTAAATGTCTTCAAATTTATTTGACCCTAGGGAATATGGTGGCTGTGTTTAGCAAGAAGGTTCTTGTTACGAATCTTTGGCCAAGGACCTTTCTGTGTAGAGTTTGCATGTGCTTGCCATGTGAGTCTCCTCTTGGTACTGTTGTTTTCTCTCACTGTTCAAAGATATGCACAGAGACTACTCCTAATTGCTCAAAAGTGTGAATGTGAGTGTCAATGGTTGTTTGTGTTGGTGTTAGCCCTGCCTGCCTCGTCCTGGTGAATGCGCCTCTCACCCCACATTACCTGGGATTGGTTACAGCTTCCAAATCACCCCTGATGTAATAATGGGTGGCTGATTTAGTTTTACCCTTTAATGATATTTTTGTCCTCATTTGTACATACATTTCTGAAGAGTACATTAATGTTCCGCTTTGCCAATTCTTCGCCATTGGTTTTTAATATATTATTTGCACTTGAACAGCTCCACTTAAGTTCTTGAAGGAGGTTCCAGTTCTTTAAACCTTTGTAGGACATGCTGTATTTGCACTTCTGTCAACTTCTGATGAATGCTTGTATGCTTCTATTTATGTATGAATGTATGAATATTATGTATGAATATTAATGTATGAATGCTTCTATTTATTTAAAATTAAGTTCGAAATGTATCATTAATTTAAAATTGAAACACATAAGTAAAAATGTATAGTGTTTCATATAATAATTAAAGGCTAAATTGATTTTATCTTTTTAGTTTTATTTCCTGAACTATGTATAAAAATAATGCAGCCAATCTACACAGCAGTAGTCATCTCTCTTTGACCTCATACCTGGTTTTGAATGTAAAACAAGGTGATTCCAGAACTGGCTCTTGTTGAGGCAAGTGGGCAGTCCTGATATGTGCTGACTCTACATGTAGAACAAACATGTCTAGTAGTAGGGTGGTGTAGCATACAGAGTCTGGTTCTCTGCCAGGTCCAAATTGCTGCCTGAAAGTGTCTCCTTGCCATATGGGTTTTGCTGTAGAGTGCTGAATGGGACCCAGTGCAGGTTAAGATGTGTCACATTTAGCTAGGGATTAATTGGTGCTGGGAATGGACCATGCCATCTGTGCAATCAGTCTGTTCTGTGCTAGTCCCCAACCCAATTCTGTATCTTTGTAGAGTGCTTGCAAGCCTTCTTATGCCCCCCACACCCCTGTGCAAGATAGTGGTGTGTGTGTGTGTGTGTGTGTGTGTGTGTGTGTGTGTGTGTGTGTGTGTGTGTGTGTGTGTGTGTGTGTGTGTGTGTGTGTGTGTGTGTGTGCGTACATATGTATCCCTGTGTGTGCCTACGAAACCATTGAAAATGGTAAAAACATTTTTCTGTCTTATTCTCTAGCCCCAAAACACCTCTCTTCTTGAAAAGCACATTGTGTCCGTGACATATTTCCTTATGCTAATATCAACTATTTTTATCTTTGTAAGTAGAGAAAAATGCAGCTGAAAATTTACTTTCAAAACAATATACCATCAGTTCTTGAACTATTTGATCCTATGATGGTTGCGAGGAGGCTGGAGGCTATCTTAGCTGACTCTGGGCAAAGGTGTGGTACACCCTGAACAATATGCCAGTCGATGGTAAGGTCAACACACACAACCATTCTATGGGCAAGTTGGAACAACAGTGGGAAAGGAAACCAAAGTACCCAGAGGAAACCCATACATGCATGGGGAGATCATGAAAAATTTACAGAGAAACACCCTCGTCGATCCAGGACTTCAAACCCAGGACCCTCTTCCTGTGACTACACTACACAACCATGCCACTCTTCTCAATGTATACTCTTTATTTATTTATTTAAATTCACCCTGTTTTATGAAACAGTATACTTATGTGTTATAAATAAATAACTGTGATGGCCTGGCAAGCTGTCCAGGGTGTACTCTGCCCTTGCCCAGAGTTGGCTGAGATAGGCGCCAGCTTGCAGTGACCCTAAGTAGGATTAAATGGTTCATAAAACAAACTCATTTTGTATTTAATATTTGTAAAAATTGCCAAAAATTTGTGTCAATCATTGTAAATATTCCAAGAATTTACTGTTTGGAACATAAGCATAAAATAAACACACTGCTCCTAGATCACTGTAATGCAAGTGAGCATTAGTTACTGTTGTATTTTTGCTTTTACAAAATGCATCAATTTCTACAATTTTCCTCACGTCTAAAAGTTTTAATGTAACCAAAGCACCTATTTATATACAAATTTTAATCAGTTATCAGTGATCAGACAACAAAATCTGCAATACGTCATTGACCAGAAGAAGTTCAGGAAATTCTGCAGTAGCAGTAAATTCTGCAATAAATTCTAGACATTATAATCAAATTTCTTTCTGGCTTTACACTATATATTTCTTTATTGTATGAGGTATCATTGTCTATTCTATGAAAAAAATGTGTGAAAACAGACATTCACATTTAATCTATACAAATTCTAATAAAAAAGTAGAGTCTAGTGACTAGTGTCTACTCTCACTCACTCATTTCCTGAATTGTTTAGTCGTACTAGGATAGTGGGGAGGCTCAAGTGTGTGTGTGTGTGTGTGTGTGTGTGTGTGCCAATACTGGACAAAGGCATAACACCCTAAAAGGCTTTCCAGAGCACTGCAGGATAGCAAACCTACAAGCATTTATGCTTACACCTCGGGTCGTTTTAGAACAGCCAGTACGCCTCATGTTTTTTGACTGTTGGGTGAAACCAGAGTACCCAGACAAAACCCATGTAAGTACAGAGAGAACATGCAAACTCCACACAGAAACACCAAATGTAGGAATCAAACCCAGGACCTTCCAGATCTGCACAGCAATGTGAAACTCATTGTAGTACTAGTTCAACTCTAAAGTCTGAGATCGAGTTATGAGACAGAACTAAGGGCTCTGCAGCATTGAAATCAGGCTTTTAAATATCTAAAAGGGCTTGGATGTATTCATGTTAAGCAATGTACTTTCTTTACCTAAATATTGATATGACTTTCATTCCTTAATTTCAAGCATACACTGATCAGACATAATACAAACACCACCCGTTTAATACAGTGCAGGTCTCCATATGCTGCAATATAAGCTGTCTCCATTTAATTGCATCCCATCTTTCCATTGTGTAACTACAGTGTTCTGAGTCTGTACAGTGCCATTCTTGAGCTCTATATAAAATTGGAAAGCACATTAATCCAGTAAAAGAAATAGCCAGACATTTTTATTTTCACAATTTTATTGTTGTTCCTTAATCTGTTATATTTTCTCCAACTGATTACACTAATCACAGAGAAATATGTCAAATACCTTTCTAAAAATTTGGAGTCAAAGTTAGGGTTTTGGAGCACAGCTTGAATCAGTAAGCTCAAGCTGTTTGACGTCCCAGCAGGAAGTCTTGTATAGCACAGCCTGCAATAAAGTCCAGTATCAATGGTTGCCATGAGATCACCCTGGAGCATAGTTTTCCTATTTAATTCTCAAGAATTACCAAATGCTGTCATATCATTAGTTTGATATGACAGTTAGTAGTCAATAGCTGATTCCTCAGACAAGGATACTTTAGGAATCAACAAAGTTTATTGAAGGATTGTTGAACAATCACAGTTTGGGCCATATGCTATGGAATGAATGTCAGATTGTGGGAGTGAATCAGATTGGAAAATTTAACAGTCTTAGTAGGGAACACCAATGCAGCCATGAGGTGGGGGGGCACTAATCAGTGTCTCTCCCCCTCATGCCGGTCCCAAGCCCGGAGAAATGCAGAGGGTTGTGTCAGGAAGGGCATCCGACGTAAAACCAATGCCAATTATTGATGACGCAAATCAAAAGTATTACCTCCATACCGGATCGGTCGAGGCCCGGGTTAACAACGACCGCCATCAGTGCTGTCAATCAACAGGGCGCTGATGGAAATTGGACTACTGTTGGTCGAAGAAGGAGAGGTGGGAGGCGTGTCCGTAGGCAGAGAGAGAAGAGGAAAGGCATGAGTCTAGGACTGAGAGTGGGGACTTTGAATGTTGGAACTATGCACAGAAAAGGTAGAGAGCTGGTTGACATGAGGCAGAGGAGGAAGGTGGACATACTGTGTGTTCAGGAGACCAGGTGGAAAGGTAGCAAAGCTAAAAGCTTAGGAGCAGGGTTTAAGCTATTTTATCACGGTGTGGATGGGAAGAGAAATGGAGTCGGAGTCATCTTGAAGGAGGAGTTTGTCAGGAATGTTCTAAAAGTGAAAAGAGTGTCAGACAGAGTGATGAGTCTCAAGTTAGAAATTGAAGGTGTGATGGTCAATGTTGTTAGTGCTTATGCCCCACAGGCAGGATGTGAGCTAGAGGAGAAGGAGAGATTCTGGAGTGACTTAGATGAAGTGATGCAGAGTACCCCCAGAGGTGAAAGAGTGGTCATTGGTGCAGACTTCAATGGACATGTTGGTGCAGGCAACAGAGGGGACGAGGAAGTGATGGGCAGGTTTGGTATCCAGGACAGGAACGCAGAAGGACAGATGTTGATAGATTTTGCAAAAAGGATGGAAATGGCTGTGGTGAATACTTTCTTTGAGAAGAAACAGGAGCATAGGGTGACTTATAAAAGCGGAGGTAGGCGCACACAGGTAGACTACATCTTGTGTAGGCGATGTAATTTGAAGGAAGTCAGTGACTGCAAAGTCATCGTGGGTGAGAGTGTTGCCAAACAGCATAGGATGGTGGTGTGCAGGATGACTCTGATGGTGAGAAAGGTGAAAAGGCAAAGGCAGAGCAGAAGACAAAGTGGTGGAAGCTGAAAAGGAAGAGTGTCGTGTTGTCTTCAAGGAGGAGTTGAAACAGGCTTTGGGTGGCCAGGAAGTGCTTCCAAATGACTGGACAACCACAGCAAATGTGATCAGGGACACAGGTAGGAGAGTACTTGGTGTGTCCTCTGGAAGGAAAGTAGATAAGGAGACTTGGTGGTGGAATGAGGAAGTGCAGGAGTGTGTACAAAGGAAAAGGTTAGCCAAGAAGAAGTGGGACATTGAGAGGACCAAAGAGAGTAAACAGGAGTACAGGGAGACACAGCGTAAGGCGAAAGTAGCAGTGGCTAAGGCCAAACAGAGGGCGTATGATGACTTGTATGATAGGTTGGATAGTAAAGAGGGAGAAAATGATCTATACAGGTTGGCAGAGCAGAGAAATAGAGATGGGAAGGACGTGCAGCAAGTTAGATTGATAAAGGACAGAGAGGGAACTGTATTGACTAATGACAGAAGTGTGCTGGGAAGATGGAAAGAGTACTTTGAAGAGCTGATGAATGAGGAAAATGAGAGAGAAAAAAGAGTAGAAGAGGTAACCATTGAGGAGCAGGATGTAGCAAAGATCAGTAAGGGTGAAGTGAGAAGGGCATTGAAGAGGATGAAGAATGGAAAGGCAGTTGGTCCTGATGATATACCTGTGGAGGTATGGAAGTGTCTAGGAGAGGTAGCAGTAGATTTTCTGACAAGAACATTCAACAAGGTACTAGAGAGTGAGCAGATGCCGGAGGAGTGGAGGAGAAGTGTGCTGGTGCCCATTTTTAAGAACAAGGGAGACGTGCAGAGTTGCAGCAACTACAGAGGGATAAAGTTGATGAGCCATACGATGAAGTTATGGGAAAGAATAGTGGAAGCTAGACTAAGGGCAGAGGTCAGCATTTGTGAACAACAGTTTGGTTTCATGCCAAGAAAGAGCACCACAGATGCAATGTTTGCCTTGAGGATGTTAATAGAGAAGTACAGAGAAGGTCAGAGGGAGCTACATTGTGCCTTTGTGGATCTGAAAAAAGCATATGACAGGGTGCCAAGAGAAGAACTGTGGTATTGCATGAGGAAATCTGGAGTGGCAGAGAAGTATGTTAGAGTGGTGCAGGACATGTATGAGAGATGTAAGACAGTGGTGAGGTGTGCTGTCGGTGTGACCGACGAATTCAAGGTGGAGGTGGGACTGCATCAAGGGTCAGCTCTGAGCACCTTCTTGTTTGCTATGGTGATGGACAGGCTGACAGACGAGGTGAGACAAGAATCTCCATGGACTATGATGTTTGCAGATGACATCGTGATCTGTAGTGAGAGCAGAGAACAAGTGCAGGAAAATCTAGAGAGGTGGAGGTATGCCCTGGAAAGGAGAGGAATGAAGGTTAGCCTCAGAAAATCAGAATACATGTGTGTGAATGAGAAGGACCCAGGAGGAACGGTGATGTTACAGGAAGCAGAGATAACGAAGGTGGAGGATTTTAAGTACTTAGGCTCAACAATCCAGAGCAATGGAGAGTGTGGAAAAGAGGTGAAGAAGCGTGTGCAGGCAGGCTGGAATGGTTGGAGAAAAGTATCCGGTGTGATGTGCAATAGGAGAGTGTCAGCAAGAATGAAGGGAAAAGTGTACAAGATGGTGGTGAGGCCAGCGATGTTGTATGGCTTAGAAACAGTGGCGCTGAGGAAAAGGCAGGAGGCAGAGCTGGAGGTAGCGGAGATGAAAATGTTGAGGTTCTCCCTGGGAGTAACGAGGATGGATAGGATCAGAAATGAGTATATCAGAGGGACAGCCCACGTAAGATGTTTTGGAGACAAAGTCAGAGAGGCTAGATTGAGATGGTTTGGACATGTACAGAGGAGGGATAGTGAGTATATTGGCAGTAGGATGCTGAGGTTGGAGCTACCAGGCAGAAGGCCTCGAGGAAGACCGAAGAAGAGATTTATGGATGTGGTGAAGGAAGACATGAAGGTCGTTGGAGTCAGAAAAGAAGATGCGGAGGACAGGGTGAGGTGGAGGCGGATGATTTGCTGTGGCGACCCCTGAAGGGAGCAGCCGAAAGTAAAAGAAGAAGAAGAAGAAGAAGTAGGCAACACCCAGTGGTACATTCATTTCTGTAATCTACTCCTTTTCTGTTACACTTTTACACTAAACCATGCATACTGCTGCAGAATAAATACTATTGAGAATAGCATTTTAATTTACAACCTAAAAGGCAACTTCTCAAGCTTCAACTACTAAAATGTATGCTGAGTGGACAAATTGACTTTATGCTATTTTAGGCCAAGGTCCAGGACAAAATATGCAACAGGTTTATGACGAAATACATATTGCCATGTAATTCAGTCCAAAGATTTAGTCATTTTTTTCAGGGACATAAATTATATTTAGTGATTAAATGCAAAAGTTTAATTCAAAACTAAAAATATAACTACATCTTAGCAATCAAAATGGCAAAGTATAATTTTACATGATGAAAGATTTCTTGAGTTTCAAAAAGGCAGCTTTTTATATATATATATATATATATATATATATATATATATATATATATATTATATACCGTATTCGACATAATACACGCCCTGCTCCAAAAAAGCTCCACCCCACCCCTCACCCCTCAGTGTTTTTGATTTTACGTCTAATAACCGCCCATGTGTACTGGGAGCAGAGCTGTAGACCTGCTCACAGTGCCAAAACCACTGAAAAATGGTTTACTGACCATGGTATTACTGTGCTCAATTGGCCTGCCAACTCTCCTGACCTGAACCCCATAGAGAATCTGTGGGATACTGTGAAGAGAAAGTTGAGAGACACCAGACCCAACACTGTGGATGAGCTTAAGGCCGCTATTGAAGCATCCTGGGCCTCCATGACACCTCAGCAGTGCCACAGGCTGATTGCCTCCATGCCACGCCACATTGAAGCAGTCATTTCTGCAAAAAGATTCCCGACCAAGTATTGAGTGCATAACTGAACATCATTATTTGAAGGTTGACTTCTTTATATTAAAAACACTTTTTTATTGGTCGGATGAAATATGCTAATTTTTTGGGATAGGGATTTTTGTTTTTTCTTTACTTTTTTGCAAAAATTATCAATATTAAAATAATAAAAGGCTTGAAGTACTTCAGTTGTGTGTAATGAATGTAAAATATATGAAAGTCTAATGTTTATCAGTACATTACAGAAAATAATGAACTTTACCACAATATGCTATTTTTTGAGGACCTGTATAATGTTCATCAGTAACAACACATTTGATTGTTCCACCCTGCTTTTAAAAACAGGAAAATATTTTGCTGTGTTCTCTTGGTAAATGTCCAACAACCAATGAACCATTAGAAACTGCTACAGCAAAACTATTGGATGCTCTGAATGAATGGAGTGATGAGCCAGATATGGACCTATCAGAAAGTGATGAGGAGTATTTTTCACCCATTCTCCTGCTCACTAACTTCATAAATTTAAAGATGTTCCTGGCTTTTGTTTATGTCCCTGATTGGTTCAAATTGCCATATGCTAAAGTTGACATTTGTGTTGATTGGGTCATTTTACTTGGGAAAATGTTTAAAGGAAATGTTTAAAGGAAAAGCACCAGCAGGGAAAAGTAAGGGAAAGAAAAGTATTTTTTTATTTATACTGTTTTCTGTTTATTTTCAGCTTTCATGTAAGTAGTTTGGTTGATACAACAAAATAAATAACACAAATACAGTAAAACTCTTTTATTGTTCTGTTATTATTCATGTTTTCCACCTCAATGGTAATAAGCACTTACCATTCCACTCCGCTGGTAACATTTTAATAAGCGCCCACCCACTCCAATTTTTGCTTATCACTTTCAATACGGTATACAGTGGGGCCTCGGAATCCGAACGCTCTGGAGTCCGAACAAATCGGAATCCGAACAAAAAATCCATGAGTTCTTCTGTCCGTGATACCAAACAAAAACCGAAAGGTATAAGGTCTGTTTGGACTTTTACACCCAAGCCTAGTGGCTCATCAGGTTGGTGAACCATCCTAATAAAGCTGTCCTGGGGATGTCCGGAAGTTGTTGATATTGTGTATCACCCTAAAAGCTGTCCCGGGGAAGTCCAAAAGTTGTTGATACAGTACTTAAGCTAAATCTAGCACTAAAGCACTCAAGCTATCTAAACACTAACGCCATATACCACCTCCAGCGACTTCCTCTTATTATTTTCCTTTCGGCTGTTCAGGGGTTGCCACAGCAAATCATCTGCCTCCATCTCACCCTGTCCTTTGCATGTTCTTCTCTTATGCCAATGACCTTCATGTCCTCCTTCACCACATCCATAAATCTCTTTTTTGGTGTTCCTCTAGGCCTCCTAGATGATGAGCCACGAGGCTCGGGTGTAAAAACCCAACAGACTTTACATATCTAGGCCTCCTGCCTGGTAGTTCCAACCTCAGCATCCTACTACCAATATATTCACTATCTCTTCTTTGTACATGTCCAAACCATCTCAATCTAGCCTCTCTGACATTGTCTCCAAAACCTTTAACATGTGCTGTCCCTCTGATGTACTGATTCCTAATTCTATCCATCCTCGTTACTCCCAAAGATTATCTCAACATTTTCATCTCTGCTAGCTCCAGCTCTGCCTCCTGTCTTTTCCTCAGTGCCACTGTTTCTAAACCATACAACATCGTTTTCCTCATCACCGTCTTGTACAGTTTTCCTTTCATTCTTGTTGATACCTTCTTATCACATATCACACCGGACACGGCCTGCACACGCTTCTTCACCTCTTTTCAACACTCTCCATTGCTCTGGATTGTTGAGCCTAGGTATTTAAAATCATCCACCTTCTTTATCTCTGCTACCTTTAACCTGACAGTTCCTCTTGGGTCCTTCTCATTCACACACATGTATTCTGTTTTACTGAGGCTAACCTTCATTCCTCTCCTTTCCAGGGCATACCTCCACCGCTCTACATTTTCCTCCACTTGTTCTCTGCTCTCACTGCAGACCACAATGTCATCTGCAAACATCATAGTCCATGGAGATTCTTGTCTAACCTCGTCTATCAGCCTGTCCATCACCATAGCAAACAAGAAGGGGCTCAGAGCTGACCCTTGATGCAGTCCCACCTCCACTTTGAATTTTTTGGTCACGCCGACAGCACACCTCACCACCGTCTTATATCTCTCATACATGTCCTACACCACTCTAACATACTTCTCTGCCACTCCAGACTTCCTCATGCAATACCACAGTTCCTCTCTTGGCACCCTGTCATATGCTTTCTCCAGATTCACAAAGGCACAATGCAGCTGCCTCTGACCTTCTCTGTGCTTCTCTATTAACATCCTCAAAGCAAGCACTGCATCTGTGTCTCTTTCAAAAGAGTTGTGCATTGAAATGCGCATTGGAGAGGAGCGTGGCTCTAACACACTCATCTATGAAAATGGGTTGTGCTTTATTTTTCACAGGGAAGGCACCAGACTCTAGTGGCTCTCGTGCCTTCCCTGTGAAAAATA
>CM045728.1:42194849-42229849 GCA_024760905.1 Plotosus lineatus
GGTGTGCTGTCGGTGTGAGAGAAGAGTTCAAGGTGGAGGTGGGACTGCATCAAGGATCAGCTCTGAGCCCCTTCTTGTTCGCTATGGTGATGGACAGGCTGACAGACGAGGTTAGACAAGAATCTCCATGGACTATGATGTTTGCAGATGACATTGGTATCTGTAGTGAAAGCAGAAAACAAGTGGAGGAAAATCTAGAGAAGTGGAGGTATGCCCTGGAAAGGAAAGGAATGAAGGCTAGCCTCAGTAAGACAGAATACATCTGTGTGAACAAGAAGGACCCAAGTTGAATGGTGAGGTTACAGGGAGCAGGGATTAAGAAGGTAGAGGGTTTTAAGTACTTAGGCTCAACATTCCAGAGAAATGGCGAGTGTGGAAAAGAGGTGATATAGCGTGCCCAGGCAGGATGGAATGGTTGGAGAAAAGTGTCCGGTGTGATGTGTGATGATAGGGTATTGGCAAGAATGAAAGGAAAAATGTACAATGCAGCCGTGAGGGGGGGGCACAAACCAGTGTCTCTCCCTCACGCCGGTCCCAAGCCTGGATAAATGCAGAGGGTTGCGTCAGGAAGGGCATCCGGCGTAAAACAAATGCCAAATAAACTATGCGAATCACAAGAAAGAATCACATACCGGATCGGTCAAGGCCCGGGTTAACAACGACCGCCATCAGTGCCGTCAACCAACAGGGTGCTGATGGAAATTGGACTACTGTTGGTCGAAGACGTCGAAGAAGGAGAGGCGGGAGGCGTGTCCGTTGCCAGAGAGAGAAGAGGGAAGGCATGAGTCTAGGACTGAAAGTAGGGACTTTGAATATTGGAACTATGACAGGAAAAGGTAGAGAGCTGGCTGACATGATGCAGAGGAGGAAGGTGGACATACTGTGTGTTCAGGAGACCAGGTGGAAAGGTCGCAATGCTAGAAACATAGGAGCAGGGTTTAAGCTGTTTTATCACGGTGTGGATGGGAAGAGAAATGGAGTCGGAGTCATGAAGGAGGAGTTTGCCAGGAATGTTCTAGAAGTGAAAAGAGTGTCAGACAGAGTGATGAGTCTCAAGTTAGAAATTAAAGGTGTGATGGTCAATGTTGTTAGTGCTTATGCCCCACAGACAGGATGTGAGCGAGAAGAGAAGGAGAGATTCTGGAGGGAGTTAGATGAAGTGATGCAGAGTACCCCCAGAGGTGAAAGAGTGGTCATTGGGGCAGATTTCAATGGACATATTGGTGCAGGAAACAGAGGGGACGAGGAAGTGATGGGTAGGTTTGGTATCCAGGACAGGAACGCAGAAGGACAGATGTTGGTAGATTTTGCAAAAAGGATGGAAATGGCTGTGGTGAATACTTTCTTCCAGAAGAGAGAGGAGCATAGGGTGACTTATAAAAGTGGAGGTAGGAGCACACAGGTAGACTACATCTTGTGCAGGCGATGTAATTTAAAGGAAGTCAGTGACTGCAAAGTAGTAGCGGGTGAGAGTGTTGCCAAACAGCATAGGATGGTGGTGTGCAGGATGATGCTGATGGTGAGGAAGGTGAAGAGTGTAGGAAGAGTGTCGGGTTGTCTTCAAGGAGGAGTTTAAACAGGCTTTGGGTGGTCAGGAAGTGCTTCCAGATGACTGGACAACTACAGCGAATGTGATCAGGGAGACAGGTAGGAGAATACTTGGTGTGTCATCTGGAAGGAAAGTAGATAAGGAGACTTGGTGGTGGAATGAGGAAGTGCAGGAGTGTGTACAAAGGAAGAGATTAGCTAAGAAGAAGTGGGACATTGAGAAAACCAAAGAGAGTAAACAGGAGTACAGGGAGACACAGCGTAAAGGCAAAGGTAGCAGTGTCAAAGGCCAAACAGAGCGCGTTTGATGACTTGTATGCTCGGTTGGAAAGTAAGGAGGGAGAAAATGATTTATACAGGTTGGCACAGCAGAGAAATAGAGATAGGAAGGACGTGCAGCAAGTTAGATTGATAAAGGACAGAGAGGGAAATGTATTGACTGATGACAGAAGTGTGCTGGGAAGATGGAAAGAGTACTTTGAAGAGCTGATGAATGAGGAAAATGAGAGAGAGAAAAGAGTAGAAGAGGTGACTGTTGAGGACCAGGAAGTAGCAAAGATTAGTAAGGGTGACGTGAGGAGGGCATTGAAGAGGATGAAGAATGGAAAGGCAGTTGGTCCTGATGACATACCGGTGGAGGTATAGAAGTGTCTAGGAGAGGTATCAGTGGATTTTCTGACAAGAACATTTAACAAGGTCTTAGAGAGTGAGAGGATGCCAGAGGAATGGAGGAGAAGTGTGCCGGTGCCCATTTTTAAGAACAAGGGAGACGTGCAGAGTTGTGGCAACTACAGAGGGATAAAGTTGATGAGCCATACGATGAAGTTATGGGAAAGAATAGTGGAAGCTAGACTAAGGGCAGAAGTCAGCATTTGTGAACAACAGTTTGGTTTCATGCCAAGAAAGAGCACCACAGATGCAGTGTTTGCCTTGAGGATGTTAATGGAGAAGTACAGAGAAGGTCAGACGGAGCTGCATTGTGCCTTTGTGGATCTGGAGAAAGCATATGACAGGGTGCCGAGAGAAGAACTGTGGTATTGCATGAGGAAGTCTGGAGTGGCAGAGAAGTATGTTAAAGTGGTGCAGGACATGTATGAGAGATGTAAGACAGTGGTGAGGTGTGCTTTCGGTATGACAGAAGAGTTCAAGGTGAAGGTGGGACTGCATCAATGGTCAGCTCTGAGCCCCTTCTTGTTTGCTATGGTGATGTACAGGCTGACAGACGAGGTTAGACAAGATTCCCCATGGACTATGATGTTTGCAGATGACATTGTGATCTGTAGTGAGAGCAGAGAACAAGTGCAGGAAAATCTAGAGAGGTGGAGGTATGCCCTGGAAAGTAGGGGAATGAAGATTAGCCTCAGTAAGACAGAATACATGTGCATGAATGACAAGGACCAAAGAGGGACGGTGAGATTACAGGGAGCAGAGATAAGAAAGGTGGAGGATTTTAAGTACTTAGGCTCAACAATCCAGAGCAATGGAGAGTGTGGAAAAGAGGTCAAGAAGCGTGTGCAGGCAGGTTGGAATGGTTGGAGAAAAGTGTCCGGTGTGATGTGTGATAGGAGGGTATCGGCAAAAATGAAAGGAAAAGTGTACAAGACGGTGTTGAGGCCAACGATGCTGTATGGGTTAGAAACAGTGGCCCTGGGGAAAGACAGGAGGCAGAGTTGGAGGTAGCAGAGATGAAAATGTTGAGGTTCTCTTTGGGAGTAACGAGGATGGATAGGATTAGGAATGAGCACGTCAGAGGGACAGCACATGTAAGACGTTTTGGAGACAAAGTCAGAGAGGCTAGATTGAGATGGTTTGGACATGTACAGAGGAGGGATAGTGAGTATATTGGTAATAGGATGCTGAGGCTGGAACTACCAGGCAAAAGGCCTAGAGGAAGACCAAAGAGACGATTCATGGATGTGGTAAAGGAGGACATGAAGGTCGTTGGTGTAAGAGAAGAAGATGCAAAGGATAGGGTGAGATGGAGGCAGATGATTCGCTGTGGCGACCCCTGAAGGGAAAAGCCGAAAGGAAAAGAAGAAGAAGAAGAAGAGAAAGGAAAAATGTACAAGATGGCGATGAGACCAGCGATGTTGTATGGTTTAGAAACAGTGACATTGAGGAAAAGACAGGAGGCAGAGCTGGAGGTAGCAGAGATTAAAATATTGAGGTTCTCTTTGGGAGTAACAAGGATGGATAGGATCAGGAATGAGTACATCAGAGGGACAGCACATCTAAGAGGTTTTGGGGACAAAGTGAGAGAGGCTAGATTGAGACCGTATTCAAAGAAGGAGTGAGTGTCCCCAATGTCTGCATACAGTTTTGTCTTTTCTGCCATTGCTACCCACCAGTCATTTTGCATGGTTCTTCGGCTGGCCTGCAAAGTGCTACAAGTTTTTCTGTATGCTGCCTTGGCGGCATGATCAACAGGCTTAGATAAGAGGTGAATGTAGCAGGAGCGTTCCTAGTCCAGGAGATCTTGAATGGCTGGGTCAGACTGATCGAACCAGTCTCTGTTCAATCTGACTAAGAAACCGAATGTTTCTGCTGCGGTTTTTTGGACTGCAGTCTTGAAAACCTGCCATTGAGTGTTTGCGTCAGAGTTCGATGGGTGCTGCAGCCTTTCCGCTATCTTGCCTGGAAGGCTGCTTCTATCTCTTTTTGTTGGAGTCGGTGCACCTGAAGTTTCTTGGTTTGTGGACCTTTCTTCTTGGGAGGCAGCATGAAGGTGAATGCAAGCTTTGGATGCACAAGTCTGTGATCTGTATAACAGTCTGCAATGGGCAGAGCATCTCTGGTGTCACTCTGGCGAACTAGGATGTAGTCCAGTAGATGCCAGTGCTTTAAGTGAGAGTGACGCCATGTGGTTTTGAAGTGATCCTGCTGTTGAAACAGTGTGTTCGTGATGGTTAACTGGTGTTGGGTGCAAAACTGCAGGACCAAGCGCCCATTGTCATTGCAGTTCCCAAGTCCGTGTTTGCCAAGAACTCCTTTCCACAGTTGAGAGTCTCTGCCCACACTGGCATTGAAATCACCAAGGATGATCAGCTTGTCCTTGGGGTCTATACGTGTGATGACTGTGTACAGATCACCATAGAAGGCCTCCTTAACAGCTGTGTCCGCTTGAAGTGTTGGGCTGTAGACACTGATGAAAGTGACGAACTTGTCCCCTTTGAGTGGTAGTTGAAGGGATATGATATGGTCAGAATGACCTGTTGGTAGTGCATGAAGCTTGTTGGCGATGACATTCTTTATCATGAAACTGACACCTGATAGGTGATGTTCTTCCTTTCCTCTCCCGCTCTAGAAAAGGGTGTAGCCTGCTCCATGTTCAACAAGTGATCCTTCCTCAGCAAAGCGAACCTCACTGAGGACTGCAATGTCAATATCAAGCCTAGAGAGTTCTTTAGACATGAAAGCAGAGCATCTTTGTGGATGATCATTGCTGTCCGAATCCAACAACGTATGTATATTCAAGCACACAATTTTCACGTGATATTTATTTTGTTTAGCACCGTGTAGGGAAATAACCCGTTGGCAGCGATGTGCTAACCGGGTAGAGTGAGGCAAGCGATTTTTGAGTCACCTTTTCTAGACCTGTCTCCATGTGGAGCAAGCAGCGCTGTCCCTAAAAAGGGCTGTTTGGTCGTCCTGTGTGAAACCGGATGATGCCATTGCCTCGTTCGACAATCAAATGACCTATTACAACAGGACTGCCAACATGCAGGCTTGAGACTGCAGCTTCCAGTGCCATCTTGCACCTACTGTCCCCCCCCCCCCCCCCCCAATCACTGTAGGACTTTACTGCTCCCCTCCCCGCTGGTTGCTTAAAGTCACAGTCAGCCCGTGCCAACCAAATGTCACTCTTCAGGTCCAGGGACATTCCGTAGTAGCTCAGCAGGCTGAGACGGCTGTGGTGACCTCAGGACTGTAGGTTTTATATCAGAGTTTCCTTCTCTTAGATGCACTGTTTGCCAAAACTAACAAGCTGTATCTGCCCAGGTTTGGAATCGGTGTTGTCCTTCACCGAGATGGGATGCCCTCCTGGGTTAATGTGCCCCATCTGCCAGAGCAAACTGGTTTTAAGGTGCCAGAGGCCCGCCTTCGCTCTTTCACCTTGTCAGTGGAAACAGATCTTGCCGGGCTATGAGATAGCCACACATGAAGGCCAGGGAGCCGGGCTTTCGCTAACAGGGGCTCCTTTGAAGCATGCCTTTTGGGAGCACTTTTTAGTAAATAAGAGCTCAACTTCACAACCCTGCCATACATGTCCTGCACCACTCTAAAATACGTCTCTGCCACTGCAGATTTTCTCATGCAATACCACAATTCCTCTCTCGGCACCCTGTCATATGCTTTCTCCAGATCCACAAAGGCACAATGCAGCTCCCTCTGTCCATCTGCTCACTCTCTAAGATCTTGTTGAATGTTCTTGTTGTCAACATATTTCCCTCTCTGTCCGTAATCACTCTAACTTGCTGCACGTCCTTCCCATCTCTATTTCTCTGATGTGCCACCCTGTATAAATAATTTTCTCCCTCCTTACTGTCCAACCTAGCATACAAGTCATCCTAAACCCTCTGTTTGTTCTTTGACACCACTACCTTCACCTTACGCTGTGTCTCCCTGTACTCCTGTTTACTCTCTTCGGTCCTTTCTATTTCCCACTTCTTCTTAGCTAACCTCTTCCAGTGTACACACTCCTGCACTTCCTCATTCCACCACCAAGTCTCATCTACTTTCCTTCCAGTGGATACACCAAGTACTCTTCTACCTGTCTCCCTGATCACATTTGCTGTGGTTGTCCAGTCATCTCGAAGCACTTCCTGACCACCCAAAGCCTGTTTGAACTCCTCCTTGAAGACAACACGACACTCTTCCTTTTTCAGCTTCTCTTCTGTTCTGCCTTTGCCTTCTTCATCTTCTTCACCATCAACCTGCAGACCACCATCCTATTCTGTTTGGTAACACTCACACCCAGTACTACTTTGCAGTCACTGACTTTCTTCAAATTGTATCGTCTACACAAGATGTAGTCTACCTGTGTGCTCCTACCTCCGCTTTTATAAGTCACCCTATGCTCCTGTAAGTAGTGAAAGTATTCACCACAGCCATTTCTATCCTTTTTTTTGCAAAATCTATCAACATCTGTCCTTCTGTGTTCCTGTCCTTGGTACCAAATCTGCCCATAACTTCCTCGTCCACTCTGTTGCCTGCACCAACATGTTCATTGAAGTCTGCTGCAATGACCACTCTTTCACCTCTGGGGGTACTCTGCATCACTTCATCTAACTCTCTCCAGAATCTCTCCTTCTCTTCTAGCTCACATCCTGCCTGTGGGGCATAAGCACTAACAACATTGAACATCACACCTTCAATTTCTAACTTGCGACTCATCACTTTGTCTGACACTTTGTTTTTACTTCTAGAACATTCCTGACAAACCCCTCATTCAAGATGACCCCTACTCCATTTCTCTTCCCATCCACAGTATGATAAAAGAGCTTAAACCCTGCTTCGAAGCTTTTCGCCTTTTTCACCTGGTCTCCTGAACACACAGTATGTCCACCTTCCTCCTCTGTATAATGTCAACCAGCTCTCTACCTTTTTCTGTCATAGTTCTGACGTTCAAAACCCCTACTCTCTGTCCTAGACTCATGCTTTTCCTCTTCTCTCTCTGCCTGCAAACACACCTCCAACCCCCCTCGTGGCTGCATTGAATGCAGTATCATAAATATAAGTATGAAATATGATTAATTATTATCTTGCGGTACACTCAATATTCAATTAGGCTTCGGCAGAGGAGCGTGGCTGACACACGCGGGAGGATCGCAATGCACACACCTGATCCTAGTCACCAAACTACAGTGCTATAAAGATGAGCAGCGCGCTCATCCCGGTGCAAGAAGATTGTCTCTCTTCACATCCCTGTTTTCCTGTGATCCTCCTGGCTCCTGGTTTCAGCCTCGCGCTCAACCAGTTCCCGCTCTGTAGTTCCCCATGTTTAAAAGTTTAAAGTTTATTTCTTTCTTCTCATCACTAGCAGTAACTAGGTTTCCCTTGTTCAAGTGCCTCCACTGTAACAACAAAGTCTCTTCGTGTTCATCTTGCTCTGTCTTCTGCATTTTGGGTCCGGCTGAAAGTTCCTGACATCACAGTTAGCTTGATAATTTATGGTGTATTTAGGTTTGCACCCTGTACCAATAAATGATAAATTCAATATGATGAAATAAGATGATTATGCAGACAGAGAGAGAGAGAGAGAGAGAGAGAGAGAGAGAGAGATTGTATATAGTACAAACTCGTATCATTTACTTATACAAGCTTTAAACATACTCTAAAGAATGCTTTGTAACGACTTACGAACAAATTCTTCTACGAACGGCCATCCAGAAGCAACTTGTTTGTAAGTTGGGTAGAGTCTGTACTCTATATTAAATATCTCACAAAGTTTAAAGAGTACATGCTGCAGTAACTGTAGAAAAGTATGCTTTTATTGCAATGCATTAATTAAATAAAGGTGATTAAGTAATGCTTTTCCCTAAATTGTCCCTAATTTAATCTGTACAAATAAACATGACACAAGTTAAGCAATATGACAACTTGAAAAGTGCCCTCACGTAACCTTGTGCTTAAATTATAATAATACTCTGCTCAAATCTCAGCATTTGGCTGTCAGACTGTTTATTAAAAATGCAAGTACAATGGCAATGAGGAAGAGCAGAAAGGTAGCATGATCAGTAAAACAGCCTTTTGCATTCATGTAGAATATGGTTCCAGTTTACTAAAATAAAAACATCAAGATGCGTTTCTCTGTGAACAACTTCAGTAGAATGGAAATTTAATTCCAGAAAAACTCTTAGTACTGCTAGAGTAGAATATTTCTCAAATAGAATAGAAATGAACAAAAATAAAAGAAGAATACTGTACTTATTTAATATTTTTGCAGAATTAAGGCGGAATAAGATCACGAATAAAACTTGTAGACCATCAACTTATAGCAGTGATAACTTTATGATTTTTTTTAATGCTGATATTGAAAATATAAGGCAAAGAAATGAATGCCATAAATGTAAAGACATGAATGTCAATAATTAAAACAGTCAATAATAAAATACCACACTCAGGTCTGCAACTCGAGTGTTTTAGCCCCATTCAAAAGACAAAACTAATCTTATGAATTTCCTCACTAAAATCAACCTGTATGCCTGAACCAGTACCGACATATTTCTTTAAACACATATGATCAGAAGTGATCAACCCTTAATTAAATTTAATAAATTCTTCACTTAGCACTGGTTATGTACCTAAATCCTTTTAGACTAGTAGTTATCAAACCTTTGATTAAAAACCTGATCTTAATCCATATCAGCTGTCCAACTATAGACTAATATCAAACCTCCCTTTTATCTCTACGATCTTTAAAAAAGCTGTAGCACAACAGTTATGTGTATTTGTAGGAATGACATTCACAAAATGTAATAGTCAGGTTTTAGGCCTCATCATAGCACAGAGACAGCACTCGTTAAGGTGGCAAATGACCTACTGGTGGCTCCCGACCACAGCTGTGTCTTCTTGCTTGTGTTACTTGACCTTAGTACAGCCTTTGACACTGTTGATCACATGAGTTTCCTTGCAGATTGGAAAATGTTGTTAGAGTTAAGGGAGCACCCCTCTCCTGGTTTAAATCTTATTAATGGTATGTTAAACTTATTTAACTGTCTATATTTTTATATTTAACTGTAAATCCAAAGTGCAATATCATTCGCGATCGTGGTATTAGATTTTATTGTGATGACACGCAATTAAATGTTTTAGCAAAGCCAGATGAGAGACAGCAGCCTCATAAGTTGAGACGTGTAAAGGACATTAGACACTGTATGCTTACTAACTTCCTCTTATTAAACTCTGATAAAACAGAAGTACTTGTACTCGGATCTCATATATAAGGTTTCTGATTATGTAATAACTTTAGATGATGTTTGAGTTTCAGTCACCATGTGTAAGCAGTAAAGGACCTTGGAGTGATTATTGAGGTTGGTTTTCATTTGAAGCTCATGTAGATAATATTACTCAGGTAGCCTTCTTTCATCTCAGGAATATTGCTAAAATAAGAAATATGATGTCACTGTATGATGCAGAAAAACTTCGTCATGCTTTTGTTACTTCCAGATTTGATTACGTATTGTAATGTGTTAGCGTGTTTTGGACATGTACAGAGGAGGGATAGTGAGTATATTGGTAGTAGGATGCTGAGGCTGGAACTACCAGGCAGAAGGCCTAGAGGAAGACCAAAGAGACAATTCATGGATGTGGTGAAGGAGGACATGAAGGTCGTTGGTGTAAGAGAAGAAGATGCAAAGGATAGGGTGAGATGGAGGCAGATGATTCGCTGTGGCGACCCCTGAAGGGAAAAGCCGAAAGGAAAAGAAGAAGAAGATTGTAATGTGTTAGTGTCTGGATGTTCTAAGAGAAGTATTGACAAGTTAGTCCCAAATGCAACAGAGAGAGTCCTTACTAAAACTAGAAGACACGAGCATATTTCCTCGACTTTATTTACACTGCGCTGGCTCCCAGTTAAATTCCGAATCGAATATAAAATACTACTTTTAACCTATAATGCACTTAATGGTCGTATGCAACATTATCTTAGTGAACTTTTTGTCTTTGTGGTCCGGTAAGTCCCCATAGATCAAAAGGTGCAGGATGCTTAGTGAAACCTTGAATAACGGAGACTACTGCAGAGGCAAAGCTTTCTCGTACAGAGCCCCAGAGTTATGGAATAACCTTCTCATTAATGTTCAGGAATCAGGCACAGTCTGTTTTTAACACAATGCTGAAAACTTACTTGTTTAGTCAAGCATTTTCTTAATAGTCTATTGTTATTTAAAGGAGCAGATCTGGGTGTCTCAAACATAGAGTTCTGGTAATCTGTAATGTTGGGATGCTATCGCTCTCTCACTCTACATGCTCACCCAGGTCCGTTTGACAGTGGGGTGACTGATTTTCCAGCGGCACAGGGTGCCCTCATCTCTGTCTTCCTTCTGGTTTTCTCCCTTTTAGTTATGCTGGCATAGCCAGTCATGCCGGAGTCCCTGCTGGCACTCAGCAATAATAAATTCTTCTATTTCCATTACACTATTATGAGTATACCTAACAACCTCTCTCGCTCTCTCGTGCTCTCTCGCGCTCTCTCTCTGTTTTGCTAAGGTACACAGTCATCTTCTGGGATGCCGGTGATCTTGATCCTTCTGCTTTCTGAGTCTTGTGGTCTGTCCTTCTGTGCTGATACTGGCTGGAGTTCTTGTCTTGGAAGCCCTTCCTTCCTGATGATGAAGATCTATATGGTTTTAGATGTGCACTCATAGACTATGAACATGACTTTTCACTACTGCTGATATACTCTTTTCCCACAATTATTTAAGACTTACAGTTTTTGTATAACCAACTGGACTATATTTTGGACCGTAATGAAATTTCTCATATATAATTCATATCCTTATGGTTTCACCAAAATGAGGATGAGTTTCCCTTTTGGGCCTGGTTCCTCTTAAGGTTTCTTCCTCACATCAACTAAGGGAGTTTTCCTCAGGTCGCCGCAGGCTTGCTCATTAGGGATGTGGTTTAGGGATTTGAGTTTGTGTAATGTTTAATTTAAATGTTTAAATTATTTTATACTTTATAAACTCCTACTTTTACTGTGTAAAGCTGCTTTGAAACAATGTCAATTTAAAAAACCGCTATACTGTACAAAATAAAACTGAATTGAATTGAACTGAATTGAAAATTTTAAAGTAAATATTTTGTCAATCTTGTATAATTCATTGCCAATCAGTAAGAGATACAGTTTAATTGTCAGCTGTCAGCTTTATCTTCAGTCTTTAAACAACAGTTATGCTCACACATGCTTCAGCATCCTTACTTGAAATTATATTTCCAGAACAATTTATTTTTAATACTATCATAATGCTTTCGTTGAAATTTTTTGTTCTGAAAATGAGTGAAAGTCCTCTGGTTTGTGCCTTGGTGCATTTGTGGGGGAAATATTTTTATTTTCATATTCATCAGATCCACTAAAAACAAGAGTCCGAACCATCAATGCGCATATCGCTCATTATACTTAAATTCTAGAACACAGCAAACAGCCTCAGCAGCAAGATATGCTATATAAGCTCGGAGCAAACACACAGTAAATAAAATTGTCATGCCATTCAGGTTTATTGCTCATAATCTATTGCATGGGCTTTTGCGGATGTTCTCCTTTCAATGTGATTCTATTCTCTAAGGCTTTCGTGTGGCAGCTGTCATGTGTCAATGACCCTAAGGATGGCTTTGTCTGTGGTAATAGGCGGTGTATAATAAGAGACTGAGAAGCACACAGCATGCTGACACGAGCCGCTCCCTCACTAGCTGACTCCCCTGGAAGTCCTAATGCAACAGCGGCTGCAGACAGAGGGGGATCTGGCTTGATTGCTATTCAGCCTGGCAAAATCTGGCCTCCCCAAAGCCTGCTTTCGCAAGCAGCCCATGTGTGCTTTCAGAAATAGCTTATGATGCTTCAAGTAGGAAATTGAAAAAGTGCAGTAATCCCCACCCCTGTCTATGCACAAGCACACTTGTACACACAGACACAGCACCTCTTAAAACACACACACACACACACACACACACAAATTCAAACCACTCACATGCAGAGCTAGGATAAGGATTATACTCAGCCTTAATCCCACCTTTGGTGGTTAGACTCTTAAACTGACAAATGACCAGCTAGATAGAAAGAAATGGAAATTACCACACAAGTACTATATCTCATTCTCTTTGCTATGGTATTATGAATGTTTCAATTACTCTGCCTATTTTCTCTTACCTTCTGTTTATTTGTCTCTATGTCTGTCTGTCTGTCTGTTGGTCTGTCTGTCTGTCTGTCTGTCTCACACTCTCTTGCTGAAATTGGCATTGCCCATAATCAGGGGAGTGTATTCCAGACTGATAGTGGAAGGGTACTGCCAGCTCCAGCTCCTAGACTGGGGGTGTTGTCTCTAACGCTAATCCACATGGATGTACCTATTTAGCTACAGCTCTGCTGTGAAGCCAGACGGGACATCTCACTCCCCTTCCTCCTCTCTGCTTGCCATATTAAACATTGACAAATTGCATTGGTTAAGAATTCAAACAGTTCATTTCTTCACAGTAACAGGTTTTACAGAGGTAGTGCACGGCTCATTCTAATGATTTGTGTTTGATAGACTAAGTCTGTTTTTACATGGAATGTCACAGGCATTTTTGTACATTTTGACATCTCAGTATAAGATCTTAATTTTGTACATAGCTCTCTCTCTCTCTCCCTCTCTCTCTCTCTCTCTCTCTCTCTCTCTCTCTCTCTTATATAAATATATATAAAATAAGATATATATATATATATATATCACAGAGAGAGAGAGAGAAAAAAACATGAAGTCTGTTTTCTTCTAATACACTAGAAATTAAATAATGTTTCTGATGATGACAAAGAGGACTGTTTTTGTTCTCCCCCCTCATCACCACTGACAAAAATGTATGCAAATAATTGCACTGCATGGGAGACGCTTTCCCATGAATACTCAGTTCAATTTTGTGGCTTTTGTTTTGAGAGAGCAAATCCATCCATGCATATCATAAAGTCATATATCCACTTCCAAATCACATATATCTCCTGTCAACACTGAATGGGAGGGTCAAGTTTTCATTTGTTCCCTCCGTAAGGACAGATAATCAGCATCAGCTGACACACATCACAGTGGCAAGAGAGAGAGAGAGAGAGATAGAGAGAGAGAGAGCTTCATTCTGCATTAAATTCACCCAATCATAATCAGAATTCCTCATCTTTGCATGCAGTAGAGTAGAAAGGGAAATGGTAATGCACAGCTGACACGTCCTACCCCCCCCCCCCCCCACACACACACACACACACACACACACACTTGTGTCCATTTAAATCAGCAGTGAATGTAGAAGACAGATGCTTCTCTTAGATTCACAAACATTTAACATATAAATAGAAACTTATAAATACATATAGTGTTCATCTATTGGGTGTGTATGATACATTTGACAGACAGACAAAATCTTTAATTCAGCCAAACAGTGCAAGTATTTGAATCTGGTATTTCCAATTGTAGTATGGTTTCACTATTCTTTGAGTTTCTGCAAAGGATTAAATTAAAGGCACCAAATAATTGCACAAAACAATAATCTCAAAGAGTGTTCACAAAAACAAGGAACAAAGATAGACAAAACTGCAGAGAACAGGCACAAAAGGGTTGCATTTACACATAGAGTACATATACATGTAGGATACCCATATCTTTTAATTCTGGATATAACCAGAACTTATGTAGCCCATAAGAGGCAAATAGTCATGATTACATCAATACAATAGCATATGCTGAGTGTGAGATGTATTAGGCAGTAAGTGTACAATTAGTTCTCACAGCCAATCCATTGGAAACATAAAAAATGACTGAGTAACTTTGAAGGGCCATATCATCATGACTAGACATCTGGGCCAAAGTATCCCCCAAACCACAAGTCTTGTGGTATGTTTCCATTAGGCAATGGTATGTATCTACAAAAAGTGGTACAAGGAATACAATATGGAGTGACAAGAACAGATATACAATCACCTAGGGTTCACTGACATGCATGTGGAGTGAAGGCTAGCCTGTATGATATAATTACATGAAAGAACACAAATTGCTGCAGAACATTTATGCTGGTTATGATAGAAAAAGTCAGAACTCTCAGTGTACAGTATTTGCGGATTGCTTTATATGAGGTTGCATAGCTGCAGACTAGACAGAGTGCACATGTTTGACTCACCACTGAAATTGCCTACATTGAGCACATGAGCATGAAAACTGTATCTTGGAGCAATGGAGAAAGTTGGATTGGTCTGATAAATCACATTCATTTTAAATCAGATGAACAGCTGGATACATGTGAGCCACTTTTATGCAGAAGAGGTTTCATGCTGCATGATGGACTATGTCAAGAAAAAAAGTCATCTAAAGCAGTGCATGTACGGTGCATTACTGGGAAACCTTGGACATGTACTATCTACCTAAACATTGTTCCAAAAAAACTACATCCCTATGGCAAAGATATTCCCTACCATCAGCAGCAACTTTCAGCAAGATATTCAGGAATCAACAGAATTTTTTTTACCTTTCAGAGAAAAATTGCACTCCAAATTCCCCATTTGTGGGATCTGCATATCAAATAAGTTGATTGGGTAGAACTGTTTTTGCAACATAAGTAAGACATACAAAACAATAAGCAGGAGGTTTTAATGTAATGGCTGGTCGTTATTTACATTCTTTGTCTGAACACACATATGTACGTATACACACACACACACACACACACACACACACACACACACATACATATATATATAAAAGGACAGGACAAAGACTTTCTATTGAAACTCCATTTATCACTACAGATCTGTTTCGAGGGGTGGTGAAACCATCCTCTCTCTTCAGGTGATTATAGAAGAATTCTATAATCTATAAGATTCTTCTATAATCACCTGAAGAGAGAGGATGGTTTCACCACCCTCAAACAGATCTGTAGTGATAAATGGAGTTTCAATAGAAAGTCTTTGTCCTGTCCTTTGTTTTTATTTGCTCTACCAAAAGTATTGAGCACTCTCCTACGGAAGGATCTACTCAGAAAATCCTCTACATATATATATATATATATATATATATATATATATATATATATATATATATATATATATATATATATATATATACACACACACACACTAGTATATGGACGGACCGACAGACAGACCAACAGATAGATTGATTGATTGATTGATTGATTGATTGATTGATTGATTGATTGATTATCAGTAGTAGAGAAACATTTTAATTTGTTTTTCCCCCTTATACAAACCAGTTTGGGAGATTTTACTGAACGTCCCAGGCGCATCACATTTAGCACTATAATCGGGAGAATTTTCTGGGTATGATGAGGCAAACAGGACAGACGCCAGTATGCCATTAAGCAGGTGGGTGTTGAGTGCCATTATTTCTTTTTATGCCAATTAAACACGGCACATCTTCAAGAGCTCTGCCAAAAATAAGTGCTCAGTAAATATGCTCAGGCAGAAAACTTTCAGTTTGGTGGCTTCTGTCTGAAGGGGGAATAAGTAATTAGGAAATGACTAATAGCTTCCGTCATGAATTTCCCCTCATGAGTAAATGAATCTGTGAACAGATTCTTTCACCATACTCTCAGGCACAAAATGTACTATGTCAAGAATGCAGTAAGTTACTAAGAAAATGAAATGAGTAGTGACTGGCAAACCATAATTTTACTTGGGGAAAAAAGCTAGTTTGAAGTTTACTTTAAAACATGTGAGTCATTCTCACATCTTAAGTGAACTGTAGAATGGCAACATTAGATGCAATTTCTTCATAAAACTACTTAGTTTATATTACACAGCAAAGAGTGATCTGATTGGTCCTGATATATTTAAGAGATTTTTAAACTTCTGATTGGTTGATAGCCATCAAATAATTATTGATAATGCATCAATGCCATTAAATGAAACATACTATTGGCATGTGCCAGTCTTCATCAGCATAGATATCATGTAAGATAGATCGGCTCCACTTTGTAGCGGTCTGTGGAAGCAATGCGACCATGAGATATAAATTCCATTTTATTTTCTCAATATGCATGCTGTTGTTAGCTTAGAGATAGAAGTCTCTGCATAATGACTGCATAAATATTAAAAAATTAAATAAAATTTAAAACTCAGGGAAGCAGTGCTTCTGACATGGTGGGGCTGATTGACGATGGGCTTAGCTGATCTATCTTATAATATCTATCTTTTATTTTCTCTTCATCATATTACTTTGGCTGCACACTTTGAACAATTTCTGATCACCACAAAAATCAATAAATTTGTGTTTGCTGAAAACAAGTCTGGTTGTTAGAAAGAAATTACATCAAATTCTTTAATTCAATATTTTGTTGTTTTTCATGTCTAAGAATCATAATTAGCACTAGCTGTATTATTGCATGCTAAATTCATCAAGCTCACTGATGCTAACTATCTAGTTATTAACATAGTTTAGTGTATTATAAAGAAAATGATGCTTTAGGTTTTAAAATACTTTAATTCATTTTAGTCATTAACTACAACTACATACAGATAAAATAAACTATTGCATCAGCTACAGGCAACACTTCTCCTCCCTATCTGCTCTCTCAATAAGGAAGTCTTCTCTCTTCCAAGTACCTTGCTCCAAGTGGTGGTAAGGAGTAAGGATAACTATCACATCCCACACTATATATGTGTATATAATATTATATATATATATATATATATATATATATATATATATATATATATATATATATATATATGTGTGTGTGTGTGTGTGTGTGTGTGTGTGTGTGTGTGTGTGTGTTGTAATCGCATAGCAAGATGTCCAGGGTCCGCCCTCGCCCAGAGTCAATTGACATGGCCGCCAGCTGTATTATATTTTTATATTAGGAATACAGGAATCCCTCACTTTCTGTGGTTAATTGGGACCAAGATCCCCCCTGTGACCGTCGAAAACCCCCCACCCCCCGACTAACATGTACGTACACGTATATGTGTATATAATATCAATAAATACATATTCTAATCTTTAAATGCTTATAATAACAATGAAACATTCAAAAATAATGCATAAGGTGTAAATAAAATATAAATACACACATACAGACACAGGAATAGATGTGTGCGCACGCACTCAGATGCGCACCTCACATAAAAGTATAAGTAGTTTTGATGGGGGGTTTGGGGTTGTTTTTGATTATTGTTTATTTGGGGGGTGTTTTATTGCATAATTGGCCTTGTTTTGAGGCATTTTCCTTAACTTTTTCCTCTATTCTTCCTTAATTCCCTTATTTTTTAATTCGATGAATATTTAAAAAAAAAACTCGATGCATTGAAGCCGCATGAATTGAAGCGCGAAGTAGCAAGGGATCCCTGTATTTTGAAAAGATTTTGAAGAAATATTTACACCATTTTACAATTTGCCTTTTCTATGAGTCAATCTCAGAGAGCGTGGCCCACCTTGGACTTCTCAGTGGATAACACCACCTTGATCAAATAATTCTTTATCATACTTCACCTCATCCAATAATTGCTTGTTATCATTAAGTAAATACCGTATAACACTAAGTGTATAATGTTTGAATTAAAACAATGGACACACAATTTGTCACAGAACTTGTAGCCATAGTGTCATCAGTAACATGATTTTAAAATAAGTTAATAAAACACAAGATAATTTCATTTTCCTTTTATTGTGCTTTCACAAAATATACTAAAACCTTGAACAGGCTTAAAAACATACAGTTGCACATGTGATTTACTTACACTTCCATATAATATGGACAAAAGATCTGAATAGATTCAAAAAGATGTCATTGGCTCAGTGGAAGAAAGCTCAACTTGAATCAGATCTGGCTACTTGACATGCTCTCATATATACATTTTCATCTGATCTAACTTATGCTAAGACAGCCTTCTACAAAGAAAAGTTGGACACTGCTGCACAAGACCCATGTAAACTGCATGTACTCCACCTGCCCCATCTTTCCTGACTGCTGATGACTTTTGCTGACTTCTTTTATGAGAAGATTAAACAAATCTGTCAAACATTTACTCCCACACTAACACCTGCATGAAACAGCATAGATTCCACTTCCCCTTCCCTTACACAGTTTACCAATCTCACAAATGAAGAAATCCAGCAAGTGATCTCATTATGCAATTCTACCACCTGCTTACTGGATCCAATTCCTTCCGTAATACCCCTAACTATCTCTCAAGACTTTTTTTACTTATGCATACAGTATAATCAATAATTCCATATCATCTGGTCATGTACCAACAGTGTTCAAAGGAAACGTAGAGAAACCATCTTATAGAAACCTTCTCTGAATCCATCAGACATCAGCAACTACAGTCCAGTATCACTTATTTCCTTCCTTTCTAAAATTCTTGAAAGCACTATTTATAATTGAATGTCTTTCTATCTTTTGCAGAATAACCTTCTTGACCCTAATCAATCTGGCTTCAAAGCAAAACAATCCACAGAAACTGCACTCTTTGCTGATACAGAGAAGCTACATTCTGCAAGATTAGTCAACGTGTCATCAGTCCTCAATCATTCAGGAGCATTTGACACAGTCAACCACGAGACTCTCCTCCATCCTGAGGAGTTAAGGAATTTGTTGTGCAGCATGGCAGTGGTTTGCTTCCTACATCGAAGGTCACTCATATGAGGTTACATGGAGGGGCTCCACATCTTCTCCAAACCGACTTTCCACTGGTGTTCCCCAGGGCTCAGTCTTTGGCCCACTTCTGTTCTCTCTTTATATTAGGTCCCCTGGCGATGTCATATTCTCACATGGGTTTACCACTGCTATGTATATGACATTCAACTGTTCTCTTTTTTCCTCTGAGACACTGATGTTTCTGCCTGGATCTTTGTTTGTATGGCAAGCATCTCCTCATGAATGGCAGCTCACCAGCTGAAGCTTAAGCCCAGCAAGACTGAATTGCTGTTCATCCAGCTAACTCACCCCACACCAAGATCTTGCAATCTCCTTGGAGAACACTGTGATCTCTCTTTCAGGCACTGCACAAAGCCTTGGAGTAACCATGAACAATTGTCTGTCCTTCTTTTCTCATATCATGAATCTTTCTCGATCATTTTGATTTCTTCCCTTTAACATCTGAAGGATTCGTCCATTTCTTCCACTGAGGCCACTCAGATATTTGTTCAATCCCTTGTCATCTCAAGACGAGATTACTGAAACTCACTCCTTGTAGGTCTACCTTTGAGTAGGCTGCATAGCCGTCAGCGTGTTTCTGCCCTGCGATTGTCTGGAGAGCTGTCCGCGGTGTACTCTGCCCTCATCCAGAGTTGGCTGAGATGGGCGCCAGCCTCCCCCAACCCTAAATAGGATTAAGTGGTTTAGAAAATGAATGAATGAACATGTATTTGAAAATATGTAATCTTCTTCTTCTTCTTCTTTTCCTTTCAGCTGTTCCCTTCAGGGGTCGCCACAGCAAATCATCTGCCTCCATCTCACCCTGTCCTCTGCATCTTCTTCTCGTACTCCAATGACCTTCATGTCTCCAATCTCTTCTTTGGTCTTCTTCTAGGCCTTCTGCCTGGTAGTTCCAACCTCAGCATCCTACTGCCAATATATTCACTATTCCTCCTCTGTACATGTCCAAACCATCTCAATCTAGCCTCTCTGACTTTGTCTCCAAAACATCATACATGGGCTGTCTCTCTGATGTACTCATTTCTAATCCTATCCATCCTCGTTACTCCCAGAGAGAACCTCAACATTTTCATCTCTGCTACCTGCAGCTCTGCCTCCTGTCTTTTCCTCAGTGCTATTGTTTCTAAGCCATACAACATCGCTGACCTCACCACCGTCTTGTACACTTTTCCTTTCATTCTTGCTGACACTCTCCTATCGCACATCACACCGGACACTTTTCTCCAACCATTCCAACCTGCCTGCACATGCTTCTTCACCTCTTTTCCACATTCTCCATTGCTCTGGATTGTTGAGTCTAAGTACTTAAAATCCTCCACCTTTGTTATCTCTGCTCCCTGTAACACCACCGTTCCTCCTGGGTCTTTCTGATTCACACACATGTATTCTGTCTTACTGAGGCTAACCTTTATTGCTCTCCTTTCCAGAGCATACCTCCACCTCTCTAGGTTTTCCTCCACTTGTTTTCTGCTCGCACTACAGATCACAATGTCATCTGCAAACATCATAGTCCATGGAGATTCTTGCCTAACCTTGTCTGTCAGCCTGTCCATCACCATCGCAAACAGGAAGGGGCTCAGAGCTGATCCTTGATGCAGTCCAACCTCCACCTTGAATTCGTCGGTCACGCCGACAGCACACCTCACCACTGTTTTACATCTCTCATACATGTCCTGCACCACTCTAACATACTTCTCTGCCACTCCAGACTTCCTCATGCCATACCACAGTTCTTCTCTTGGCACCCTGTCAGATGCTTTTTCCAGATTCACAAAGGCACAATGCAGTTCCCTCTGACTTTCTCTGTACTTCTCTATTAACATCCTCAAAGCAAACATTGCATCTGTGGTGCTCTTTCTTGGCATGAAACCAAACTGTTGTTCACAAATGCTGACCTCTGCCCTCAGTCTAGTCTCTACTATTCTTTCCCATACCTTCATCGTATGGCTCATCAACTTTATCCCTCTGTAGTTGCCGCAACTCTGCACATCTCCCTTGTTCTTAAAAATGGGCACCAGCACACTTCTCCTCCATTCCTCCGGCATCTGCTCACTCTCTAAGACCTTGTTGAATGTTCTTGTCAAAAAATCTACTGCTACCTCTCCTAGACACTTCCATACCTCCACAGGTATGTCATCAGGACCAACCCCATTTTCATTCTTCATCCTCTTCAGTGCCATCCTCACTTCACCCTTACTAATACATTTCCCTCTCTGTCCTTTATCAATCTAACTTGCTGCACGTCCTTCCCATCTCTGTTTTTCTGCTGTGCCAACCTGTATAAATCATTTTCTCCCTCTTTACTGTCCAACCTATCATACAAGTCATCATACGCCCTCTGTTTGGCCTTAGCCACTGCTACTTTCGCCTTACACTGTTTCTCCCTGTACTCCTGTTTACTCTCTTCGGTCCTCTCAATGTCCCACTTCTTCTTAGCTAACCTCTTCCTTTGTACAGACTCCTGCACTTCCTCATTCCACCACCAAGCCTCCTTATCCACTTTCCTTCCAGAGGACACACCAAGTACTCTCCTATCAGTCTCCCTGATCACATTTGCTGTGGTTGTCCAGTCATCTGGAAGCACTTCCTGAATACCCAAAGCCTGTTTCAACTCCTCCTTGAAGACAACCCGACACTCTTCCTTTTTCAACTTCCACCACTTGGTCTTCTGCTCTGCCTTTGCCTTCTTCACCTTCCTCACCATCAGCTTCATCCGGCACACCACCATCCTATGCTGTTCGGCAACACTCTCACTCACAACTACTTTGCAGTCACTGACTTCCTTCAAATTACATCGCCTACACAAGATGTAGTCTACCTGTGTGCTCCTACCTCTGCTTCTATAAGTCACCCTATGCTCCTGTTTCTTCTTGAAGAAAGTATTTACCACAGCCATTTCCATCCTTTTTGCAAAATCGATCAACATCTGTCCTTCTGTGTTCCTGTCCTGGATACCAAACCTGCCCATCACTTCCTTGTCCCCTCTGTTGCCTGCACCAATATGTCCATTGAAGTCTGCACCAATGACCACTCTTTCACCTCTGGGGGGTATTCTGCATCAATTCATCCAAGTCACTCCAGAATCTCTCCTCTTTTAGCTCACATCCTGTCTGTGGGGCATAAGCACTAACAACATTGAACATCACACCTTCAATTTCTAACTTGAGACTCATCACTCTGGCTGACACTATTTTCACTTCTAGAACATTCCTGACAAATTCCTCCTTCAAGATGACTCCTACTCCATTTCTCTTCCCATCCACACCATGATAAAACAGCTTAAACCCTGCTCCTAAGCTTTGAGCTTTGCTACCTTTCCACCTGGTCTCCTGAACACACAGTATGTTCACCTTCCTCCTCTGTATCATGTCAGCCAGCTCTCTATCGTTTTCTTGCATAGTTCCAACATTCAAAGTCCCTACTCTCAGTCCTAGACTCATGCTTTTCCTCTTCTCTCTCTGCCTACGGACATGCCTCCCGCCTCTCCTTCTTCGATGTGTTCGACCAACAGTAGTCCAATTTCCACCAGCACCCTGTTGGCTAACAGCACTGATGGCGGTCATTGTTAACCCGGGCCTTGACCGATCTGGTATGAGATTTGTCTTTTCGGTTTGCATTTTGCTGTTTGGCAAAAGTTTTACGCCGGATGCCCTTCCTGTCGCAACCCTCTGCATTTCTCCGGGCTTGGGTCTGGCATAGGGGGGGGGAGACACACTGGTTAGTGCCCCCCCCCCCCACCTCATGGCTGCATTTCATATATATATATATATATATATATATATATATATATATATATATATATATATATATATATATATATATATATATATGAGCAAGGGAAAGACAAGGCCAAAGGTCAGAGGACAGACAAAGGACAGACAATGAAAAAGACACAAAGTTGACAGGACAGGTTATTCATTTTTGAATTCCACAATTTAGAATACATTTGTTAATTATAATGTAGAGGCAAAAAAGGAAGAAAAAAAAAAGAAAAAACAAAAATTAAAATAAATCAGGTCTTGCAGGCCGCAGCCTGGACAATGTGGCAGGATAATGGGAGCTCTGACTGGTGGGTAATCTGCTGGCTGGTTAATCAAGCACTGCTGTACTGCTCCAGGAACATGGTGCGCGCGCACACACACACACGCACACACACACACACACACACACACACACACACACACACACACACACACACACAGGTGAAGATTCCCAGTTCACTCACATTCTTCTGCATTGTTCAAGCAGGTATACGTAGGTAGGTAACCCAACCACTATAAGCTCTGCTGCCAGGGTTGCAAAGCTTTGCACATGTGCTTTACTTCCATTTTGGGACATGTAAGCAATCTGTAAATAGAAAGAATAACTTGCATATCTGTAGGCCACAAGGGAAAAAGAAAGGCTTTATGATAGAAAGGTTGTATACAGGCAAAGACATAATTGCTTGATTTATTTTGTTGAATGCAGGGCTTTACTATTTCAATATGTGACTGCTGAGAGAATCTTGGCTACTGAAATGATGCTGACATGCTTAAGAAAGTGCCTCAATTGTTTTGTCTCAGTGCTGAACCAATACAGGAATGGTAGAATGACACAAACCTGATTGAATTGTCATTGATTATTTAAGCAGCCCTCTGTCTAGTGTCTGATGCATGATGGAAAGAATACAGACCCCACACTCTGAGACTGACATTCTAAAACAGGGATGTCAGACTTCAATAAAAGAAGACCATAGTATTTAGTTTCGATGTCCACAAATTAGGAGTTTCCATCATGACACCTGAACAACATAATACACTATTACTACTTTCATCATGTTATCAATATATATATATATATATATATATATATATATATATATATATATATATATATATATATATATATATACATATACTGGTCCTTCTCAAAAAATAGCATATTGTGATAAAGTTCATTATTTTCTGTGTTCTGTGATGTACTGATAAACATTAGACTTTCATATATTTTACATTCATTACACACAACTGAAGTAGTTCAAGCCTTTTATTGTTTTAATATTGATAATTTTGGAGAAAAAAAAGTAAAGAAAAACCAAAAATCTCTATCTCAAAAAATTTGCATATTTCATCCGACCAATTAAAAAAAAAAGTGTTTTTAATACAAAAAAAGTCAACCTTCAAATAATTATGTTCAGTTATGCACTCAATACTTGGTCGGGAATCCTTTTGCAGAAATGACTGCTTCAATGCGGCCTGTGGTACTGCTGAGGTGTTATGGCGGCCCAGGGTGCTTCAATAGCGGCCTTAAGCTCATCCAAAGTGTTGGGCCTGGTGTCTCAACTTTCTCTTCACAATATCCCACAGATTCTCAATGGGGTTCAGGTCAGGAGAGTTGGCAGGCCAATTGAGCACAGTAATACCATGGTCAGTAAACCATTCACCAGTGGTTTTGGCACTGTGAGCAGGTGCCAGGTCGTGCTGAAAAATGAAATCTTCATCTCCATAAAGCTTTTCAGCAGATGGAAGCATGAAATGCTCCAAAATCTCCTGATAGCTAGCTGCATTGACCCTGCCCTTGATAAAACACAATGGACCAACACCAGCAGCTGACATGGCACCCCAGACCATCACTGACTGTGGGTACTTGACACTGGACTTCAGGCATTTTGGCATTTCCTTCTCCCCAGTCTTCCTCCAGACTCTGGCACCTTGATTTCCGAATGACATGCAAAATTTGCTTTCATCCGAAAAAAGTACTTTCTTCTGCCACTGTTTCTGGTTCAAAAGTGGCTTGACCTGGGGAATGCGGCACCTGTAGCCAATTTCCTGCACACACCTGTGCACGGAAGCTCTGGATATTTCTACTTTCTACTCCAGACTCAGTCCACTGCTTCCACAGATCCCCCAAGGTCTGGAATCGGCCCTTCTCCACAATCTTCCTCAGGGTCCGGTCACCTCTTCTGGTTGTGCAGCGTTTTCTGCCACATTTTTCCTTCCCACAGACGTCCCACTGAGGTGCCTTGATACAGCACTCTGGGAACAGCCTATTCGCTCAGAGATTTCTTTCTGTGTCTTACCCTCTTGCTTGAGGGTGTCAATGATGGCCTTCTGGACAGCAGTCAGGTCGGCAGTCTTACCCATGATTGCGGTTTTGAGTAATGAACCAGGCTGGGAGTTTTTAAAAGCCTCAGGAATCTTTTGCAGGTGTTTAGAGTTAATTGGTTGATTCAGATGATTAGGTTAATAGCTCGTTTAGAGTACCTGAACATGATATGCTAATTTTTTGAGATAGAAATTTTGGGTTTTCATGAGCTGTGTGCCAAAATCATCAGTATTAAAACAATAAAAGACCTGAAATATTTCAGTTGGGGTGCAATGAATCTAAAATATATGAAAGTTTAATTTTTATCAGTACATTACAGAAAATAATGAACTTTATCACAATATGCTAATTTTTTGAGAAGGACCAGTATATACTAGTATATATAAGAACCTGATAAAATTCTGCCTTATATTATACTGTTAGACTGGCTTTACCACTTCATCTCGTCTTCTTCCTTATGCTTTGTGAATCACTCTCTGAGCTCCATTTTTATGCTCGCATCTTCAGAGAAAGAACATGCCGATTAATGGGATAACCTGCTCATTCAGTACGCTCAGGTCATCAAGTGACTTCACATCATGTTGCTGAGGCTTAACCCTCTCTCTGGAACACAATGCCATTATGATTACTTGGCATGATGCTGTCGAACAAAATATTACAGCGTGCAACTGTTGTTCTCGCAGTACAGTGTACATTTACGATTTGTTACTTACTATCACTATTAGTTTGGGGGGGGGGGGGGGGGTTTGGATTTTTACCTAGTTAATATTAAAATAATTATTTGCCCTAGTCTTGGTGGATATAGTGTTACTAGATATACCTAGATACTTCCATAGATACAGTTACATAGATATTCAAAGCTGAAAGTGCTTTTGTCTCTGTTTACCACAAATATAAGCCGAGTTATTGAAGCGCAGTATTTTTATAAAGTGTTTTTAAAGACATAATCAAGTAGAAATCTAAATCTTTGCTCCAGGTATTTATGTGAACCCTTTATAGGGCCCATTACTTAATTTCACTGTGCAATATGCAGAATGACAATAAAGCTGACTTTGTTGCTACATTTTTATTAATTTTAAAGCTCACATATACAGTTGTGTTCAAAATAATAGCAGTGTGTTTGAAAAAGTGAATGAAGCTCAAAATCCTTATAATGGTTTTTATTTCCATGCATACAAATGCATTGAGAACACTACATATTCTATTCCAAATAAAAAAATAAAGAAAAATAGATCAAAATTGTGTCATTCTTTTAAAGCAATTGAAGGAAAGTGAATATTGGACTGTTAAAAAATAGCAGTGTCTGCTTTATTCTTTACAAACTCACATCTTTCACTATGTAAATTGAAACCTTTTTAAGATTTTGTTTTCTTTTGAATTACTGAGCTAATATTTAGATTTATAATCACTGTTTCTGAGAACTGCTGCACATCTGTGTTGCATAGAGTCAACCAACTTCTAGCACCTCAGAAGCATGTTTGACGTCACCCCCACAAGTTTTTTATTGGATTGAGGTCCGGGGATTGGGCTGGATGTTTCATAACGTCAATATTGTTGGTCTAGAACCAAGATGCTTCCTGTTCACTGGTGTGTTTGGGGTCATTGTTTTTTTGGAACATCCATTTTAATGGCATTTCCTCTTCAGCATCAGGCATCATAAATAGACCCGATACCATAGTATGTGAAATATCCCCATATCGTGATGCTTGTGCCACCATGTTTCACTGTGTTCACAGTGTACTGTGGCTTGAATTCAGTGTTTGGGGGTTGTCTGTCAAACTATCTCCAGCTATGAGACCCAAAAAGAACAATCTTACTTTCATCTGTCTACAAAATGTTGCCCCATTTCTCTTCAGGTCAGTCAATGTGCTCTTCGGCAAATTGTAAGCTCTTCAGCACGTCTTTTTTCAGCACTGGTACTTTGCGGGGGCTTCTTGCCGATAGCTTGGGTTCACGTAGGCATCTTCTAATTGTAACAGGACTCACAGGTAACTTTAGACCTTCTTTGATCTTCTTGGAGCTGATTGTTGGCTGAGTTCTTGCCATTTTGGCTCTTTTACGGTCCAGTCAAATGGTAGTTTTTTGCTTTCTTCAATGTCTTTCAGGTTTTGGTAGCCATTTCAAAGCATTTGCGATTATTTTAGCTGAGCAACCTGTGATGCACTTCTTTATATGTTTTCCCATCTCCAGTCAACATTTTAATCAAGGTACGCTGTTCTTCTGAACAATGTCCGGATTGTCATTTTCCTCAGAATTTCAGAGAGAAATGCTCTATAACCAGCATGTACAACATTTACTGCCTTCCTTCCTTATAAGGACAATAATTGGCAGATGTTTTTCAAAGAATGAAATGATCTCACTAATTGAACTCCACACTGCTATTATTTTGAACATGCCCCTTTAAATTAATGATTCAATTACACAGAATGAACATCATTCATGTCATGACTGTTGGGTCTGCTGGATTCCATTACAGTAGGCCCTTGACTATTCGTGGTTTTACACTAGCGGCTTTGAATATTGCAACTGTCACGTGATTCAAATTCGGCCAATGGCTGTTCTCCCTCCTGCTGATTGGTTGAGATGATGTAACGCCCCTTTTTCCTCATTCGCACAGACTTTGTTCCTGTGCTTTTTTAGTGTGTGTTTTTAGTTAGAGTTAAGTTCCATTATGACACCCAAATGCTGCCACCTCCTCAGGCTTCTGGTAAGGCACCGAAGCGCCATAAAAGGTAATGATGCTGCATGAAAAAGTAGAACTGCTTGATATGATTCAGGAAGGAAAACGTTTTGCTGCAGAATGCTAAGAAGTTGAATATTGTATGAAACAAGGTCATCATCAGAATGGAACCTGCCTTAGTGTTCTGTATACTGGTCCTTCTCAAAAAAATTAGCACATTGTGATAAAGTTCATTATTTTCTGTAATGTACTGATAAACATTAGACTTTCATATATTTTAGATTCATTACACACAACTGAAGTAGTTCAAGTCTTTTATTGTTTTAATATTGATAATTTTGGCAAAAAAGTAAAGAAAAAACAAAAATCCCTATCTCAAAACATTAGCATATTTCATCCGACCAATAACTTTGCTTAAACCCCGCTCCTAAGCTTCTAGCCTTGCTACCTTTCCACCTGGTCTCCTGAACACACAGTATGTCCACCTTCCTCCTCTGCATCATGTCAGCCAGCTCTCTACCTTTTCCTGTCGTAGTTCCAACATTCAAAATCCCTACTTTCAGTCTTAGACTCCTGCCGTTCCTCTTCTCTCTCTGCCTACGGACACGCCTCCCGCCTCTCCTTCTCCGACGTCTTCGACCAACAGTAGTCCAATTTCCAACAGCACCCTGTTGGGTAACAGCACTGATGGCGGTCATTGTTAACCCGGGCCTCGACCGATCCGGTATGAATGTTTTTGATATGACTCGCATGTTTAATTTGGCATTTGTTTTACGCCAGATGCCCTTCCTGACGCAACCCTTTGCATTTATCCGGGCTTGGGACCGGCGTGAGGGAGAGACACTTGCTTGTGCCCCTCCCTCACGGCTGCATTACCTTGATTTCCAAATGACATGCAAAATTTGCTTTCATCCGAAAAAAAAGTACTTTGGACCACTGAGGAACAGTCCAGTGTTGTTTCTCTGTAGCCCAGGTCAGGCGCTTCTGCAACTGTTTCTGGTTCAAACATGGTTTGACCTAGGGAATGCGGCACCTGTAGCCCATTTTCTGCACACGCCTGTGCACGGTGGCGCTGGATGTCTCTATTCCGGACTCAGTCCACTGCTTCCACAGGTCCCCCAAGGTCTGGAATCGGCCCTTCTCCACAATTTTCCTCAGGGTCCAGTTCACCTCTTCTGGTTGTGCAGCGTTTTCTATCACACCTTTTCCTTCCCACAGACGTCCCACTGAGGTGCCTTGATACAGCACTCTGGGAACAGCCTATTCGCTCAGAGATTTCTTTCTGTGTCTTACCCTCTTGCTTGAGGGTGTCAATGATGGCCTTCTGGACAGCAGTCAGGTCGGCAGTCTTACCCATGATTGCGGTTTTGAGTAATGAACCAGGCTGGGAGTTTTTAAAAGCCTCAGGAATCTTTTGCAGGTGTTTAGAGTTAATTGGTTGATTCAGATGATTAGGTTAATAGCTTGTTTAGACTACCTGAACATGATATGCTAATTTTTTGAGATAGGAATTTTGGGTTTTCATGACTGTATGCCAAAATCATCAGTATTAAAACAATAAAATACCTGAAATATTTCAGTTTGTGTGCAATGAATCTAAGATATATGAAAGTTTATTTTTTATCAGTACATTACAGAAAATAATGAACTTTATCACAATATGCTAATTTTTTGAGAAGGACCTGTACTTCTAGTTCAGGGGTCGCAACCTTTGCCATTCAAAGAGCCATTTGGACTCGTTTTACACATAAAAGAAAACACTGGAAGCCACAAATCCTTTTTTGACATTTAAAATCAAATAATACTGCATATAATGTTTTTCCCCTTTTTCCTTCATGTTAATATAAAACAACAATGTGTTGCATTGATTTAAACGACTCTGAAGACAATTAATTTGCAATTCTGCTTGCAACAAAAACATTTAAATTTAAAAAAAATATATCGCCAGCCTCCCAGTGACCCTAATTAGGATTAAGTGGTTCAGAAAATGAATGAATGTGTTCAAGTCCTTCTTGTTTTTTTATAAAGAAAAAGCATATCTATCCCATAAAGCGAGGGACGGGCTGCAGCCAGATGTATACTAAACAAGTATTCAACACGCACTTGCTCACTTGAAAGATTGGAAGTCCGGATAAGCTCCGTGTGTCCCTTGCAACAATTGCCTACTTCCGGTGGAGTGCGTCAGAAATCTCATCTGCCACCTCTTACTTCAGCTGTGATTTCTGTTCCTGGATTACAAACCCCAGTGGCCGAAAAAATCTCTCGCTTGCTGCGCTGCTGCTGGCTGATGGCGAGAGCACTCCTTGCCATGAGCACAAGAATTTGGAAATCCACCAACACAGCAGATCAAGAACATACACACAAAATCACCCCGCCCACACCCATGACTGTTAATTTTCATCTCTGTAATTTTCAACCCGAAAAGAGAACTTTTAAAATGGTACCCACTGGGTACCTGTGGGTTCCCAACTGTTGCAGAACTCTGCCTTAGGCAGATTCTACCATCATTCAGGTGAAAGCTGGTTTAACTCTCTAACCCCTGGAAACCAGAGAGGTGAAAGAGCCGCATGTGGCTCCAGAGCCATGGGTTGCCGACCCCTGATATAATGCAATGCAAAGTACGTAAATATAATGGAATACCTCCACCTAGTGAGCATTTTTGAAAACTACAGTGCTGTATGTTTAATGGAAAATATTATACTCAGTTTATGTTCTTTTATATATAAAATATAAAATATACAATTATATATATATATATATATTGTATATTTTATATTTCTGGATGTTTTGAAGGAGGACATGAAGGTAGTTGGAGTAAGAGCAGAAGATGCAGAGAGGATGGGGTGAGATGGAGGCAGATCATTTGCAGTGGCAACCCTAGAAGAGAACAGCCGAAAAGAAAAGAGTATATATATATATATATATATATATATATATATATATATATATATATATATATATATATATATATAAGTGGTACCTTGACATATAAAATTAATCCGTTCCAAGGACAAGCTTGTAAGTCAAAAATGTGTTGCATAATGTTTATATTTTATTCTCAATAAATATCACAGTAAAAAAATTAGTTTTTCTTAATCATTACTACATTTTACAACATTAATACTGTATTAATGAGTAAGACTGTCTATAGAATGTGTTTAAGAAGCATATTTTAGCCCATGTAGTAGATACATAGTATTTTACTTCAGGTTGATCATTAGCTCATGTAATATGATACATGGGATTTTACTTCCGGGTACAGAACTCGCGGATTATCTTCATTCCGGGAGCGGCCAGAATCAAACCCCCGCGAATAACGATGGCCTACTGTACTCTGTTCCACCTGCTGGTAAAGTATTTTCCATATAGAAATATCACTTCAACAAAAAAACGGTGATTTATTAGTTTAGTGATATCCAACTGTTATTAATTTGAACACAACTTTAGGTGAAATTATTCTGATGTAGACTTAATTTAAACTTTTCATAACTGAATATAGCCGAAGAAAGTATTTTTTTGTAGAATCAAAATATTTATTAAAAAAAAATGAATGACTGAAAATCAGACAGCAGATGAAATAAAATTACATGATCTACTGTGTATGGACATTAAAATATTTAATAAGCTTAAAGGAATGCATTGATAACTTCAGACCGAAAAATTCAAATCCAGGTCAACATTTTATAGGGCTGCAAATACACATATTATTTAAAAGAGCTGAGACATTTCACATCTCTTCACTAACTGACATTTGAAAATTATATATTACTGTGAAGAGGGTGGCACGGTAGAGTGTCTGCCTCATGCTGCGAAGGCCTGGGTTCGATTCCCGGGCTCAAGGGTTTCTGTGTAGAGTTGCATGCTCCCCATATACTTGAGTGGGATTCCTTGGGCCCGCCGATTTCCTCCCACAGCAGGCTAATTGGCTGTTCCAAATAATCTGTAGGCCTGAGTGTGAATGGTTATATGTGTGTTGGCCTTGCGATGGCCTGGCAAGCTGTTTGGGATATACCCGGCTCTTGCCCAGAGTCAGCTGTGATGGGTGCCAGCCTCCCCGCAACTCTAATAGGATTAAGCGGCTTAGAAAATGAAGACGTTGACAAACAGCTATCAACACAATGATATTTATGAGTTTTTACTCCTGTTAGTTATGCTAGTATTATTTTTACTATTATTTGCCAGAATTATTGATGATCTTGATTCTTTAATTGTCAGCCTGATTATTTAACTGTAACTCAAGTGCATATTCGTGCATTTTCTCTGTGTTCCACTGAATATCATCCAGATTGGGCAGTGATTATGCGTCTTTGTCTCTGGAGTGATTTCATCTCTAAAAGTATAATTTGTATCCTCTGTGCTCTTACACAAACCTCTGTAGATACAATTCAAGATGAGCATGCATCTGTTCGTAAAGAACACCGCTAAAGGAGCAACAGTGCCGAGAAAGACTATGTCAGTCCCACAGACACGGAGGCTTTCACTCTGAGAGCTGCTTCACTTGGACTAGTCACACCTGAAGGCTGTGGACTTTGCAAGGAGCCAGCGCTGATCTTACATATACGAGGAAACCATGTTAAAAGGGCATCACCTATATAAGCAGAGCAGAGGGCAGTGAAAAGGGGAAGTTAGAAGACTGGTGGAATCAGAGGGAAAGTAAAGGATTTTTGAGAGCATTTAAGGTAGTAGTCCACCTGAAATTATTTGTCAGTACTAAACAGTGTTAGAACGATTTATTAAAACAAGAAAAGAGTAAATGCCATACGAAGTAAACTTCTGTACATTGATTAGTGACACCCACACATGTAAGTTTGTGTGTATGTGTATACTGTATATACATACACACACACACACACACACACACACACACACACACACACACACACACACACACACACACACAATCACACATGTGTGGGTGTCACTAATATATATATATATATATATATATATATATATATATATATATACTAGTCCTTCTCAAAAAATTAGCATATTGTGATAAAGTTCATTATTTTCTGTAATGGACTGATAAAAATTAAACTTTCATATATTTTAGATTCATTGCACACCAACTGAAATATTTCAGGTCTTTTATTGTTTTAATACTGATGATTTTGGCATACAGCTCATGAAAACCCAAAATTCCTGTCTCAAAAAATTAGCATATCATATTCAGGTAGTCTAAACGAGCTATTAACCTAATCATCTGAATCAACCAATTAACTCTAAACACCTGCAAAACATTCCTGAGGCTTTTAAAAACTCCCAGCCTGGTTCATTACTCAAAACCACAATCATGGGTAAGACTGCCGACCTGACTGCTGTCCAGAAGGCCGTCATTGACACCCTCAAGCAAGAGGGTAAGACACAGAAAGAAATCTCTGAGCGAATAGGCTGTTCCCAGAGTGCTGTATCAAGGCACCTCAGTGGGACGTCTGTGGGAAGGAAAAAGTGTGGCAGAAAACGCTGCACAACCAGAAGAGGTGAGCGGACCCTGAGGAAGATTGTGGAGAAGGGCCGATTCCAGACCTTGGGGGACCTGTGGAAGCAGTGGACTGGGCTACAGGTGCCGCATTCCCCAGGTCAAGCCACTTTTGAACCAGAAACAGCGGCAGAAGCGCCTGACCTGGGCTACAGAGAAGCAGCACTGGACTGTTGCTCAATGGTCCAAAGTACTTTTTTCAGATGAAAGCAAATTTGGCATGTCATTCGGAAATCAAGGTGCCAGAGTCTGGAGGAAGACTGGGGAGAAGGAAATGCCAAAATGCCTGAAGTCCAGTGTCAAGTACCCACAGTCAGTGATGGTCTGGGTGCCATGTCAGCTGCTGGTTGGTGTTGGTCCACTGTGTTTTATCAAGGGCAGGGTCAATGCAGCTAGCTATCAGAGATTTTGGAGCACTTCATGCTTCCATCTGCTGAAAAGCTTTATGGAGATGAATATTTTCATTTTTCAGCACAACCTGGCACCTGCTCACAGTGCCAAAACCACTGGTAAATGGTTTACTGACCATGGGATTACTGTGCTCAACTGGCCTGCCAACTCTCCTGACCTGAAGCCCATAGAGAATCTGTGGGATATTGTGAAGAGAAAGTTGAGAGACACCAGACCCAACACTGTGGATGAGCTTAAGGCCGCTATCGAAGCATCCTGGGCCTCCATAACACCTCAGCAGTACCACAGGCTGATTGGCTCCATGCCACGCCGCATTGAAGCAGTCATTGACCTAATAAGATAAACATGTAAAAACAATAAATATTTCATAATAACAATACGGGTACATTAACATTAATAATAATAAATAATAATAATAAAACAAGAATAAACAATGTCAACTAACCCTTCCGATCATCGACTGCAGCAAAGATGTCACGTGGGTGCAAAGATGTCACGTGGGCAGGAATGAGGTGGTGCGTAACAGAGAAGGAGGAGAATTTTGGGCATGTGCATGCTACGAATGCCAGCAAGGAAAGGCTCGTGGTGAGGTCCCACAAGGCCAGTGCTTCCCAAGTAGTGGAGCACACCCCCCTTTGGGGGGGGGGTGATGCCAGGGGGGTGCATATGACCCTGGGGAACATGCTTTTGTGCCATACTGTACTAGAATTAAGTGTAACCGTGCATCCTCTGGTGTAGGCAACACAGTGAAAGCACTACTGTGACCTACTGTAGAGGATGTGCAATTACACTAGATGGCTACACTAAGCACCGAGCAAAATAGCAAAATGATATGAAGTGCAGTAAACGAAGTGCGGGGGGGGGGGGGGGTGAAATGTTTTTTTTTTTCCTTCCTATAGTGGGCATCACAAAAGATAATTGAGAAGCACTGCACAAGGCGTTCTCGGAGCGCGGGGGAATACACATGAAAGAATACAAGGCTAATCTGCCCAGGAAAGCCATTTTGCCAGCAGAGCTCATAAATCAAAAATTTGCTCATTGGATGGGGCAGATTTTTGGTGGGATCGAAGCTCGTATCATGGAAAATTCATTATAAAAGGCACTCATAAGTCATGGTACCACTGTATTACAGGTCGGATATTATTGCATATTAATGTCTTATATGAGTCAGAAAAGAAGATGCGGAGGACAGGGTGAGGTGGAGGCGGATGATTTGCTGTGGCGACCCCTGAAGGGAGCAGCCGAAAGTAAAAGAAGAAGAATGTCTTATATGAACATAGTTGGCTCGATGTGTTGAAGTACTACCACGGAGGGCTCTTTTTTCTCTGCACTTGCACTGCATTCTCTGGCAACAAGTATTATTTAAGTCCAATTACACATAATTCCCAGCATAACATGGCTATCCAGTTTAATTAAATATTTATTTTATATTTTAAGAAACTT